>JARGCU010000005.1:5017500-6267500 GCA_029227775.1 Morpho helenor | reverse complement strand
TTTTGAATCGATATAGTAATTTCCTTAGTCATTGACTGTTTAATATTGCTCCACAAAACTGGTCTATTGGCTTATCAAGTTTATAATTGTCTGAATTTGAAAAGGATAAATAAAAAGTATTCCAATCATTGCTTAATCTGTAATAATTTAGGAAATGGGATGAGTCATAAAAATAATAGATACACTCGTAACAAAAGAGTTTAAGACTTGTAATGCAATTGTTTCCAGACGCTTCCTTCCTGACACCTTTGATAGTCTTTTCATTGTTTTATTTACCAAAGACCGTGATTTAGCAAGAATTTCTGATGGCATTGACAAATCACTGATATCTTTATACTTTAGTCGCGTTAATTACGTGTTTAAGATCAAAGATTAAGTAAAGCGAGATAAATCTGTCTAGACAAGATGAACTTAACTAAGTAGCTTGATATTAATTGTAGTATCAATTACGTAAGAACGTGCTCTTACTGATAAAGTGTCTTGTTTTTACAATTTTGAAAAAGTCACTTAGGTCGCGCATCTCGTGAACAATATAAAATGACTTGAATTTTCTTTAATTGTTGTTTCAATTCATTCAGACCATCAGATGACAGGTAACAGACAAAGTCGGCGACAAGGAAGATGATTAATATTTGAAAGTTCTATTCCAACATATATTTATGAATAAAATATTTATGAATAAAATGTATCTTGCCTCAATTCCTCATAGAGTAAGTTAAGGTGTAAGTGATAAGGCTGGTGGTTGGTGGTAAAAATTATTAACATTAGATAATAGTGGACGGGGATCTCCAGGCGTCTGATTTAGGGAGATAGGGCATCCGCTACAGGGGAAAGTCCTTAAACCGGTGACCCGTCTATTAGAAATCCCCCGTTTAGAACTACTCTAAATTTGAAATCAGCTATCAGTAAGGATGTAGGCAGTGCATACATCAACCATAGACTCACAATCGATTAAGAGGAGAATGTGATATTTTAGTTGGTGGAAGTCCAGCATAATCTCATTCTAGTAATCCTTTTATGGCTATTGTATAGCAAATATTATTTGGATAATGAATGGTAGAATTTATACTATTTCAATACCAGCTGATGATGATAAAAATAGAAGCCATTTTTTTCGCAATTTGATATCGTGTACAAGTAAAAGTATGGATTTAGTAAAGGCGAATGTGAATCACAATCTCTGTTAAAATATTATCTACATCAAAGATCAATCTGACTAGAAGCCTTTTTATCTAACTATTTATATTATATAAAAGTAATGGGGCATGTGGTTCAAAAATGACGAATGATGAATGAAATGTAAAAAAATAATCATATTTCAAAATCTTTGATGTTGAACAAGAGTGAAACGTCAGATAACTGTTTATAATAACACTTATTCCATTCAGTTACGCTTTATGACGTCTAACAAGTTATAATAAAGCTCATACATAACCATGAAATACGAGCGAGTGCTGTTTTTGATGTAATGTATATAAATTATAATTTTTTTGTAGGTCATACGTAAATTGTAGTGACATGGTTCCGTGATCAAATAGATTGTTCTAAAATTCTACAACCAATAAACAAGAGATCAAAGATGACGATGTTGGTGAAGGCGTTAGAGCAATTGTAAATTGCAATGTTGATGATTACGAGACAAACGCAAACCGTAAAATCTGTTTACGTGATCCATTAACGATTGTTTGAATCAGTTCGAGAATAGAATGTTCTAGTAATCTGATGCTTTTTGAACAAACTATTACTTAGGTAAATCGCAATTACGAAATAAATATAAATAATTGTAATTTTTGTGCTAAGAGAGCAATTTGTTTATTTATCAAAATTCCCAATCATAAACTTCTTAAATCGATCAATATTTGACATATGCTATTGATCCAGCCTTCATTGCAATCTTTTAGAATTTACCTGTCCATCTAGTAGCTATTTTATCAACGCTTGGTTTTCCGTAGTTTAGTCGCTATTCTAAAACATTCATCATTCCCCTGGCCTTATCCCACTCTAAGTGGGGTCGGCACAACATGTTATAAACATATTAGATGATTTGGCCAGGTATTTTACGACCGGCCTCCTGCCTGACGTCAACTTGCCGTAGTCGCCTCTTCACCTCACCTCACCTTCGTAGTCACCTCAGTAAGAAATAAGGGTGGTGTATTCTACTCGGCCACACATCGGGCTATATGTGTTATAAATATAAATAACACTTATCAAATTTCTGCAATTTTTGTATTGCTTACGATACGCCGTGTGATATCCAGTTGAGTAGAATAGACCACCGTCTTTCTTACCGAGGTGTCGTAAGATACGACATCGCAACATGATTAAAACATGTTGTGCCGACCCCACTTAGAGTGGGATAAGGACAGGAAGATGATGTTTGTATTGCTTACGATACTTCCCATTTAACTATTCATTTATTCTATTAAATACGATTGATTCAACATTTAAGAGCCAGTCTGCTGTAACAAAATTTCATTGTTGTTCCATGCTTTTCTAGATCGATCGGTTTTAATAGACATGGGAAGATTTATTGTAGTAAATTATCCCTTTGAGATACGATTAAATTGAGGTTGAAATCGTGTGGTTGTAAATAAAAAGAGAAAACGTTAGTCACGACTTACAAGATGGTCGGAACTTCGAGACGTCTCTGCCACATTTTTCCCTGTTGTATAGTAGTTTCTTGCAAATCTGCCATGGTCCGAAGTAGCCCTGGTCGTAGTTTGGGTTGTCGACTGTAACAATATAGACAATATTTTAACTTCCAAATAAGGATAAACCATGTAAATTTGCATTAACAAATTTAGACATAATGATGAGGATATGTACAAGTGTGATAACGATGTAAATTGTAATTGTAATATACAATTAACTGAAAATTAAAATATTTGAAATATTGTCGAAATAAACGGGTAAACGCAGTGTCGGTAGACCCCTTACGAGGTAAACTGACGACCTTAAAGAAGGTCGTGGGTTGGATCCAAGCGACACAAGATCGTTTATCGTTTCGTCGCATTAATCCCGTCTAGTGACGGGATTCGCTTTCCTACTTTTTTCCTTCTACTTCATTCTATTGTAGACTTTTATTTTCATGTCTTTAAGGACGACACTTAACCAACCAACGGCAACAAGGATTTCTTCTATTAAAAACATGTGTCTAATTGATAATTGCGAGTTATCACGTGCTTTATGGTAAAGAGTCTCTGGGCATATGTGTAACCTATTGTATTGTTACCTATGTAGCGTGGTGGACCTTAGCTCCTACCCTTCGCTCCAAAAACGGAGAACTATGTCCAAAAAGCGTTTAGTTAGTTACACAGAAAATATCTTTAGGTAACCTGCATCTTCCCAGATATTTCCATAGATTAACCTAGCAATCTGCTATAATGCAGTATGATGGGTCTATCGTCCAATCCGTTTAAATGACAGAGGAGGTCCAGAAGTTAAATGATAGCAGGCCACTGCTTAACACGATATCTACATGAATTTATATAATACCAATACTGCTAACTATTACGTGTAATATGTACTGCGCGTATCAATGTATAAACACGTGTCTTATGCTCGCATTCAGACTTCCTGGATGAGTCGTTAGGCACGTTCTGAGATAAACACGTTTTTAAGCTCGTGCTCACTAGTGTCAGATAAGAGATAAAATACGTTGCATAATTAACTAGCATAACTTTAGATTTCAATGAAATGATTTAGGTTCATGATAGCTATAGGAAAGTAAAGTTTATGCGGCCACCGTAACAACAGGGCCGAAAATTAGTATAATTTTATTGCATACTGATTAAGATTGGCCCGCCGTGTGGTATCCGGCTGAGTAGATATCTTATATATAAAATTCTCGTGTCACAATGTTAATTACCATACTCCTCCGAAAGGCCTTTTTTATTTTTATGAAATTTTATATTCATTTTCAGTAGGTCTGAAAATCGTCTACTATCAATTTTTTGTATCCCTAAGTCATAAGGGTTGTCTGCCCCTAAAATTTTATTTAAATTTTTGGGACAAAACTTTTTTTTTATAATAAACATTAGAAATTCTCTAGAAATAATATATGACAATAAACGTCTGCTTGGTCAGCTAGTAATGAAGAAATATAAATTAAACATATAAGTTTTTATAAAAAATTCATGAATCAGATCGGATCATCCGATCGGCGATCCGTGTTTGATCTTTCAACCACTTAGGAATAACGCGTTTAGGATCAAAAAACATATAGTTGATTGATACGTATGAAGATTGACCCTAATTCGTAAAATATCTCGTTACATTTGTCCTTATTTGCATCAATGATAATATTAAACCTTAAATCAAGTATAAACATATTAAGTGTTCGTTCTACCTGACTTATTTATTTGGAACGCCTAATAATATTGCTTAATAGTGAGGAGCGCCGACAAACATCTCAAGAAGCTTTCACTTAATTGTTTGATCAAGGTAAGATAAGAATTGAGTATTGCTTGAGACGGCACGTACTGTTTGCCGACTCCAAACTTTGGAAAATTAACTACTGGTATCTTCCGATAAAACATATTTTCTTTATAAAATTCTTATTTATATGATTCAAATACAAAAATCGTATAAAGCTATGAACGAACTGGGATGTCCATACGATAAGAGATAAGCAAGATTTCGCAAGCTTAACTTGTGCACGCTTATTATTAAAGTGACTGAGTTCTAATTTGGGTCTTTAGACATAAACCTATCGAAAAAGATAGAAAGAAATTCCCGAGGATAGTATAATATTGTAGTAACAGTCCTAGCATGATTGCGGGATTCAGAAAAAATTATGGATATATTTTGTTACTAACGTTTATTAAAATCTTGTTTCTTTGACTTATCTAAAGAAGTAACCAGATAGGATGATTTAAAATTAACATTTACCAAAACGACTTAATAGCAATTTGTTGCTTGGAATCAAATTTGATCTAGTCACGAAAAAATAAGGGGAGTTAGCTAATAAAACTTTCAGCAGTTTCCACACCCAGGTCAAAATTGATGCCTGTCACGCCAATATTATTAATGATATTAGTATTTTACAACTACACTAAATGACAGGTCGTGATTATTTAGTTTTCATTTTGTATAATTTTCTCTAACAGTCCTATATGGAAATAGGAAATGTTAAAATAAATTCATGGGTGTTTTAGTTTTTTAGTAGCGGAAGTGTGTACGATATTGGGCTTGAAGTAAGAATGCAATAGCAATAAAGTAAATAGTGACAGAGTTTGACATATTATCATCGAAATTAATATTAAAATATTTCTTTATATTTTTTCCACGTCAGAAGGAAGTAATGAAGGCATAATTTTTGAAGTGCCTGCATAACCTAGTCTTCATCATAAGTTACTTTGCGGAGATTTTTGAATACAAAAGTTAAATAAAAAGTTTATAAAACAGTATCATTTTGGTATAATCCGCAATTAGTTAGCTAATCGCCTATTATTGTAAAATACTAATATAATTAATTTTCTACTTTTTATTTGATGCTGATAAAGTTGTGGTAAGTTAGTATTGTAATACTCGTGAGTTAGGTTGCCTTATTGTAAAATATTTAACCAAAGACGTTATATCTACGTAACTTGTTAGTATTTTTCTCATTTATTCTTGTGTCGTGATCGTAGATCCGAGCTAAAAGTTACAAATGCACATAATTCATGTTTTCTCAGGCTAGATATCGAAGGTCAACGAAGAGAAACAGTGTCCATCACGATTCGCCAGCAACACGCTAATTTAATTCGTAGTACAATGTAAATTGTATTCTGGCTAATTGGTTAACAAGATTTAGGTCTCATCTTAAAAGCAAATTTGCAAATGTTCTTAAATCTGAATTTCAACGATTTAACCTATACAAATACTAGTACCTTGTTAACCGAGCCTTTGTAACTATCTCCTCCTCACTCAACTATAAAATATTAATTTAAAACTTTCAATCGCCGCTTGAGCGCTCGCACTCCAACGGCGTAATACATAAAAACGCGCCGAAGGCGCTAGCACTCTTAATATATATTGGCTCGTGAATCGTCTAAGAGGCTAGGACCCGTACTACGTTGTGATTTGTAATAACTCAAATTCTTTTAGAGCGTCAGAGGCTATGTGTCCGTCAATCTATAGGAGTCAAATAAAACCTTAAATAGAATAAAATAATGTGATAATAATCACATTATAGTTTTATAATAATATTTCAATATATCATATTCTTTAATATAAAACGAGCCGTCAGACCCTACATTCGTAGTTTGTATTACATTGCTCAACAGAGAGGTTCATTATCGAATATCATTTGTTATAATATAAACAGTTGTTTGTCTTCAGATTGGAGGCGTAAAGCAAGCATAAATTAATATAATTGATTGAGTATAAGTGTACGATACAGGAACAGGTTATATATTTATCTAATACAAGAACAGATTTTACTTGTACTCTACATGAACAGACTTTATATGTCCAACAGATTCGTTACACGAACAGATTCTTTTATGTCCAATACATGAACGGGTTACTATAAAATTTAATAAAAAAATGCGAGACATTCAGATAGTTGAATGTCTCGCGAATGTCTTTTTGTTATTACTTCATAGGATATGTTAGCCAACAGAAAGATCACTCACTCGATCTTAATACCTAGCCCTTAAACAACTCCGTAAAGAAGTTTAATCAAAGTGGTATCTCTCTCCTATCTATTATATTCTTCCGATTTGGAAAAATATAAAAAGAGAGTGATAGTCAGTAGCTCCGCACCCGCTACCAACGGTGAGCTCCGTCCATAGGATATGAGCCCCCCCCCAAGGGGTACCTGTTTATAGTGCGCCTGCGGCGTATGATTATGGGATAAACCCATTATTGTCGGGAGTCAACGAAACCACAGTTGACATATTAGGCATGAGTGCCTTGGTGTATAATAGAGGACCGAAGCCCATATAATAGATAGCCGGAGCTATAAAAATATGGCATTAGCCAAAGGCACAAGGCCTGGTACTGGCCGTGGCCTGCACACGTCGTAACGGTGCGTTCTATGGTAAAAACCACATACAGTATAATACGTATAATACGTATAAAGTCCACAAAGTGGAAACCCATCGAGATGGCAAACATGTTGCAAAGCAACTTGATTAGTTATAATATATACACCATATAGGTGTGTGTCCACCAAAGTGGATAGTGTGTGTCCACCGATGTGGAAGATGTGTATTGCAGAGCATTACATGAATGCCAATCACCCCCTATTCACCCAATACCATATAATGGAGTCACACATAGTGCACTCGCTTACGGTATGCGCCAAGCTCAACACGCCACCTCATACAACAAAAGGTAATTTATGTTTAACGCGACAAGCCACGTAAGATAAGGATATGATAAGGGAAATGCAGGCCACAGTGTCTAAAGCTAGTCCGCAGTCTTATTAACAAAGACCCGACCAGCGGTTCTTATGCAATAATGCCATGCTATAATGGTCATTCGTGGTATCATTAACTAAGCTAAGGGGACGTCCTGAAAAGGACGAAACACCACACCCATCCGCTACTATGAACAGAGTCCATAGCGATCCATCACTGCCGCGGCGTATCACTTCAGCAACATAAAGTCAACTTCCGCAACGCCCAGCAACATTCAGCTGTGGTACCGTCACTATTGAGAGACTACGAACAACGTTTAGATGTCCGTTCGTCAAACAATAACATTTCAGCCACCACTGTACCGGCACTACTTCAAGCGGCCTATGCGTCCAAAGGTCGAGCAAGGCACACGGCAACGACCGAAATCACCACCGGCCTAACTAAACCCGTATCACAAAGGCACACGCCCAAAGTAACTCTGGTTGCGTCAAACCAAAGCCGAATAAAGGCACGCCGCAGCAACCGAAGTCAACTACGGGCCTAGACCCAGCCCTAATAAGATGCAGCCTAGTGTAGCCTTTTGGGCCAGGCACACAGCAATCACCGAAATCACTGCCGGCCTAAACCTCAAGTCTCCCACCAGTACCCGCCAGAGCATGTTCGGTAGAGTGCCAACAACTACTCAGCAAAGTTACCTTTACCAAGTAACATTCTGACACTTTAATCGTTCGAGGTGAGCTAAGCGATGTAACCATCGCTACACTCTTAATGGTCAAGTCACAATCACAGCCTTTCCAAAGATCGACACGATCTTGCATCTTGAACCATTATACGAGAGCGGGCCTAGATGTGTATTTATTATTAATTCTTAAAAATAGTCGAGTTAAAACTCAACTAATATCATGTATCGCCCCAGTACACATCTACAATATCATTATAACAACATTTCATAAGCGACCTAACAGATCACTTATGCGCTCTACGCTCCGCCCGCTCTCTCATACTGTAGTACGGCGGATAACGTGACATTCGGTCAATATGACGAAAATTATACTTTTCTGAATTTGATGTTTTATGAATAGAGCATCAATTATAGATGCGAAAAAACATTACTGCGTGACAAACAAACATTTATTTTTATACTTATAGATTTTTCTAAAATATTGAAATTTTAATAATTATTTATTTTTAAAACTCGAATGTAGGGATGAGACTGTTACACCTTGCTTGGTAATTTTTTACAAAAAAAAAAATAATAATTATGTAGTTGGGGATCGATTCTAGATATTTACATTTCTCGAGACTGCCCTTTCCCCGAATAAGCTACGCTGACTTGACAGTTTATGACAAAAATCCAATTCAATATAAATATTACTATTTTTTAAAGCCCAAAAACAATTTTTTTTTTTACATAAAACCTAGCTAGATCGATTTTTCTCCCCCAAAATCCCCTACATGCTGAATTTCAAGAAATAGTTGTAGCCGTTTCCGAGATTCTTGGTTTTAAGATAACAAGGATATCTTTAGGGTTTATCCTGAAACATCCGCAATACTTCGTGTTAGTTTCTGTTGAATCCAAGATTGGATTTAAAGAAAGAGTGTGTTGCATCTTTGGAAACCGCGGAATGATGAAAAATTAAAAATGGGGACTTGACCCCCTTGATAATCTACGACAAAACTCCTTATACGAACACAACTATTTATGAGGAAGATCCAAGAAATAAACACTTTATAGTCATAACATTTTCTTTTGCTCTGAGTTATTTAAATATCGAAACAAAACCATCAAATATATTGTTCGATTATATTTATTATGAGATATTAGGAAAATAGTTACCTATCAAAAAAACTAAGTGTAATTGATTATGATAGATGAATGTATAATATGAATAATATTCATAGAGTTCGTGAAATGAACAGCCGTACGAAATGTTGATTTAAAACCGGCTTGGCTTGTTGACGCAATGATTTGACATACGATTTCTCAATTAGATCATACCTTCCTCAAGTAATATCTATAATCTGACTACAACAAAACAAAAGGTTTTCTATCGATAAATAAAGTACTGACCTGCTACAATTCCACCACGTACCTACATAGATTTCATATACCTACCACACTGTACCAATAATGCTCATTAAGAAAAATCAGTATCATGACTTCTGTAGTAATTCTTCACAATGTTTTCCTACAGAGTACATACAGCGCAGGATAATATAGATTGTCACATAGGAAATTGACGTTTTGTCGAACTGACCACTTTTTTCTTAATGATAAAGATTTCTAGATTCAATATCTAGTGCCCTATCGGACACTGAAATACATCTCATATATACGGAGCAAGTTAAATAAAAGCTTTTAAAAAGGATCACTTCGAACGCTGATGTACTGCGTCCTAGGCGTCACAATAAATTTTGCAGGGTATCGTTACTTATGATGAAAATTGCATTTATCTATCTATAAAGACTTGGGTTGATGTTGAAAAGTTAAAATCCGCTCATGACATTTGCGCTAACGAAATTGGTTTTAAACCAATAGCTATATAAAACTTACACGAAACAATAATCAAAATTGCATATAGGTATTCAGGTCAAGCCGATATACGATATAAGCTTTTAAATCCATAACAAACGGTCGATTACGACACTGTGAAATAAATAATGAATTAGGCACGACGACAGTAGCAATTCCCTCTTTTCAGCAGAGTAATACATATGTTTTGCCAACCCCACATAGAGAAGGATAAGGGCAGGAATGATGAAAATGATGATGATATGTGTTTGAACGTATGAATTCTTAGTAAGTTTAATACTTTAAAGACAGAGCTATCACGATATATTACTCGTTACTCATTATAACACGTACGTAGAAGATGGCAATCCCTCGGGCGTCACATTTGCACATCATTAACGGTGACTCACTACAAAGTCAATTAACCGACCTAACCTTGTTTTCAAGTCTGACCTATATCTCACTATAATCCCTAATTGTATTTTATTACTCATAACTTCAAGGTTTTGATTACATAAATGATTTATTGTTTCCACTAAAAATAATTAGGCGACAATTAAAAAAAGATGTTAATCTATAATCACCATCATTCTCCTGCCCTTATCCCACTCCAAGTGGGTTCGGCACAAAATATTTTAAACTTGTTGTTACATGATTTGGCTATTTTTTTAAAATCTACAATATAAAATTGAACGTTTGTTTGCATGTTTTTTGTAGACTCTGAAACGGCTGAAATTTTCGGACAACCTTGACCCGATGTTCGTGTAAAGTTTGGTGGCGATAGGAGCATTTTTTAAACTCTAAGAGTTTCGAATTACCCTCGAAACTGACTGAGCCAAAGAAACGCGCGGCCAGCTAGTATAAGATAAATATAACATTTGATTAAGCTGTATGTTATATGCCGTGTGGTATCCGGCTGAGTAGAATAGACCACCCTCTTTCTTACCGACGTTTCGTAAAATACGACAAACGTAAGTTGACGTCAGGCAGGCGGCCAGTCGTAAAATGCGTAGCCAAATCATGTGACAACATGTTTATAACATATTGTGCCACTTAGAGTGGGATAAGGGCAGGATGATGATGATATGTATTCAGTTGTATATTAACCTAACAACGGTTAGTCAGACTAACGTAACATTTAACAACATGCGCATTTTAGTCACGTGTTTAGAACACCATATTTCTAACTAGATATTTGTCATGGTTTAGATACCTAGATGTAATTTAACGTCGTGTTTAGTAGAGGCAAAATGACAGTGTCTTTTTTATATACCGCACTTCGAAGGCATTTATATAGTTCGCAGAAGCGATATGTCAATCAATGGCTTGCATAACGATCTATCAAAGAATAAAGTCATATTTCCTTTGCTTATACATGTAAGATGTAACTTTATTCCTCAGATAGGGCGATATGTTTTTATATACATATTTATAATTCAACAGGAATTGATATCATTTGATCCTTCTCGACCAGTAATTAGTAACCCTGATTGGTCCTTAACAGGAATATTGAAATTCGATAAATTAATTAATTATTGCAAATTTTTTATCGGCTTATATTGACAATTTTCCGAAATATCAGTTGAGTTAACGATTAAGAAGAACTTTTAGAAGTCTGTGAATAGTTTTTTTTTTATTTACGGCAAATCATGCTCACGTGGAATGGTCTCAAGAATGCTGGCAGCGTTTCCGCGCTGAATCGCTAAACTGATTCTTAGTGCGAAAAAGGAGCCAGCCCCCTTGTTACGTGAAGAGGCAATTAACCGAGGTGTTAAAACGGATATTTTTTTTAATAAAGTAAATTTTAAGTTTGAACACCCGAATTTCCATTCCCCGAAACGTGAGAGGGGACCTTCACCGAGTAGTAAGATGGTAACAAAATGTATACCTGTAATGTAACTTTATGCATAGAAATCAATCATTCGTTGACAAAAACACAACCGTGCCAAAGTGAAGAAACTGAAACCGATTACGCAAGAAAGACAATAGCTAACAGTGTTTTATAAATATTTTAAAAGCATTCGTGACTCCGGTGCAATTTACTGGCACAGTAACTGTTGAACATTAAACGATCCAACAATAAGTAATAAAATAACCGGTAAGTTGCGATAACGAAGAGTCCTAGTTAACCGATAGCCTAGATTGAAAAATGTTTTACGGTCTTTATGCGATGGTTAGGTATCGTATTTAAAGATTTATTTTAGGACATATAAGAATGTTCACTTATTTAGCAGGTAAAGATTAAGAGTGACCCTACTTGATTAAAAAATGGAACCAGCAATAACGACATGTCTAGAAGAATGAGTGTCATTGGTATTGTAAGTGGTAGTAACGGCCTGTTACTATTCCACTGCTGGACATAGGCCTCCTCTCTCCGTTTTTTTGGAGAGAAGTATTGGAGCTGATACCTACCAAGCTGCTCCAATGCGAATTGGTAGGTTACACATATCCCTAGAATTCTCTATCTGCAGGTTTCCTCATAAAGTTTTCCTTCACCGAAAAGCGTGTGATAAATTGCTATTATCAAAACAAATCTTACATTCTTCGCGAAGACGCTACAATGCCTAAAGTCAAAGACAGTTGAATGCACGTTTACCTCTTAACTGGAAGTTTGTAAAGCACGAAGTGTTTGGACCGAAAAATAATTTATAGAGCGTTTTATTACAAAACTCGTACATTATAGAAAGTTAGTATTGGACTAATAAAGGAGGACATTATAAAGGATAGAGGCCAAAGATAAAAAGAAAATGATTCATGTGATAAAAAGATAAAAAGAAAATGATTCTGATTTCATTACTTTAGAATCGTTTAATATTTTTTAGGCTACCACTGCACCATTTCGTTATACACTCTACACAAACCAACTAAACTTTACCTTTGTTTATGACTGCATTAGGTTCTAGTACCTGGGGAGACCGAGCCTTGCTCGGTAATTTTTTAAAAGATGTAAATAAAGTAACTTCAAAAAAAAGAAAAATCTGTGTAGGTGGGGCTCGATCCTAGGTATTTTCATTTTTAGAAATCGCTCGTTTCAGAAATACGCTACGCTGGCTTGACAATTTACGGCAGAAATAGTTTCATCTTCCATGTCAATTTTATTTTTTTTTCATGCCAAAAACCAGGGATAATACGATTTATTTTTAATTAAACCTAGCTAGATCGATTTCTCTCCCCCAAAACCCCTACATACTGTATTTCAGGAAAATCGTTGAAACCGTTTCCGAGATTCCGAAAATATATATATCTATAAATACAAGATTAACTCATTTAAATATTAAAGATATAAAAGATAAAACTTGTCAACCCACACTAAGAACTTCGACCATGCGCATCACTTGCCATAGAGTCATGGATACTTGAATTACAAATCCCCGTATCATAAAGTGAATATTTTATATCTTCTCTTAGTTTTTCTTTAGCAGCCGAGGTCGTTGTCGTCAAAATGGCGCTGTCATGATCCCCATTGATGGCACGATACGCGTTGGCAAACCTTACAACAGTTATTCTATTGTATTGACTACAATATTCTTGTCGTTAATAGTATTACCATGTTAAATCTTAAATATAGGGACAAAATTATAAATTAGGACAATCAAAATGGATATTAAAACTAATACTAAATTTCCAAACCGATTGGTAGATTTTCTTTGTCATGAACAGAAGACATATTTAATTTGTTTTTAATAAAAATTACGAGTTGTTAGGTGATTTCATTATTAATTAATTACCTGCAATTATTAAAGGTAATTAATAAGTAAATTGCAATTTGTTAATAAACTGAGACAGTTATTTATGTGAAAACAAGAAATGCCCACTCTTCTGGAGAGCGAGTTAAATAGGATGTTAAAAAAATTACTTATTTAAAAAAAAGAACAGACTTTCGCATTTGTAAACAACACGAACGTATCGGCGAATATATAGCTTTTTACCGGCAGTAGAGTTGAATACTATTGAATATATACATCATCCTCCTGCCCGTATCCCACTCTAAGTGGGGTCGGCACAACATGTTATAAACATGCTGTCACATGATTTGGCTGCGTTTTAACGACCGGCCGCCTGCCTGACGCAAGTCGTATTTTACGACACCTCAGTAAGAAAGAGGGTGGTCTTTTTTACTAAACCGGATGCCACACGGTGGATCAACTTACCTTAGTCACTTTTTACGACACCTTAGTAAGAAATGAGGGTGGTACTATTCTATTCAGCCGGATACCATACGGCGTTACTATTGAATATATACATAACTATATATTGCACATTAATTACATAACAGGATTTGGTATTAAAGAATATTTTATACTTAATATTTTCTACTTGTGCACAAGAATTATGGTACTTGAACAGTGTTTTTATTTTGCTACACTCAATAATGTTCCGACGGTTTTTAGAATTTTAATACTGAACTCCTAGTTACAGGCTCATGATAAGAAAAATAGCATAACATCGATAACTTTCACGATTTTAAGGTTCGGACGTCCCTTAAAAATAAAATATTTGGATACCCTAACATCAGTTGTTACGGTATTAAATCAATGTCAATCAATACAAGCATTCCTTCACGCGGACCAAAATTATAGAAAGATTCGCTGTATATTTAAGTACTTAGTGTTGAAGGGTGAACTTATAATATAAAAAATACTACATTCTGCCTGCGACCACGTCTGCATGGACTGGATGGATGGATGTACCGAGATAAAAGAGTGTAAATAAATAATCGATTTCTATCCCTTTAAAAATAATAGAATTTAAAAAAATCGTTTTTTTAAATCGATATATTAAAAAAGACAACTTTGGAAATAGTCTGAAAATGACTATTTCCAAAGTAGTCTTTTTTAATATTAATAATTAATTACAATAAATGCTAATTAAAGTGGACAACTACCAAGAAATAATATCAGATACGCTGTTTGTGAAATTGGATTAAAATGTGTAGTTTGGCTTAATTGGTTTCATCCAACAATGCATATCTAATCTTAAAAACAAGAAAAAGAGTAAAAAGGAAAAAGGGATAACCAAAAAAAAACGATTTTTGATGAAAAAATAATCGATTTTTTCACATCGCTAAGCTAGTAACTATATAACATTGTAACGGAAAAGAGTTGTCAAGCGCTAAGTTGTCATCAATAAAAAATTAAATCATACCGACCTAAACGAAACGATCATCGACCGCGTCGACGTAACGTTTTTATCGTTGTACGTTTGTTTAATCGTTAAAACGTGGTTTTACGTTCCGCTTAAAAACGGTAATGTAATTGGAGAGTAGTTTTTTGTAATTGTTACACGTCAACCGTTATATATGATATGGATGACATTAAATTTGTCTTAACACGCCGTGTGGTAGCCAGAATAGAATAGTATCAAGCTCATTTCTTGCCGAAGTGTCGTAAAAGGCGGCTAAGGTTAAACAAACCGACGTGTGCTATCCGGCTGATTAGAATAGACCACCCTCATTTCTTACTTAGGTGTCGTAAAAGGCGACTAAAGTAAGTTGACTCACCGTGTGGTATCCGGTTGAGTATAATAGACCACCCTCATTCTTACCGAGGTGTCGTAAAGTACGACCATCTAAGGTAAGTTAACGTCAGGCAGGCGGCCGGTCATAAATTACGAGTACGTTAGGAAATCATGTGACAACATGTTTGTAATATGTTGTGCCGACCCCACTTAGAGTGGGATAAGGGCAGGAAGAAGAATTATCATTTTGGATCCCATCTCGTAAAAATAATACATGGCCTATTTAGAAACTTCCTAAGCACGATATAAGATTTTTTTATTATCGTTAAAACGAGTTGAACGTTCGGTATAATATTTGTAAAAACAAGTCAAATCCCCATAAGCTTGTGGCATCTTACGAGTGTTGTCACAAAGGTCTCGGGGTCAATGCCCCGTTTGGCGGGCGGACAACATTTTAAAATGCACCGCGAGTTTTGAGCACAAGAAAATTCTTTAGAGTCTAAACAGTTTGCACAGATAAAACATCAAAATTAGATTGCTCTCATTTGTTGCGGTTTGTACTTGATATAAAACCACTATTTACATTAACACATTAAACTGATAATAATGATCTGTCATTAATTTACAGAGTTGATGTTGCGCATATTTATTTGAAATAATCGATATAATGGCGAAGGTTCTAATGGAATGACTACGCACTTAGTAGGTACTTAGGGTTCTGTAACTCAAAAATTCTTTTAATACTTTGTTGCCTTTTATTTCAGAATTTAAAAATCCCACTAATATTATAAATGCGAAAGTTTGTATATAGATATATAGGTACTACATATAAATATATAGGCTATAAAAATCCTTTTCAATTCAGTTTTCAATGAATGGCTTTCAGGAGTACATTATTTGCACAGAATACTTCGCCAATGTCACGTAAGTTGAAGAACACACAAAGGAGATTGTACGGTGAACTAAAGAATAAAAGAAATCCTTTTAATTCTAAAGAAATAGGATGCCATTGAAAAGCACCATCTATTATCAACCTATCACGCGACAACAGTTGACGCGGCGACAACAGTTGACGCGGCGACAACAGTCGACGCGAACGAAGTTGCGAGTAAAAGCTAGTAATGTAATAAAAATAAAAGCTAATACACCCGTTACAGTGGGTATGCTTAAAAAATATATTCAGTTTCATATCTAGTTATTTTATAAAAATAAACCTTTCACTTCGCAATATCGATTAAATTTATAATTGAACTCTTCTAGTTCATCGCGATCTTATATCTGCTAATCTATTTAACTACTAAGGGCTTTAGAAAGGTAAAAGAAATACTACGTTGTACTGTATTAACTCCTCTTTAAGTAGAGTTACCATATTGTAGGAAAAAAGCGGAAAATCTAATATTCAAAGCCTGATAGAGTCAACTGATAATTTGGACTGGCATTTGTTGTTAGAAGCGAAAATGTCAGATTGAAGTTTGCAAGTTTTCTATGGACAATCACAAGTATGTTATGGAAATTCCAATTTCCTGCGATTTTGAATGCGGTCGAAAATCTAAGTACTATTGTTTTCTCTGAGGCGATGGATTTTCTCAGAGTAAAAACTAGTGTTTATATATTCCATACTTAAAACTATCTGCAATTATAATTGCGTACACATCCGTTAATCACTAAGAACCTTAAAGCGGTATATACAATCACTCTCAGACACAAAAAAAATTAAACTTTATATTTTTTGGGTATATTTAATTAGTTTTGGTTAGATATATAAATTTGACCGGCCTGTTGACGGAGTGGGTAGTGACCCTGCTTTTCAAGTCCGCGGGTCGCGGGTTCGATTTCCGCCGAGGGCCAACATTTTCTATAAATGAATTTGTTGGTCTCCGAGCCTGGGTGTATATTTGTATTTAAGTATTTAAAAAATATATCTGTATATATTCACCAGTTGTCTGTCTACCATAACGCAATTATTAAGTTACTTACTTTGGGGACGGACGACAGTGTGTGTAAGTGTCCAATATATTTATATTATATTTATTTATATTATATGTAACCAAACATTTTACTGAAAACATTTTGCTGGGGTGTAAACTATACACCACCTGCCATGCACTATTCGAGTAGGTATGAGACGGATATTGTACTTAATAAAAAGGGAAAGTCTGTAATATAAAAACTAATGGTAACCATATCTGTCCCACTTTTCTGGGTGCCAACTTCCGCTTGTAGGGTCTGGTTTTGTGTGAGCACACTTTTTTAATAAAGCTGTTTAAAACCGGTTATTTGGAAATAGAGGTTACGCATGATTACACTTATAGTCTTCATTCATTTATTTATTCAAAGTAAGCTAAAACAGGTGAATAAATAATGATAAATTAAATTATTATTCTGAAAGATCTACAAACATTTTCTTCCTTCACGAATTATATTATTATCTTCTTGCCCTTACCCACTATAAGCGGGTTCGGCACAACATGTTACAAACATGTTGTCGTAAAATACGTAACAAAATCATGTTACAAACATGTTGTCACATGATTTGGACACGTATTTTACGACCGGCCACCTGCCTGACGTCAACTTACCTTAGTCGTATTTTACGACACCTCAGTAAGAAAGGGGGTGATCTATTTTACTAAACCGGATTCCATACGGCGGGTCAACTTACCTTAGTCGCCTTTAACGACACCTCGGTAAGAAATGAGGTTGGTCAATTCTACTCAGCCGGATACCACACGGCGGTCTTCCTTCACGAATTATAGCACTATAATATTACAATAAGCTTTGTATTATATATTGTGTATCTACTATATAGTTTGTTTGATTGTTTGAACACGCTAATCTCAGTACCTACTAGACCGACTTGAAAAATTCTTTGAATGTAAGATAGTCCATTCATCCAGGAAGGCTATAACATCATGCTAAGATAAATAGGAGAGGAGTAGCAAAAAAAAATATTGCGAAAACGGAAAAATTTAAAGCTTTCCTTGCGTGCGTGCGTTTTTGCTTGGGTGGTCTATTCTACTTAACTGGATACCACACGGTGGGTCGACTTACCTTAATACATTTTACACTTCGGTAAGAAATGTTGGTGGTACTATTCTATTCAGCCGGATACCACACGGCGGAATATGTTGTATGAGTATAATACAAAATCTACTAATCTCTAATCTACGAAACGGTTTGACAATACTTCTGCGCTCGCCTGGCTACAACTAAAGTAATAAAAGCCGATTGCTTACAGAATATTGTCAGTTCTAAAAATAAACCTAACAGAGCAGGTTACAAATAAAATAATCTAGCTATACTTAAGTCTAAATATTATGAATCAAGTAACAATGTGGTAATTCTAGTTTTACCAGAATATTAAATGTCATTTAGGTCAAAGTATGTTGATATAAAAGTAATTGGATTTTAATTGTACATATAATTATTATTCATGCATTTGAAATACCTGACAACAAAATCACTATATAGTACTTATAAAACAAAGTCGCTTTCCCTGTCTGTCCGTATATCCTTATATCCCTATGAATGCTTAAATGTTTAAAACTACGCAACAGATTTTGATGCGGTTATTTTTAATAGATAGAGGGATTCAAGAGGAAGATTTATATGTATAATAACATTCAATACGGAGCAGAGAAATACTATAATTTTTGAGGTTTGTAATGTGATGTCGATGTGATTCCAAATTTAACGAGTGCGGGTCACGGTCAGTAATAAATAAATCAAAATTACTGGATCGATTTTAATCATTTTTTTCACTGAGTGACGTAGGCTATATATTTTATACCCGTGCGAAGTCGGAGCGGGTCGCTAGTATTTTTATAAATTCTGTTTACGAATATGTATCAGTCGCTTGTTGGAGCACGTGGCAGTAAACTTGTCTTCAGCTACAGTGGTCACGGGTTCAATTCCCAATAAAAAATTTTCTTATCCTACAGCATAATTGATGCATTTTCGCTTTAATATGATTGTGCATAATCAATATTCTCCTGCCCAGTACAACATGTTGTCACATGATTCACCTAGGTAGGTTTACGACCAACCGCCTGCCTGACATCAACTTACTTTAGTCGCCTTTTGCGACACCTTGGTAAGAAAAAGAGTGGTCTACTCTACACAGCCGGATACCACACGGCGGGCCAACTTACCTTAGTCGCCTTTTACGACACCTCGGTAAGAAATGAGGGCGGACTACTCTACTCAGCCGGTTATCATACGGTGGCTCACCTTACCTTAGTCACCTTTTACGATGACGACAACGGGCCAATCTAAAAAGTGTTTCCTATTTGCTAAGTTGATTGCTAGACGAGATTCCGATTTTAGAATAAGGTGTTTGTATATTTCATTTCCTGGTAGTTAATTTTTTTGTTTACTATATATAAATATACCTAACTAGCAATCGCCAGCGACTTCGCCCGCGTGGTAAGATAAAACCGTAATATAGTATTTTGATGACCATAAAAATGGTTAAAGTAGATTAACCTTAAAAGCTAGACATATGCTGTCGCGGACTTATATTTAGAACTTTTAGATGGAACAACTTTGTATTTTGTGGAATAAATATATTTACATTTCATTTCATTTCATTAATACATGATTTTTGAATAACTATCACCATTTACTCAGCGCACGCAAGGAAAGCTTTAAATTTTGCCGTTTTCGTACTATTTTTTATTGCTACTCCTCTCCTAGCCATCTTAGCGTGATGTAATATAGCCTAATTCTTCCTCGATAAATGGACTATCTCACTGGAAGCATTTTTCAAATCGGTCCAGTAGTTTCTGAGATTAGCGCGTTCAAACAATCAAACAAATAAACTCTTTAGCTTTATATATTAGTATAGATAATATACATAAATAATTATTTTTTACATCAAAGGATTCGTAGAACGACACTGAGCTTAAATATTTTATAGAAAAATAGGCGTTACTTTGCGGAGATCCATAATACAAAACTAATAACAAGATTAGTTCTTTTGTCCGCCATTTATCGCGGATTATAGCAAAATAATATTCTCATTACTTTCGTATTATGGACCTCCGCAAAGTAACGCCTAATTCTATAAATTATTCAAAATAATTTTATTATTTATTTTGTACTGAATAGCTTATTTTGGTTATAAGCGACAAAATAACAGGTTTAAAACTAAAATACTCTTGTTGTTGAAATTTATGAATAATTATACACTCACAGCTGTAAAATTCACCCCAAACTGGTAATCCCACTGCAACAGCACCAATGACGAAGCAGATAAAGCCAAGTACCACCACCGCTATGGAATATACAGCCTTGCCGCTGGCCATGGCTGCATGACTCAGCCTATCTCAGGAGTCCTTCTAGACAACATCAGGCTCTGTTATGTTGTCTAGCCAATATTTGACACATCTGAAACAAGTTAAAAATGATCATCATTCTCCTGCTCTTTTCTATTAAATAAATATATTATAGTGGACACTTACACACACGGTTGTCCATCTCCAAAGTTTACTTACTATGGGGATGGACAACCGTAAACAAGTATTGTCTGGTAAGTTAATAATAATTTGGAATTGGACAGGACAGGACATTTTGAAATGCCATCCACTCAGAACAACTGGCAAGAATAACAGAAATACAGCAAGACTAACTTCGGTAAGCTCCCCCTTTTGTAGACAATTCATACTTAAAAACAAGCTCCCACTTTAAATAAATAAATAAATAAATATATGGACACTTACACACACTGTTGTCCTTCCACAAACAAACTTAATACTTGTGTTATGGTAGACACACAACTGGTGAATAAATACTTATATATTTTTTTAAAAAACATACTTAAATACAAATATACACCTAGGCTCAAAGACCAACAAATTAATTTATTGAAAATGTTGGCCCTTGGCGGGAATCGAACCCGCCCTTGGCGGGAATCGAACCCGCGATTTGCGGAGCCAAAGGCAGGGTCACTATCCACTGCGCAAACAAGCCAGACAGTCTAAATGGGTTCACAACATGTTTTAAACAAACTTTTAGATGATTTGGCTAGTTATTTCACAACCGGCTGCCTGCCTCATATTAACTTACCTTAGACATATTTTTTACAACACCTTGGTAAGAAATTAGGGTGTTCTATTCTAGTTAACTGGACACCATATAGCAGAAACAAGTTTAAAAATTAGAATGATTATATTGCAACACCTTACTTTATGTCATATCATACAAGCTATATGCAAAACATACTTTATAATACAACTAAGTAATAATAAAAAATTTATATATTTATATGCTAAGTTTTGTTAATTCAAATAATTATTTAAACTTGAAAATAAGTGCATTTGAATTGATAACTCTAATGTTGGTTCAAAAAGCTATTACTATGTAAGCAAGAAACTCAGCTTTTGTTTTTAATATAATTCTTATAACTAGTAACATTTAGTGACTTATTTTGTGCAGGGTTGGTCAGTGTCCGTGGTCCAGCCTCACTAGGAGCACCCTTAGGACGACATTCCCCAATGCTAGTAGAGCTTCTAGTAAGCTAGTAAGCATCGCCGAAGTTGCGAAATGCGTAGAGAATAGCGCAGAAGCTCTACTAGGGTCAGGGAATGTCTTCCTAAGGGTGCCTCCTGTGAGGCTGGACCACGGCTTAAGGCGATGTGTAGTGGAGGGCACATGGTATGACTTTGATAAGTCAATATGAAACAAACAAAAAAGGATTTTACATGAAGATTATCTTAAAGCTAATTTAATTGTTCTATGATGAAATAATATTTGAAGAATATTTTATTATAAAGTCATGAGTTAATTAAAAATATATACTCATCTCTTCAGAAATTAATTGCGGTAACAAATAGGTTTTTTAATTCAGTATAATAATGCAGCTATTAGATCTAAAATACTTAGAACTGAATCTTATTGCCAAAATTTGAATTTATATAGCTTGCAAATAAATACAAATGTTGGAAGTAAATTGTTTAAAAAAGGCATCTTCAGCTATTATAGTCAAATTATTATAATAAATATAATACACTTTACTTTTTTAATAAAAAGTAAACGTCAATTAGTTTTAAAATATAAGGAAATAAGATTCTATTAAGATTTAACATTAAGAAAGTTAGTCATTAAGAATTCAATAAGTTTTAAATCTAATAATTTTATAATAAACACTTTATAAAGAATTTCAAAAATGCTTATTCAAGCGTACATCGCACAATATCACAGCGAGATAACAGTTATTTAAATTGTACTTTTACTCACGTTAACAGCGTCTGGTTTCGAAGCCAGGAACACAAATCACTCAAGTATAACACAATCGATTTACAATTAATTTATACACGACTAACATTTAATAACAGCTATGCAATTTGCACATTTTGATTCTTTTTTTTCACGTGAATGCACTCACAATTCGAAATTCGACCCTACCTACGATCGACACACCTTCGTTGTTTCAACAAAAAAAAAACTTAATACAGGTATATTCTAAAAGTTAGCTGTAAATATATTTTATATAAACTAGCGGTAACTTTACTATGTTGCATAAATATGGTAAAACACAATGAATTCTTATGGGAACTACGACGCGTTCACACATTTGCCGCGCGCAACATAAATTCCAACTTGATTCCAACTGAAGTTTGAATGTGATCGGTAAATAAACTGGTTTTTTAACAGTAGAGTAGACAACTCAAATAGTGTTGTCGGATATAAACGGCTAGAATAAGCAGTATATAAAGTACAACATTGAAAATATGCGAAAATCTTATTCTATTCTGTTATTTGTCTATGATAAGTGCTGTCAGTTTTTGTTAGTAATCTAATCTGTCAGCTGTCATTATTAGTAGCATAGATTATTAACTATAAAATAGATGGTTGAGATTCATACATTGGCGCGAGCCTATTTTCGGTGGTATGGGGGGGTGCAGAGTGGAACTATAGCTACTTACATTCTCATTCATAAAAAAAACTATCTGCCTCTCACCCGTTTCATTCATAATAACGGATTTAGTCTCAGCTCTGACTCTTTCTCACATATGGAGTAGTAATATATATAACGTATGACGTAAAATCGTATTAAAATTAGTGATGTACTTGGTGCGCTAAAACCGTAACTAGTGATGTCAAAGTTTTATCGATTCACATTTTACTCTTACCGATTATTTGGATAACCGGTTTTCCTGTAACATATTAATAATGATTTTTAGATTTTAATAAAACAAAATATTTAAGGAAATTCTTTAATAGACTTTTACTGTAATAAAAAAATTTATATTCAACAGCCGTTTTACATTTCTATGTGCATGCTTCTTAAAAAAAAAAGTTTTTTCCTAAACACGCTAAAAGTGCAACTTCAAAAATGATTACTATTTTTAAAAAGGAAACAGAATCGGCGATCATATATCTTGAAAATATAGGAATTGTAATTTAAATTATTATATATTATTATTAAATATAATTAATTATAAGTATTCACTCGAAAACAAATTTACAAGATTAGTATTTGAAACAATAGATGCTTTCGTTTTTACCGTTTTAGTATTTAGGAAAAAACATTATACTTAAAAGGAGTATACTTGATGGTAAATTATAAATATTAGTCTTTTTTAGATATATTGGTAGTAGTTTTATAGAATATTAGTGGTTTTTATCTCTAAGTATAATATTTTCCATCAAACCAGTTAACACTTCGGATTTATACATATAAAGTAAGAATTAAATTGTGAAATTTTGCCATAATTAATGTGCCAATTGATACCAAGCTTTTTGATGAAAGAAAACATCATGAGGAACTATACTCCATGGGTTAAGTATTTAACTAAATGTAAACATGTCAAAACAGGTAGTTTATAGTAGGCATTATCTGCCTACTATAAAGTACCTTTTTTATTACAACACATTATACTAACATTTAATATAATTTTTAATTCTTTTAAAGAATTTAAAATTATTGATAGTATTCGCACCACTTTATTATGGCGTGATTGCTATCAATAATTTTTACAAACTTTGAAACAATAAATAAGAATTATAAAATTTTTAAAGAAAACGATGGATAATATTAAATACACTAAATTACTACACATTTAAGTATCACAGAGTGAAGCTCGTAGAATATTGATATTATGTTGCGTTGTTTAATCTAATTACCATTTTAGGTAGTTTACTTGGCTAATTTGTATCTGCTGAATTTTATTAAATTATATATTGCTGTTTTGCTATACTAAAGGTATAAATATTTAATTTTAGAAAATACCAATCAATTTATGAAAATTACATTTATAAATATTAGAGATATTCTTTTGACAACTGCAGTTGAATCCCAATTTTTTCATTTGTTAATAATATTATTGTCATGACATATTTGTCACTCCTGAATCACATGGTTTTGTTTGTTTACATCTTGTTATGTTTCTATACTTATGGAGTATATATAGTAAAATAATAAAAATTTTGAATCAATTTTTAAATGTTAATAATAGTAATATTAGTTAGTTACTTTTGCCTCATGTATCATAGTTCTATAACTTTACTTGCGATAAAATTTTCCATTTCCATTATCGTTTTCCAAGTATCTGCAGTACTGTGAATTCTCCTTAATTGATACACCGTTGTCTAACTCGCATTATGATTACGATTATGCAAAAAACTTTTAACAAATCATATTTATGATTAATGCAAGTTAACCAGGAATTATAGTTTTTTAAGTTATATACATTTTTCACTAATTAATACTTTACATGCCATATAATGCCATTCCAAAGATATAAGTTTTTGTGATGGATAATATAATTTTAACTAGATCAAATCTTTCAGTTTTATTAGACAATAGCGTAATTATAAAAATTTCACAATTTAAATAATCCTGTTTTGAAAATATATTACTCCCAGGATTGCTCAGGTTTTTAGTTTTGCTACACAAGTAAAAACACGTGTTTTGAATAGGAATAAATGGTGTTAATGTTAAAATACACAATTTTTAGCAGCAATACAGGCAGAACTCATATTTCATTATAAGCCCGTCGTTTAAGCAAACTAACAATTAAACTAGCAACTAAGCAATTGTTATTCATTTTCCTGAGTAATGAAAATTTTAAACCCATTCATCTCAAAATATAAGTTTTTGAGTTGTACCGCTATTGCTGCACATGACCGATATATCAATATACTGAACCGGTAATATGATATGGCTTGGGTCTGGAAAATATTTCTGATGGAATACAAGGTACTATAACTATCAAACAATAATATTAACCAATCATGTTTTAAACAATGAAACCAAATTATGATCCGTTCTAGTGTGCTAGAGCCCCCTTATCCACGGATTTGAGAAAAAATCCATTGGGTCCTAGTTAAGAAGTTTCAAACTTCATAATGTTTGTCAATTATACTAATATGAATACTATTTTGAAGACACAACCTTCTCTTGAGTCCTCTAGCATTGAAGCGGACTTTTACAGCCTTATTCCAAAATTCCGAATGGTTCAGGCGGCAAAATAAATTGTTAGTGAATAAAAGCATTCGCGCTGTGAAAATGTTATTACTAATGTCAATAAATGAGGCTAAATAATTATGATTCGACTGAAGCTCTTCATATATGTTCATCTGCATCATCGGGCTCGTGGACACTTCCCGGCGGAAGAGTTCGCAGCATATTTAACCTGTAATAAATAAGTTATTCTTTAATAATGTATAGATAGAACATTAGTTTGCAAAGGTAGTCTTACAGACAATCTTGGCATTGATATCCCCTGAGTAGAATAGACCACCCTCATTTCTTACCGAGGTGTCGCGAAAACCGATTAAGGTAAGTTGACGTCGGGCAGGCGACCGGTCGTAAGATACCAAATCATGTGATAACATGTTTAAAACATGTTGTGCCTACCCCATTTAGAGGTATTTGGGATTATTTGGGATAAGGGTAGGAGAATGATGCATTGACAAATAACAGAGATTTTAAATTTTAAAAATATATTTTTAGCTTCTACTGGTCTTAAATAGTGTCTGGAAAATATTTTTTTCGTGTCTATAACTTTGTCTACAGTTATATTTTAAGTATAGAATAGAGACTATAATTATAAATTTTGTTTTTTTAATAATAAAATATAAGGGGTATCTGTGACAATCTTTGTGTTATGTTAAATATCTTTGATTTTGTACTGTTAGCAGTACCAGGCTAAAAATATTATGCTTTCCAAATACTGTATTGTATGTGACAAAGTTCCAACGATCATCACTAATATGTCTTTTAAGCTATTCTTATATCACACACTTTTTTGCATCACTATAATAGAGGAAAAATTGTACCAAACATTTTTTGTTATATCTCAAACGGATTAGGCAGTTAGCCCATTAGACATATAAGCTTCAGTTTTAATAGAAAGTGAAATGGACAGACTGACATACTTTACATCAAATATTTACTTGCCTTCATCTAGTCAAATCAATTGACCTAATCATGTGCTTCATCCCATAAAGCATCAACAGCATATAGCCCTTAGACGTCATCCCAATGAGTACTCTCTTTGGCTATGACCAGGTTCATCTGAAAATTATTGCAAATACATTTTAATAAATATGGAACAAGCTATGGATAGCTCAGCGGTGAGGCCGTTCGACTCTGTAAAGACTATCATGGGTTTATACCCCGCGCTGGCACATGTCTAATTGACAATTGCAATTTATGACACGCTTTTCGGTGAAGGAAAATATGGTAAGGAAATCCGCATACTTCTAGCGAATTCTAGGGATATGCGTAACCTACCAATCCGCATTGGAGCAACGCGATGGTAGGTCTTTGCTACAATACTTCTCTCCAAAAAACGGATAGAGGAAGCTTATGGTTCCCACTGCTGGGGTGGATAACAGGCCGTTACTTTAAACATACACATGCCAATTTTTGTGTTTACAAACAAAAATGATTTATATTTGAAACATTTTAACTCACTTGAAGAATATCAGCCATTGTATCAGATATTAATGAATTCATTGCAACAACAGTAGCAGTGCCTTGACCAGACACAGTTACTCAGACAAAAAATCTAGTTGAAATGTGCATAACTAAATGTGATAGTATGTTAAAGTATCTTGAACAAATAACTTTCTGTTAAATAATAAAAGTATGTCTGTAATCCATATTGTCTGTCGCAGAAAGAATAAAAACTATTCAGAAATAACCACCTAAAACATAGAATATAACTGATATTGGGTATGACATATGATATACAACACTTCAATAAAGCATACACAATAAATATTACTATAGAAGGAAAAGTTTTATTTTTATTATTTTAGTTTTATTTTTACTTATATTTTAAAATTAAAAAATAAAACTTCCCAATATTATTACAGTTCAATAAAAACACTAAGGATATACTATAATGCTATATGCTTCGAGGTCCCTGCTTTAATAAATGTATATATAAATTGAAAAACACTAGCTTAAATTGTACTATATATTATAGAAAAAGAATATAGCACGAAAAATACTATATTTTTATCGCTAATTGCAATTGTCGTGCTTTTTTTAATTAACTGTGAATGGAACGCACCCGCAGCCCTGCATAGGGAATGTTGGAACGAAACTCATTCATGTATTTACGGGGCTTACTTAGTTAGTAGCTCTAACTCCGTGTCATTATCCAGCGAAAAGTAATAAAAAATAATCATGGAAAAATAAATAATGATTGAAAATAGATGTGTCCTATTTTTTTTCCTGAATTTCCTAAAAGTACTATATTTTTTTGATTTAAAAAGAAAAATAGTATTTTTCTTCAATAAAAAGGTGGCAACCCTAATCGCGCCCTTTTTGATTAAATAGTGGCAACACTGTGCCGTTATTGTTTCCGGTGGAGTCTTACTATATATACCGATAAAACGTTTCAGTGACATTCAGTCCTTGTTTGTCATTCAAGAGAAGTGCATCTCGGAACGGGAATTGTGGTATTCCTATTATATCGTGTTATTGTATATAGTGTGCGTTAACAAGAAGTTTATGGAATTGTCTAATTTTAATTAAAAATCATTTGTTGGTTTATATATTTTTGCGTAAGTAAAAAGTGATTACAGTTATATATTACGTATAACGAACGTTTCAGGTGAGTCAGTACGTTTCAATTTTCTTCGTATAGTATTTTTTTTTATTTTATTCGTATTTATTTTTATTTATTTTTATTCGTATTTATTTTATTGTATTTATTTTATTCGTATAATATTTTCAATTTTCTTCGTATAAATAGTGCAAAAGTATAGTTTATTTGTTATTAAGTTTTGGATAACTACTCACATTTTATCCGAGAATGTTTGTTGAAATTCAAACATTTGAGTTGTTGAGTTTGTGATAGTGAATGTATATAGTGCTTGTGTATGGTGGTGGCGGTGGTGGAGGTTTGTGCATGTGTTTTTTACGAATCCTGCATGTATCAGGTATGATAACCAATTGTCCACTCTACATTTAGCATTATATACATTTTCTATTTTACTTCATCGCCGATTATAGCAAAATAATTTTATTATTACTTTTGCATAATTACTCTGTTTTAATCATAGCTTAGGTAAATATAGACATTGTAATCTTTAATATTTAATGACTAGCAGCGTCTGACTGCCCTCCTGTAAAAGCTGCAGGGCTTTTTCTTCTCATTTAACAGTATGGTTGAGGTGGACACTGCAGTGTTCTTTCTTCCCATACTGTGTAGGCGTTTTGTTGGTAATGTTCGTTTTCTGTATCGTCGAACATTAGCTTCAAAAGCGCGCTACTTTGTAAAACGTTTTATTAACGGGCTAGCCATTATAAAGGTGTCGTACTGATTTCTGAAATTGCGCAGTTTTGGTAATTCGTACGTCATTAATTTTTACTTTTTTTTGTAATGGTTATGTGTTGCGGTTGGCAAAGAGCCGGTATTTGGCACCTGCAATACATGTAAAACCTTAATTCTTTTCCCAGTCGCTTTTGGCTACTGATGTTTGAGTGCACGCTTACATCTGTGGCTGAAATTACGGGAATCTAACTTAGCTTCATAAATTCAGACTTCACTTGAGTATTAGTTACCTCAAATGCATTTTCTCAAATTACAGAGGTCCTGGTGGTTGACGCTACTGTTCGGCCTGGCGCTGTTCGAGCGCTCGAGGCGACGGCGAAGCGACAGCAGCTGCGGCATAGCCAGACTCCATTGGCTGCAGCGAGGCCAGACCAGCGTAGCTCGTGGAGTCACGAGGCCAGATGTCGGACTGCCCTCCTGTAAAATTAATCCATTAATTTCATTCAATCCATTAATTTTTACATTTTTTTTTGTAATGGTAATGTGTTGCGGTTGGCAAAGAGCCGGTATTTGGCACCTGCAATACATGTAAAACCTTAATTCTTTTCCCAGTCGCTTTTGGCTACTGATGTTTGAGTGCACGCTTACATCTGTGGCTGAAATTACGGGAATCTAACTTAGCTTCATAAATTCAGACTTCACTTGAGTATTAGTTACCTCAAATGCATTTTCTCAAATTACAGAGGTCCTGGTGGTTGACGCTACTGTTCGGCCTGGCGCTGTTCGAGCGCTCGAGGCGACGGCGGAGCGACAGCAGCTGCGGCATAGCCGGACGGGCCGGCCTGGGGTGAGGGGCGGCGGCACGTCTCCATTGGCAGCAGCGAGGCCAGACCAGCGTAGCTCGTGGAGTCACGAGGCCAGCTGTCGGACTGCCCTCCTGTAAAATTAATCCATTAATTTCATTCAATCCATTAATTTTTACATTTTTTTTGTAATGGTAATGTGTTGCGGTTGGCAAAGAGCCGGTATTTGGCACCTGCAATACATGTAAAACCTTAATTCTTTTCCCAGTCGCTTTTGGCTACTGATGTTTGAGTGCACGCTTACATCTGTGGCTGAAATTACGGGAATCTAACTTAGCTTCATAAATTCAGACTTCACTTGAGTATTAGTTACCTCAAATGCATTTTCTCAAATTACAGAGGTCCTGGTGGTTGACGCTACTGTTCGGCCTGGCGCTGTTCGAGCGCTCGAGGCGACGGCGGAGCGACAGCAGCTGCGGCATAGCCGGACGGGCCGCCCTGGGGTGAGGGGCGGCGGCACGTCTCCATTGGCGGCAGCGAGGCCAGACCAGCGTAGCTCGTGGAGTCACGAGGCCAGCTGTCGGACTGCCCTCCTGTAAAATTAATCCATTAATTTCATTCAATCCATTAATTTTTACATTTTCTTTTGTAATGGTAATGTGTTGCGGTTGGCAAAGAGCCGGTATTTGGCACCTGCAATACATGTAAAACCTTAATTCTTTTCCCAGTCGCTTTTGGCTACTGATGTTTGAGTGCACGCTTACATCTGTGGCTGAAATTACGGGAATCTAACTTAGCTTCATAAATTCAGACTTCACTTGAGTATTAGTTACCTCAAATGCATTTTCTCAAATTACAGAGGTCCTGGTGGTTGACGCTACTGTTCGGCCTGGCGCTGTTCGAGCGCTCGAGGCGACGGCGGAGCGACAGCAGCTGCGGCATAGCCGGACGGGCCGGCCTGGGGTGAGGGGCGGCGGCACGTCTCCATTGGCAGCAGCGAGGCCAGACCAGCGTAGCTCGTGGAGTCACGAGGCCAGCTGTCGGACTGCCCTCCTGTAAAATTAATCCATTAATTTCATTCAATCCATTAATTTTTACATTTTTTGTAATGGTAATGTGTTGCGGTTGGCAAAGAGCCGGTATTTGGCACCTGCAATACATGTAAAACCTTAATTCTTTTCCCAGTCGCTTTTGGCTACTGATGTTTGAGTGCACGCTTACATCTGTGGCTGAAATTACGGGAATCTAACTTAGCTTCATAAATTCAGACTTCACTTGAGTATTAGTTACCTCAAATGCATTTTCTCAAATTACAGAGGTCCTGGTGGTTGACGCTACTGTTCGGCCTGGCGCTGTTCGAGCGCTCGAGGCGACGGCGGAGCGACAGCAGCTGCGGCATAGCCGGACGGGCCGGCCTGGGGTGAGGGGCGGCGGCACGTCTCCATTGGCAGCAGCGAGGCCAGACCAGCGTAGCTCGTGGAGTCACGAGGCCAGCTGTCGGACTGCCCTCCTGTAAAATTAATCCATTAATTTCATTCAATCCATTAATTTTTACATTTTTTTTTGTAATGGTAATGTGTTGCGGTTGGCAAAGAGCCGGTATTTGGCACCTGCAATACATGTAAAACCTTAATTCTTTTCCCAGTCGCTTTTGGCTACTGATGTTTGAGTGCACGCTTACATCTGTGGCTGAAATTACGGGAATCTAACTTAGCTTCATAAATTCAGACTTCACTTGAGTATTAGTTACCTCAAATGCATTTTCTCAAATTACAGAGGTCCTGGTGGTTGACGCTACTGTTCGGCCTGGCGCTGTTCGAGCGCTCGAGGCGACGGCGGAGCGACAGCAGCTGCGGCATAGCCGGACGGGCCGCCCTGGGGTGAGGGGCGGCGGCACGTCTCCATTGGCGGCAGCGAGGCCAGACCAGCGTAGCTCGTGGAGTCACGAGGCCAGCTGTCGGACTGCCCTCCTGTAAAATTAATCCATTAATTTCATTCAATCCATTAATTTTTACATTTTTTTTTGTAATGGTAATGTGTTGCGGTTGGCAAAGAGCCGGTATTTGGCACCTGCAATACATGTAAAACCTTAATTCTTTTCCCAGTCGCTTTTGGCTACTGATGTTTGAGTGCACGCTTACATCTGTGGCTGAAATTACGGGAATCTAACTTAGCTTCATAAATTCAGACTTCACTTGAGTATTAGTTACCTCAAATGCATTTTCTCAAATTACAGAGGTCCTGGTGGTTGACGCTACTGTTCGGCCTGGCGCTGTTCGAGCGCTCGAGGCGACGGCGGAGCGACAGCAGCTGCGGCATAGCCGGACGGGCCGGCCTGGGGTGAGGGGCGGCGGCACGTCTCCATTGGCAGCAGCGAGGCCAGACCAGCGTAGCTCGTGGAGTCACGAGGCCAGCTGTCGGACTGCCCTCCTGTAAAATTAATCCATTAATTTCATTCAATCCATTAATTTTTACATTTTTTGTAATGGTAATGTGTTGCGGTTGGCAAAGAGCCGGTATTTGGCACCTGCAATACATGTAAAACCTTAATTCTTTTCCCAGTCGCTTTTGGCTACTGATGTTTGAGTGCACGCTTACATCTGTGGCTGAAATTACGGGAATCTAACTTAGCTTCATAAATTCAGACTTCACTTGAGTATTAGTTACCTCAAATGCATTTTCTCAAATTACAGAGGTCCTGGTGGTTGACGCTACTGTTCGGCCTGGCGCTGTTCGAGCGCTCGAGGCGACGGCGGAGCGACAGCAGCTGCGGCATAGCCGGACGGGCCGCCCTGGGGTGAGGGGCGGCGGCACGTCTCCATTGGCGGCAGCGAGGCCAGACCAGCGTAGCTCGTGGAGTCACGAGGCCAGCTGTCGGACTGCCCTCCTGTAAAATTAATCCATTAATTTCATTCAATCCATTAATTTTTACATTTTTTTTTGTAATGGTAATGTGTTGCGGTTGGCAAAGAGCCGGTATTTGGCACCTGCAATACATGTAAAACCTTAATTCTTTTCCCAGTCGCTTTTGGCTACTGATGTTTGAGTGCACGCTTACATCTGTGGCTGAAATTACGGGAATCTAACTTAGCTTCATAAATTCAGACTTCACTTGAGTATTAGTTACCTCAAATGCATTTTCTCAAATTACAGAGGTCCTGGTGGTTGACGCTACTGTTCGGCCTGGCGCTGTTCGAGCGCTCGAGGCGACGGCGGAGCGACAGCAGCTGCGGCATAGCCGGACGGGCCGGCCTGGGGTGAGGGGCGGCGGCACGTCTCCATTGGCAGCAGCGAGGCCAGACCAGCGTAGCTCGTGGAGTCACGAGGCCAGCTGTCGGACTGCCCTCCTGTAAAATTAATCCATTAATTTCATTCAATCCATTAATTTTTACATTTTTTTTTGTAATGGTAATGTGTTGCGGTTGGCAAAGAGTCGGTATTTGGCACCTGCAATACATGTAAAACCTTAATTCTTTTCCCAGTCGCTTTTGGCTACTGATGTTTGAGTGCACGCTTACATCTGTGGCTGAAATTACGGGAATCTAACTTAGCTTCATAAATTCAGACTTCACTTGAGTATTAGTTACCTCAAATGCATTTTCTCAAATTACAGAGGTCCTGGTGGTTGACGCTACTGTTCGGCCTGGCGCTGTTCGAGCGCTCGAGGCGACGGCGGAGCGACAGCAGCTGCGGCATAGCCGGACGGGCCGGCCTGGGGTGAGGGGCGGCGGCACGTCTCCATTGGCAGCAGCGAGGCCAGACCAGCGTAGCTCGTGGAGTCACGAGGCCAGCTGTCGGACTGCCCTCCTGTAAAATTAATCCATTAATTTCATTCAATCCATTAATTTTTACATTTTTTTTTGTAATGGTAATGTGTTGCGGTTGGCAAAGAGCCGGTATTTGGCACCTGCAATACATGTAAAACCTTAATTCTTTTCCCAGTCGCTTTTGGCTACTGATGTTTGAGTGCACGCTTACATCTGTGGCTGAAATTACGGGAATCTAACTTAGCTTCATAAATTCAGACTTCACTTGAGTATTAGTTACCTCAAATGCATTTTCTCAAATTACAGAGGTCCTGGTGGTTGACGCTTCTGTTCGGCCTGGCGCTGTTCGAGCGCTCGAGGCGACGGCGGAGCGACAGCAGCTGCGGCATAGCCGGACGGGCCGGCCTGGGGTGAGGGGCGGCGGCACGTCTCCATTGGCAGCAGCGAGGCCAGACCAGCGTAGCTCGTGGAGTCACGAGGCCAGTTGTCGGACTGCCCTCCTGTAAAATTAATCCATTAATTTCATTCAATCCATTAATTTTTACATTTTTTTTTGTAATGGTAATGTGTTGCGGTTGGCAAAGAGCCGGTATTTGGCACCTGCAATACATGTAAAACCTTAATTCTTTTCCCAGTCGCTTTTGGCTACTGATGTTTGAGTGCACGCTTACATCTGTGGCTGAAATTACGGGAATCTAACTTAGCTTCATAAATTCAGACTTCACTTGAGTATTAGTTACCTCAAATGCATTTTCTCAAATTACAGAGGTCCTGGTGGTTGACGCTACTGTTCGGCCTGGCGCTGTTCGAGCGCTCGAGGCGACGGCGGAGCGACAGCAGCTGCGGCATAGCCGGACGGGCCGGCCTGGGGTGAGGGGCGGCGGCACGTCTCCATTGGCAGCAGCGAGGCCAGACCAGCGTAGCTCGTGGAGTCACGAGGCCAGCTGTCGGACTGCCCTCCTGTAAAATTAATCCATTAATTTCATTCAATCCATTAATTTTTACTTTTTTTTTTGTAATGGTTATGTGTTGCGGTTGGCAAAGAGCCGGTATTTGGCACCTGCAATACATGTAAAACCTGAATTCTTTTCCCAGTCGCTTTTGGCTACTGATGTTTGAGTGCACGCTTACATCTGTGGCTGAAATTACGGGAATCTAACTTAGCTTCATAAATTCAGACTTCACTTGAGTATTAGTTACCTCAAATGCATTTTCTCAAATTACAGAGGTCCTGGTGGTTGACGCTACTGTTCGGCCCGGCGCTGTTCGAGCGCTCGAGGCGACGGCGGAGCGACAGCAGCTGCGGCATAGCCGGACGGGCCGGCCTGGGGTGAGGGGCGGCGGCACGTCTCCATTGGCGGCAGCGAGGCCAGACCAGCGTAGCTCGTGGAGTCACGAGGCCAGCTGTCGGACTGCCCTCCTGTAAAACTAATCCATTAATTTCATTCAATCCATTAATTTTTACATTTTTTTTTGTAATGGTAATGTGTTGCGGTTGGCAAAGAGCCGGTATTTGGCACCTGCAATACATGTAAAACCTTAATTCTTTTCCCAGTCGCTTTTGGCTACTGATGTTTGAGTGCACGCTTACATCTGTGGCTGAAATTACGGGAATCTAACTTAGCTTCATAAATTCAGGCTTCACTTGAGTATTAGTTACCTTCCTTTAGTTGCACTTAGTCTAGTGCTATTCCATCTCTGAAAATAATTTTAAAAAATTAAAAAAATTAAAAATTGTTACTATTCAAATAGAACCTCTTATGAACAAGGTTGTAGTATTTGAATCTATATGAATAGTTGTTCTATAATATAAAAAAAATGTTGTCTGTGTCATTATGCATTGATTTGTTAAGAAAGAGTAAATGGGATCACTTTTAGAAAAATTGCTTTTTATTATTGCATAAGTATGAAGGAGAAATATTGTTTGTTATTTAATTTCTGTTAGATATAAACAGTTGCACATTTTAAGTGATTTATAAATTACATAAATATTTACTTTCAGTTTTATAGAACAGTCTTTTAATATTGCTGTTATTCTTTCATTCATTACACATACTATTATATCTTTTATTAGCACTGTAAATGTAAAGATATCTCAAATCATAACTATAAATAACATCATGTGACAATCATATTAAAATAAAAAATTACTCTTAATCTTGGATCTGAGGATTCTTGAATCTGCAATTAATCAATCAATCGTTTAATCAATCGTAAATTTAAATTTTGCTTTTGCTTTTTAATTAAAAATCAACAATAGTGTTATATAAAGCAAGATACCCTATATTGCTTTATACAGAATAAACTTGCTCTCTTTTGCTATTTACTCCCTTTTCATCGGAGTCTCATTATAAAAAACTTGACAATCATTTTTAAAGTTCTAATATAATACAATGAAGTATACAACTTCAATTAAAAAATACTTCTAAAAAAAAATATTAAGTAGACCATTTAAGTTATGTCCAAATTATTCATAACTAAGATAGATACACACTTATGATCAATTAGAACAACTTCTAAAAAACTTTCACTTTAATGTTCCATTATTAATCATTTATTGCACTACAAGACACTAGAAGCTATATAAAATCGCAAGACATATCCTTAATATAATAATGAATATAGCTAATTCATCAATCGAAATTAATGTACATATCATAATTTTTATATAACGATAACTAAGTCAAATATGAAATGAAAATTATACTGCATGTTAAAGGTTTTAGGCTATCCATGCAAGGTTAGGTTATTATATTTAGATGTGAGAATGTAAATTTTAAGAAAGCTCTTACTATTATTGAGATGCACAAAATTCATTAAAACTCAACACTTACATTTATATAATGATTAAGTAAATCCTCTTCTTATTGTTTTATAACTGCACGTTTCTTCGTTGTTATATTTCTCATTTTAAGAAATATCTCAACAGCTACTGGTGAAATAAGACTTGATACATTTAATTTGCTTCTAGTGATATTTGTTTCAAGAATTTTGCTAACTAAATTAAAACAAAATTATACATTTTAGTAAAAATTAAAGTACTAGAACTTTACAACGGGAAATTTAAAAAATTAATACACGCCCATTCATTAATAAAATCAACTTGTTGTCTTGTTATATGATAGACAGTCAAAATGAGAATGAGTGCGTAAAAATATATATGTAGGAGTGGAGCGAGATGCAGCTGAGACTATTTTCATACGATTCATTCATAAATACGTACATGTGCAAGAGGGATGCGAGATAACATGTGTTGGCGCCTGTAGTAAAACCGCCCTGATTAAAATAAAGAACCAAATTGAGCTTATTAGTTTGATTGAGTTAGAAAAAGATTACATTGAAATTATATTTAAATAAACAGTACTTGCCAATTTTAAAGGTAAGATCGTAAATATACAATGTCTATTTAACGAATATGTAATGTAATGATATTTTAAATTACGTATAAGACTCAACATAAATGGAGTTAGTCGTTTTTAAATAAATTATTGAAAAAATAACCAATCTTAAATTTGTCAGTTGAGTGTGTATTAATAATGCGTACATACTTATAAATGTAACTTTCATTCCCTTGAGTGATAAGTATTTAAATATGAATAATGCAATTTTTTTTAGATTATATATGACAATTGCTTACTATCGAGTTAAAATTGGGTCTACGTACTATTCGAACCAATTTCTCAAATCAAATCGATTTTTTATACTGCACTGAGATTTGGAAAAGGAGCTGAAACAGAATATAATGAAGTTAAAACTTAAATACTTTAGTTTAAAAAAACTTACTTAACTTTACTTAAGTTTAAAAAAACGAGCTTTATAATGTAATAAATTTGTTACAAAACAAAAAAAAACTTATAAATTAATCATAAAAAAGAGAAATTCAGTTACTTTTCTAAATATTTTATTATTCATGAATAATTAAATCATAGAGGTTATTAAATATTATTACCAAAATGCATTTTTTTCATCGCAACGATATTTATACGCTACGTTTGCGTAGTATATCTACAAACAAATTGCCTAATACCATCCGTACTATTTTATTCGAGGTCAATCTATTTTAGTCACCACCCAAACAGCGAATGTTTCAGGTCCTTTTGCAATAATGAAGCAGTTATTATCGAATAAAAATACACATATTTAAGGGAGATAAAAAATTATTCCATTTTTTAAATTAATCAAGTTTCCCAAATGAAAATACCTTCAGTTTTCTGAAGATGTTGGTGCTTATGTTATTTTGTTTTTTCTCAATCACTCGTAAGTCATTATTTAAGTTGTTTAAATTTATTGTTTTTTATTAATTTAGTTGATTAATTTGTTAATATTTTCATAAATCATTAGTGGCATCTTCTTCAAATGTAGAAAACGTAAGTATTTCAAAATTTATAAGTATGCTTGAGTGTATAAAATGTAAAGGGTTAAAATAATCGAAATAAATATTGATGTATTATATTTACATAGTAATATAATAAAGTAAAAACTTTGAAATATTTTTGTTATATTTTAGAATAAATATATTATATTGAACTAGGAATTATTGCTGTTATGAGAGGCAAGATAACGATAATAATAATAATTTATATAGAAATATATATAATCCTTTAAAATAACGAACAAAAAATCATTGGCGCCATTTTTCAAACGTGAGTTTGAAGAGAGGAGTTCGATCGCAGACGATAAAAATATGTTTTTTAAATATTTTTTTTTATATTGAATATCGTCTACTATGATAATGGCTTGTATAATATATGTTATATTACATTATTGTATTGTAGATAACTAATTCAGGATGTGGTGACGTTGGAGATTGCATTCTCAATCAGGACTGCGAAAATAAATGTGGTTGCGATACTTCGTCAGCGTAAGTGTACACGTTTAATAAAAATAAAAAATTAACGCAAATTAAATTAATAAAAATTAATAATTATTATTAAAAAATTATTAATGTGATATATATAATTTGACATAATTTAATATAGAAATATTACTATTAGTGTTCTTGGTAAATAGAATAATATGTAAATAGTCACAGTTAAATGGAGGTGGAGTTTTACAAATAAATCGAATAGGTATTTTAAAAATCTATTAAATCCATTTATTATTGACTAGAGTAGGGGAGCCAGCCTAAAATATGTCCTTGGATAATAAAGAGAAAAACAAACGAGACTTATTAAGTGTCCCTTTTTATGTGTGATTAGACAAAGATAAATATATGTGTTTCATGTTCCTTCTCATTATTTGTTGCTTCATTCTTACTCATAGGCCTGTCCATGACTCTTCTACTCTAGTACGATAACTTAATTAAATTTGTCATGTATTGAGATTTGTATTTACATTCAATTTTTTTTGTGTAGTGAGTAATCGGCTTAGGATCAGACACGTAGATGTTTTATCTTTCAGTTTCGTTGATTTTCTTTTTTTGTATTTCAAATTTTATGAATGGCTTATTAAAAATACTCTTTTATTTTTTACTGTTCTAAAAGATTTCACTTTTTTTTCGATAAACAAATTATGGAATTGTTTTTATTTGCAGAGTTATGTTTTACAATGAAACAATCGATGAATGTGTTGTTAACGTAAAAAAACTTCTACAATCATTGCAAACAAGATACAACATCCAAGGTTTGTCTTATGAAATGCAGCAACGAACTGTTTTTAATGTGTTTTGCTCTAGTGTCTCAATAAAAATTTTCTGTCCTCTTTAACGTCGATTAAATAAACAAAATTTTAAAAGTTCATACAAGTAACCGACTGGCCCGTTGGCGCAGTGGGTAGTGACCCTGCCTTCAGCTCCGCGGGTCGTGGGTTCGATTCCCGCCGAGGGCCAACATTTTCTATAAATGAATTTGTTGGTCTTTGAGTCTGGGTGTTTATTTGTATTTAAGTATGTATTTAAAAAAAATATATATAAGTATATATTCACCAGTTGTCTATCAGCCATAACACAAGTATTAAGTTACTTACTTTGGGGACGGACGACCGTGTGTGTAAGTGTCCCATATATTTATTTATATTTATTTATTTGTAAAAAAAAAAAAAAGTAAATGTATATATAGAAAAGGCGAAAATAAATTGATTTGGGGTGGGTTCTAAGGTTATAAGTTAATAGCGTTTTTGAGTGATAGCTGACTGAGAATTAGATAATACATAATTTGTCACGCTATAGTAGAATAACATACAGTGGGGAGTCTTGTAATCCCAATCCTACGTGATTTAATCTATTTGCTTAAAATAATTACCACGATCTAGCAACCGATCTAGGCAGAGGCATCTAATAGTCATATCAAGTCATTGTTCCGGATGAACAGTTTCCGGACCGATTAGCTGTCACAAATATTGTCTTATTTTTTAGTTATTGATATAGATTCTACCTTCTTTCCATGAGTTGATAAGTTCTCTAGCCCGAAGGTTCGCTTGTTAGCGATAAAGCCGCCTCACTGTATCACACAGTTTAGATTGTGAATTTAGTTTTTTTTAGTTCTATTGTAAATTCTGTGGTGTACAATAATGAGCATTTTATCTATCTAGATATTGGTGTATAAATAATTGATTAAGTTTGTTTTCTGTTTCAGAAAAAATACGCTTAGAAGTAGAAAAAGTATTCCAGGGCGTTATGGTATCTGTAATTTTATTTATATCTTGTGCTGGCCTATGCGTATTTACCTCATGCATTTATTGTTTCCGCATTAATTATATGTAAGTTTTATATTTTTAACAATAACTAGTAGGTTAGCTGGCAGAGATCTCTGTCATAGGGATAAGTTGACCTTTGTACACTTTTTTTTACCAATAATGTTTTTCCAACATTTTTTATGATACATAAATAAATAAATAAATAATAATAATAATAGCAACAAAGTTATTCATAGCAATTTTGTAAAATATTATTAATTTTCGTAATCCACAATATATTTACAGTTCTCCTCGCATGATTGTATTGTATTGTAATCTTAACCGATATAATATATGTATATTGTATACTCTGCTTCATGAAGTATTACGACCATTTACGACGTTCAGTTTCATTTTATGTAAAAGATTTGAATTATTTGCCATTATACAAATAAATTGTGATTTTTTTAAATTTTAGAGACAATCGTCTGAAAGGCGACATTGAAGCTTTGGGTAATAAACTAAAAAGAGACACTCATCTGAAAAAAAATTACAAACCACCACCTCCACCCGCTTCAGAGAGCTGTAATATAATTGTCGAAGACGCAGGCGTATTTGTTGTTTGACCCTGTATAATTTATAATACATTAAATTAATGTTATCGGAATTGTTAGTTTTATATTTTAATTTTCAAGCCCTTTGCATGTTTTAAGCGTTTAAAATATATGGATTAAATTTATAGGTGAACTGAAAATTTTTTTTTAAATTCAATTCAAATTATCCGATAATTGATAAATATTTCTTTTAAGCTATCGATAAAAAATATTTTTTATGCTGTTATCCACAACAGATTTAAAGTAACTTAAATGATGCAATTTCTAACTATATACTCAATTTGTTTTCGATATAACTACCTAATCATGTATCATGTATATCTATTTTCTATAATATACCTATGTAATAAGACATTTAAATAATCATCAATATTAATATCCTTGATCACATTAAACTCTCTCTGGTATCTCTCTACCTAGTCTAGCTAGTCTGTGATCACAAATCACAATGACATTGACGTAAAAGGGTCGATGAATCTTTATAAATTGTAATCATCTATGGTAATCATTGTTTTGTAAACCTTTGCGATAAAATATTCAACTTTATTAAACTTAAAATTTAACTATGATATAAATGTTTAGAGTTAATAATGTTAAAGTACAGCGATGACAAAATATTGCGATGCATAAGCACCAAGATATGGGAATGTAATGATTTTTGATAAAGTAAGTAGGTACTTAGTTTACTTTTTTAAACTTTGTTTTAAAGTTTGTAACGACGATTTGTTGTGACAATTTGAAATTTAAAGTAGTATAAGAAGAATGAAACAAAGAAGCTGAAGCAAATCATATTATCCTCAATTAAATAAAAAAAATTTCAAACGCTCTGCAGACAAAAAAAAAATAATGTGGAATTAAGTTCATCTTATTTTATTTTAACCATTAGTTCTAGATCATCTATTTTTTTTGTAGATAATATATTATGCATTATCATGTAGATTTAAACTTAGTCATTTTCAAACTTTATTTTACTTATAGATTTTAGCAAGTATAAAAAATTCATATAAAATTACAAACACCTCTCCAAATATAAACACATAAAACTGGCATATTTTTTATATAATATCTTGCACTTCATGTTAATTTTTAGCTTTGTTGATTAGCATAAAGCTGTTAAAGAAATAAAAGTGTAATTCTTTATAATAGTATTATAGGCATATTTGAGTAAAAAAAAGTATGTATCTGTTACTATCCCACTTTTGGGTATAGGACTCTTTTCCATTCGTTTATGGAGAGAACGATTGGAGCTAAGATCTACCACGCTGCTCCAATGTGAATTGGTAGGTAACACAAATCCTCAGAATTCTGTAGAGATATGTAGGTTTCCTCACGATGTTTTCACATGTCTAAATATATCTGCTTTAAATGAAAAATTAATGACAAAAAATGCTATTATGGGTTATCTATAAGAGATAGGCATATACCATCGCGGACATTTCTGTAGACCTTTTCAAGGTGTATAAATACTTAGTACATTATTTTGATAGATCTCTTAGAGTTCAGCCCGCGTTTGCAATGTAAGCGGAAAAAAATGTAATTATTTACAACTATGACATCACAATAGAAACCTCAAAAATTATAGTATTTCTCTACTCAGTATTGAATGTTATTATACATATAAACCTTCCTCTTGAATCACTCTATCTGTTGCGTAGTTTTTTTTAGAGATTTAAGCATACATAGGGATATAGGGAAACCGACTTTGTTTTGTACTATGTAGTGATATATGAAATGTTAATAATTTTCAGTTCTATCTTGGAAGTAAGTTAGAAGACTTACAAAATGTCAGACAGTCTTATGGACATGGTAGTTACTACAGTCGGCGTTATCCTGGTTATGGTTTTATTGAGTTGCCTCTTCTGTTTGTTTATGAAGCTAAGGTGAGTTTAGCATTTTTCTAGACCACCCTCATTGACTGGCCCGTTGGCGCATTGGGTAGTGATCTTGCCTTCAGCTTCTCGGGTCGCGGGTTCGATTCCCGCCGAGGGAATTTCTATAACAACATTTTCTATAAATTAAATTGTTGGTTTTCGAGTCTGGGTGTATATTTGTATTGAAGTATGTAAAAAATTATATAAGTATATATTCACCAGTTGTCTGTCTACCATAACACATGTATTAAGTTACTTTGGGGACGGACAACCGTGTGTAAGTGTCCAAAAAATAATAATATTGAGTTGACTGTCTGTTTATGAAGTTATGTTAAGTTTAGTATTATTTTTCTAGACCACTCTCATTTTTTACTGGGGTCGGCACGACATGTTATAAACACATCATATACTACATATTTTACAACTTGCCGTCTGCCCGACGTCAACTTACCTCAGTCGCCTTCAACGACACCTCGGTAAGAAATGAGGGTGGTCTATTCTATTCAGCCGGATACCACACGGCGTAAATCCTTTGCTTTCTATTCTACAGTATACCATATTCTTGATGCCGAAAAACATGGATAAAACGATTTATCACTACATATTATAAAACAAAGTCCATATTTCCGTATGTACGCATAAAACTTTAAAACTACGCAACCGATTTTGATGCGGTTTTTTTTCATAGATAGAGTGATTCCAGAGGAAGGTTTGTACGTATAATAACATTCAATACGAAGTAGAGAAATAATGTAATTATTGAAATTTCTGTAAATAATTACATTTTTTTCCGCTTACAGTGCAAACGCAGGCTAAACCCTACGAGATTTATCAAAATGATGTACTAAGTATTTGTACACCTTAAAAAGGTCTACGGAAAAGTCCGCGATGGTATATATCTATCTCTTATGGATAACCCACAATAGCAGTTTTTTTTATTTACTTTTTACGAAAAATGATGCCTTATGTTCAAAGCAATTTTTATACAATACAGCATTAATCCTTATCCAATTGAGTACCTTAAATAAATTGTTGATTTAATATAGATCAATATTGCCGTTTACAGCATGTAATTTAAGTGAACATTTTCGGAGATATTGCAGATTTAAAATCCCGCGAGGAGGCCGCGCTTAGACCTATAAGCACTTCGAATTAAGCAGCAACCGGAGGCGCAACTATTTGTCCTTCTTTCAAGTTTATATTGTCTAATGATAAGAAAGCTATGAATGTTGTATGTAAAGACTTTGTCTAATCAATTGTAAAAATAAATATTATCACTACATAGTATTAAACAAAGTCGCATTCTCTGTCTGTCCCTATGTCCGTATATCCCTATGTATGCTTCAATCTTTAAAACTATGCAACAGATTTTGATGCGGTTTTTTTTTAATAGATAGAGTGATTTTAGAGGAAGGTTTACATGTCTAATAACATTCAATATGGATTAGAGAAATACTGTAATTTTTGAGGTTTCTAATGTGATGTCGTAAATAATTACATTTTTTTCCGCTTGCATTGCAAACGCAGGCTAAACCCTACGAGATTTATCAAAATGATGTACTAAGTATTTGTACACCATGAAAAGGTCTACAGAAAAGTCCGCGATAGTATATGTATATCTCTTATGGATAACCCACAATAGCAGTTTTTGTCATTTACTTTTTACGAAAAATGATGCCTTATGTTCAAAGCAATTTTTATACAATACAGCATTAATCCTTATCCAATTAAGAACCTTACATATATTGTTTATTTAATAATGATCAATATGACCCTTTACAGCATGTCATTTAAATAAACAGTTTCGAAGATATTACAGATTTAAAATACAGGGGCCGCGCCGCGAGCCTATAAATAGCGCGTCGCGGTTCGCCTCTCGGCGATGCTTCCGCGCTCGCCCGTCTTATCGGTGACGCTGTCAAAGCCAGTAGGGCTAACAGCATTAGTCAAATTCGAAAAAAAAACGTGGTTCGCCCTTTAACCATTTGAATTTAGCAGCGATCGGACGCATTTATGATCGGAGCTCTCTAGCGAGGAAAATAACAATCACTACATATTATAAAACAAAGTCCATATTTCCCTATGTATGCATAAAACTTTAAAATTATGCAACAGATTTTGATGCGGTTTTTTTTAATAGATAGAGTGATTCCAGAGGAAGGTTTGTACGTATAATAACATTCAATACGGAGTAGAGAAATACTGTAATTTTTGAGGTTTCTGTAAATAATTAAACTGTAAACCCTACGAGATTTATCAAAATAATGTACTAAGTATTGGTACATCTTGAAAAGGTCTACAGAAAAGTCCGCGATGGTATATGTCTCATTTTTATGGATAACCCACTAAAGCATTTTTTGTCGTTCACTTTTTACGAAAAATAATGCCTTATTTTTGAAGCGATTCTTATACAATACAGCATTAATCCTTATCCAATTGAGTACCTTAAATAAATTGTTGATTTAATATAGATCAATATAGCCGTTTACAGCATGTAATTTAAGTGAACATTTTCGGAGATATTACAGATTTAAAATGCCGTGAGGAGGCCGCGCTTCGCCCTATAACACTTCGACTTTAGCAGCGATGTCGCTCTTTCAAGAGTTTGTTTAAAGACATTCTGTAATTAATTGTAAAAATACAAAGGTAAAATATAAAAGTAAATAAGTAATAATGTACTATATGAATTTAGATATTCCAAAGATAGCAGGAAATCTTCTTGGTATAGGGAAAGGAAATTGTTTTTCACCAAATTTAACGCTACGGCCACGGGCAGTAATAAATAAATCAAAACAACTGGATCGATTTTAATCATTTTTTTTGCACTGACTGACATGGGATATATATTTTATACCCGTGCGAAGCAGGGGCAGGCCGCTAGTTTTTGAATAAAAAATAGCTAGATCGATTTTACTCCCGCAAAACCCCTTCATGCTGAATTTGAGGAAAATCGTTGTAGCGGTTTCTGAGATTCAGAAAATATATTTATACATATACATACAAGATTAACTCATTTAATATGCATGTCATAGTTTACATAATCTGTATTTTTTTCCACCTCCCTTTAGTGATACATCAATCCACTTTGTATGTAGCTTAGTTATTGTTCTTATATTCATTTTGTTAATTTTCAGTGACCTGAAATTGCAACGCTATATATTGAAGACTGCCAAACAAAAGGGCCTGGAGGTGGAACTCCACAAATTAGATAGAAAATACCAACCTCAGTCACAAGCTGAAGAAATTTGTACCATTATGGTGCCCGATTTCGCTGTTATATTGTAAGTCATTAAACACATGTTTTAAAGTAAGAGCCTATATCGTTGCTGTAAAATCAAACTGGCATTTTTGCAAAATTATTTTTTTGACTTTAAGCCGTGTGGTATCCGGCTGAGTAGAATAGTACCACACACATTCCTTACCGAGGTATCGTAAGAGGCGACTATGGTAAGTTGATATCAGGCAGGCGGCCGGTCGTAAAATACGTAGCCAAATTATGTGACAGCATGTTTATAACATGTTGTGACGACCCCACTTAGAGAGGGATAAGGGCAGTAAGGGAATTAAATACTGCTTATTGAAGTAGTAGTGGCAAAAAAATCGGAAATTGATTCAATTTAGAGAAATATGCAGATATGCAAGTATTTAGAGATATGCCGGTTTGATTTAACAGCGATTATATGATGGTAATCATATTTGTTCTGAAATACATGTGTCAAGTCAATATATCGTTATGCCGAGGAATTGAATATCATGTGATAATATGTTGATGATTTGTGAATATGCATTCAATTGAGTTATAAAAATAATCTATTCTGGTATATTAAGGCACGCGCACATTACTATATTTAAGTTTAAAAAAAATAAAATAAGATTCTTATAGATATTAGATATTATATTATTGGTATTAGACTGGCTCGTTGGTGCAGTGGGTAGTGACCCTGCATTCAGCTCCGCGGGTCGTGGGTTCGATTCCCACCGAAGACCAACATTTACTAACGAAAAATTATTGGTTCTTTGAGCCTGGGTGTATGTATTTAAAATTATGTAAGTTTATATTTACCAGTTGTCTGTCACCCATAACACAAGTATTAAGTTACTTACTTTGGGACGGACAACCGTGTTTGTAAGTGTGCCATGTATTTATTTTGATATCTAGTCATTTTTAAAGATGTTAACAAATACAAAATTAGTTTAAATTTAAATTCGAGTTTAAATTATATTTAGTTAAGGTAAAGTTTAAATTGCTTGTTAAACATTAAGTTATTAGCATTTCAGCTCACACTGCCTTATCTGTGGATTTGTGTCTTGAAAGCTTTGAAAAGATTATGTATAGAAGAAATGGAATAATTCTATAGTTTATGTACTAGTTTGAATTTTTTTCGCTAGGCGAAGCCATATCTTTGTGAAGCTGATTCTTTGAATGCAATTATAATATTAAAAGGTGAAGTTTACGTTTTTCTTCTTCTTCTTCTGGGGGAATGCTTCTGGCTTCTTCTGGCTATGCTGGGCCTCAAGTCCCATTGTAAATTTGACCATTGCTGATCTATTGTGATGGCGTCTGAAAATTTATTCTAAATGACTTATTAAATTAGCATCATTTTAATACAACAGTAATAATAAAATTATTTTGTTATAATCCGCGATGAAGTAAAATATAAAATATATATAACGCTAATGTAGAGTGGACAATCCGTTTTCATACCTGATACACCTGATACCTAAAAACACATGCACAAACTCCACCACCGCCACCACAATACACAAGCACTACACACATTCACTATCACAAACTCAACAATCGTTTCGCCTCGCAACCGAAGCATTATCAGGAGATATAGACTCCAAAAAAACAAAAGATAAAATCGCAAAGCTTTGTGATTTTGTCGTGGGATTGAAAACAGATTGTCCATTCTACGTTTTGCATTATATATATTTTCTATTTTACTTCATCGCGAATTATAGCAAAATAATTTTATTATTTCTTTTGTATTATGGATCTCCGCAAAGTAACATTTATAACGAAAATCCTTAAAATTTTTCTTGTTAATAATTAAGTATATATATGTAGATTTAGATTATATATTTTTTTTCAAAATATCGTTTACTTACCTGTAAACAAGTTTTTTTGAATCGTCAATTGTACTGCTGGTTCGGAAAGCTGTTCCTACCAAGAAGAGCCAGCAAGAATGTCGGCAGTTGCTCTATTAAAAATTTATTTTTTTAATACTAATTACATTTAGTCGTTACTGTCTTGTACAAGTTCGAAGAGCGCTATATCCACACATATATATGTAGATTATATACATACATATATTTAGATTATATATATGGAGATTTAGAATGGAGTGGAAAATTATAATGGAAAATTATAATGGAAAATTAGCCTGAATTGAAGAAATTTATGAACAATGACGGTATATTATTACGATTTTTCGTAATATGACTCTAACTACAATGCATTTGTAGAAATAGTGCCTCTAAGATTAAATAAGTCAATTTTATTTCATAAGCAAAGATACTTGAATATTTAGTAACAGTTCTCGTCATGTAGGATTATTGTAATGTATTAGCAAAACTGCTGTAAAATACGTAGTAAAATCATGTTTATAACATGTTGTGTCGACCCCCTTAGAGTGTAACTATTCTACTCAGCTGTATCTATTGAAAATTAATTATTCATACATTATAATTATAATTAGCATAATTAATAATACATAAAATACTAATTAGACTGTCAAATTACCAACTTTTAGATTACTACTTTTCTATTATATTTATCAATAACTCACTTTTATATGAATCACCGCCTGGAGTTCCTATCTTAAACTAGAAAATTAAGAAAACATATATTGTAAAGTTAATTTGTTATCTGCAATTCTAGTGTCGTTTATAAATATTAAATTTAAGCACTGCCAAGAAAAACAAGATTCTTTATAAGGGCCTGTTTCACAAATTACTGATAAAGTGTCAGATAGTTAACTGACAAAGAGTCTAAGTTGCAGCATAAATGTCTCTAAGAAGAGACTATAAAGAGAAAAATTAAAAAAAATCCTGGCAATTTTGAAATAGGTATATGCTTATCCAGCAGATAAACAAAATAACAGCCACATGATTTACCTGTTAACTTATTAGGGACTTTAATTGCTGAATAAGCCTATCAGAAACCTGAGAAACGCAAAATTCCGAGATATGTGTAAGATATGTTCAGACTAGGCTAACTGACAGTTTATTGGTAACTTGTGAAATAGGCCCAAAACTTTTATAGAACCTGTTAACTAATTGAGTCTCTCATAGCTATATGACTAACAGAATATGTAATGAAATCTTAATATATAAAAAATGAATGTTTGTCTGTACATTCTTAATAGACTCAACTCTACAGCCGTTCGAAAAGCTGTTCCTATCGAGAAGAGCCAGCAAGAAACTCGGCGGTTGCTCTTTTACAAATATAATTCTTAATACTAGTTACATTTAGTCATTACTGTCTTGTACAGTTTCGAAGAGAGCTATATCCACACATACTTATCATCTAAATAATCCTCAACAGTATAGTAGCCTTTCTGTATCAGCCTCTAGCATCAATAGCATTCAGATAAAAAATAAACAAAAAGAATACTATTTAATCTTACGGGTCACAACGCATTAAAAACTAGGTATCGTGGTATCCATAGTTAATGTATAGAAACCGGCTATACCCACGTCATGTTCTATCAGATGAGCCTGACTTATTTTAAATAAAGGATTCTGGTTCTAACGAGTAAGTTTTGGGGCAAGATTTGCCCACAAGTGATTTGATTGATTATTCTATACTTAATTAGTATAATGTATTTTAAATGATATTTAATCGCTGATAAGATATTCTATATAGTCCTTTGCTATTATACACTGTGCCTCAAATCTTATGATCTAATTAACTAATATATACTTTCTAGTCTTAAGATTATGTTATACAGTATACGTAGTTATTGTAGATGAGCAAAAGTAGTAACTATTTAAAAATTAAGCAATAAGTTTTTACATTGGTTTTGCTATTGCAAAATTATTATCGAAAATACATTACCCAAATTCATTTTAGAATGTTTAACGTTTCACATGAACAATTATAATCATAATTTATTGTAGTATTTATTCGAATTGTTAAATTTTAATGTATAATTGAGAATATTCAATTTTGAAAGGGAGTAAGTCACATGTATCACGATCTTTCTGTCACAATAAATTTAAATTCATTGTAACTGTTCCAAAGCACCTTAATCGCTAGAATAAATAATGTGGAGATTACTTCATTTCAAAACCTCAAAACTAGCTGATACAAGTTTAATACTTAGAACATTATAGTAGATTATGATACTGTTGCATAATAAGGGTTCTTATAACACGAGTGTGTTTAAAAAAAAAAGAGCCGCAGGCGAATTCTTTTATAGTATCACACGAGTGTTATAAGACCAAGTTATGTATAGTGTCATACACTACTTTATCAACTCTCATACTATAATACGTAAAACAATATTAATAAAAACCAAACTTTTTTTAAATATTGAAAAGATTTTTTAAATGTCAAATGTTAGCGCCAAAGCGCAAACATCGATTGCGCATGCGTGTTGCGTCGCTGCGGACTTGTTTATTGAAACCTTTTTTTTAAGGTAGAGGTTCAACCTCCTTGGACTAGCTGGAGGTTGTATAGGTGTATTTGTTATGATTAAAGAGTTATATTATGATACAGGTGTCCATACAAGACCTGTATCGTAATAAAACTTTTTATTTCTTTATTCTTGACCTGTACGTAATGTTTGTCATAAGAATTTTGATTTCAGTTTTATAATCTTTTTATCATAGTATCAGAGTAGATAAAAGTATTTTGATATCCGCCTACGTATTGTTTAATGTACTGTCATACGTTTGTCTTAAAATATTGAATATTTCATCAATAAAAATTGGTTTTGTGAAACGAAATCAATAAATATATTATACTTACGAGCAATCTTTTATTTTCTCAAACTGATTTTTTTAGTTTTAAGATCATTGATACTAGCTTTGCTAGCAGCTTCGCCCGCATGGAAATCAGGGTGTCACAATTTTGTTTCCCGAATTGAAATTATGTAACATAAAAGAGGTTCATGAGTCATGAGTTAATTATAAGAGATTTTTGAATAACGTCCACTGTTTACTTAGCGCACGCAAGGAAAGTTTAAAATTTTGTCGTTTTATTAATATTTTTTTTTGCTGCTTCTCTTCTATTCACCTTAGCGTGATGTTATATAGTGCCCTCCTGGATAAATTGAAATAATTATACTAAATAATATTACACTGAAATAATTTTTTAAATCGGTCTAGTAGTTCCTGCGATTTGCGCATTCAAACACTCAAACAAACAAATAGACAAGCGAACTCTTCTGCTTTATATATTAGTATATATTTACTTAAGGGTGCCACCTATGAGTGCGGACCTCGGTTTTCGATCGGCGGTCAATCTTATATTAAAATTACATTACTTAAGCATATTTCTTATATTTAATTTAAAAGTACCTGGCTGACCGAGCTTTGCTTGGTAAGAAGATATAAAAGATGCAAATTAAAAAAAAATAAGAAAGAAAGCGCGATGTGGCAGCGAACCCGAGTTTTAAACTTTATTGGTCCACCCGTTACTATTAGGCTATCACGGCATTCTGTTTGAAGATTAACTCGTTTAAATATTAAATATTATTATTATTCTTAATCTTATATGTTAGTTGATATATAAACTTTCATTGTGCAAATTTTCATCAATATTGGTGCAGCGAATTAGCCGGAAGAATGTAACGTACATAAAGAGTAAATTTAGAATTTATAATATCAGCATACATGCGACATAAAATTCCGCATTTACCATTGAAACGTGACTAAAAAGGTTTGCGCTGCAATTCCAAAAACCCCTCGAAATATTTGTTTTATCCCAAATATATTAGGGTTTATGGGAACAATTCAAATGGCGTTCAGATTTTTATATTAACATACCCGTTTCTTGTTGAATTTATATATATAAGATTAAGGGCCTGTTTCACAAGTTACTGATAGAGTGTCGGATAGTTAACCGACAAATAAACTAAGTAGCAGATAAACGTCTCTATAGAGACTCAAAAAAGTTAAAATTAAAAAAAAATCGCGGCCATTTTGAAATAGGTATGTGCTATCCAGCAGATAAACAAAATGAGTAAGTAATAAGTTAACAGGTAGATCATGGGGATCTACCTGTTAACTTATTTTTTTTTTCCAATTTACTATATGCTGTTAGCTCTAACGGCTTTTACAGCGTCACCGGGCGGGACGGGCGAGCGCAGAAGCATCGCCGATGTTGCGAAATGCGGACAGTAGCGCGCAGAAGCTCTACTAGCGTCGGGGAACGTCGTCCTAAGGGTGCCTCCTGTGAGGCCGGACCACGGCTTAGGGCGACGTGTAGTGGAGGGCTGATGGTATGACTTTGATTAGTGTTAACTTATTACGGACTTTAAGTGCTGAATAAGCCTATCAGAAACCTGAGAAGTGCAACATTCAGAGACATGTGTCAGATATTCTCCGAATATCTGACACTGACAATTTATTGGTAAGTTAACAGGAAGATTATGTGGCTGTTATTTTGTTTATCTGGTGGATAGCAAATACCTATTTCAAAATGGCCACGATCTTATTTTATTTAATTTTTCACTCTTTCTCTAAGAGTCTCTAAAAAGTGACACCGTGTGGTATCAGGATGAATAGAATAGTACCACCCTCTTTTCTTATCGAGGTGTCGTAAAAGGTGACTAAGGTAAGTCGACCTGCCGTGTGGTATCCGGCTGAGTAGAATAGACCAATCTCATTTCTTACCGAGGTGTCGTAAAAGGCGACTAAGGTAAGTTACCCACCGTGTGGTGTCCGGTGTGGCAAAATACGACTCAGGTAAGTTGACGTCAGGCAGGCGGCCGGTCATAAAAACGCAGCCAAATCATGTTACAACATGTTAATAACGTGTTATGCCGACCCCACTTAGAGTGGGATAAGTGCAGGAAGATGATGAGAGTCTCTTAAAAGTGAAAAATCATTTCATATTTCATTCAAGTCAAGTAATCAAGTCATTTAAATATTTCTCTAGAAAAGTCTGATATGACTAGTAGTAGGTATTTCTATTAAATAAGAGTACTAACATCGATTTTTGAATAAAAAGAAAATTTCCAATTGTTTTTCTGTTCTAATTTAATAATAAAAGAATCTGTAGAGAAAAAAAGGAAAAAATAAAATACATTTGACACCTCTGACGCGTAAATAATTCTGTTTGGTCTTAACTTTAAATGTACGAGTAGAAAACTCGTAACTTAAGATTCCGTTTTAATATCAGTCTTATTTATAGCTCAATAAAGTATATTTTTGAATATACCGACCCGTTCCTCTATACAATATGGGGTAAATGAATTTAGTGTCAGCCGTTGACATCGTAGTCCTTTAAAGATGGAAAATTTTGTTATAGTTCCGAAGACAAGATGTAGGTTGTACGTGCCGTGAAATATTTTGTACCATGGTAATATAATAAATAAATAATTTTGTTAAAATAACTTCTCTTGTTTTTATAGTCTAACAAAAAATGTTATTTTTCTTTTGTGTATTTGTGTGCAATAAAAAGTATTTCTATTCTATTCTGTTTATTACAAACTGTTGCATAATCTATATTTTTAATGCTCTGTGCCCTATGTTGTTATTGGCCCATTTATTATTTCATTCTTGCGGCAGTCCCTTAACGTTTTTGACCGACTAACTGTGATGTGCGTAGTTTTTACAAGTGAATTATGTGGTCAGTGTAGTGGATATCTGTGAAACCAAAATATTTATGTCCTAATGATAAATCCTAGGCCTAGTTATTGTGTAAAGGACGAGAATGTGCAAGTTCTCTGTTTTTTGTAATCTGTCACAAACTGACGTATTCTATTCTATTCTATAATAAACACGGAAGTTAGTCGTGCCATTCGAAATTTGATTTTTAGAAGCAATTATTTTTATTGATTTATAGAAGTAGGCGTTAATTTGCGGAATTCCATAGTATAGAAGTTACAATAGAATTATTTTGCTGTAATCCGCGTTTGTTAAGAGAATATATGTAATGCTAATTGTATGAAGCAGGCAACATTCACATACCTTATACGTGCAGCAAAGTCACCACGCACATCACAAAATGCGGGCAACACCAACACTATACAACCACTACACACACTCACTACCACAATCTCTTCATTCGTTTCTCCCCGAAATCATTATCTAGAGGATATGTTTCACGACAAACTCATTATGCGTGACACCGCCCATTTACCTAACTTTAATTATTATTATATTTATTTAAGTTACGGGTACCGGATACTAGTTGCTTTACTATTTTTTAGTTTACCATTTTGTAAGCTTACGCCGTGTGGTATCCGGCTGAATAGAATAGTACCACCCTCATTTCTTACCGAGGTGTCGTAAAAGGCTACTAAGGTAAGTCGACCCGCCATGTGATATCCGGCTGAGTAGAATAGACCAACCTCATTTCTTACCGAGGTGTAAAAGGCGACTAAGGTAAGTTGACCCGCCATGTGGTATCCGGCTGAGTAGAATAGACCAATCTCATTTCTTACCGAAATGTAAAAGGCGACTAAGGTAAGTTGACCCACCGTGTGGTATCCGGTTTAGTAGAATAGACCTCTTTCTTACCGAGGTGTCGTAAAATACGACAGAGGTAAGATGACAACAGGCAGGCGGCCGGTCGTAAAAACGCAGCCAAATCATGTGACAGCATGTTTATATCATGTTGCGCCGACCCCACTTAGAGTGGGATAAGGGCAGGAAGATGATGATGATTGTAAGCTTATATCGTATCATAGTTTCTTCTTTGTCAACCGACGGACGTCCACTGGAAATAGGTCTCTTCATGGGATCTCCATAACACACGATCTTATGTCACTTGTATCCAGCGGCTCCTCGAGACCTTTGTTATTAAAATACTATATATATCCTCCTGCCCTTATCCCACTCTAAGTGGGGTCGGCACAACATATTATAAACATGCTGTCACATGATTTGGCTATGTTATTTACGACTGGCCGCCTGCCTCACGTCAACTTATCTTAGTCGTATTTCACGACACCTCGGTAAGAAGGAGGGTAGTCTATTCTACTAAACCGGATACCACACGGTGAATCAACATACCTTAGTCGCCTTTTACGACACCTTGGTAAGAAATGAGGTTGGTCTATTCTACTCAGCCGGATACCACACGACGGGTTGACTTACCTTAGTCGCCTTTTACGACACCTCGGTAAGAAATGAGGGTGGTACGATTCTATTTAGCCGGATACCACACGGCGTATTGTCCCACTTCCATGTCCAAATTATTAAGTTTTTTTTCTAATACCATCTTGTAAAAGTGGGTTACACAATATTATTCTAAGTAATACGGAAATAAATAAATATATGTAGCAAGATATTTTATCTTTATAGACAGAGACTATAAAAATTAACCGCCAAGCGTTTACCGTAATATGATACAGACAATATATAGTACATTGGCCGCTATTAAGGAAAATTCTCCGTAACAATATACCACTAAAGTGGGTGGTATAGATGAACAGGGGACTGTGTTTGTCGTTAACAATAAAAACAATTACTGTTATTAATACCCGTTATTTCCCATATGTGTGTCTAATTGATAATTGCAATTTATCATACGCTTTTCGGTAAAAAAAAAACACATTAGGAAACCTGTATATCTGTAGAGAATTCTAGGGATATGTGCAACTAACTTATACGCATTGGAGCTGCGTGGTAGCTTTTAGCTCGAATACTTCTATCAAAAAACGGAGAAAGGCCTATGCATAGCAGTGGGATAATAACAGCCTGGTACTTCACTACAAATTTCTGTCATCACCACAAGCACTACACATACAAAACTAATGAGAATATTATTTTCCTATAATTCGCGATAAAAGAAAATATATGTAATGCTAAATGTAGAATATACTATTCGTTCTCATGCCTGATACATGCAGAATTTGTAAGAACTCATGCACTACCCGACACCGATAATACAACAATACACAAGCACTGTACACATTCACCACCACAATCTAAACAATTGTTTAATTCTAACAAAATCTAACAATTTTGACAAAATCTAACATTTTGACGCGGAGTCTATCTCCTGATGATGCTTCGGCTACGGGGCGAACATACATATTCAGTTACGGGGCTATATAACATCACGATGGGATGAAAAGGAGAGGAGCAGCAATAAAAAATATTACAAAAACGGCAAAATTTAAAGCTTTCGTTACGTACGCTAAGTAAACGGCGAAAGTTATTCAAAAGTCATGTATTACAAAATTGTTCTTCTCTAAAAGTTCTAAATAAAAGTCCTTGACAGCATATGTCTAACTTTTAAGGTTAACCCGCTTTAACGGAGGAGCCGCTGGCGATTACTTGTAAATTATAAAGTAGTTTAAACAGTTTTATTTTTGTTTTTATTTCAGTTAGATTAAGTTTACTCATATTATTTTTAATTACTTATGTAATTATTAGTTTCTGACTCTTTTCTTATTTTTATTTTGTAGTTCAAATCAACATTTTTGTTTTTGTTTTTATTAGTAAGAGCTTAGAGCCACTGTTTTATACTATAAATCACGTCATAATTACCTATAATTAGTGGTGCAATTGTTATAAGAAAATGGAATTTTAATATTAAGATTTTAATAAATAAATAAACAGAGCCTCATAGCCGTCTAAGCTTATAAGATAATGATTTAAAAAAAGGTTCAGTCTGTTACCACTGTTTATTATTTTACACATTTTATTATACTGTTTCGTGATGTGAATTTTTATTAAGGCGTTTAATTCAACGCAGAATTCCACACACCCTATATACCCTCCACCCTAACGCGGCTCACAACGAATTTTGCTTACATTTCATCCTTTAACCGGCAAACGACCGCAGGCAAAATTCTAATTTAAATTCTCGCAAAAAAATTTAATGGTGTTTAAGAACGGTGTTGTTTTAATAAAAGCTATATAGGGTTTTAAAAAGAATCATAATAAAAAGGGGTCTCAAAGTCCACGGTTTTAGTGTGAATTCATTTTATTAAGCATGACGTAAATAGTTATATTGATGTATCCTGTTTTATTCCGTTTAAAAAAGAAAAGTACTATTCTACTTTTTTTAGAATAGATAAGAAGAAATGGCTGAGTAGAATAGACCACCCCCATTTGTTCAAATTTGCTGGTGGCTGGGATGGGGGCAATGTGTACAACGGAGCACTGTCAGGATTTTAGTCGGTGAGAGTCCGACATTCCCGCTTTACATTGGCACTACGAATATTGCCCAAAATTCTTTATAGCCTTATAATTTACAGTCGTTAATTCGTCGTTACAGTTCTCCTTAACCCAAGGGTCGCCTGGAAGAGATCGCTACTAAGCGATAAGGCCGCCTTTTTACGTTACAATTTATGTTTTTATTGCTGTTTTTCTCTTTCCAATTTATTCGTTGTGGTGTACAATAAAGTGTATATATTAACTATATTTTTTTAAAGTATATAAATATTATTTTTTAAGGATTTTCCACAAGGTATAGAGTTGACAAAAAATTAGCAGTACCGTATAAAATATCATTTCTATTTTTTTAAAAGTTTCGTCTTATTACAAAGTTTGAAATAAGTTGTTCGTGTTATTCAAAGACTATTCATTGTAAGTTATCCCAACTTTATGAACACGGAAGCAGAGTCTTTGGAAAACTTTTAACGCATGTCAGTCGTAAATTCAACTTAGTTCAATTTTAAAAGACATGACATTGACATGACTTTATTACTTTATTTACGCTAGAAACATATAACGCTGATTAAAGCGATTTAAGTTCGTAAGTAAATATATTTTACGATGACTCTAAGAAAAAGTCCATATTTGTATTTGCAAAACACGTAAAAGAAGAACGGGAGATTTTCTTCAGATATTATCAAATAAAAATCAAAAATCAAAATCAAATCATTTTTATTTGCAGATTATGCGTAGGTTCATGGAAAGGTCTTCAAATTAATTAAATACAGCCATATACTGCCATAAGTGGCGTGCAAACGTTAAACAACTGTAACTAGTCCAAATATAAAATCTTAATGTCATGTAAATTAAAATAAAAAATGTCACAACTAATTAAAAATTCATTGATCTCATAATAACATTGTTCCAAAAGATAATAATTTAACTTTAATTCCGATAAAAGGTAGTTTCTTTAGATCGTCAGAGAGCTTATTATATAACATTATTGTCATGCAGTAAACAGTTCGACGACTTTTATGCTTGAATATATTAATATTTCTTTTTTGCAAAACTTCTTTATTTTTTATACTAGAAATTATATACAACATTAACAACATTAACAAACAATTAATACAATCATTAACATTCTTTGTGTTAATAAATGTTTCTTTTTTCCAAATCAAATCAAAATAATTTTTATTCAAATACGCTCTTTCAAGCACTTTAGAATCGTCAAGGATCAATATGATTAATGAAGCTACAACTGGTTCGGAATGCTGCTCTTACCGAGAAGAACCAAAAAGAAACTCGGTGGTCAATCTTTTAGACATTTTCAATTTTATTAAAGCGCAGATTTTTGCATTTTAAATTCAGAAAATGTACATGTATATAAATGATTAATTCAATTAAATATAAAAGATAAAATATCGTGTGACAGCAATTGTGTAGTTGTTTGGTTGTTTACATTTATGAAATCAAGTTAAAGGAAAGGATTAACACAATTATCTTTAAGATTTGGGGACGGACATAAATAAACATCGCAATATTAGAAGCTACGTTAATATCAAGTGATCCGCTTTGCTGGAGTTAGTTAATTACTTTCAAAGTAATATAAGTCCGAGCTACGTTTAAAGTTAAATATAAACAGAAACTCGATATTTGTTTACAGTTTTGTTTATCACAGGGACGACTTTGCGATACATACTTTATAGGTTTAGGTACTTAGCTAAATGTAAACAAATAAAACCATATAATATGAGTGCCAAAAATTTTATTGTAATAAAGGAATTGAAATTAAACTGAATATCTCAAAATAATTTCTTTAATGAAATATTTATTTTATAAAATTTAATATTTATGCTTTTAGTATTAAAAACATAAACTTATTTTTTTAAATATATTCATTAGATGCAGGTTAGAAACAATTTTATACCTATTTAATACCTGAGTGTTTGGGTTCTTAAGTAAACATATTACATTACATTACAATGAATAATATTTATATTTATTTGTTTCAAAGTTTTTACAATTATTAATAGCAATCGTGCCATAATAAAATGGTGCAAACACAAACGATAATTTTAAATACATTGAAAAAAATAAATAATAATATTTAGGTATTGTAGTGTTATAATCTGTCTACTAAAAAAAACCTTTTTGGACATTATATTTATTTAAGTACCTAATTCTACGGAGTATCACATCATATTGTAATAAATACTATTTATTAAAATAGCATATCACTTCATATAAATAACTGCACTAATCTTATCATAACAGTAATACAAATAGTTATATATCAAGAAAGAGTATGGCGGCCTAAATCAATGTTTAACTATTCTAAAAGAATATAAGCCAAAATGATATATACTAAGTATTTATATTTCAATTTAAATATTTAATATCAGGAAAACCAATAATTCTTGACACAATTTATGCTGATACGACAAGTTAGCCTACTTAGCTAGCTTTTTGTCCAAGGTACCACCAATAGGGTTGCCACCCGTACTATATTATACAGTATCGTACTATATTTTAGTCAATTGTAGAAAATATAATATTATAGAAATATTATAGAAAATTTATTTATTATATTATAGTAGTATTTATTATAGTAATATTATAGAAAAACAATATAGGACGAAAAAAACTTTATTTTTTTTAGCTATATATATAGTATATAGTATATATAGTATAATATATTATTTTTTATAGTAATATAAAATACTATATTATATAGAAAAGTAAGAATAAATATTCATGCAAAAATAAATAATGATTGAAAATAGATGTGCACTATTTTTTTTTTCTGAATTTCCTAAAAGTACTTTAAAAAACTTTTTCTTCAAAAAAAAGGTGGCAACCCTAGGTACCAAAGTCTTCGACTGTGCGTATTGCCAGTGATGACATACAGATCCCAAACGTGGTCTTTGACTATGCGCCCCCTAAGAAAGCTCAGTCACTCAGCAGGCTATAAATAAGCTGTTAAAATATTTTATTTATACAATTAACCGCGTTTTACCATAAAACCATTATCAGTTACAAAGTTCGATCCAGTTATACCTTTTGCTTTATCACTTGCAAGAAAAAGAACGAGATCTGCAATCTCTTCTGACTCGCTTACTCTACCGAGACTGGTACATAACTTTATGTCATCCCAAGTCACTTCTGTTACACCTGAATTATCTAAAATATCTGTTCTAACTGGTCCTGGACTAATTGTGTTCATTCTTACGCCATGAGGTGCTAAATCTGCAGCAGCGGATGCACTAAAATGACAGAGAGCTGCCTTGGCAGTACCGTAAGTTATCCATCCTGGTGAGACAGGTGTTTTAAGTGCTGCGACACTTGATATGTTAATAATGTTGCCCTTTGTTTTGATTAGATAAGGAGCTGCTATGGTAGTTAAATGAATAACACCTCGGAGATTTATCTTCATGATAGTATCGTATACTTCCATAATGTTACTATCGAAAATACTAGCTACTGGTCCAACGCCTGCGTTATTTATTAAAATATCAATTTGACCGAACTTCTTGATAGTCTCATCTACTATCCGTCGGATGTCTTCGTCAACACTGACATCTCCGCGTATGACTAGGGAATCAGAACAACGCATTGCTACATTTGTTAACTTACTCTCATTTCTTCCCACGAGCACCACTTTTGCACCTTGATCACTAAATGCCACCGCAGTCACCGCACCTATTCCTGAGCCGGCTCCAGTAACAATCACAACCTTATTTTTGAACTCCATCATACTTTTAGGTCAAAAATTTGATCCATACTAACGCATACGACATTAAACTCTTCGTTATATTGTTAAATTAAAAACTTGTGCCATGGTATATACACATTTAAAGAAAAGGAAATATGTCTTAATTTCGTTCGAAGTTTGTTTAATATCGTTATGATATCAAAAAGCAATCAGCATTTTATATTGAGCATGAATATATTAAAAAATCTACATATTATAGAACAAAATTCATCGCCGCATTTATCTGTCGTGATAAACTTTGCTAAACAGATTTTCCCGCGATTTTCTAAAGACTACAATTTTTTGTAAATTGGTTAAAATATAATGATAGTTATTTACAATTTTGCAACAAGCCAAGCCGCCTAGGGGCTTTTGTCTAAAACGCTGCATGTCCTTTCAGATATATCTCATATCTGAGATATGTAACAAAGCACTGGAAAAGTATATTTCAAATATTATCTCATCGTATATCAAAATATGATATTTTGGTTAGAACTGAGTTAACTGCGTTTTATTAATACTCCATTATCGGACAAGTAGTTTGATCCTGTCATACCTTTCGCTTTATCACTTGCAAGAAATAGAATGAGATCTGCTATTTCTTCAGGTTCAGATACTCTACCAAGACTGTTATATGCTTTTACATCGTCCCAATCAGTATTCAGATTAGAATTTCGTAGAAAATCTGTTCTGACTGACCCTGGACTAATAGAATTTACTCTAACGCCATGAGAAGCTAATTCTGCAGCGGCGCATGCACTAAAATGACAAACAGCAGCTTTGGTGACATGGTAGCTTATCCATCCTGGTAAGAGAGGCGTTATAAGTGCTGCAACACTAGATATGTTCACGACGTTGCCCTTGGTTTTAATTAAATATGGAGCTGTTAGTGTAGTCAAATGAATAAGACCACGAAGATTTACCTTCATGCATGTATCGTATACTTGCATAATGTTGCTATCTAATAACGCAGCGATTTGTGCAACTCCAGCGTTATTAATTAAAACATCTATTTGATCGAATTTATTGATGGTTTCACTTACTATTCGTTGGACATCTTCATCAACGCTTATATCTGCATGTATCACAAGAGGATTAGAACAACGTCTTGCAACTAGACTCAACTTGCTCTCATTTTGGTCCACCATAACTATTTTTGCACCTTGAGCACTAAATGCCACCGCAGTCGCCGCACCTATTCCAGAGCCGGCTCCAGTAACAATCACGACCTTATTTTTGAACTCCATCGTAATCTTAGGCCAAAAGTTTATTTCATACTAACGCATACGACATTAAACTCTTCGTTTTATTGTTCAGTTACCGATGTTTATGACATAGTATATACACATATAAGGAAAAAGAAATAAGACTTAATTTCATTTGACCGTAATCATCATGACCTTAATTTCGAAATCCATCGCTGTTTAACTGCGTTTCATTACATTTAAAACAATTGACACACAAGATAAAATTATATGACCTACATTTATTTGATAAGATAAACAAAATAGATATTATATATTATAAATACCAGATAAAAAGTTATTAGCTTATGATTGCAAACTGTACGGCTCTATGTAATTCTAAACATATAGTTAAACCATAAAATGTAGATGCATATTGTTTAAATTATTCATTTAGTAAGATTATTTTACCAGACGTCTATTAGGCAAACACTGTTTATAATTAATATTTAATTTCAATATTCTCATCAAATACGACACGTATCAAAATACTTGAGAACTCAAACGCGTTTTATCAATATACCATTATCTGATACATAATCAGATCCGGTTATGCTTTTAGCTTTATCACTTGCTAAAAACAGAATCAAGTCTGCTATTTCTTTGGGATCAGACACCCTGTTAAGGCTTGTTTTCTGCTTCAAATCATCCCAAGTAAATTTTGAGTTGGAGTTTTCTATAAAATCTGTCTTAACTGGACCTGGACTAACTGTGTTTACTCTAACACCGTGTGGTGCTAATTCAGCCGCAGCGCAAGCTCCGAAATGACTAACAGCGGCCTTAGACGTATAGTAGTTTATGGTTCTTGTTGTTGTTGATGGAGTAATATGTGCTGCAACGCTTGATATATTAATGATGTTACCCTTAGTCTTGACTAGGTATGGAGCTGCCAGGGTAGTCAGGTGAATAAGACCACGAACGTTTACTTTCATGACAGAATCATATGCCTCCATCATGTCGCTATCACGAATGCCAGCAGTGCGTGTAAAACCCGCATTATTGATTAAAATATCTATATGACCAAATTTTTTGATGGTCTGATCAACTATGCGTCTGACATCGTCATCGTTTGCTACGTCTGCAAGTAAAACTAGAGACTGGGGACATTGACTGGCAACTTTCATTAGTTTGCTCTCGTTGCGGCCCACCATTACAACTTTTGCACCTTCAGTACTAAATGCAACAGCGATTGCTGCTCCTATACCAGAACTGGCTCCAGTAACTAAAACTACTCTATCTTTGAAAAGCATGTTGCTTTGAAATCTTTAGTATTACACTAACCTTGAGTACATTACGTACGTCCGTTTTATACTAGTTTCCAGCAACAACGTTATGGAAAATTGTATTTTAAATAGATTCTGATAAAGTTGATTTTCGTTTATCAAATAATAATCAGATTTATCACAAAAGGTTACTAAGTGCTCTTCATGCAAGTGTTCAATATTAATATTATAAATGTGAAAGTCTGTCATTTTGTCTGCCTGTTATTTTTTACGCTAGAGCAATAAATGCCGGGCTAGCATATATAACAAAAATATCATTTCCTTAAATATAGGAACCACACAATCGTGCATAATTAAGGGTCTTCTAACAAAAAAGCTGAGACGTATGTTAGCCTCACACACTTTACTAACTCAATACTTTAATTTGAGGATGTATTAACTCCTCGATGGTTAGAATTGGAGTGAATAAAACTATTGAATGTCGTTAGAGAACAAGACTCGTGTCACAATCTTTTACCTTCATTCGTTAGGTCTCACCAATTGACAGACAACATATTCATCATCATCTTCCTGCCCTTATCTCACTCTAAGTGGGGTCGGCACAACCTGTTATAAACATGCTGTCACATGATTTGGCGTATTTTACGACACCTCGGTAAGAAAGAGGGTGGTCTATTCTACTTAACCGGATATCACACAGTGAGTCAACTTACCTTAGTCGCCTTTTACGACACCTCGGTAAGAAATGAGGGTGGTCTATTCTACTCAGTCGGATACCACACGGCGGGTCGTCTTACCTTAGTCGCCTTTTACGACACCTCGGTAAGAAATGAGGGTGGTACTATTCTATTCAGCCGGATACCACACGGCGTTGACAGACAACATATTATTGTAGACAAAATACTTTCTCATTATCATTCTATTTATAATAACGTATCTATTTATATTTTATAATTTATATCTGATTATTATAAGTATTTCGTAACAATTATAAAAATTATATCGAGTATTAGTACTCATATCTGACAGAATCTACACAGAACAGAATCACATCAATCAGAACAGAACACGCACGAAATCGCGTGCACCACTAGTTCAATTTAAATTTATGCAAATCTTGCGGAAAATTACTCATGACTGACATTTCATAATATAATTTATTAATGAAACAATTCCTAATCAATTTATAAAAAAACGTGAAGTAATAAAATGTTCTTTATTACTTATAACAACTTTGGTAAAGGTGATATATGGATGAATAAGTATCTGCTCAGAGTATATATGTATGTATGTAAGTGTCTATTTATATCTATACTAATATATAAAGCTAAAGAGTTTGAGTTAGAGAGTTTGAGCTGAGTTTTGGTTTGTTTGTTTGAACACGCTAATCTCAGGAACTACTGGACCGATTTGAAAATTGAGGAAAGCTATAGGCTATAGAACATCACGCTAATATGAATAGGAGAGAAGTAGCAATAAAAAATAGTACGATAATAAAAATTTAAAGCTATCCTTGCGCTGAGGAAACGGTGATAGTTATTCAAAAATCATTCCAAAATTGTTCCCATCTCAAAGTTCTAAATAAAAGTCCGTGACACCATATGTCTAGTTTTTAAGGTTAACCCACTTTAACCATTTTTATGGTTTTATTCTTTTCACACGGGCGGAGCCGCTGTCGATTGCTAGTCTAATATAAAAAGGTACTTGTTTGTACTCAACTTTATCACCAGTTTTAAATCATGTGTATCTATACTTATTATAAAACAAAGTCCCCAAAAGGTGTCGGTCTGTATATTATCAATTTCTCAACTGAACTGAACATATTGTTCTGCGGTTTTAACTAGAAGATAATGCATTTCTTCTGGAAGGTTTAAGTTAATAGTGCATTACGATTTTATGTAAACTGTGTTGAAGAGGTCGCACAGTTGTAGAGAAAGTCGCTTGGAGCTTTAGTCGCACACGCCGCGTAAAAGGACATATATAAATAAATAAATAAATATATGGGACACTTACACACACTGTCGTCCGACCCCAAAGTAAGTAACTTAATACTTGTGTTATGGTAGACAGACAACTGGTAAATATATACTTATCTTCTTCTTCTTGGTCGCTACACTCTTGGCAGAGCGGTCGTGGTCGTCAGTTCAGGGTTGGTGGCGCGCTTGACAATTCGACGCCATTCTTTTCGGACGGCTGCCTTCCTGGTACATTTGTGAAGAGGGCAGTCAAAGGCAGCCTTCACTTGGTCCGTCCATCGCATCGGTGATCTGCCGCGTGGTCTTGTGCCTTCGATTTTTCCCTGCACTACAAGGCGCTCTACAGAGGCATCTTCCCGACGAGAAACGTGCCCGAAAAAAGTGAGAATACGACCCTGGACGATGGAAGATAGACGCTGCTTGATGCCGAGTTCTTGAAGGATGGACTCGTTAGTTCTAAATTCAGTCCATGAAATTCCGAGCATCCTTCTCCAGCACCACATCTCGAGAGCGTCTATCCGCTTTCTCTCACTTTCCAGTAGCGTCCACGTCTCACAAGCGTAGAGAAATATGGGAAACACTAGAGTCCTTAGTAACTTTAAGAATATATACTTATATAATTTTTAAATACATACTTAAATACAAATATACACCCAGGCTCAATGACCTACAAATTCATTTATAGAAAATGTTGGCCTTCGGCGGGAATCGAACCCGCGACTCGTGGAGTTGAAGGCAGGGTCACTACCCACTGCGCCAACGGGCCAGTCATGCATTTAAGTAATGTACTAGATAACTTTGATCTACGAAAATACATCAAAAAAGTCCGCGACAGTGCGTCTCTTATGGTTAACTTATAATAACTACTTTTATTTTCAAAGTTTCAATTAAATACACTGATTTCGATACGGGCGATGTCACAAGCCTAGCTAGTCCTACTAATATTATGAATGCGAATGTAAATATGTAAGGCATAATTGTATATACCGAAATAACATATAGGCTATAGAAATCCTTATAATTTTATAGGAATGGGATGACATTGAAAAGCGCCATTATCGATCTATTACACGACAATAGTCCACGCGAACAAAGTGGCGGGTAAAAGCTAGTACAACATAAATTAGCATCATTTGTTTCACAAATAATCTAAACTTGATAGTTAATTGCTTCTCATTATGAACTCCATGTTAAGGTTTCAAAAGGATCGATTTTAAGTTAACAGAGCCAGGTATATATGCTAGTATTTCGGTACGATATTAAAAGTGCAGACTAGTATCTCTCAATGGTGCTATTAGGCAGAAGTTCAGTACAATTTCCAAGTAATAAAACTGAAAGCCTACCTATTACGGTGAGGGCGTAAACAGCAAAGGACATTTGGGGACTCTTTTTACTGTCGACATCAATTTATATTTTTGGCCTACGTGAGCGGAATATTTAATACATGACAACACTTTCGGTATATTTTGTCTTTCGTATTTATTCCAGTTTTCCATTTTTAATCAACATTCATGTTATATGAAGCTACGTAGACTGGAATCTGTAATATAGACATTTATTTATTTTATTAAATACAGTTAAAAAAATACTCCGATCGCCACAAAACTTTACGAGATTATTACTGGATGAATCTAATGAATGTCCAAAAATTTCATTAAAATCGTGATTTACAAAATTATCAATTTATTATTTGTTATTATTGTATTATTAAAAACTAGTAATATCCCGCGGTTTCACCCACGTACGTTCCAATCTCATGGAAGTGGAAAGTCTACTAAGTCGGACTATTGATTTATTTTTGTTAAATATGTCATCAATAGTTTCCGCAGCGCATGCGATGACAGATTTTTATGATCAATTACACCTTATTACATTTTTATTACGGATCCCTTTTTTTTTATTACAATATAGCCTATGTAGCTCAGTTAAGATGCAGCTTTCCAATGGTGAAAGAATTTTTGAAATCGGTCCAGTAGTTTTTGTGTGAAAACACTACAATAATACATACAAATTTTACATACAAATTTTAATATTAAAACAAAGTTGACAACGGCTAATTTGTTCGTAATACTAAAATTCGGAGTGAAGGGTAAGCTGAAATTAAATCCTGTGTTTACTGGAATTTTCACGTCTCTTTCACACTGGTTGAGTAATTTACTATGTAAAATTAATTTAGTCTGTATGATTCATAATAAAACCACAGTGTGGTATCCGGTTTAGTAGAATAGACCACCCTCTTTCTTACCGAGGTGTCGTAAAATACGACTAAGGTAAGTTGACGTCAGGCAGGCGGCCGGTCGTAAAAACGCAGCCAAATCATAGTAACAACATTTTTATAACATGTTGTGCCGACCCCACTTAGAGTGGGATAAGGGCAAGAGGATGATGATGAGTCATAATAAAATAGGGTGGAGAAATCAAATCGAATATTTATAAACGACAGGAAAATTCAAAGGGAAGGGTTGGTAGGTTTGTGGTTTATTTAAATACTGGATTAGGTTTTAGTTATCTTTATTATAGAAAAATATAATGATAGATTTATAAAAGTAAGCGCTACTTTGCGGAATCTCATATTACAAGTTGCAATAAACCGCTTTTAAGAAAATCCATGTATATATGCCTATATGTAGGAAGCAAAACCATTCTCCAACTATTCAAAAAATAGATTATCTTAACAAACGCGGATTATAGAAAAATAATTAAATTATATCTTTTCAATTTGGGAAAAAAACTGTGCCATTGATTTCCATGCGGGCGAAGCGAAGCTGCTGGCATAGCTAGTTGCGAAAATATAAGTTAAGCACCTAAGTTTTAACCTTGTTTTTTAATGAGTAAAACCCCCTTATAGGTCCCACTGCACGACGGGGACGAGCGGTGGGTATGTCGATTTGAACCGACCAAAAACCTGACAGTGCTCCACTACCGCTGCTGGTGGCGGGGACAGGGTACCGTTGTACACATTGCCCCCATCCCCGCCAGCAGCAACTCTGAACCTCAGAGTGCGACACTTCGGGGTTGGAGCCTCTATAAAAATGGCCCCTCCCTCCGCTAATCGATGCATCGGGAGCGCCAGATACATCAACCGCCTTGGGGACCTTTAGCAGATAGACGCTAGATAAAATAAGCTTTAACCTTTGACCGTACCCAAACTGGTAAGAGATTAATATATTTTAGTAACTAAAACAGCTAAAGATAAGGGTGCCTTTAAAGAAAATTAGTAGGTATAGTAAGAATACATTAAGTTCATAAAGGACAGGCACAGGACATCTAGGACAGGCTTCTTAGCGGCTGTTATAAATTATTTTTTTAGAATATGTTTAATTATACAAATAATATCACAATTCTTAGTACTTCATAATATTTACTCGTAAAAATTGTTTTATATTAAAAAAATAAATAGTATTTATTAACAGAATCTTCTGATCAAAAATCATTGTTAACCTTTTATCATCATCAATAACTAAGAAAATGATAATAAGCTGTTAAAATATTTTATTTATACAAATAACCGCGCTTAATCATAAAACCATTGTCAGATACGACGTTTGATCCAGTTATACCTTTAGCTTTATCACTTGCAAGAAAAAGAATTAGATCTGCAATCTCTTCTGACTCGCTTACCCTACCAAGACTAGTACATAACTTTATGTAATCCCAAGTCACTTCTGTTGCACCTGAATTATCTAAAATATCTGTTCTAACTGGTCCTGGACTAATTGTGTTTATTCTTACGCCATGAGGTGCTAAATCTGCAGCAGCGGATGCACTAAAATGACAGAGAGCTGCCTTGGCAGTACCGTAAGTTATCCATCCTGGTGCGATAGGTGTTTTCAGTGCTGCGACACTCGATATGTTGACAATGTTGCCCTTGGCTTTGATTAGATAAGGAGCTGCTACGGTAGTTAAATGAATAACACCTCGGAGATTTATCTTCATGATAGTATCGTATACTTCCATAATGTTACTATCGAAAATACTAGCTTGTGGTGCAACGCCTGCGTTATTTATTAATATATCAATTTGACCGAACTTCTTGATAGTCTCATCTACTATCCGTCGGATGTCTTCGTCAACACTGACATCTCCGCTTATGACTAGGGAATCAGAACAACGCATTGCTACATTTGTTAACTTACTCTCATTTCTTCCCACGAGCACCACTTTTGCACCTTGATCACTAAATGCTACCGCAGTCACCGCACCTATTCCTGAGCCGGCTCCAGTAACAATCACAACCTTATTTTTGAATTCCGTCATACTTTTAGGTCAAAAATTTGATCCATACTAACGCATACGACATTTAACTCTTCGTTATATTGTTAAATTAAAAGCTTGTGCCATGGTATATACACATTTAAGGAAAAGGAAATATGTCTTAATTTCATTCGAAGTTTGTTTAATATCGTTATGATATCAAAAAGCAATCAGCATTTTATATTGAGCATGAATATATTAAAAAATCTACATATTATAGAACAAAATTCATCGCCGCATTTATCTGTCGTGATAAACTTAAAAATTGCTAAACAGATTTTCCCGCGATTTTCTAAAGACTACAATTTTTTGTAAATTGGTTAAAATATAATGATAGTTATTTACAATTTTGCAACAAGCCAAGCCGCCTAGGGGCTTTTATCTAAAACGCTGCATGTCCTTTCAGATATATCTCATATCTGAGATATGTGACAAAGCACTGGAAAAGTATATTTCAAATATTATCTCATCGTATATCAAAATATGATATTTTGGTTAGAATTGAGTTAACTGCGTTTTATTAATACTCCATTATCGGACAAGTAGTTTGATCCTGTCATACCTTTCGCTTTATCACTTGCAAGAAATAGAATGAGATCTGCTATTTCTTCAGGTTCAGATACTCTACCAAGACTGTTATATGCTTTTACATCGTCCCAATCAGTATTCAGATTAGAATTTCGTAGAAAATCTGTTCTGACTGACCCTGGACTAATAGAATTTACTCTAACGCCATGAGATGCTAATTCTGCAGCGGCGCATGCACTAAAATGACAAACAGCAGCTTTGGTGACATGGTAGCTTATCCATCCTGGTAAGAGAGGCGTTATAAGTGCTGCAACACTAGATATGTTCACGACGTTGCCCTTGGTTTTAATTAAATATGGAGCTGTTAGTGTAGTCAAATGAATAAGACCACGAAGATTTACCTTCATGCATGTATCGTATACTTGCATAATGTTGCTATCTAATAACGCAGCGATTTGTGCAACTCCAGCGTTATTAATTAAAACATCTATTTGATCGAATTTATTGATGGTTTCACTTACTATTCGTTGGACATCTTCATCAACGCTTATATCTGCATGTATCACAAGAGGATTAGAACAACGTCTTGCAACTAGACTCAACTTGCTCTCATTTTGGTCCACCATAACTATTTTTGCACCTTGAGCACTAAATGCCACCGCAGTCGCCGCACCTATTCCAGAGCCGGCTCCAGTAACAATCACGACCTTATTTTTGAACTCCATCGTAATCTTAGGCCAAAAGTTTATTTCATACTAACGCATACGACATTAAACTCTTCGTTTTATTGTTCAGTTACCGAATTTTATGACATAGTATATACACATGTAAGGAAAAAGAAATAAGACTTAATTTCATTTGACCGTAATCATCATGACCTTAATTTCGAAATCCATCGCCGTTTAACTGCGTTTTATTACATTTAAAACAATTGACACACAAGATAAAATTATATGACCTACATTTATTTGATAAGATAAACAAAATAGATATTATATATTATAAATACCAGATAAAAAGTTATTAGCTTATGATTGCAAACTTCACGGCTCTATGTAATTCTAAACATATAGTTAAACCATAAAATGTAGATGCATATTGTTTAAATTATTCATTTAGTAAGATTATTTTACCAGACGTCTATTAGGCAAACAGTGTTTATAATTAATATTTAATTTCAATATTCTCATCAAATACGACACGTATCAAAATACTTGAGAACTCAAACGCGTTTTATCAATATACCATTATCTGATACATAATCAGATCCGGTTATGCTTTTAGCTTTATCACTTGCTAAAAACAGAATCAAGTCTGCTATTTCTTTGGGATCAGACACCCTGTTAAGGCTTGTTTTCTGCTTCAAATCATCCCAAGTAAATTTTGAGTTGGAGTTTTCTATAAAATCTGTCTTAACTGGACCTGGACTAACTGTGTTTACTCTAACACCGTGTGGTGCTAATTCAGCCGCAGCGCAAGCTCCGAAGTGACTAACAGCGGCCTTTGACGTAAAGTAGTTTATGGTTCTTGTTGTTGATGATGGAGTAATATGTGCTGCAACGCTTGATATATTAATGATGTTACCCTTAGTCTTGACTAGGTATGGAGCTGCCAGGGTAGTCAGGTGAATAAGGCCACGAACGTTTACTTTCATGATAGCATCATATGCCTCCATCATGTCGCTATCAAGAATGCCAGCAGTGCGTGTAAAACCCGCATTATTGATTAAAATATCTATATGACCAAATTTTTTGATGGTCTGATCAACTATGCGTCTAACATCGTCATCGTTTGCTACGTCTGCAAGTAAAACTAGAGACTGGGGACATTGACTGGCAACTTTCGTTAGTTTGCTCTCGTTGCGGCCCACCATTACAACTTTCGCACCTTCAGTACTAAATGCAACAGCGATTGCTGCTCCTATACCAGAACTGGCTCCAGTAACTAAAACTACTCTATCTTTGAAAAGCATGTTGCTTTGAAATCTTTAGTATTACACTAACCTTGAGTACATTACGTACGTTCGTTTTATACTAGTTTCCAGTAACAACGTTATGGAAAATTGTATTTTAAATAGATTCTGATAAAGTTAATTGTCGTTTATGATATAATAATCAGTTTTATCATCAAAAGGTTACTAAGTGCTCTTCATGCAAGTATCCAATATTAATATTATGAATGTGAAAGTCTGTCATTCTGTCTGACTTATCTTTTACGCTAGAGCAATATATGCCGAGCTAGCATATAGAACAAAAATATCATTTCCTTAAAAATGTGAACCACACAATTGTCCATAATTAAGGGTATTTAAACAATAAAGGCGAGACGTACGAAGTCACGTGCAACACTAGTTCAATTTAAACGGAAGAGACAAATTTATGCAAATCTTGCGGAAAATTACTCATGACTGACATTTCATAATATAATTTATTAATGAAACAATTCCTAATCAATTTATATAAAACCGTGAAGTAATAAAATGTTCTTTATTACTTATAACAACTTTGGTAAAGGTAATATATGGATGAATAAGTATCTGCTCAGAGTAGATATGTATGTAAGTATCTATTTATATGTGATACTAGTATGTTCAGCCCGCTTCGCCGTGCTTAATTTAAAGATATATTAATTTCCGGTAAAAAATCTCCAATCGCCGCCAAGCCATACAGTATTATCCGCTGGGTCATTTTAACACAGAGATTTGACATCTCAACGAGTTTATTATATGTAATAGAATAGAATAGATAAATAGGTAATTGTTTGTAGTCAACTTAATTACCAGTTTTAAATCATATGTATACTTATTAAATGCTTGACCGTTATTAGAAGCTTAAATATGAGATAGGCACACCTGGTTTTCCGTCGTATTTTACCTCTCTTTCTACCCAAATATCTCTGTCTCCTTCCTTTTTCCCCCCTTTTCACCGGACATGGCGGGAGGCGCTAGACAGCGACTCTTTGTATGTCATTGGCATTTAGTTTTCTGTCTAGTAAACTTGTGCAAATTCAGTGTTGGTAAAATTATTTAACTACCTTCAGTGAGTATTGTGTTAAATCCAGCACGTAAGTTGCACATTATTTTTATGGTTAACGGTGTTACCGTTCGTTATTTCTTTAAGATTAATTTTTATTTTTCTACCCTTTTATCTGTAATATTGTAACATCTGCAAGTATGATAATGATGTTGGCCCGAATTTATAAGCTATTTTTTAGAATAATGAATCCTTACAAGTGTTTTTGTAATGCATAACGATAACGTCATCCTGATGAATTGAGTGTTAATATGTCGCAACGAATTCACAACGCGATATCCGGCGGTTAATCTCTCTATTAGTAATTTAATTAAAGCAAACACTTTGTATAAAGGATAAATAAACTATTTGATAATGACTAATTTTTGTCAGACCTTAGTTGCGAGATAGAACAATCGACAAGTTCAATACTACAGTGATTCGAATCATGGCGTACCTAATTTGAAATTTAATGTTTTAATTAAAATGAAGAATCCCGTTTTACCTACCAACCTTGCGACCATCTGTTCAATGATTTGGTAGTGATATGTGAATGATGTATATCGATACACAGAAATGGTATAATCATCCATCCGGATTCTAGCGTGAAGCAATAAATTGCGTCAGTCAGTACTCTGATAAATCCTATGCTTCGTTTGTTCGTTCGTTCGTTTGTTGCTTAACGTTTGCTGTTTGAAAGCAATAAGAGATTATTCTATTTGCGAATAATTATGTTACGAATTATAAGCCAACTGATATATTCGACTAAAATATCAGATGTCGCGGTTGAATGTCAATTAAAAGATTGACGAGATATTTTTGAACATGTTTGAACATGTCACGGCTGACCTTTTACATATGGCTTACGATATTTTTATCGTAAACGTATCTTTTCTTCTGAAAAGACAGAGATGTCAAAGGATAGCATTTGAAAGTGTAAGCGCGATTTATTTATAAAATGTTAAATAAATAAAAATTTTAATCCCATATATTCCGTTTTCAAAGTCTCATTGCTACTGTAGACAGTGCGGTCGTGTGAGAAGGCAATCGGCCAGGACGCAGTTTAATAAACGGAAGACATTGAAAACACAGTATGTAACTAGTATAATAACTGTAATGTTGTACCATCGCATGGTACTTCTTTAATTTATGACGTTGGTCCTAATTCATATACCAGTTGTCATTATATTCAGCTCTCGCGGGGCGGTTATCATCTTTGCACACTATGAATACGTGTAAGTTTGTACCATCGCTTGGTACTTCTGCAAGTTATGACAATGAAGTTTAATCCTAATTCATATACCAATTGTCATCATATCCAGCTCTCGCGGAGCGGTTATCATCATTGCATCCTATGAATATGTATAATGTTGTACCATCCTTTGGTACTTCTGCAAATATGAAAATGACGTTTGGTACTAATTCATATACCAATTGTCATCAAATCAAGCTCTCGCGGGGCGGCTATGATCACTGCATCCTATGAAGATGTGTAATATTGTACCATCGCTTGGTATTTCTGCAAGTTATGGCAATGAAGTTTGGTCTTAATTCATATACCTACCAATTGTCATCAAATCCAGCTCTCGCGGAGCGGTTATCATCATTGCATCCTATGAATATGTATAATGTTGTACCATCCTTTGGTACTTCTGCAAATATGAAAATGACGTTTGGTACTAATTCATATACCATTTGTCATCATATCAAGCTCTGGTGGGGCGGTTATCATCACTGCATCCTATGAAGATGTGTAATGTTGTACCATCGCTTGGTACTTCTGCAAATATGAAAAGGACGTTTGGTACTAATTCATATACCCATTGTCATTATATCAAGCTCTCGCGGGGCGGCTATGATCACTGCATCCTATGAAGATGTGTAATGTTGTAGCATCGCTTGGTATTTTTGCAAGTTATGACAATGAAGTTTGGTCCTAATTCATATACCAATTGTCATCATATCCAGCTCTCGCGGAGCGATTATCATCATTGCATCCTATGAATATGTATAATGTTGTACCATCCTTTGGTACTTCTGCAAATATGAAAATGACGTTTGGTACTAATTCATATACCAATTGTCATTATATTAAGCTCTCGCGGGGCGGTTATCATCACTGCATCATATGAAGATGTGTAATGTTGTACCATCGCTTGGTACTTCTGCAAATATGAAAATGAAGTTTGGTACTAATTCATATACCAGTTGTCATCATATCCAGCTCTCACTGGGCGGTTATCGTCATTGTATCCTATGAAGATGTGTAATGTTGTACCTTCACTCGGTACTTCTGCAAAAATGAAAATGACGTTTGCCCCTGATTTGTATACCAGGTGTCATCATATCCGACTCGTATTGGGCGGTTATCGTCACTGTAGCCTATATTTATACATAATCATGTATAATGTTGTACCATCGCGTGGCATTTTTGCAAGTATAACAATGACAAAGCTGAAAAGAGCAGCCCTGGTCTTAAAAAGTAATCTTGTTTACAAAATATCCGGGAATGGACGGGAATTAAGAGCACTCCAAAACTCTTCCGTCTTGCCAAGAATAAAAAGGCATATGCGGAGTTGACTGCTAACTTTCACTAGTTTGAAAGACACGCAAAGAAGAAGATGACAATGACTTTTTTTTCCAAATGCATATACCAGTTGTCATCATATCCAGCCCTCGTGGGGTGGTTATTTTTATTGATACTCCATGAACATCTGTAATGGTGTACCATCGCTTGGTATCTATGCAAATATGAAAATGATGTTTTCCAAATTCATATAACAGTTGTCAGCATATCCAGCTCTCGCGGGGCGAATGTCATCATTGCCACCACATTAATATTTATAATGCACCATCGCTTGGCACGTTTGCAAGTATGACACTGATGATGGTTTAGATTCTTATGCCAGTTGTCATCATTATCAGCCCTCGCAGAGCAGTTATCATCTTTGCCACCCCGTGAATATCTGTGTTGTACCGTCGCGTGGTAATTCGGCAAGCATAACAATGAAGTTGGTCCAAATTTATATGCCTGTTATAACATGACCAATCCTCGTGGGACGGCTATAATCATTGCCATTCTGCGAAAATCTGTAATAAGGGGACAAAAGTGTCAATTATCGCCCACTAGGGTCAGTAGTAACAAAGGCAATACCTCCAAATCTTTTCGAGTGGGAAGTCTAACACAGTACGTCAGCCCCTGAAGAAAAATAGGAGCTCCATATTATTTGTTACTATCAGAGTATCGTATACCGCTATCTAAAAAGCCTCAGCATAATATTTGACCGTAGTCGCACTTCGGAGTCACACAACATGACTTACACGTGACAAGGAGATTTGACTTAGCCGCCACAACGCGAGCTTTATTTCTCCTCTATCTTCATTTCAAAGGATGATAGCGCATATCGTCCCATTTTTAATATAAAACTACTAAGTTAATAAACGGGAGATTGCATATGCGAGGTAAATTTATCACAGATAGTCGCTTCCTACGGCTGGTTATGAAAATCAAATGCTAGAAATGTTGTCTGTCTTTTCGGCATCCGAAATTATGCGTGTTGGCTAATTTATAGCGCAAAATATTTGAATAAAAACTCTAAGGTTGGTCTTCGATTTGACATTGACTATCTCTTGTGTAACAAAACTAGATCTTTGTGGCCAAGTTCATAGAACTGCTACCACCTAAGAATGTAAGTATGTGGCTCTTGTTGCTAAAGACACACGCGATACTGAGAGTTCTGAAGGATTTATTTAGTGGACGTATTCAATGTTGCCAGGTTAAGGTCCTTCGCGGGAGACTTAATCACCGAGCTACTCTCGGGTTTCTAAGTACGTTATCAGAACATGTGTTCATGGTAAAATACTCGCTTCCCGATCCAGGAGACTGATATAAAACTAATGTCTTAAGAATTTTCAATAAAACAACAGCTACTCGGCAATCACAGAGTTGGTTTCTATTTTGAAAGACCAGAAATGTCAAAGTATGTCAAAAATGTCAAAAGTATGGTATTAATTGAATATGATACCGCATCGAAAGCGGAACGAAATCTCAGCTGATAACATAGCTAATTTTGATCGATAAATGTGATCGATTTATATGCATTGAAGACCGCTTGCGTGGTGACAAACGCAACTTAGATTACAACAATCACAAGGCAATGTATTAACGACGCTTTTAGCGTGCCGTGGAAACGTTCGCTATTGTAACTACATGTATGTAACATGTCTATATTCGACAGTAGTTCCATCGATGAGAAATCGATTGTGTTTTAATACGTTTCTAGCTAATCTACATTTAAAGCATAACCTATCCTATTAAACAATTTTACCTAACAAATCAGCAAAATACACTTCATATAAGAAGTGACAAGTAAATAATATGTACCTACATGTTTTGGTCAAATATTTTCTAAAATTCATATCTTTAAGGAACTTAAGGTACGAAAACTACCAAATCGGGATATTAGAGGTGTTACAAGTTGTAGAGAAAAAATATACTGTCTCCACATTATAATAATGTAAAAAAGAATAACGTATTTCAGGTGGTTGGGTACACAACCCCATTACTATTTTATGTTTAGGTCGCAGGATAAAGGACCTAACCCTCAGTGTGTTGATAACAAACATTGTGTGGTGTTGACTTATCGATGAACTTACTCCTTTTTCCAAATAATTTATTTAAGTCACATTGGCACCTTTTCACCAGGCGATAACAAACACGTCTCATATTTAAGCTTCTAATAACGGTCAAGCATTTAATAGAGGCGTTTTACCTGAAATAAAACGCTTATTAAATACTTACCTTATTAGAAGCTTACTTTTTATACCTGCCTGGTGCTTAATGAGACACAATGACATACAAAGAGTCGCTGTCTAGCGCCTCCCGCCATGTCCGGTGAAAAGGGGGGAAAAAGGAAGGAGACAGAGATATTTGGGTAGAAAGAGAGGTAAAATACGACGGAAAACCAGGTGTGCCTATCTCATATTTAAGCTTCTAATAAGGTAAGTATTTAATAAGCGTTTTATTTCAGGTAAAACGCCTCTATTATAAAAAAAAGTCCCCAAAAGGTGTCGGTCTGTATATTATCAATTTTCTCAAAATCTACTGAACAGATTGTTCTACGGTTTTAACTAGAAGACAATGCATTTCTTCTGGAAGGTTTAAGTTAATAGTGCATTACGATTTTATGTAAATTGTGTTGAAGGGATCGCGCAGTTGTAGAGAAAGTCGCTTGCTAGGAGCTTTAGTCACATACGCTACATAAACCGACATAGATACTTTACAGTAATGTAATAGATAACTTTGATCTACGAAAATACATCAAAAAAGTCCGCGACAGTGCGTCTCTATCTCTTATGATTAACTTACAATAACTACTTTATTTTCAAAGTTTCAATTAAATACACTGATTTCGATTCGAAGCCACAAGCCTAGCTAGTCCTACTAATATTATGAATGCGAAAGTTAATGAGTATGGAGTATTTTTGTTACTCTTTCACGGCGAATTCGCACAATTATGTAAGGCATAATTGTATATACCGAAATAACATATAGGCTATAGAAATCCTTTTAATTTTATAGGAATGGGATGACATTGAAAAGCGCCATTATCGACCTATTACATGACAACAGTGCACGCGAACAAAGTGGCGGGTAAAAGCTAGTACAACATAAATTAGCATCATTTGTTTTACAAATAATCTAAACTTGATAGTTAATTGCTTCTCATTGTGAACTCTACGTTAATGTTTCAAAAGGATCGATTTTAAGTTAACAGAGCCAGGTATATATGCTAGTATTTCGCGACGATATTAAAAGTGCAGACTAGTATCTCTCAATGGTGCTATTAGGCAGAAGTTCAGTACAATTTCCAAGTAATAAAACTGAAAGCCTACCTATTACGGTGAGGGCGTAAACAGCAAATGACATTTGGGGACTCTTTTTACTGTCGACATCAATTTATATTTTTGGCCTACGTGAGCGGAATATTTAATACATGACAACACTTTCGGTATATTTTGTCTCTCGTATTTATTTCAGTTTTCCATTTTTAATCAACATTCATGTTATATGAAGCTACGTAGACTGGAATCTGTAATATATACATTTATTTATTTTATTAAATACAGTTAAAAAAATACTCCGATCGCCACAAAACTTTACGAGATTATTACTGGATGAATCTAATGAATGTCCAAAAATTTCATTAAAATCTATAGATAATTCTTGTGATTTACAAAACTATCAATTTATTATTTGTTATTATTGTATTATTAAAAACTAGTAATATCCCGTGGTTTCACCCGCATACATACCGATCTCATGGTTGTGGAAAATCTACTAAGTCGGACTATTGATTTATTTTTGTAAAATATGTCATCAATAGTTTCCGCAGCGCATGCGATGACAGATTTTGATGACCAATTTTTTACACCTTATTACATTTTTATTACGGATCCCTATTTTATTAAATGTAATATAGCCTATGTTGCTCAGTTAAGATGCAGCTTTCCAATGTTGAAAGTTTTTGTGTGAAAACACTACAATAATACATACAAATTTTACATACAAATTTTAATATTAAAACAAAGTTGACAACGACTAATTTGTTCGTAATACTAAAATTTGGAGTGAAGGGTAAGCTGAAATTAAATTCTGTGTTTACTGGAATTTTCACGTCCCTTTCACACTGGTTGAGTAATTTACTATGTAAAATTAATTTAGTCTGCATGATTCATAATAAAACCACCGTGTGGTAACCGGTTTAGTAGAATAGACCACCCTCTTTCTTACCGAGGTGTCGTAAAATACGACTAAGGTAAGTTGACGTCAGGCAGGCAGCCGGTCGTAAAACGCATTTTTTCGTATTCGTGAATTTCTATTATACCTATAAAGGTTGAAATCAGTCATACGACATCATCATCTTCCTGCCCTTATCCCACACTAAGTGGGGTCGGCACAACATGTTATAAACATGCTGTCACATGATTTGGCTGCGTTTTTACGACCGGCCGCCTGCCTGACGTTAACTTACCTCTGTCGTATTTTACGACACCTCGGTAAGAAAGAGGGTGGTCTATTCTACTAAAACGGATACCACACGGTGGGCCAACTTACCTTAGTCGCCTTTTATGACACCTCGGTAAGAAATGAGGGTGGTACTATTCTATTCAGCCGGATACCACACGGCGTTGAAATCGGTCATACAACATAAATTTAAATTTATGGAGCATAATATTACAAGCGTTATGCCGAAGTTATTCTATATGTTTGTGATCAGTGGATTCATTTAATGATGACATTAAATGAATCCACTGATGACATGATGACTTTATACACGAGTGGTACCGAAGATATGAATCTTGGGTACCACTCGTGTATAAAGAAATAGCCTTCTTGACCGAAAAGAGTGTCATTAATCTATACTAATATATAAAGCTTGAGAGTTTCTTTGTTTAAACGCGCTTATCTCAGGAACTACTAAACCGATTTGTAAAATTCTTTGAGTGTAAGATAGTCCATTTATCGAGGGAGGCTATAGGCTATATATTACGCTAATATGAATAAGAGAGGAGCAGCAATAAATTTTTTTGCGAAAACGGCAAAATTAAAAGCTTTCCTTGCGTGCGCTAAGTAAACGGTGAAATTGATTCAAAAATCTCTCTAAATTTCAATTCGGGAAAAAAACTGTGACATTGATTTCCATGCGGGCGAAGCGAAGCTGCTGGCATAGCTAGTTGCGAAAATATAAGTTAGGCACCTAAGTTTTAACCTTGTTTTTTAATAAGTAAAACCCCCTTATAGGTCCCACCGCACGACGGGGACGAGCGGTAGGTATGTCGATTTGAACCGACCAAAAACCTGACAGTGCTCCGCTACGCTGCTGGTGGCGGGGACAGGTTACCGTTGTACACATTGCCCCCATCCCCGCCAGCAGCAACTCTGAACTTCAGAGTGCGACACTACGGGGTCGGGGCCTCTATAAAATGGCCTCTCCCTCCGCTAGTATGGATGCATCGGGAGCGCCAGATACATCAACCGCCTCGGGGACCTTTAGCAGATAAGAGATTAATATATTTTAGTAACTAAAACAGCTAAAGATAAGGGTGCCTTTAAAGAAACGAAGCAAAACAAAATTAGTAGGTATAGTAAGAATACATTAAGTTCATAGAGGATCTAGGACAGGCTTCTTAGCAGCTGTTATAAATTATTTTTTTAGAATATGTTTAATTATACAAATAATATCACAATTCTTAGTATTTCATAATATTTACTCGTAAAAAGGTATCAACTTCAACTTATATTTACTTTGTTTTATATTAAAAGCAATAAATAGTATTTATGAACAGAATCTTTTGAACAACAATCATTGTTAACATCGTCATCAATAACTCATAAAAATAATAATAAGCTGTTAAAATATGTTATTTGTACAATTAACCGCGCTTAATCATAAAACCATTGTCAGATACGACGTTCGATCCAGTTATACCTTTAGCTTTATCACTTGCAAGAAAAAGAATTAGATCTGCAATCTCTTCTGACTCGCTTACCCTACCAAGACTAGTACATAACTTTATGTAATCCCAAGTCACTTCTGTTGCACCTGAATTTTCTAAAACATCTGTTTTCACTGGGCCAGGGCTAATTGTATTCATTCTAACGCCATGAGGTGCTAAATCTGCAGCAGCGGATGCACTAAAATGACAGAGAGCTGCCTTGGCGGCAGCGTAAGTTATCCATCCTGGTGTGATAGGTGTTTTCAGTGCTGCGACACTGGATATGTTGACAATGTTGCCCTTAGTTTTGATTAGATAAGGAGCTGCTACGGTAGTTAAATAAATAACACCTCGGAGATTTATCTTCATGATAGTATCGTATACTTCCATAATGTTACTATCGAAAATACTAGCTTGTGGTGCAACGCCTGCGTTATTTATTAATATATCAATTTGACCGAACTTCTTGATAGTCTCATCTACTATCCGTCGGATGTCTTCGTCAACACTGACATCTCCGCGTATGACTAGGGAATCAGAACAACGCATTGCTACATTTGTTAACTTACTCTCATTTCTTCCCACGAGCACCACTTTTGCACCTTGAGCACTAAATGCCACCGCAGTCACTGCACCTATTCCTGAGCCGGCTCCAGTAACAATCACAACCTTATTTTTGAATTCCAACATACTTTTAGGACAAAAATTTGATTCATACTAACGCTTACGATATTAAACTCTTCGTTATATTGTTCAATTAAAAGCTCGTGCCATAGTATATACACATTTAAGGAAAAGGAAATATGTCCTAATTTCATTCGAAGTTTCTTTAATATCGTTATCATATCAATAAGCAATATGCATTCGATATTGAGTATGAATATATTTAAAAAGAAATTCTACATATTTTAGAAAAAAAATTATCGCCGCATCTATCTGTTTCGATAAATTAAAAAATTACTAAACTGATTTTCATGCCGTGTTTGTATGCGGATTAAAACACCGCATTGCATCTTCAATCAAGCAGTAGAGATGACTATTCAAAAGCACTTGTTTACAAGTTTATTTGAATAAAGAATATTTTGAATTTGAATCAATTTGCTTTCATTTTGCAATTACTGTCACCGCATCTATACCAGAGCCATCTCTGGTATAGATGCGATATAGATTATTACTTTTGTTTTATGATTATTACTAGACCCATGTCTAGTAATAATCATAAAACAAAAGTAATAATAAAATTATTTTGCTATAATCCGCGATGAAGAACAATAGAAAATATATATAATGCTAATTGTAGAGTGGACAATCCCTTTTCATACCTGATACAAAATGACAAAGCTTTGCGATTTTGTCGTGCAGTCTATCTCCTGATGATGCTTCGGTTGCGGGGCGAAACGATTGTTGAGTTTGTGATGGTGAACGTGTGTTGTCCTCGTGTATTGTGGTGGCGGTGACGGAGGTTTTTGCATGTTTTTATACGATTCCTGCATGTATCAGGTATAAAAACGGATTGTCCACTCTACATTTATCATTATGTATATTTTCTATTTTACTTCATCGTGGCTTAAAGCAATATAATTTTACTATTACTTTTGTATTATGGATCTCAGCAAAGTAACGCCTTATTCTTGAAATTATTTAATAATCATGACCTAATTTTTGAAATTCATGTTATGTCTGAATATATCATATCTCACTTTAACTAATATTTTATTATATTTAAATAAAAATTGCCCCTCATAGGCTATAATTATATGAACCAAGTTTATTTGAAAAGATAAATAAAATTAGTATAAAATAAAAACAATCATCAGCCTATCAATGCAAACATTACGGTACTGTTTAATACTAAGCATATAGCAAACAATAAAATGTAGATGCCTATTTTTTAAATTATTCATTTAGTAAGACTATTTTACTAGAATTCTATTAGGCAAACACTTTATTTAATTGATATTCGATCCCAATATTTAAATCAAATACAATTTACTTATCTACTATATAAAAATAAGTCGGGTTTTCCTTCCTGACGATATAACTCCAGAACGCACGAACCGATTTCCACGGTTTTGCATTCGTTGGAAAGGTCTCGGGCTCCGTGAGGTTTATAGCAACGAAAATCTAGGAAAAATTTCAATAGAAAAGCGGGAAAATAGGGAAAATCATTTTTTAAATACAGCGCCATATCAAAACTACTGGATCAATTTTAATCATTTTTTTTACACTGACTGACATGGGATACATATTTTATACCCGTGCGAAGCAGGGGCAGGCCGCTAGTTTATTTATAAAACTCACAAAATACACACTTGTCATTTAAATTATACATTAAACAATTATAAATAAGAAGTATTTTAATTTAAGATGATAACAACTTTCCAATTAAGTTACGACAAATGAGTGATCTGTATCAAGATACTTGAGAACTCAAACGCGTTTTATTAACATACCATTATCTGCTATATAATCAGATCCTGTTATGCCTTTGGCTTTATCGCTTGCTAAAAACAGTGCCAAGTCAGCTATTTCTTCGGGCTCAGACAACCTGTTAAAACTTGTTTTCCGCTTCAAATCATCCCAAGTAAATTTTGAGTTGGAGTTTTCTATTAAATCTGTCTTAACTGGACCTGGACTTATTGTATTTACTCTAACACCGTACGGTGCTAGTTCAGCCGCAGCACAAGCGCCGAAATGTTTAACAGCGGCTTTTGATGTATAGTAGTTTATGGTTCTTGTTCCCGAGGGAGTAAAATGTGCTGCAACACTTGATATATTAATGATGTTACCCTTGGTCTTGACAAGGTATGGAGCTGCCAGGGTAGTCAGGTGAATAAGACCGCGAACGTTTACCTTCATAATAGTATCATATGCCTCCATCATGTTGCTATCCAGAATACAAGCAGTGCGTACAATACCAGCATTATTGATTAAAATATCTAAATGACCAAATGTTTTGATGGTCTCATCAACTATTCGTTGAACATCATCATCTTTTGCTACATCTCCAATCAAAACCAGAGGGTTGGAACATTGACTGGCAACTTTTGTTAGTTTGCTTTCGTTGCGCGCCACCATTGCCACGTTCGCACCTTCAGTACTAAATGCAACAGCGATTGCTGCTCCTATACCAGAACTGGCTCCAGTAACTAAAACAACTTTATTTTTGAAAAGCATGTTGCTTTGAAATCAATATGTCGTATTACACTAACCTTATGAAATATCAAGTGTGTTAATTTTATACTAGTTTCCAGCATAATGGAAAATTTTATTGTTCTTGTTGTATGATATAGACGTACTTTTGTTTATCAAATAATAATCAGTTTTATTGACAATAGGTTACTAAGTGCTCTTCATGTAAGTTTCCAATATTAATATTATGAATATGAAAGTCTATCATTCTGTCTGCCTGTTACTTTTTACTTACGGCTTAGCATATAGAATAAAAATATCGATTTCCTTAAAAAATGGGTACCACACATGCATAATTAACGGTATTTTAACAAAAAAGCTGAGACGTATGAAATCGCGTGCACCACTAGTTTAATTTAAACGGAAGAGATAACTTTATTCAAGTCTTGCGGATAATTAATGATAACTGCCATTTCATAACATAATTTCTTATGAAATAATTCTTAATCAATTTACATAAAACTGTCAAGTGATAAAATATTCTTTATCATTTATAACAACTTTGATAAAGGTATAATATATGGATGAATAAGTGTCTGCTCAGAGTATGTATGTATGAAATATCATTGGGTAATAAGTTAAGCTATAATATTGGGTAAATCATAAATTGGGTAGGTAATTGTTTGTAGTCAACTTTATCACCAGTTTTAAATCATGTGTATCAATACTTATTATAAAACAAAGTCCCCAAAAGGTGTCGGTTTGTATATTATAAATTTTCTCAAAATCTACTGATTAGATTGTATGGTTTTAACTAGAAGATAATGCATTTCTTCTGGAAGGTTTAAGTTAATAGTGCATTAGGATTTTAATTTTGTAAATTGTGTTGAAGAGGTCGCGTAGTTGTAGAGAAAGTCGCTTGCTGGGAGCTTTAGTCGCATACGCCGCGTAAAAACGACATAGTTGAATTTAAGTAATTTACTTACTTTTTAATGTAACTTAAGTAATGTACTAATTTAACTTTGATTTACTAAATTACATTAAAAAACTCCGCGACAGCGTGTCTCTATCTCTTATGGTTAACTTACAATACTACTTTTATTTTCAAAGTTTCAATTAAATATACTGATTTCCATACGGGTGAAGCCACAAGCCCAGCTAGTACTACATAAATTAGTATCATTTGTTTCACAAACAATCAAAACATGAATAGTTAATTGCCTCTCATTGCGAACTCTACGTTAAGTAGCCGTGTGGTATCCAGCTAAGTAGAATAGACCACCTTCATTTCTTACCGAGGTGTCGTAAAAGGCGACTAAGGTTATTCGACCCGCCGTGTGGTGTCCGGCTGAGTAGAATAGGCTAACCTCATTTCTTACCGAGGTGTCGTAAAAAGTGACTAAGATAAGTTGTCCCACCGTGTGGTATCCGGATTTGTAGAATAGACCGCCCTCTTTATTACCGAGATGTCGTAAAATACGACCAAGGTAAGTTGATGTCAGGCAGGCGGCCAGTCGTAAAAACAGAGCCAAATCATGTGACAACATGTTTATAACATATTGTGCCGACCCCACCTAGAGTGAGATAAGAGATAGAAGAGTGAGTGGCAAGAGGACGATGTGAACTCTACGTTAATGTATCAAAAGGATCGCTTTTAAATTATCAAAGTCAGGTATATCTGCTAGTATTTCGGAACGATATTAAAAGTGCAGACTAGTATCTCTCAATGGTGCTATTAGGCAGAAGTTCAGTACAATTTCCAAGTAATAAAACTGAAAGCCTACCTATTACGGTGAGGGCGTAAACAGCAAAGGACATTTGGGGACTCTTTTTACTGTCGACATCAATTTATATTTTTGGCCTACGTGAGCGGAATATTTAATACATGACAACACTTTCGGTATATTTTGTCTCTCGTATTTATTTCAGTTTTCCATTTTTCATCAGCATTCATGTTATATTAAGCTACATAGTCTGGAATCTGTTATATATATTTATTTATTATATTAAATACAGTTAAAAAACTACTCCAATAGCCACAAAAATTTACGAGATTTTCTATAGATATTTTAGAGATTACTGGATGAATTTAATATATGTCTAAAAGTTCACTAAGATCTTTCTATCTATAGATAATTCTCGTAATTTACAAAATTATCAATTTATTATTTGTTATTATTGTATTATTACTTGTTTTAAGTTAATGCTATGCCGTGTCGAATTTTGTATTATCATTTGAGATTTTATGTAATAAAAAAAACGGTTGCCTGTAAAGTCGGTTTTACGGGCAAAGATTTTACGTGACAACGTCTTTTTCTCAGTAGAATATTTATATTGATATGAATATTATTAAATTGCACAATAGGAACAAGGAATTGAATGAAAATCAGAATTGCACAATTTTTGGTCTGCGCGCGCGGCGGACCAATCATGTTTGAGTGGGAGAGAGACGCAAGGCATTTGCCAGTCCGGCGGGCCTCTCTTTTGTTCGGTGACTCATCGTAGCAGACGTGAGCGGGCGTTAAACTTTTTCATGAGTGACTCCAAGCCGCAACCTAATTTAAGACGTTGTCACGTCAATAAAAAAAATAATTAAGAACTAGCTTTTACCCGTGACTTCGTTTGCGTGATAGGTTGATAATAGATGTCATCCTATTTATGTAGAATTAGCGACATTTCTATAGCCTATATGTTATTCCGGTGTATAAGGAATAATTGTGCCAAATTTTATCGATATTGGCCCAGCGGATTCGCCGTGAAAGAGGAATTAACATATATCCGTACCTACAAACTTTAGCATTCATAATATTATTAGGATATTATCAGTTAAAAGTTGGAATTAGAGTAACCAAAATACAACGTAAAATAATTGAAATATTAAAACAAAGTTGACAGCGGCTAATTTGTTCGTAATACTGAAATTCGGTGTGAAGGGTGTAACTGTCTCATCCCTACATTCGAGTTTTAAAAATAAATAATTATTAAAATTTCAATATTTTAGAAAAATATATAAGTATAAAAATAAATGTTTGTTTGTCACGCAGTAATGTTTTTTTCGCATCTACAATTGATGCTCTATTCATAAGACATCAAATTCAGAAAAGTATAATTTTCGTCATATTGACCGAATGTCACGTTATCCGCCGTACTACAGTATTGAGAGAGCGGGCGGAGCGCAGAGCGCAGAAGTGATCTGTTAGGTCGCTTATAAAATGTTGTTATAATGATATTGTAGATGTGTACTGGGGCGATACATGATATTAGTAGAGTTTTAACTCGACTATTTTTAAGAATTAATAATAAATACACATCTAGGCCCGCTCTCGTATAATGGTTCAAGATGCAAGATCGTGTCGATCTTTGGAAAGGCTGTGATTGTGGCTTGACCATTAAGAGTGTAGCGATGGTTACATCGCTTAGCTCACCTCGAACGATTAAAGTGTCTGAATGTTACTTGGTAAAGGCAACTTTGCTGAGTAGTGGTTGGCACTCTACCGAACATGCTCTGGCGGGTACTGGTGGGAGACTTGAGGTTTAGGCCGGCAGTGATTTCGGTCATTGCTGTGTGCCTGGCCCAAAAGGCTACACAAGGCTGCATCTTATTAGGGCTGGGTCTAGGCCCGTAGTTGACTTCGGTTGCTGCGGCGTGCCTTTATTCGGCTTTGGTTTGACGCAACCAGAGTTACTTTGGGCGTGTGCCTTTGTGATACGGGTTTAGTTAGGCCGGTGGTGATTTCGGTCATTGCCGTGTGCCTTGCTCGACCTTTGGACGCATAGGTCGCTTGAAGTAGTGCCGGTACAGTGGTGGCTGAAATGTTATTGTTTGACGAACGGACATCTAAACGTTATTTGTAGTCTCTCAATAGTGACGGTACCACAGCTGAATGTTGCTGGGCGTTGCGGAAGTTAACTTTATGTTGCTGAAGTGATACGCCGCGGCAGTGATGGATCGCTATGGACTCTGTTCATAGTAGCGGATGGGTGTGGTGTTTCGTCCTTTTTAGGACGTCCCTTTAGCTTAGTTAATGATACCACGAATGACCATTATAGCATGGCATTATTGCATATCATATGGACGTCTCATATCCTATGGACGGAGCTCACCGTTGGTAGCGGGTGCGGAGCTACTGACTATCACTCTCTTTTTATATTTTTCCAAATCGGAAGAATGTAATAGATAGGAGAGAGATACCACTTTGATTAAACTTCTCTACGGAGTTGTTTAAGGGCTAGGTATTTAGATCGAGTGAGAGATCTTTCTGTTGGCTATAACATATCCTATGAAGTAATAACATAAGACATTCGCGAGACATTCAACTATCTGAATGTCTCGCATTTTTTTATCAAATTTTATAGTAACCTGTTCATGTATTGGGCATATAAGAATCTGTTCTTGTATTAGATAAATATAAAACCTGTTCGTGTATCGTACACTTATATTCAATAATTTATATTAATTTATGTCTGCTTTACGCCTCTAATCTGATGACAAACAACTATTTATATTATAACAAATGATATTTGATAATGAACCTCTCTGTTGAGCGGAGTGATATAAACTACGAATGTGGAGTCTGACGGCTCGTTCATATATTAAAGAATATGATATATTGAAATATTATTATAAAACGATAATGTGATTATTATCACATTATTTTATTCTATTTAAGGTTTTATTTGACTCCTTTAGGTTGACGGACACATAGCCTCTGACGCTCTAAAAGAATTTGAGTTATAACAAATCACAACGTAGTACGGGTCCTAGCCACTTAGACGAATCACGAGCCAATATATATTAAGAGTGCTAGCGCCTTCGGCGCGTTTTTATGCATTACGCTGTTGGAGTGCGAGCGCTCTAGCGGTGGTTAAATATTATAAAATAATATTTATACTAGACGAAGGAGGAGTTAGTTACAAGGGTAAGCTGAAATTAAATTCTGTGTTTACTGGAATTTTCACGTCCCTTTCACACTGGTTGAGTAATTTACTATGTAAAATTAATTTAGTTTGTATGACTGGAATTAAAATAGGATGTACAAATGAAATCGAATATTTTATAAGCGACAGGTAAGGATTGTTATATTTGTGCGTTATTTAAATTCTGGATTAGGTTTTACTTATTTTTACTACGAAAAAATATAATGATTGCGCAAAATTTTGCCCATTGTTTTTAAGAACAAAGGTCAAATTTTATTATGCCAAACTCAGCCGTGAGGACAAAAAGATGAAATGCTAAAATATAAATAAAACGAAGCAATTTTAACGAAGTGTTGAAATGAAGTGGCCATACAGCCTCCTTTACATTTTAATTATATTTTTTTTTTCTAGTAAACTTTTTCTATTTAAACATTTAAAATTTTTAATAGCAATTTTATAGCAAAAAATTATAGCAATACCGCTACTTTTTTCGTATTTGTGAATTTCTGACATAACTATACAGGTGAACAGTCATACGGCATTAATTTGAATTTAAGGTACCTACACATCGCTAGCGTTAGCGGAGGGGGCTTTCTCTTTCCTCCCAGAGAACACCTCCTCCGGGTCCCTACCCGGAGGAGGTGTTCTCTGGGACCAGAGCTGTCGGCGGGGATGGGGGCAATGTGTACAATGATACCCTGTCCTTGCCATCAGCAGCGTGGTGGAGCACACAGGTCGTTTTAGTCGCTGCGAGTCCGCCATAACCGACGCCTGTTCCCGTCGATGCTCATAAGGGATTTTTTCCTGTATTAAAAAAAAACCTACACATCGCAGCATCCAACATGAAAAAGACCGTTAATTCACTGGTTGCGAAATGCGGAGAGTAGAGCGCAGAAGCTCTACCAGCGTCGGGGAATGACGGCCTAAGGGTGCCTCCTGTGAGGCCGGACCGCGGCTTATTGCGGCGTGTACTAAACCCCTAAAAATTAGTAGGTATAGTAAAAATACATTAAGTTTATAAAGGATCTAGGACAGGCTCCTTAGCAGCTGCTATATATTTATATTTTAGAATATGTTTAATTATACAAATAATGTCACAATTCTTATATTCATATTATGTACCCGTAAAATACATCGATCGCCTCGCATTTTCAGATGGGCGTCCGATATCAGGTAAGACACTAATTTATCGACTTATATTTTAGTAACTAGAAAAGCTAAAGTTAAGGGTAAGGGTGTTTTTAAAGGAACGAAGCAAAACAAAATTAGGAGGAAGGACAAATATTAACAATGGGGATTGCCATTGCTGTCACGTCTATCGAATCCCGCTGGATTACATTCGTGTCACGTACTTTGATAGCTCTCATGGTGCTATCACTTGTTGGCACAGACATTTTAAACGTGTCGCGGTATTAACTTCTTTATGTTTGAATATATTTTGTCTTAATTGAGAGCGTAACTAAGAGATAACATAAATATATTGGTTAGACTGTTTCATCACTAAAATAGCAAACGCCAGTAACTTCGCCCGCGTAGAAAGTTTAATACCGTAATATGGCATTTTGATAACCATAAAAATGGTTAAAGTGGGTTAACCTTTAAAGCTAGGCATATACTGTCGCGGATTTTTATTTAGATCTTTTAGAAGGGAACAATTTTGTAATATATGATTTTTGAATAACTTTCACCGCACACTTAGCGCACGCAAGGAAAGCTTTAAATTTTGCCGTTTTCGTAATATTTTTTAATGCTGCTCCTATCCTATTCATTTTAGCGTGATGTTACATAGCCTGTAGCCTTCCTCGATAAATGGACTATCTTACACTTAAAGAATTTTTCATATCGGTCCAGCAGTTCCTGAGATTAGCGCGTTCAAACAAGCAAACAAACTCTCCACCTTTATATATTAGTATAGATTCTCATTTGTTCATGTGAACGTGTGACCCATTTTAACCATGTTTATGGTTATCAAAATACTATATTACGTTTTTAATCTTTTCCGGAGGCGCTGGCGATTGCTAGTGTTTTATATAGCGTTAATTGAAGGACAGGGTACGAAAAACTTGCGAGTAAAAGCAATAAAAGTCCAATGATATATCATTCACGCACAATGTAACTCACGATAAATAATAATAAATCGAATCATCCTGCCCTTATCCCACTCTAAGTGGGGTCGGCACAACATGTTATAAACATCTTGTCACATGATTTGGCTACGTATTTTACGACCGGCCGCCTACCTGACGTCAACTTACTTTAGTCGTATTACGACACCTCGATAAGAAAAAGGATGGTCTATTCTACTTAACCGGATACCACACGGTGAGTCAATTTACCTTAGTCGCCTTTTACGACATCTCAGTAGGACATGAGGGTGGTCTATTCTACTCAGCTGGATACCACACGGTGAATCAATTTACCTTATTCGCCTTTTACGAAACCTCGGTAAGAAAAGAGGGTTGTACTATTCTATTCAGCCGGATACCACACGGCGGAAATAATAATAAATCGAATAAAAAGATAAAAGATAAAAAGGAATATACAAATTGTATATATGGAAACACTGGAAATTATCCAGAAATAGAAAAAGTTTGATACACTCGCGGCTCTTCGTATTTCAATGTACTTAGTCCAAAACTTTTCGTGTAAGTTATATAAGCTTGTCGAACCGTGTAACTTTGGAAAGCCAAAAGTTGTTGTTAATAAAAATGATGTGAACAAATTTTACTAGGTATCTTTAAAAAAGTAATGATATCCTACTAGACATTATTATTATATCTTATATTATACTAGTGGCCCACTCTGGCTTCGCACAGGTATAAAATATATAGCCTATGTCACTCAGTGAAAAAAATGATTAAAATCTATCCAGTAGTTTTGTTTTATTCATTACTGTCCATGGCCCGCACACGTTAAATTTGGATTAAAACAATTCCCCTTTCCCCTATCCCATGAAGATTTCCTGCTATCCTATATACCTACTACATTTTTACTTATTTACTTTTACATTTTTCCCTATGTATTTTATGTTTACAATTAATTACAGAATGTCTTAATACATAAATAAATAAAATACATAAATTTGCGTTTTGTTATTCTATGTCATAGTCGTTTTTTATACCACGTTTTAAAGTGACTTGACCGAAACGCGGTCGAATGGGATAAAAAGTATCCTATGTCCGTCTCCTGGTCAAATTGGTTTATCCGTTCTTGAGTTATAAATAGTGTAACTTAGACCAACTTTCTTTTATATATATAGATTATATCATTATCCTTCTAGACTATCCTACTAATATTAAAATGCGAAAATTTGTGAGTATGGATGTATGTTTGGAACTCTTTCACGGCGAATCTGCTGAACCAATATCTATGAAATTTGGCACAATTATTCCTTATACACCGGAATGACATATAGGCTATAGAAATCCTACTAATTCTATATCTATTAGCAACCTTTCACGCGACAACAGTCCACGCAAACGAAGTTGCGGGTAATATCGATTTTTGCTATAATTTCCGTTTTAAAATTAATATTTTATTCTGTCTGATATCCGGCTGAGTAGAAAGGACTACCCTAGTAACGCCTAATTCTATAAATTATTAATAAATATAAATAATAATAAATATAAATATATGGGACACACACACGGTCGTCCGTCCCCAAAGTAACTTAATACTTGTGTTATGGGTGACATACAACTGGTGAATATAATTATATAATTTTTAAATACAAATATACACCCAGAATCGAAGACCAACTTATAGAAATTGTTGGCCCTCTGCAGGAATCGAACCTGCGACCCGCGGAGCTGAAGGCAGGGTCACTACCCATTGCACCAACGGGCCAGTCAACGAATATGAAAGAAATTGACGGTTTGTGGCTAAGCATATCAAAATGGGAATTATTCCCCATAGTACAAGTCAAAGTTTTTAGCTTTGGCTGATTCGGTGAAGTCAGATTTCTTTTATAAGAATTTGTAGATAAAGAGCAAAGTATGTTCAAACTTCCGAAGTTCTTGTATCCAACATAGCCCTGACGTGTACGCGTAAGTTATATAACAATATTTCGTAGTTTACACTTTTTTGGCCGCCCCAAGATTGTTATGGGACTGATCTGTGTAAAAGTGATAAATATGTTTGTCAATACTTTTTCTTAGTATATTTGTTGAAAACTATATAATACAGTACCAATCCGCATTGGAGCAGCGTGGTAGATCTTAGCTCCAATCCTTCTCTCCAAAAAAACGGAGAGAAGAGGCCTATTCTCAGCAGTGGGAAAGTAACAGGCCGCTACTTACTTTTATAATACAGATTCTTGACTCAGATTCTTCTTGTGGAGTTTAGTTAGGTCTACTTACTTACTTATTTGCTAGTATAAGAAAGATTTTAACATGATCATCATCATCCTCCTGCCCTTATCCCACTCTAAGTGGGGTCCGCACAACATGTTACAAACATGTTGTCACATGATTTGGCTACGTATTTTTCTACTGGCTGCCTGCCTGACGTCAACTTACCTTATATACTTTGTGACTCGCCTATTTCCTAATACCACGCTTAAATCGTCATCGATTATTAAAATCTAAGCTATTCTGCATGTACTTAACTTACCTTTCCTTTATTTGACGAGCACGAGTTATCGATCGATTTTTTTACTAATCTGAAAGTCTGACCTCAACACAGGCCTCTACATTAAAGGTTCATATATGGTAGGGGTACATTACAGGGTACAACTGAAAGTCTGCCCTCAACACAGGCCCCTATATTAAAGGTTCATATATGGTAGGGGGACATTACAGGGTACAACGTTTCTCCCCACGTAATTTTCTGACGCGCTTTAGTAACGCAGAAAATCGCCCCTACCATAATGAATGTTTTTTAATTGTCGTCCTGTATACAAATGTCATCCTATTAATGAACAGGATTTCTATAGCCTATATGTTATTCCGGTGTATAAGCAATAATTATTCCAAATTACATCGATATTGGTTAGCGGATTTGCCGTGAAAGAGTAACATACATCCATACTCACAAACTTTCGCATTTATAAAATGAGTAGGATAGGATAGGATTTTCCACCAACAGAATTTTTAATTGCATAAAATCGCATCCAGTTTCATGTTGATAAAAAACCATTCAAATGGAAAATCCGATGTTCGTTTCGTTTGTTTTATTACGGTAGTGAAAGTGGTTATTGGATCAATCAATTTTCGTTTCGAGGACAGCTTTTAAGATGTTCGTACCTGGAACTTTAATGCCGGTGAAATCTATGCTATATATAAAGCTGAAGAGTTTATTTGTTTGATTGTTTGAGCGCGCTAATCCAGGAACTCTTGACCGATTTAAAAAATTCTTTGAGTGTAAGATAGTCCATTTATCGAGGCAGGCTATATACTATATAACATCACGCTATCATCACGCATCACGTCTGCTTTACCGCGTTTTATCGCGAAATACAAGCCCTCTTGTTACTTAGGATTAAAAAATTTGATTCCTGTTTATCATACCTCGTTTCAATCTTTTTAACCAATTCTTTTAGTGTGAGGCTATAAAAACGTTTGGTGATTATACTCGTATCACAAGTAGAAAAGCAATCATTCGGTCGGATTGACATCGTAATTATTTACTGTGTGTGCGTGAATGAAAATAAATGGTTAACGTATCTGTCTCTTGGATGTGCGCCAAATAACCGAGCTGTAACTTGAATGGACTGGACTGATATAAACTACATAATTGGAACATTGCCATGCTTGAACCTACTGTTCTTATAAATTTTGTCTGTGCTAACTTAGACTTTCTTTTTACAAATAAAAGGCAACCTGATCTTTCCTTTAGTATAGCGGATTTGCGCTTCACTTTCATCTCACCGGATAGTAGAGATGGGCAAAATGTAACCTTGACGAGAAAAGACTGATTTATAATTTTTCGATCTTGGAATATATATTACTCTTTTATATGTTTAAATCATTTAGCTCAGTACGGCTCAGAGAGAGAGAGCGTTTCGCGTTGAGTGGCTGACGGCTGATGGCCGCCGCGTCATAATACATCGCACTGAATTCACATCGGACCTTTTCGCAATCGCGTTATTTTTGAGTAGCGCACGTAGAACGCTACGATGACTGTTACGTCATAAATACACCGCACTGAATTCTGATCGGATCGTATCGCAATTGCGATCGCTTTGAGTCGCTCACGTAGAACGTTACGATGGCCGCTACGTCACTTAATACACCGCATTGAATTCGCATCGGATCGTTTTGCAATCGTGTTCGCGTTCGCGTTAAGTCGCTGACGTAGGAGGTTACAATGGCCGCCGCGTCGAGTACACCACACTGAATTCGCATCGGATCGTTTCGCAATATAGTTCGCGTTCAGTTACTTACGCAGGACGCTACGTTACGGTTTCTCTTCTGCATCGTACCGCAACACTAAATCATTGTCTTGCATCTTTGGAAAAGATTTTAGTGGGAAATTCTTGGGAAAAGTGATAGATCGCTGCGATTCCCCTGTATGATTTATACTTGTACTAATAGAGTCAAAATAATAAATGCTAAGTCATAAAAAAGTATTAAAAAAAACGGCTTAGAACACAATTTTGTAACAAATAAACCTATAATTGGAGCGTATCACATAAAACTCCCGGCAAATATTGCGGTTGTAAATAATTTATTCCAACATTAAAATAATGAGTCAAGGCCTGCTTTTGGGATAGCTTTTTACGACGAAGTGTAAAATGGACGGATACATTTAACGCCTTGTTAATTTTAGTGGTCTATTTAAGCCAATTTGCATTTACCTGAGCGTACTGAAGTCGAATCCAAGTAAACATTCAAATTTTATTGTAAAGGCCGGTAGTTAAAGATAATGGTCTGGGGAATCTAAGTAAGGTTTTAAGGTTAGAGGAAAATACCAAAAGATAACCTCACCGTCTTATAATATTTTTATATATTCATCCCTAGGGTAATGCGTACACGTTCTAGAATTTCTCACAAGGGTAATGGCGTCTGCAAAAGACCTTGGTACGGTTATATGATATTCTCTGTATTTTTTAAACCTTTTTGGCTTCGTGCGATTAATTACTTTTCTCTCTTTTTTTAATATTTTCCCAGCAGTAATCTGACTACATTATAAAATCACTTTATACTGTTGCTAGTTAGCACCTTATTTAGGCGCAGTTAGGAAGATTTATAGAAACCGAATAGCGCACGCAATGAAAGCTTTATTGCCGTGAAATGAAATTTTGCCGCTTTCGTAATATTTTTTATTGCCGCTCCTCTCATATTTATCTTAGCGTGATGTTTAGCCTTTATCCTTTCTCGTTAAATTAACTATATTACACTCAAATAATTTTTGAAATCGGTCCATTAGTTCCTGAGATTAGTGCGTTCAAACAATCAATCAAACAAACAAGCAAACTGTTCAGCTTTATTAAGTATAGATTCCACGCCGCCAAAAATTAAGTACGCATAAAAAAGAAGATAAAGTTGTTAATGGTCACGTCAATCCACGTGAGTGTTAAGTTCAATATTTAATGAATAATGTTTAATAAAATAAATATTTAATAATTCTTAAGTAATCAGAATAGTATAGTTGTAAAGTAACGGCCTGTTGCAATCCCACTGCTGGGCATAGGCCTCCTCTCTCCGTTGCTGGAGCGAAGGATTGGAGCTCAGACCTACCACGCTGCTCCAATGCGGATTGGTAGGTTACACATTTCTCCAGAATTCTCTACAGATATGCAGGTTTCCTCACGATGTTTTCCTTCACCGAAAAGCGTGTGATAAATTGCAATTATCAATTAGACACATAAGTTTTAATGGAAAAACTCATTGGTGTCTGCCGGGGTTTGAACCCGTTAACTCCTCGAAAGAGTCGCACGGTGTTACCGCTGGGCTACCACAGCTTATAGTATAGTTGAGTGAAGGTAATTTGAATTTAACAATAAGAAGCTTGGCTTATTATATATTTTCAATGGTTTTTATTGTCGTACATTCCAATGGTTTTTATTATAAACATCTTTACAGATTATAGCTGGATTTTGTTCTGAAGTTTATTTTATATTCATATACAATTTGAAAGATGTCTAAATACAAGTCTTTGGTTTTGCTTAGATACATGAAATTATTCATCATCCTCCTGCCCTTATCCCACTCTAAGTGGGGTCGGCGCAACATGTTATAAACATGTTGTCTCATGATTTGGCTTGGTATTTTACGACCGGCCGCCTGCCGGCCGTCAACTTACCTTAGTCAAATTTTACGAAACTACTAGTACTAAATTTAATAAAATTTAGTTCAGCGAATTAGCCGTGAAAGCGTAACAGAAAGACAGACTTTCGCATTTATAATAAGTCTCATAATTTTTTTATCCCAAAAGGAATCTCACAAAAAAGCTTCGATTTATTTATTACATCTGTGAGCAAAAATTTTACTAATTCCTTTCGCATTTATAATAAGGCTCATAATTTTTTTATCCCAAAAAGAAACTCCCAAAAAAAGCTTCGATTTATTACATCTGTGAGCAAATATTTTACTAATTCGTTACAAAAAATTTCGCTGCTCAGACGGGTCGTTAAGTGGACATTTTTTTCAAAACTGCTAATGTACTGGATCAAAGAGGATACTTTATTTTATTTAACATTGTGGGTTTCAGTGTAATGGTTCGTAAAAGCCCTCTATTATTCTATCTAATACTATGCCTATCTTTGTTTCTTTGGCGAGACGTTATAAAGCCCTCTCCCTTATATAATAGGGCAAATTTTTAGACATGTAGTACATTAGTATTAAACAGTCCGAATTCAAGATCAAGCTTACTAGAGTTAGATAAATTTAGATTCTTATTTCAATACCATCTATCACGTTATCAACATCCTCCGGACCTTATCCCACTCTAAATGGGGTCACAACATGTTATTAGCTAGGTATTTTACGACCGCCTGCCTAACGTCAACTTTTTTTAGTCGCCTTTTACACCTCAGTAAGATATCTCATGTAATATATTAATCTATTCTACTCAGCCGGATACCACACGGCGGGTCAACTTACCTTAGTCACCTTTTACGACACATCGGTAAGAAATGAGGGTAGTCTATTCTACTCAACCGTATACTTCACGACATAGGGTTAAATATTGAAAATATTCCATTAGTTTTTTGCGTACAGTAAATGCGTACACGATGATGGAAAAGGTTAAATGTAGAAAAAATTCTATCAATTTTTTACATATACATTGTGGATATGTACAGTTAATTAGCTGTGGTAGCCCAGCGGTAAGACCCTGCGACTCTTTCGAGGAGGTCACGGGTTCGAAAAAGGACCATCAATGAATTTTTCTTTAAAAACTTATATGTCTAATTGATAATTTCAATTTATCACACGCTTTTCAGTGATGAAAAACATCGTGAGAAAACCTGCATATCTCTTGAAATTTCTGGAGATATGTGTAACCTACCAATCCGCATTGGAGCAGCGTGGAGGTAGCTCCAATCCTTCTCTCCAAAAACGGAGAGACGAGACCTATTCCCAGCAGTGGGAGAGTAATAGGTCGCTACTTTGTACAGTTATTATCAAAAGTGTTAAATACACATCATCATCACATTTTTTTAGTAATTTTACAAGCGCTGATACATTACTCTGCACACTGAACTGTGAAAATTGATTTCACGTTACCGTTTAAAAATGTTGGACCACCCACACAAAGCTCGCTTGACTGATAATAGGGGATTAAAAGTTAGGAAACGGGTGGGTAGGATATAATTTATGTTGTCTCTAAAAATAGCGCGCTTTACTCGTATTTGTTTTAAACTGAAATTATTGATAGGCTTCATTCTGTGAAGCTTTTATAAGCTCTTGTTTCTTCACTATTTACGGAATATACAATTACTTTTCGAAACTATCAAGTAGGTCGGATAAGTTTTAATTTAAGATTTAAGTTAAGTTTAGATTAATTTTGTAGCGTTACAGTTAAACAATTGCAACGCCGTGTGGTATCCGGCTGAATAGAATAGACCATCCTCATTTCTTACCGATGTGTCGGTAAAAGGCGACTAAGGTAAGTCGACCCGCCGTGTGATATCCGGCTGAGTAGAATAGACCACCCACATTTGTTATTGAGGTGTCGTAAAAGGCGACTAAGGTAAGTCGACCCGCCGTGTGGTATCTGGCAGAGTAGAACAGAACATCCTCATTTCTTACCGAGGTGTTGTATAAGGCGACTAAGATAAGTTAACTCGCCGTGTGGTATCCGGTTGAGTAGAATAGACCACCCTCATTTCCTACCCAGGTGTTGTAAAAGCGACTACGGTAAGTTAACCCACCGTGTGATATCCGGCTGAGTAGAATATACCACCCTCTTTCTTACCGAGGTGTCATAAAATACGACTAAGGTAAGTTGATGTCAGGCAGGCGGTGGGTCGTAAAATACCTAGCAAAATCATGTGACATGTTTGCAACATGTTGTGCCGACCCCACTTAGAGTGGGATAAGGACAGGAGAATGATGTATAATTTAATGTATCTAAGCAAAACGAAAACAAAGACTTATATTTAGACAGCTTTCAAGTTGTATTTGAATATAAAATAAACTTCTAACAATATCCAGCCATAATCTGTAAAGATGTTTGTAATAAAAACCATTGCAAATGTTAGAATCTTTGAAAGAAAATACATTACTTCTATTGAATATCAAGTGTTTTCTTTTCCAAGGATTTTTTACCTATTCTGATGTTCAGTGATAACGGCTTATTCCGTACGAACAGCTGATACGGACTTACCTTAAATCCTATTGAAAGTAAAAAGTATTTATTTCTTAAGGGCTTAATATCTTTTTTCCTTCTATAAGATTTACCAAGAAATTTTATTGTACGCTTTCTTTAAAAATAAAATAAGAATCAGTTGGCATTTATTCTATTACTAGCTTTTTTCCGCAACTTCGTTCACGTGGACTGTTGTTACGTGAATGTTATCCTATTCCAGTAGAATTAACAAGATATCTATATCTATATGTTACCCCAGTGTATAAGAAATATATGTTACCCCATGTATATATGTTACCCCAGTGTATAAGAAATAATTGTGCCAAATTTTATCGACATTGGTTCAGCGAAGTCGCCGTGAAAGAGTAACAAACATACATCCATACTGACAAACTCTCACATTTATAATTTTAGTAGGATAGAATTAGTATGATTTACAAGAAATGAACTTTACACATAACTTGGAAGTTACGATTTTAATTTGATGATAATTGTGTTTACTTCAATTAAATTCCAAAGTAAGTTTTATTTCATAAACACATTTATATCGTGAAAGCACGAAGACATAATTTGATAGGTTATAAACAAAAATGATACTTAAAAGCATTATGCTTTTAAGTCGCCGCAATAATGTAAAAATTTATCTCTGACGTCATTGTTGTAACTAAAAGTAAAATAGTGCAAAAGGTAGAAAGTTAAAAACCTTAACTTGGCTTAGTTGGAGTATAAAAACAGTTCATTAACAGAGAAAATGGGGAAACGAAAGCTTAAAACCGGTTTAAATGCACGTTTTGGAGTATTTTTAGACACGACAAAGCTCAGTCGACGCTTCCATTGTATTCTGAAAGCTTGACGACGATACGTTTAGGGTTGTGTTATTTTTGAAATAGAGAAATATGCATATTGCAATATGTCAGAGTTGAAATTTTAATTTTATTAAGTTTTATTTTTTGAACACAAAAAAAGTGAAACTTAATTAAGAAAAAATAATTGGGCAAGTGGGGCTGGAACCTAGGCATTTTCACTTCTTTAGACCGCCCGTTCCCAAAACGAGCTACCATGACTTTACAATTGACAGCAAAAATATTCAATGTTAGTATTCTTTCAGTGCCCGAAAACAGGGTTAATAAAACCTAGTTAGACCCATTTTCCTCCATGAAAATCTTTGGAGCCGTTTCCGAGATTCAAAATACAGAATCGACCCGTTAAGGTATAGTCACAAACAACCACCTAGTTTCTATTGGTCACGTGATTATCGCGTTGTCAGTATATCCGGTATTAAAAACCAAAGAGATATTTAATTTCCGTTCCCGATTACAATAATAATACATTAATTACCAATAATCATCATCTTCCTGCCCTTATTCCACTCTAAGTGGGATCGGCACAACATTTTATAAACATATTGTCACATGATTTGGCTACTATTTTACGACCGGCCGCCTGCCTGACGTCAACTTATCTTCGCCGTATTTTACGACACCTCGATAAGAAAGATCTATTCTACTTAACCGTATACCACACGGTGAGTCAACTTACCTTAGTCGCCTTTTACGACACCTCGGTAAGACATGAGGGTGGTACTATTCTATTCAGCCGGATACCACACGCCGGATTAATTACCAATAATATCTTACAGTAATAGTATATGAATACGTATATCTGAAGCTGTGGTAGCCCAGTGGTAACACCGTGCGCCTCTTTCGAGGAGGTCTAGGGTTCAAACCCGGGCAGGCACCAATGAGTTTTCTAGTAAAACTTATGTGTCTAATTGATAATTGCAATTTATCACACGCTTTTCGGTGAAGGAAAACATCGTGAGGAAACCTGCATACCTCTAGAGAATTCTGGGGATATGTGTAACCTACCAATCCGCATTGGAGCAGCGCGGTAGGTCTTAGCTCCAAATCCTTCTCAACAAAAAAAAAACGGAGAGAAGAGGCCTATGCCCAGCAGTGGGATAGTAACAGGCCGTTACATTATACATTACGTATATCTAATAAGGCCGGATGGTAGTATTGCATTATGATTCGCTTGCCTGTCGCAAGCTGTCTAGAATCGCAATATCTAGTAATCTCCGCAATAAGCTAACTCGATAGCACGATAATCGCGTTATTACGGTTGTATTAATACGGGATTGAATGTATGTATACATAAAAATAATTTTAAGGGATGACTGGAATTTCATTCGTAGAAAAATAAATTAATAAGCAGATAATATTATTATTTGATTATGGAAGAAGACCACACACTTCGTCGTGTGGTATCCAGCTGAGCTTTATCTATTGTATTGTGTTCACTTATTTCACTTATTTGTGGAGACTTTGTTGGCATGTGTTAATTTTTTTGATATTTTATATAATAATTTAAGTGCTGTTTGTTTTCCCATTAAATAAATAAATTGACCCACCGTGTGGTATCCGGCTGAGTACAACAGGCCGCCCTCATTTCTTACCGAAGTGTCGCAAAAGAAGACTAAGGTAAGTTGACCCGTTGTGTGGTGTCCGGCTGAGTAGAATAGACCACCCTCATTTCTTATAGAGTTGTCGTAAAAAGCGACTAAGGTAAGTTGACGTCCAACAGGTCGTAAAATACGTATCTAAATGTTATTTAGATAGGTATTTTACGACCATACGATTTAGATAACATGTTTAAAACATGTTGTGCCGACCCCATTTAGAGTAGGATAATTGCAAAATATAGAAAAATAAAATTTTAATTAATTTTGAAAACATTCTTCGGTTTTCATGCACCCTGTACGTTTTACTTGTAATGTTTACTTTTATTAATTTCTGTTACAAATTACTAGTAAACTTGTTAACCCCTCCAGCTAAGCTAAATATAGCTTGTGTTAAGTGGGTTTACGTGGGTAGTATAATAAACTGAGCGTAAAACTTTTGTAAAGAGTGAGGTCCTTGCCTATCTTGTGATTTTTCACATAAGAGCTCACTCGGGAAGAAGCTTCACTTCAAGAAAGTTCACTGATTTTAAAAGAAGAAGAAATAAAAGACGCGATTGAAGAGAAAGATCGGTAGGCGTCTGTTTAACACACTCATGAACATTAATATTCATAGGTAATTTATTCAATGTACTAAATCACGGGATACGTGAGCACCTGGTCCCTTACACCATAACTTAAGGGGTTTTGAGGACGAGATTTTGATAACATCGCTTTGTAAATTGCCGGGAGTCGAACCCACGACCTCTCGATCGCAAGTCCGTTACCCTAACCATTCCGCTACCGTTGCTAAAAGCTTCGTAAAGTGGAAAATATATATTTTTAAATAATTTCTGAGGTTTGTATGAGGAGGTTAAATTGTCGTTCCTAATAAGAATAGTTTCAAAGGGAATGGCTGTGAGCCAATCGAGTTTAAGTAATAGGTAGTTTACGGGATGGGCACTGTGCCAAAAGCGAAGGCGTGTCATACATTCTGACGTCATTCGACCACCTTCGATTTCTGCATGGCCATATTTTAGAAAAAAAGAAAAACTTTATTTTTGACGTACACCACTAAGTTTTACATCTAAGGACACGAATAATAGATTTATTTATAAATGGGTGGTGTGACGCTACAAAATAGATAACCACACGGCTTTGGTTCGATTTTGAAACCCAAACACCGATTTTCAGTGGCCGCCATTTTGTTACACACGGACGTCAGCAACGGATAACACAATTTATACAATTAGGCGTTACTTTGCGGAGGTCCATAATACAAAACTAATGGAATATATTATTTTGCTATAATCCGCGATAAAAGAAAAGATATGTTATTCTAAATGTAGTGCTTGTGTATCGGTGGCGGGTAGTGCATGCAAATTATAACTTTAATTAATTAATTTAAATTATATATTTTAAACTTATCAATTTATTTATTTGTAAAACTAATGCACAGCTTTGTGTATCCTGCTCTTATCCTACTCTAAGTGGGGTCGGCATAACATGTTATAAAAAACGCATTTAAATAACTCTAAGCTAGGTATTTTACAACATAACTTAACTTATGTAACCTCGGTAAAATCTGAATGTGGTCTATTCTACTCAGCCATATACGAAACTACGGGCCAACTTACCTTAGTCGCCTTTTGCGACACCTCAGTATGAAATGAGGGTAGTCTATTCTACTCAGCCGGATACTACACCGCGGTACTACAAAAAAACATAAATGACAAAAACAGAATATAATTAGGAGAATTTGAATATTTAAGTTAGCACGAATGATGTTGCGGGAACGGCTTGTTAAGAATTCATTAGAACTAAACCATTCCCGAAATAACTGTTATCGTTCCACAATCTAAATGGCACATATTTTTGGCGCGAAACTCTAAAGGTCAAATTTTAGTCTGGACACAAATAGTGTCGTATTTTTGTGTTACTGACGTATGATAGCGATCTCTTTATAGCAAATGGAAATATAGATTTTGTTTTTGTATTTTTGTACTGACCTGGTTATTTAGTAAAATAACATTACAGTAACAGTTATTAATATTGGTTACTGAGTAAAATATATTATTTAATTATAATTCTTGTATATGGGTTAAGATATTTATATACAAGACAAACATTTATAATACTTATATATAAACACACTCATACTATTGTATAAAGGAAATCTTACACTGTCTCAAGCGCACATCGTCAGTAACACCAGAGCGTTGGGCGAGTGTGGAGGTATAGTGACAGTGCGTGTTTGAGCCTTTGCAACTTACATACAATATATTTTGAATTTTGTTTCCAAATCACCTATATCCTGTTAGGTCTAACGCGTTAAAGCGTCACCGGATAGAATAGACTTACGTAGAAATATAATCGAGGATGCAGTATGCGGAGAATTGATAGTAGAAGTTCTTCTACGTTCGGGAAGCAGAAAGTTACTTAATGCTACGTCCAAAGTATCCTCAAAATGTCGGATTATGGCGATGTGTAGGATTATGGAGGATTATGGCGGATTATTGTGACGTCATCGAGCTTTGTTTTAAGGTTATCCACAGTATCGGTCATAACGATTATCGGCTGATATAAATAATTGATTAAATCCAAAATCTTTGGAACTAAGATCGACAGTAATAACGATCTGGTGAATAATTGAGAGCATCCGTTAGCAATCTGTGGATTGAATTCTTCCATAAAACACAAATCATGTTTCGATTGAATCAAAGGCCTTAGCAAAGTCCACAAACGCTAAGCAAAAGGGTTCAGTTACACTCTTCGGTCTTCTGTATTAATTGCCATGATATGCGTCTAATGTATTTAATAAATTTAGTTACTTATTCGCCAAGTCTGCAACCTTAAATTGGTTATGAATAACTATCACGGCGGTCTAGTATTTTCTGGAAAATCTAAAAATCTCTTTCTATTATTTATCGAATCGCTTATGCAATTTAAGACCATACATGCGCTCACGTGTCTCGACTACGTACAAAGGAAGAGTCCTTAATTTACATACGAAGTATGCTATTTTGCTGAGAAAATTGATATCGCGTGTGTAAAGTTGCAAGATTTATCTACATACAACAAATATATAGTTACTAAACACTTGTTAACATTAAGTACATATTAAGTTTTAATGAATTAAAAATACAAGTATAAGTTCAAATGAAATTTATATTCTATTCTGGGGCTCTTGAGTTCAAATGTTTTGGTTTTAAGCTTACGAATTTTCAATAAAAAGTCATGTGCTTGATTAATATTTATATTCGCCGCAGTGTGGTATCCGGCTGAGTAGAATAGACCACCCTTTTTCTTACCGAGGTGTCGTAAAATACTACTAAGATAAGTTGTCATCAGGCATGCGGCCGGTCGTAAAATACGTAGTCAAATGTATACAACCGTTCTTGATTTAACGAATTAGATGTCTTTAAGAAACCCCGCCGTGTGGTATCCGGCTGAATAGAATAGTACCACCCTCATTTCTTACCGAGGTGTCGTAAAAGGTGACTAAGGTAAGGCTACCCGCCGCGTGGTATCCGGCTGAATAGAATAGTACCACCCTCATTTCTTACAGAGGTGTCGTAAAAGGCGACTAAGGTAAGGCTACCCGCTGTGTGGTATCCGGCTGAATAGAATAGTACCACCCTCATTTCTTACCGAGGTGTCGTAAAAGGCGACTAAGGTAAGTTGACCCACCGTGTGGTATCCGGTTTAGTAGAATAGACCACCCTCTTTCTTACCGAGGAGTCATAAAATACGACTGAGGTAAGTGGACGTCAGGCAGGCATCGGTCGTAACAACGCAGCCAAATCATGTGTCAGCATGTTTATAACATGTTGTGCCGACCCCACTTAGAGTGGGATAAGGGCAGGAAGATGATGTCCTCAAGAAGCCTTCTTTCATATTGAGGCCTTGAATATGATGTATTATGTGGTATGTAAGTAAAAATTGAGCTTATTGAGTAACTTTTAAAAGCCTCTCTTTCTTCGGGTTTCAATGATGGATCGGTAGCTAAGTCGTACGGAACTTTTATGAAAACTTGTTACGAACGTAATTTTATGAAAATATTTTGACCTTTTCTAAGGTAAAACACGAAACATGAAAAATATAATTGTTCGTAAATATTTCATAATTTTTATTATTTCGCAATATATCTTTTTGTCTCTGGGCAATTGTCATATTTTTATTCATCGATATGTGGGTAGCAATTAAAACGCCACTCGCCGATCGGTTCGTCTGTCGCCGTGCGAGTGTCTACGTGAGCGCGGAACCTTCGCTAAGGGCCGCTCGATCGCTATACATTATTCGTATTAAATTCGTTGTCGAACATTAAATAATTCGTCTGCAATATTACCTAAGTGCAGTGCCTAACATAAAGTGTCGTGTCGAGTTTCGGACTCGTAAAAGTGTTACTGTTCGTGCGAGTAACATTCCCTTGGCGTCACAAGAAACGGCCGGCCGCAGGCGCATTTCAAGGACTTCGAACCTTCCAGTGCACGGTGGCAGTACAAAGGCATCGAAAGGTGGGTGGTGCTAAGTTGTTACTTCGTATCGGTAATAAATTACGCATTGCCCAGAGAGATAGAAAATAGTTAACGCCCTGAACCCCCTATACAGTCCACTTCAATTACCTACCAGCGACCTAGGGTCCAGGGACCAGGTTACTTTTAATTAGGGAACATTTCCCTACAATAATATATATTTCTTAATTTCGGAAACGGATTCAACGATTATCACGAAATTAAGCATGTAGTGTGCTTAATCGATCTAGCTAAGATTTAAAAAAATTACATTTTATCTCTGTTTTCGTTAACGTGTGATATTTGGCTGAGTAGAACAGACCCCCATTTCTTACTGAGGTATCGTTAAAGGTGAGTAAGGTAAGTTGACCCACCGTGTGGTATGCGGTTAAGTAGAATAGACCACCCTCTTTCTGATTGATACGTCGTAAAATATGGCTAAGGTAAATTGAAGTCAGGCAGACGGCCGGTCGTAAAATAGTAGCCAAATCACGTGACAACATGTTGTGCCGACCTCACTTAAAGTGGGATAAGGGCAGGAAGAAGTAGATATTTTATATCTGTTTTCTGGCACTCAAAATTGCTATAATGTAGAATAGAACGCAAATGATATTTTAGCTGTCATTTGTACAGTTGTTACAGCTCAGTGAGCTACGGGTGGACTAAATTTTTCAACATGACATTACCTAGATAAAGTTGTCGGTCTTTTTTCTCATTTTTACATATTTTTAAAGCCTTTATATAAAGCCTCATGAATAGGAAAGGTTCGTTTAAAGAAACTTCTTTAAAATTCATAGGGCGGGTAAGAGGTAAGGTATGAAACAGATGCATACGAAATTTTACTGTCTCCTCTTAATTCCGTCATTTTGCTTGTCCGTTGCGTGATCGGAATTTTAAAATATTATGCGTATGTTCATATTTATGTTACGTGTGTGGCGATAGTATATTAATTAGCTGATTAAGAGTTATTTTTAAGTGGTGTAACATATAATACGTAATATATATATATGTATATAATTATATATTAATTAATACCTATGATCGAGCCCCACCTACCCAAAAAAAATTCCGAGCAAGGCTCGGTCAATCAGGTACTTTTAGTTATATAAGAAGTACCCATACAAAATGTTCATGGATCCCACTATCAGTTCAGCCATCAGAACAGCATCATTCAGCCATCAGCCAGTACTCACCATCAGAGCACTAAGCCTAAGCAAAAATGTAAGCGGTACTTCTTCCAGTACATCTATACTTGGAATGCTGTGAACGAACACGCCCGCGCTCTCTGTATAAGTGACAATAAATTTACTATCCTGTCTTACTTACCAATATACTGTCAGTTAGCTTATTCGAAACATATCTGACACATATCTCGGAATTTTGCGTTTCTCAGGTTTCTGATAGGCTTATTCAGCGCTTAAAGTCCCTAATAAGTTAACAGGTAGATCATTTTAATTTTAATTTTCTACATTTATTTACTATCTTACTTTCATATTTATATTTATTGTATTGTTCACTTCCTTCTCTCATTTGTGGAAACTTTGTTGGCATGCGTATTAATTTTATGTTATAATTTTTTGTAATAATTTAAGTGCTGTATGTTTTCCAATTTATAAATAAATAAATGTGGCTGTTACTTTGTTTATCTGCTGGATAGCAAATACCTATTTCAAAATGGCCGCGATTTTTTTTTAATTTTTAACTTTTTAGAGTCTCTTTTTAGAGACATTTATCTGTTACTTAGTTTATTTGTCGGTTAACTATCCGACACTTTATCAGTAACTTGTAAAACAGGCCCTAAGGTTAATAAATGTATAGTATTGGACTTCTTCTATCCTACTTGCCTTGAGACTTCTCTATTTGTTTTTGGAGAGAAGGGTTGGAGCTAATTAATTTCGTAAGATACATTGTAATCCTTATTTTAATGTCATCTATGGCATCTAACGAACTATTAAAAACACTAGAGTTTTCTTCCTGTTTCAAATTATGGGTCTCTTTAAGAATCATGTTTTCTAGGCATTTTTGTAGGAGTTTTATAGTCTTTACGCTACGCTTTATTGTAATTTTTCACAAACAACAATTTTGAATTAGGTCACTATAATATTAAATGTGTGATATAACACTGAACTTTCATTCAGTCACATATTCCGTTATGAAATTTGTACCAATTTGACCTATGTCAATGTCGCTTAATCTATGGGGAAATCATTTTCAACGTTCTTTGACATTAATAGGAAAAGTTGCTGAAGCTATTGAAAGAAATAATAGAATTATTATTTTGTTTTGCTGTTTATTACCTTAGTACACCATCATCAAATATTATTTGACGATGATTTTAAAAAATACGCGGCGCTAGAGTCAGTTTGTGACATGCAACTACTAAAACCTAAAACCTAGTATAATTTTGCTATTACTTGTATATACTATTATATTTGCTGCCCTGCTAATAGATTGATAATTTCAGCTAAATTTGAGTAAAAGTCAACTAATAAAAAGTTATTATTTGGTTCCATTTTCATCTTTGACCCAAAATTGTATAAGTGCTATGAAAGTTTCCTTTTAAATAAATCTATGAGTGATATGAATGAATATCGAGTCGAAATAGTTAAGTTAAACAAATTTTTTAACCGTTTTAACACCTCGGTTAATTGCCTCTTCAGGTGATAAGAGGGTTGGCTCCTTTTTCGCACAAATAATCAGCTTAGCGATTCTTGGGACCATTCCACGTGGGCATGATTTGAATAGTCCTAGCGAGTAAGTAATTTAAAATAGATATAACTTGTACATTTTTGCTGTAATAAAAAAAAGTTTGTAACAACACTGCCTTGTCGGTACTGCTAGCAAGCAAGCAAGCCATGACGTCACACGTAGCCACAACCGTTCGCCATTTTGACATGAGAGATGTGACAGCCTCTGTCATTAGCTCGCGGATAGCGAAAGAGAGTTTGCTTTGATGTAATTTTTGTATTTTTATGAAAACAATAAAACTGATCTAAAATACTTCTTTTATAAATACAAGTAGTTTAGTAACAAGTTAAAGAAACATTTGTAATTTGGTTCTTAAACGGATTTAATCATTTTGATCAAATAACGTAGATGTATGGTATATTCAAAGTATTTCGGAGACTTACCGTTGAGTACACGTTATCTCGATAGACAAGTGCGTCCTCAAATTGGATTTTCATTTTCAAATGGAATTCGTGGTATGGAGTATATACGTTCCCACTTTAACGTTATTGGATTTGAAGATACTTGACTACTTGACGTTTCTTCCCTTCTATTTTCGTGTACATTCACGATTAAATTGATCTTATTTAAGACTAGCGATCGCCAGCGGCTCCGCCCGCGTAGTCAGATTAAAACCGTAATATAGTATTTTGATAACCATAAAAATGGTTAAAGTGGGTTAACCTTAAAAGCTAGACATGCATATGTCTAGCTTTTAAGTTGCAGACTTTTATTTAGAACTTTTAGAGGGGATCAATTTCGTAATACATGATTTTTGAATAACTTTTACCGTTTACTTAGCGCACGCAAGGAAATCTTTAAATTATGCCTTCTTCGTGATATTTTTTATTGCTGCTCCTCTCTTATTAACCTTAACGTTATGTAATAGCCTATAGCCTTCCTCAATAAATGGACTATCTTACACTGAAAGAATTTTTCAAATCGGTCCAGTAGTTCCTGAGATTAGCGCGTTAAAACAATCAATAAACAAACAAACTCTTCAGCTTTATATATTAGTATAGATTAAGAAAATATATTATATACAAATATTTAGGACATTCCTTAAGATTCTATACATCGATTATCTAAATGCCTTTATCGCACTCTAAGTGGGGTCGTCACAACATGTTTTAAACATGTTACAATTTTTAGCTAGTTATTTTACGGCCAGCCGCCTGCCTGACATCAACTAACCTTAGTCGCCTTTTACGACACCTCGGTAAGGCAGGGTGGTCTATTCTAATAATCCATGCCATCAATTTTCTTTAATCATGGATTATAGCAACATAAAGTAATAGATTTACGTCTAGGACCCTACCGGGTTTTAGACTGTGTGACTTGAAAGTTCAACATGAAACGGGAAATGTAAATATAAAAATCTGTACGCCAGCATACGTTTGAATTGTTCCCATAAACCCTAATATATTTGGGATAAAATAAATATTGCGGGGCGTTTGTGGAATTGCAGCGTACACCTTTTTAGTCACGTTTCAATAGTAAATGCGGAATTTAGTATGGCATGTGTTTGCATACTGATATTATCTTTATATTTAAATGAGTTAATCTTATATATATATATATATATATATATATATTTTCCGAATCTCGGAAACGGCTCCAACGATTTTCCTGAAATTCAGCATGTAGGAGGTTTTGGGGGAGAAAAATAGATCTAGCTAGGTTTTATGTAAAAAAAATATTGTTTTATCCCTGTTTTTGGGAATTAAAAAACACTAACATTTATATTGAATTGAATTTTCGCCATTAACTGTCAAGTCGGCGTAGCCTTTTCGGGTAACGGGCAGACTCGAGAAATGTGAATGCCAAGGATCGATCCCAACTAAATAATTGTTTTTTCTTTTTTTTTAAGTTTTTAATTTTTTTTTTGTAAAAAATTCCCGAGCGAAGCTCGGTCACCCAGATATTAAATTCTAAATTGACTTTTTTTGTGCGTTAAATTCTTCCGACTAATTCATTAGACCAATATTAATGAAATTTTGCACAGTGAAATTTTATATATCTACTAACATATAAGATTAAAAATAATTATTATTATGTGATCATGTCATCATCTTGCCGTTATCCCATACCATCCAATATCCATATCCAACATGTTGTCACTGACGTCAACTTACCTTAGTCGTTTTTTGCGACACCTCGGTAAGAAAGAGGGTGGTCTATTTTACTCAAACGGATACCACACGGTGGCTCGACTTACGTATTAATAACAGTACCTGGGTAACCGAGCATTGTTCGGTAATTTTTTAAAAGATATTACAAAAATTCAAAATTAAAAAAAAGTGCCGCATGACATGTGGGAATCGATACCAGGTTTCGAACTTTTTTGGTCCGCACGTTACCATTAGGCTACCACAGCTTTGCATTTGATAGCTCAAATATTTAATTTCTATTCCTATTTTAGTTATTTTTTTAGTGCCCAAAAACGGGATAAACCGTGATTTTTTGTAAATAAAACCTAGATCTATTTTTCTCCCCCAAAACCCACTATATAAAGAATTTCAGGAAAATCGTTGGAGCCGTTTCCGAGATTCAGAAAAAATATATATATACAAGATTAATTCATTTAAATATTAAAAATATCACGGATTATGTTAGCAAATACATTTGCTATAACCCATGGCTTAATTAGGGGGAGTAATCCATTCTCATTCATGGAGTATTAGTGAACCGCACGTAATACAAAACATCATTACAATATACTAGCACTGCACACATTCACTAAGACAATTCAACTTACAAAAATAATGATTCGAAATGTTTAGAAACTATTTCCTTCCGTCGATGTATTACTCAAATCGTACGTTTCATGTAGTGAACCAAAATGCAGTTGAAATTCTGTCATTTAATGCAATTTCTGGTACAAAATTTGGCATGCGAATATTTCGTTTGCATTCTGGTTAATACTAACAAGGTAGTGCACATGAAAGCTTGCCAGATTCAAGGAAAGTAAAAATGAAATTTTTCAACTAACAGAAACATGGTTATTTGTAAGTAACAAGCTTTTAAACTGCGACTTCGTTCGCCTTAATCCTGGAATAAAGAGTAACTTTTATCACTCTCCAACTCTGAAAATATCTCCATCACAACCCTTATTACTTATATTAAATATAAATTGTAATAGCTCAATGAAATTTATCCAATAAACAAAAACAGAAATATACAAACACTTTCTAAAAGTAACTCTTTCAACGTAAGCTAAACAACGTGGATAACAAAATAAATATTAACTTTCTACAATCTAAATCAATGAAAATTAAATTCAATTTTGACCCATAATTGTTATCATAACATATTTAATGTAATAAATATATTTTATCATTATTTTAGGATAACCCCAAAGTTTTGTTTTTAGTTGATAGTTTGTAATAATGTTTAGATTTTGTTATCGAACAACAACTTTGAGGGTTTCTAAAGGTTGTCGAAAAATGTAGGAAATTTTTGTTATTAGATTTTAATGGCTTGTTTTAATTTTTAATAAAACTCATAATGATATAATTATTGACATTGACAATAAATAGTTAAAACAAATTTTTATGTATTTTCAGAATATTGGCATTGTAGTGTATAATAATTGTTGGCTGTAAAGATAAATTAAGATTTAAAAAATGCAATATAAGAATGAACGCATCGTTTTATTAAAAAAAAAAATATATATATCCATTTTGTTAATTTTCTTAGTAGAAATCGTTAAAAATATCATTTTTAACACAATGACGTTTAACTTAAATTTAAATGTGGAGCATTAATGTAAATAGTGACTGCGTGACAGAGCGTTGTTCGGTAATTTTTTTTAATATAAAAAATGACAAAAAAGTAGATGATGGTAGCTGGAATCGACCCTGGTATTCTCAAATTGAGACCGCAAGTTACCCAAATAAGCTATCGTGACATTGAAATTAACAGCGCAATTACCTTTGGTTTCTCATAAAATTGTAGCAGATTTTTCAGTGCCCGAAAACAGGAATAAAACAATATTTTTTTAAATAAAACCTAGCTAGGTCGATTTTTCCACCTCAAAATCACAAATATTCTGGATTTCAAAATTTTTTAGTTTCTAAATTTAGAAAAATATATATATATACAAGATTGACTTATTTAAATATTAAAAATGTAAATATTCACAAGGATTTATTCGAGCCGCCTATTATTTGTTTAATGAACGCAGTTTTCTTTAAAAACCTAAGTATAAAGCGCTCCTTACAAACCCTAACGTAATAAATATTCAAGTAAATCTGAATACAACTAAATCAAGTTATAGATAGCTTATAATTACAATAACATAACCAGTACTTTATTGTTATTTTGAAAAATACCTATATGAAGACGTAAAAGATATTTCAAGTTAGTTTTCTAAGAAATATATATTGAAGTGTCGGGAATAGTCCATAAATGTCAGCCTTCGAATACAAGTATGAGAATATTTCTCATATTTCGAAACTAGAAATAAATTTACGTGACGTTAAAAGAATTTCATTTCTTAAGAATATTATATAAGTGATTAAATTTTAATTACGTTTTTACTGATACTAATACTATGGTAAAGTTAAATTTAAGGTAAATCCGCAAACGTGCTGTTTCTGTGCTGTTTTGACTGTAGGCGCAGTGGGTAGTGACCCTGCCTTCAGCTCTGTGAGTCGCGGGTTCGATTCCCGCCGAGGGCCAACATAGTCTATTAATGTATTTGTTGTTCTTTGAGTCTGGGTGTATATTTGTATTTAAGTATGTATTTAAAAATATATATAAGTATATATTCACCAGTTGTCTGTCTACCATAACACAAGTATTAAGTTACTTACTTTGGGGACGGACGACCGTGTGTGTGTTCCATATATTTATTTATTTATTATTTATTATATGATGTACTGCCTCTTCAGTGGCACTAACTCCCTCCAAAAGACATTTGCAAAAGGGATGGTCTTCTCTGGAAGACATGGAATGAAATCTAATTGAATTAATTCTGTAAACTTATATTTCAAGTACTTTTAAGTAATTTTGTAACTAACACTATAGGCGAATGTTTGAATTAAAATTCATCATCCTTCATTGAAAAACTGCTATAATATTATTTGGAAACATAGGCTAATTAGACAATCATTTGTAAATAGCTCAGTGGGGTAATCGGGCGGTCTAGAGAAGTGAAAATATCCCGGATAGAGCCCCGTCTGCCCAATTATGTTTTCTATTTTTTTCAAGTCTCACCTTCTTTATATCAACTAAAAAAATACCAACCAAAGCTTCACCCAGATACTATTAAGAATGGAAACAGATATCTTGTAAAAGTTTTTTTGTTTGGTAATTTCTAAATATATTAGTGGTTTGCGCTTACTTAAGTTAAAATACCCTCAATTATGTTATATGTATTATTCCCGTTACCGAAAAAAAATTGGTATATATGTATTACCGTAAGCCGTGAAGGTATTACAGACATACAGACACAGATTTTTGTATTCATAATATTAGTGTGGATATATGGCGTGTAAGATTATTGGACATAGTTTGAAATTTTCTTTTCGTTGTATGAAAAACTTTGAAATAATGAACAGTTAAGTTTATTATGTTTTTGAACACTATTTTTTATTTTTTATTTATTTATTTTATTTTATAAATTCAACTTAAACTAAAAATATATGATATTCAAATAGACTTTTACGAGCAATATACAATGTATGTAGTAAAAATACTACTCGCACAGAAAATTGCTTCGCCCGAGAAAAGTCAGCAAGAAAACCGCTTTGGCTTCTTTCAAAATATGTTACTTATGTAAATTTTTGCAATGTGTAGTGCAAATATGAACTATTCTATTTTTAACTTAAAAATAACACTATTTAGCACTACACGGTTTATATAGGTTTGTTCTTGCAATTTTAAATTGTACTTTGTCGTCCAAGCTTATTTTTCGCCATATATTCTTTAACGGTCTTATTCATAAAAACAGCTTATAGAAGGTTTTAGAGACGTTTTAGTTAAAATGCTCTATAAGCTTATAAGACGTTCCATAAAATTGTTTATTCATAAACCTTCTATAACTGATCTATAACTAAAATGCGGTTATAAATTCGAATGTTGCCATTGTAAGGAATACTGGCTTCCGATTGGCCGATCACACCGAATTCGCCACAGATAATATGCGTCTACATACCGAATAAGTATAACCATAGACATTATTACGGATTAAAAAATATTTTATTGTCTACGTCACGGGGTCGCCTTTCACATAGGGATGTAACTTGGAGTAGAAAAATCGATTAATAAATAATCAGTTTTCCCCTTTAATTTAATATATTCGTATCAAAATAATCGATTTTTTCTGAATATTTGAAAAGTTGTCTTTTTTAATATTAATAATTAATAAGAATAAAGGCTAATTAAAGTGGACAACTACCAATAAATAATAACAGATGCACTGTTTGTGAAATTCAATTAAAATGTCTACATTTGGCTAAATTGTTTTGATCCATTAATGCAAATCTTATCTTAAAAAATTAAAAAAAGACTTAAATAAGAAGATATAATAATATATAATTAAAAGAATCGTTCTTTTTTAAATTGATTTATAAGAAAAAAACGATTATTAAAAATCGATCATTTTACTGAAATTATCGATTAATGTAAAAAATCGAATTTTTCACATCCCTGATAAAACAAACGACAACTGACACACTTCAATTTCAATCCGTAAATACGTCAAATGTTGTTTTCGTAATAATCAGCTGTAGAAAGTCATCTTTTACCTTATAGCACTGTTATAGTAGGGTTCTGGGCTCTATAAAGTTATAGTAGACTTGTAGAATGGTTTAGTGCTAAAATGCGTTTATGAATAACACTTTTTGTAAAACGTACTATAACGAGTCTATAAGCATGTTATAACTTTTATGAATAAGACCATAAGTGTATTATGTTTTATAAATATATGAGACACTTACACACACGGTCGTCCGCCCCCAAAGTAAGTAATATATAGCAATTTCGCTTGAAAACAGACAACTTTAAACAGTGTGGAATATATTTTAACATACTCAATAAAAGCTTAGTTCTGATTAAACTGCTTTTTAGCATACAAATAATACAACTAGTTTCTACTTTTAAAAATTCCAAGAGTTGCCCAATCACTTAACTTTAAATTTTGCAAAAGATCTTTTGTCTTTGGTCTTTTGATTTAAAAATATCTTAATACGTACTTGTGCAATGGGTGATAGACATCTGGGTGATATACATATATAATTTTAAATACATACTTATACAACAAATTGTTTTTATAAAATTTTTGCACTCGGCGGGAATCGAACGCGCGGATTTCAGAACTGAAGGCAGGGTCACTGCCATTTATACGAACGGCATAATGCCAGTCATTATACCATCTATATATAGACAGATTTTCGTACATACTCCATATTTCAAGTCCTATCGAAGTAATTTCTTATGGTGGGGAAGTAAGTCGAGTTTACGATGAGATATAAACTTGTTTACGCTCTCATAATGTTTAACGCTTCTACGTACTTATGCTAAACGAAATATCTATGTAAGAATGGATATAGTGCGTATATAATCAACACTAATATATAAAGCTGAAGAGTTTGTTTGTTTGATTGTTTGAACGCGCTAATCACAGGAACTGCTAGATTTGTACAATTTTTTGAGTGTAAGAGGGTCCATTTATCGAGAAAGGCTATAGACTATATACTAGACTTTATAGTTATAGACATCACGTTAAGATGAATATCAGAGGAGCAACAAAAAATATTGCGGCAAATTTTAAAGCTTTCCTTGCGTGAAAGTTAAACGTTGAAAGTTATTCAAAAATCTCTTATAATTCACAATAACTATTTTTATGTTCAATATTTTAGATTTTTTTTTAATGTTGTAAATGATGTTTCGGTTGCGGGGCGAAACGATGGTTGCGTTTGTGATAATGAACGTGTGTAGTGCTTATGTACTGTGGTAGCGGTGGTGGAGATTTTGCATGGTGGGTATTTGTGCATGTGTGTTTACGAATTCTGCATGTACATATATTTTCTATTTTACTCGCGGGTTATAGCAAAATAAATTTATTATTACTTTCCTAAGTTGCTAAGTTGGAAAAACTTTTATACGTTTCTAAGTCATTATACATCATTATTACATAAACATTCGTGTTTATTGAATGAAAACTCATTTATGCCTATCCGGGGTTTGAACCCATGATCGTCTCTAAAGAGTTGCACAGTCGCACCACTGGCCTAAACAAATAATACAGAAACTTCTGTAACGAACAAACTCCATATGCATTCATATTCAATTTAGCGAATTGCAGAATGTCGGCTGTGTAAACTTTTTTCATTAACAACTATAGCGGCCCTAAAAGCTATAATTGGAAATTTTCCACAAGGAAATTGATTCGCAATATCGTAAAGGCGAAGCTTTTAATTTCGAAGACCATGGAAATACTAAGGTTCATTTCAAAAGTTATATAGGCAATTTTAAGTCACAAATTTTTGCTCCTAAATCAACATTTCTTGTAATAACAGACTTTATAGATTAATTTCTCTTATATATATGGAGGAGCTTCTTCTCTTATATATATAAGCTGTGGTAGCCCAATAAGCTGTGGTAGCCCAGCGGTAACACCGTGCGACTCTTTCGAGGAGTGCACGGGTTCCAACCCGGGTAGACACCAATAAGTTTTTCTGATAAAACTTATGTGTCTAATTGATAATTGCAATGTATCACACGCTTTTCGGTGAAGGAAAACATCGTGAGGAAACCTGCATATCCCTAGAGAATTCTGGAGATATGTGTAACCTACCAATCCGCATTGGAGCCGCGTGGTAGGTATTAGCTCTAAACCTCTCCAAACAAGGAGAGAAGAGGCCTATTCTCAGCAGTGGGATAGTAACAGGCCGCTACTTACTTTTTTTTTTATATGGAGGAGATTTAGTTCTGCTTATTCCTTAAGGCGGTTAGTATTTAGGTTAAGGTACGATGGGGCTGACATGTCTGAACAAAAGTCCCTTAATATAAAGATAATAAAAAAAAACAGTTTTAATAGACGAAATTTATTCATCCAATATAGGCGTCGCGTAACAAGACCGCAGCGTGTTCCGGCATCAAATCATTGCCGCTTCGTATTTCCAATCAATTAATATTCAATTAGTAGTTAAATGAGGATAAATTTAGCTTTAAATATATCTGACATTTCATATGTTTATAGAACAGTGTTAGTGTATTGCTTATACCGTAGACCTCCAGATATTAACATACTTTTATATTTATTTCTAGCTGTATTCACATCTTCATTCTTGTTAACTTTGTGTTAAAATAAACTCAATTCTGTTTTTCTTCTGACGGCAATAATGCTTTTTTATCCTATATGTTAGCCCGGTGCATAGAATTTAATTTTAGTTAATAAAAAAATATTTAAACAATATAACGTTAAAAGTAAAGTATTAGAATTTTACTACACTGCAAGGGACAAAATAGCATATGTAGGTTTCATGATTTTATTTGGCGTAAGTGTCGACATTCATCATCCAGTGTGGCAGAGTGGCATAAGGGCAAGAGCCCTTATGCCACTCTAAGTGGGGTCGGCATAACATGTTGTCTCATGATTTGGCTACTTTACGACCGGCCGCCTGCCTGACGTCAACTTACCTTAATCATATTTTACGACACCTCGATAGAAAGAGGGTGGTCTATTCTACCCAACCGATACCACGCGGTGGGTCAACTTATCTTAGTCGCCTTTTACGATACCTCGAGGAGGCGATCTTTTTTACTCAGCCGGATACCAAACGGCGGGTCGACCTACCTTAGTCCTATTTTACGACACCTCGATAAGAAAGAGGTTGTCTATTCTACTCAGCCGGATACCAAACGGCGGGTCGACTTACCTTAGTCGCCTTTTACGGCACCTCGGTACGAAATGAGGGTGGTCAATTCGATTCAGCCAGATACCACACGGCGGTAATTATATGAATAAATCAAAATTAAATAATACCCAAAAATCGTGTAAATACGATCTATCACGATTAACATAATCTAATTCGCAGGTAGAAGAGTCGAATATAAGTGAACATGGAAATATACTTTTATTTTAACGCGAAACAGAACAAGAGTATATACAATCGCCGAACCTTGAAACGAGGCGTGAACAAGGAAATTGGAAATCTCGCGTGTAATGGGAATTCCGATCCGAGTTTCGAGCGACGCTTTTAACGTAAAGTTTTTGATACGGATTGTTCTGTTTGATACCTAAAACCATTGTTCGTTGTAAGGGAATATTAATTTCATTTATTAGGATTATGTTTGGCAAAGCTTCACGGAATCCGCAGGCACCATTGAGTTTTTCTGTTAAAATTTGTGTCTAATTGATAATAGCAATTTATCACATGTTTTACGGTAAAGGAAAACATCGTGAGGAAACCTGCATATCTCTAGAGAATTCTGGAGATATGTGTAAACCACCAATCCGCATTGGAGCAGCGTGGTAGGTCATAGCTCCAATCCTTCTATCCAAAAACGAACAGAAGAGGCCTATTCTAGCCTAGTGGGATAGTAACAGGCCGCTACTTTACTTGTATAGTATTTTGATAACCGCAAAAATGTTGTCGCGGACTTTTATTTAGAACTTTTAGAGGGGAACAATTCTGTAATACATAGCTTTCACCGTTTACTTAGCGCACTCAAGGAAAGTTTTAAATTTTGCCATTTTCGTAATATTTTTTATTTCTGTTCCTCTCCTATTCATCGGCGTGATGTTATATAGCCTATATATAGCCTTCCTCGATAAATAAACTATCTTACACTAGTTACACAGTAGTTCCTAAGATTATCGCGTTTAAACAAAAAAAAACTGCAAAATTGAGATAGAATTGACTCCGGTAGGGTCTTTGTATTTGTATATCGGACGTCTGGCTTACAGGTCCCCGAGGCGGTCGGTGCATCTGGTGCTCCCGATGCACCGGTTAGCGGAGGGGGGCATCTCTTTCGAGGGGTCCGTACCCGGAGGAGGTGTTCTCTGGGATCAGAGCTGTCAGCGGGGACGGGGGCAATGTGTACAACGATAACCTGTCTTTGCCATCGGCAGCGTGGTGGAGCACAAAAGTTGTTTTAGTCGGTGCGAGTCCGACATAACCGCCGCCTGTCCCCGTCGGGCGGCGGTACCCATAAGGGGTTTTTCCTGTACTAAAAAAAAAGGGTCTTTGTATTTAATAACTAACATATTTTTCCTTTTTTTCTGTTCTTTTCAAATTCCATAGCTAAAAGACATGCCAGAAGCGATAACGTAGCCTTTGTATACTTGTATTGTATTAAACCCTTTTCTTTATTGCGTTGTGTACGAGAAATACATTTTCCTTTCTTCTAACATTACTGATGGGCCGATAAGTTTCATTGATACGGTAATTTAGACGTGTATTTTTTCAAAACCTCACCCAATATTTATGAATAAATGAAAATAAATGGCTTTCTCAATAAGGAATTTTCTTTGATGCTTAAAAGGTTGGAGATTGATTTCTTACCGAGGTCTCGTGAAAGGTAAGTCAACCCGCGGTGTGGTATCCGGCTGAGTAGAATAGACCACCCTCATTTCTTAACGAGATGTCATCAAAAGCGACTAAGGTATATTGACGTCGGGTAGGCGGCCGGTCGTAAAATACTTAGCGAAATCATGTGACAACGTGTTTGATAACTTTTTAGAAATTCTGCACTCTAAAGCCTATATATTATTAAGCCTATATATTCTAGCTATATATTATTCCGGTGTATAAGGAATAATTGTGCCAAATTTCACCAAAATTGGTTCATCAAATTCACCGTGAAAGAGTAACAAACATACATCCATACTCACAAACTTTCGCATTTATAATATTAGTAGAATATTGAGATATATATTATATGTATTTTTGGTTCATCGGACGTCATTATAATCGGATTTTCTGTTCCACAAGTGGAATTTATCCGTTTTTACACCCCGGTTAATTGCCTCTTCAGGTGACAAGAGGGCTGGCTCCTTTTTCGCACAAAGAATCAGTTTAGCGATTCAGCGCGGAAACGCTGCCAGCATTCTTGGGATCATTCCACGTAGGCATGATTTGTATAATCCTAGCGTGTAAGTAATTTAAGATAGATATAACTTGTACATTTTTTCTGTAAATAAAAAAAACATAAAGCAAACTTGGAAAATATTTTTCCAATTTGGCACGGTGACAGCAGCGCAATTTACTTGTATTGTCTACTTTTGTTTTTGTATGTACTGACAATGGCGAACATCTAAAATTTTTATTGTTTGCTCCTGCTTCCTTGATTTCAGGTTTCGCAAACTTTCCCTTGCGTCGGCAAATCGATCCAACGGTGATTCAAACCCGGGATAAGAAAAGTTTTGTGAAATTAAATTACATTGGAGATGGTTACATACAATTTTCTATTTATTGTTACTGATCGTGTGAGACAGTGCAACTCTTTTGTAGGATCACGGGTTCACACCCCGAGCAGACATTAAAGAGTTTTTCTGTTAAAAACTAATTGATAATTGGCATTTATCTTACGCTTTTCTGTGAAGGAAGAGATCGTGAGGAAATCTACAAAGAGAATTCTAGGGATATTTATAAAACTGCTACAATATTATTAGAAAACAGCTTAGACTATTATTTAATTTTCTGCATATATAGAATTTTGACGAATAAATTTGTGACATTTTCAATTATTATTACTATACTTTTTTATAATGGATTTATTGTATTACGCCGTATGGTATCCGGCTGAATAGAATAGTACCACCCTCATTTCTTACCGAGGTGTCGTAAAAGGCGACTTAGGTAAGATGACCCACCGTGTGGTTTCCGGTTTAGTAGAATAGACCACCTTCTTTCTAACCAAGGTGTCGAGAAATACGACTAAGGTAAGTTGACGTCAGGCAGGCGGCCGGTCGTAAAAACGCAACCGAATCATGTGACAGCATGTTTATAATATGTTGTGCCGACCCCACTTAGAGTGGGATAAGGGCACGAGGATGATGATGATGAAAACTAATTTAAGCAGGACATTTATTTTGTTATTTTGCATACTTTTCATAGTTGAAAGTTACGGCTGCCATTAATCATGTTTGTGACCAACAAAATTATGTTACGTTCTAGCAAATAGAATTATTATTTTATAACAAAGGTTAATTACGCTGTCACTTGCTTGTTCTTGCAAGTTATAACAGCCAAGTTGAAAACGGACGGACTTATAAAGTGAAAATACCCTGAATCAATTCCCAGATATGACCATCCCGTTTTTTCATATTGCATTTTTTTATAACTTCTAAAAAATACCTAGCAAAGCTCGGTCACACAGGAAATGATAAATATAGTGTATTCAATTAAAATAATATAATAACATGATTTTTCCATTTTATTCGCTTGTTTGCTTCGGATGTGTTCATGAAAATGAACTATAAATCAGTTTTCACTTACGTTTTGTTTATACGATGATAAAATATGCTGCCACTGAGTTTGCATACATTTTTTGTGTACTGTGAATAAAAAACGACATTTATATGCAGATGCGATGTCGGGAAACGAAAACATTCAATGTTTCTAGAATGTAATGTTAGAATAAAATTTTCAATTTAAATGTATTTGAAAGCAGAACATTTTCATCACTTTGTTCAAGTGAAAAGCGATAAAAGTTCAATGTTTTGCTAGTCAAATAAATCGCTTAGTATTAAAGTGACCGAATTAAAGCTGTTTTGTGGCAATTGCAATAAAGCGTAGCGTATTGCCCTATCTCTTCGATCGTTTTGCCCCGAAACCGAAGCATCATCAGGAAGATAGGCTCCACGACAAAATCGTACTCTGCGAGATAATAAAGTAAAATTTACTTTGGAAATAGATCAATTATTACGGTTTTTATGTACAAAAATAATAATGTGTAGTATTGTTATATATTTTTCATATTATTAGAAGAATCTGGTTGACCGGTAATTTTTTACAAAATAAAAAAGACACTAAAAAAATAATTGGGTAGGTGGGACTCTATCCTAGGTATTTTCATTTCTCGCGACCACCCGTTCCCCGAATATGCTACGCTGACTTGACATTTAATTGCATAAATAGTGTTTTATATATTCAATAAATTAAAAGTAAATTTTAAAATTTTTTTATACCCCAAAAGCAGGGATTTTTTAAAATAAAACCTAGGTAGATCGATTTTTCTCCCCAAAACCTGCACGCTGAATTTCAGTAAAATCGTTTGAGCCGTTTCCGAGATTCCGAATAATATACGTATAATATATATCCGTTCAAATAATATACGTATTTTACGACCGGCTGCCTGCCTGACGTCAACTTAACTTAGTCGTCTTTTACGGCACATTGGTAAGAAAGTGGGTGGTCTATTTTACTCTTCTGGATACCACACGGCGGGTCAACTTACCTTAGTCGCTATTTACGACACCTCGGTAAGAAATGAGGGTGGTCTCCATACACTTAGCATTACATAGATTCTCTTAACAAACGCGGATTGCACCAAAATAATTTTATTGTAACTTCTCTAAATCAATTTTATCCATTACATACTTGTTGTATAAAATCTAAGTAGTAGGTACGTGAATCTCAGCCATAATTTCTCCAATATCTCAAGTAAGAGCGATGGCACGCTTGGCCGTTGACCTGCGAAGAGCGATATCACAGCCAAGTGTACCGTGAGAGGTGATCGAACCGCAGTTAGGAGGGTTCGTAAGTGTTTCGGAAAAAGTCTTTACGCCCTCTTACATCGTGTCTATATTGTAGAATATCTGATGAACAGCTAAATGTGTGCTTTTTAAGTGTAGACTGAGGTGACACTAAAGAAACTCGGTTATGTTAAAAATGTTTACTGTTTTCTATGGACTCAGAATAATAATATAATGTACCACCGGGATAGTTCCAAAAAGCGTACATCAATATCTTCAAAATAATAGTTCTAAATTTCAATTACATATTGTTACTTAATTTTCCCATTGTATTTGGAATTGGTATGGTCATTCATCGTATGGTGATTTGAATAGGTTTTAAATAATGTAAGTTTACAGATAAATAATAAACTATATTGCACATAAAACATATTCTATACATAAAAAGTGGAATTAAACAAAGAAGTGCAAAGGCGGCCTTATCACTAATAGTGATCTTTTACAATCTACCTACCTAAGGACTAAATATCATCATCCTGCCCTTATCCCACACTTCTAAGTGGGGTCGACACAACATGTTATAAACATGTTGTCACATGATTTGTCTATGTATTTTACGATCGGCCGCCTGCCTGACATCAACTTAACTCAGTCGTCTATTACGACACCTCGGTAAGAAGGAGGGTGGTCTATTCTACTAAACCGGATACCACATGGTGGGTCAACATACCATAGCGAACTTTTACGACACCTCGGTTAGAAACGAAGTTGGTCTATCCTACTCAGCCGGATGGCACACGGCGGGTTAACTTACCTTAGTCGCCTTTTACGACACCTCGGTAAGAAAAGAGGGTGATCTATTTTACTCAGCTGGATAATACACGATGGGCCAATTTACCTAAGTAGCTTTTCACGACACCTCGGTAAGAAACGAATTTGGTCTATTCTACTTAGCCGGATTCCACACGGCGGGTCAACTTACCATAATCGCTATTAACGACACCTCGGAAAGAAATGAGGGTGGAATAATGGATAATTGTAGAAGCGAATACCGAGACCGAATGAGTTGCTAACTCTGCTGAGTCGCGATACAGGCATCACAAGCTTTTTGTGACCTCTCGTATGTTATGTTATATACTCGTACATCGAATTTCGTCTTATACATATAGATATTTTTCCGTACAAATAGAATATTATCTTAGAAATTGTAAAATGACCTTGTTGTGTATGTAGGTATGAAAATAATAAAACAATTGTGTCACCGACTAACCTCACCAAGTCTGCAAATGATTTCGCTTCTGGATTGTTAGGTGCACACAGGTCGCACATTAAGTCGTATGTGGCTTCGCCGACTAATGTAATCAAAGTGGCTACTTTCAAATGATCATCGATCTGGTTAAGTTCGATGAATTGTTCCACGCGTCTAATATACGCCGACCACTTTTTACTTGTTAGATCAAAACACTCAATTTTTCCAATAGGCATTTTGAATAACACTATACACAATATAATTATAGTTTTTAAACAACACCTAGATAATTTTTCTCGTCGTCAGTAAGATATATTAATATTTATCTCATAATATAAGGCGGAGCAACAATCAAACGACCGAGTCGGTGACACAACTGTTCTATTATTTTCATACCTACATACACAACAGACCTTAAAAACCTAATTGCAAAATGTTCACTTTGTCACACATAAATTTTTACTCAAGATAATTAAAACTTGTACACAGGTTTACTTTTTCAAAGGATATTATAAATTCCTATCTCGGTATCAGTTATCGGGTTGTCGTTAGAAAGTCAATAAAAGTTCACAGAAGTGAATAATTTTATTACTTGTTAGAAAGAACTTTAGAACCAGAACATTGTCTGCATACAAAGTAACACAGTTTTTTAATAGACAGGCGATTTTGTTTGATGAAAAGCTAACGATTCAAATCATGCTGTAGTTTAAAAATCATTGCAAATAAAACACCTACATTTTTGAATTTAAACTATCGTAAGTGGTATTCATAATTAATGTATAGAAATCAGCTATACTCACGTCTTATTCTATCGGTTGAGCCTGCCTACTTTCAAGTCCTAATTACGGCACCGAATGGCCCGTGATGAGATTTGAGTATAGCCGTTTTCTATAAATTAACTAAAACTCATATATTAGCTTATATATAAAAATGAATGTTTGTCTGTATGAACTTTTAGACTCGAAACGGCGAAACCGATTTTAATGAAATTTTCAGACAATCTTTAGAATGACCCAACGGATGATTCGTTAAAGTTTGGTGACGATTGCAGAATTGTTTTAAATTTTTGCGTTTTATTTAGAGAGAAATTTGAAACTAGACTGAGCCACAGCAACGCGTGGACAGCTATCAAATCAAATCAAATCAAAATAATCTTTATTCAAATAATATCTTTCAAGCACTTTTGAATCGTCAAGGATCAATATTATTAATGAGGCTACAACTGGTTCGGAATGTTGCTCTTACCGAGAAGAACCAGAAAGAAAATCGGCGGTCAATCTTTTAAACATTTTCAATTTTACATTATTATACCGCAGTCCTGTATGAAGCTGAAAGGATATTCATATGCATGCTTTTTTATCATTTAAATAATCTTTAATTTTGTAATATGCTTATAAGCTATTTTGTTATATTTATAAAAAAGAAAGATAAAGCTCTATACTAATCTCCAAAACCATAATTACTCATTTACCTAAAAAAATATAACAAACCTCAGGAAAATATTTAAAGTGGGGCTTTAAATATTTCACACTGATGTTTAAATATAATTTACAGTAAGTTATTAAGAAAAATAATAGCGGTATTTCAGATCTTATCAGATATCTATAGCTATGAATGATTAAAAATAACTTCTGCTAATATTGCGGGGATGAAATTAACGCCGGTTTTCCGTTACATCTGTAACCTGATTTACACCCCTTGGAGAGTAGTTACCATCTTAGAAGCTCGTAAATTATAAGAGATGTGCGGTTGCGGTGTGCTGAATCTATACTAATATTATAAAGAGGAAAAATTTGTATGTATATTTGTAATGTTTTCACACAAAAACTACTGGACCGATTTCAATAATTCTTTCATCATTGGAAAGCTGCGTCTTTACTGAACAACATAGACTTTATTACATTTTCAAAAAAAATGGGGATCCATTATAAAAATGTAATAAGGTGTAAAAAAATTAATAATTACGCGGGTGAATCTGCGGGATATTACATCTCCAAATATCTATCTATATTACTAGTCGATAATATAGTGGGAAATTATTTATTAATATTATTATAAAACTAAGTCCCCTAAAGCTTACTGTATGTATGTGATCGATTTTCTCAAAATCTACTGAACAGATTTTTGTAGGTAAGTTTTTTACTAAAAGGTAGTGCAATTCTTCCGGAAGGTTTAGGTTAATAGTATAGTAAAGTTATGTAAGGAACAAAAGTACACTTAAGTAATGTACTAGAGAATTGTAGACCTACAAAAATACTATAAAAAAGCAATAGCATGTCTCAAAGAAGAGCCATACGTGGTATTTATAAATTAAGCCCGCGTAATTCCCTGCGAGAGAAGTTTAAGGAAATAGGTATTCTAACATTTGCTTCACAGTATATTTTAAGTACTTGAATTTTTGCACATAAAAATATAAAGAATTATAAAATGATAGGTGATGTGTATAATAGACAAAGTAGGAAACGACATAAGCTTGCGGCTCCTGCTTTGCGCCTTGCAAAAGTGCGTAAATCGTTTGTGGGTCTGGGTACAATAATAAAATTCCACAATCAATTTTAGCTTTGCCATTTAAACTGATGTAGTTTAAAAACACTGTTAAAAAGGCTGATTCAGAAAGCCTACTATACTGTTTAGGATTAATTAGAAGATAAGAATATGTGGATATAGCTACTCTTCGACCCTGTACAAGACAGTAATAACTAAATGTAACTAGTAATAAGAATTATATTTTTAAAAGAGCAACCACCGAGTTTCTTGCTGGCTCATCTCGGTAGGAACAGCTTTCCGAACTAGCAGTAGAGTAGACGATTCAAAAGCACTTAATAATAAGTTTATTTGAATAAAAAATATTTTGAATTTGAATATCTCTTACGGTTAACTTGCAATAACTACTTTTATTATCAAAATTTTAATTTGGGAATATTTTTGGCACCGCTAGTAGTGAATAAAAAATAAGCTGGAACCGCTTTAGTTTATGCCTTAAAGCGAGCTTTGAACATCCTACACTTTAGCTATTTATAGTGGTTAACCGGAGGAGGGTTATAAAAGCATGTGATACTTTTTACCCACCCTCCTACAGCTTATTTTATTACATCATTACTCGCTTGATCTCACCAAATTGCTTTTATAGACCAGTGTAAAACTCGTTAGAGTAAGTTTTACTCAGGGTTAGAGTTGTAAAGTGGCTTTAAGCTCTATGTCTTCTAGCCACGTAAATGCGGTTAGATTTACTATGAAAAGAGAGTGGTCTAATCTACTCAGCTGGATGCCACAAGGTGAGTCAACCATTAGTCGCTATTTACGAAACCTCGGTAAGAGGTGGTGATCTCTTCAATTCAGCCGGATACCACACCGTGGAAAAAGATAAATTCATTTAACTACTATTATAAATTATATATTTCCAGTCAATTATCGTTGATCGCTGTTTGTTTCTTATGGCTAACGCTAAAAACCATGGAAAATGGGTTATACTGGCTGGTTTGGGTACATAATTCAAATTAAGTTGGGTCATTAGATTGCAAATTTGATATTATTCCATTTACCCGTTCCTGGATCTGAAATTAGAGTTTCTAGCTTGTAAAACGGCGTTCAATTGCAAGTCGAAAGTTAAAGTAAATTGAGGTTGATTTGGTCGCAATACTCCCAAAACTCGTGCTCAAACTTGACGCAGTCTATGTTCAGATATTAGCAATCGTATAACTAATAGCTGGAAAGCCAAACGAAGTCAGAAATACTTAAAGGAGTCATAGTAAAAGATATTTGAATAATTTATACGATTAGGGTTTACTTTGCGGAGGTTCATAATAAAAAAGTAATAATAAAATTATTTTGCTATCTTCTTCTTCAATCGGTCCCTCATTACTAAGGATCGTGGTCATTTGATTGTAGTGGTCATTTTTATTTTGCTATAATCCGCGATGAATTTTACATTTCCCATGCAAAAGAGTCGCACGGTCTCACCGCTGGGCACACAGCTTATAATTAAAGTAAACGGCAAATAATAAGAGCAAATTATTTGTACTGTTGATAATAGGTTATTCGTGGCCATGAAATTGCTTGTTATTTGCATAACGGAACTTCGATTACCACTGCAGTGAAAGCATTTAATGCGAGCATTGTCTTCCCATATATTACTTGATGGTGAGTTTACGATGGACTTGCGAATGACTATATTGAACAAGCCATTAACTGCCGATAAAGCTCAGTGAGTCTCAAAGCTGAATTGCAATGGGCTTTGAGGGTCTCAAGATGTGTAGTATCCGACATACAGGGAACATGTGACTTTATTCTTCGGATAGGGCGAAATATACTTCAAAAACGAAGGCTTGTCTCTATCTTTTATTGTCAACTCACAACATTTACGTTTGTGTTCATAAGTTCAATCAAGTACACAATATTCACACGGACGAAGGCCCTACCTATATTATAAAAACATATCGCCAGATATATCCAACAGGACACAAAGCTCATGTTTTAACAAGATAAACAAAATAAGCTTATTATATTCACATATATTATTTACGGTTTTTTCGGTTTACGAGACCCTTTGTGCTAAAAGGACAACTGAGTTATTGAGATATAAAAGATTTACGAATCTTTAATAAGATTTACAAAACAAAGAAATAAAAACTTACATTCTGAATCCTTGTAATATAATATTTTAATTAAAAAAGTGGTACATTATTATTTCGTTTACGTCAAAGGGTTGAAAGATATGAAATAAGTTTTCGCAAAAATTTAATAATGTTATATTTAAATATAAATTTATTTAATTTAATAGTGTATATTTACATTTTTGTATTGTAGGTATGAAGTAATTTTCTTCATAAGTACGTACGGTGTGAAGAAAGCTGTGATCGCGCAGCGGTGAGCTTGTGCGACTCATATTGTGGGTCACGGGTTTAACCCCGAGCAGGCATAAATGAGTTTTTCTCTCAAAACTTATGTGTCTAATTGATATTTAGAATTTATCACACGATTATCTGTGAAGGAAAACATCATAAAAAACCTGCATATCTCCAGAGAATTCTGGGGATATGTGTAACATACCAATCCACATTGGAGCAGCGTGGTAGGTCTTAATTCCAATTCTTTTGTCCAAAAACTAAGAGAGGAGTGGGATAGTAACAGGCAGTTACTTTATTTTTTTACTTTTTATGTGTAACTTACCAATCCGCATTGGAGCAGCGTGGATCATAGCTGCAAACCTACAATCCAAAAAAAAATGGCGAGTGGGTCTAAGATACAACCCTTCACTCAATTTTTTTTTATTGAGAACAGGCCTGTGCCCAGCAGTGGGATAATAACAGGCCGTTACTTTTACAAGTGTGAAATGTCTTTATTTACTTCATGCTTAGTTTTATAATATAAGTTAAAAATGAAAAGCTCAAGTGAAAGTTTGTAAAAGAAAGGTGTATGTAAGTTGCCAACAATGACGAAGCTTTCTACAAAGTTTTATCCACTCTCACAGCATATTAAGCACCCTTTAATAACTTGTTCAACAAATATGAACTCTTGGAAACGTCTTTACTGAAATTTATAACAACTTGTGAACAATTCATAACATTTCACAGATCCATTACGCCCATTGTCACGATATTGAGTCTGGACTTAGTACTTATTTTGTGTTGAAATAAATTTTCAATTGTTGGGCATAGGCCTCCTCTCTCCGTTTTTGGAGAGAAGGATTGGAGCTAAGACCTACCACGCTGCTCCAATGCGGATTGGTAGGTTACACATATCCCTAGAATTCTCTACAGATATGCAGGTTTCCTTACGATGTTTTCCTTCACCGAAAAGCGTGAGATAAATTGCAATTATCAATTAGACACATAAGTTTTAAAAGAATAACCAATTAATGTCTGCCCGGGTTTGAACCTATGAACGTCTCTAGAGATTCGCACGGTCGCACCGCTGGGCTATCTGGGCTTCACAGTAATCAGTGTATTTAATTGTAATTTTGAACATAAAAGTAGTTACCGTGTGTTAACCATAAGAGATAGAGATATACTGTCGCGGACTTTTTGTCGAATTTCAGTAGATCTACAATTCTCTAGTACAATTCTTTAGTATATCTCTGTTGGTTTACGTGGCGTCCGCAAGTAAAGCTCCCAGTAAGCGAGTTTATTTATAACTGCGCGGCCTCTTTAACTCAATTTACATAAAACCGTAATATATTATTGACTTAAACCTACCGGAGGAATTGCACTACATTTACGTAAAAAACGTACAAAAATCCATTTGGTAGATTTTGAGAAAATCGATCACATACAGACAGACAGTTTTTAGAGTTTTTTCTTTTATAATAAGTATATATTGACTGGCTCGTCTGTAAAAGAAAACTAAGATAAGTTGACCCGCCGTGTGGTATCCCCGATGCGGATGACGACGGCGACGACGAGGACGACGCGACGGGCGAGAGGGCGACACCACAGACTATGACACCATCGGACATGACACCACCTGACGACGACTTTGAGGTCTAGGAGCTACCATTCTTAGACCTCCCCATCGAACCAGATATCCCTTAGGTCACCTAGGTGACCTCGGCTCACGGCCCAAATACCGACACCCTTAGGTCACCTAGGTGACTTCCCAAATACCGACACCCTTAGGTCACCTAGGTGACCTCGGCCTATGGCCGAAATACAGACCGGGCTTAAGTGCCCGCGAGGAACGGCCCGGGCAAAGAGGTACGCCTCAAGGCCCGTACCCCGCTTACCCCCCATCCGGGGAGTCAGCGAGACGACCCTGGGGCCGTGTGGTATCGGGCTGAGTAGAATAAACTACCCTCTTTCTTACCGAGGTGTCGTAAAAGACTAAGATAAATTGACGTCAGGCAGGCGGCCTGTTTTAAAATACGTAGCCAAATAATGTGACAATATGTATATAACATGTTGTGCTCACCCCACTTAGAGTGGGATAAAGGTAAGAGAATGATTAAAGTAAATGTTAATTTATATGTATGTGCGGGTGCTAATAACTTATTCGTGACCGTGAAATTGCCTGTTATTTGCATAACCGAGCTTCGATTACCACTGCAGTCGAAGCATTTAAAGCAAGCATTGTCTTCCCACATATTAGTTGAGGGTGAGTTTACGATGTACAAAGGACTTGCGAATGACAATATTGAACAAGCAATTAACTGCCGATAAAGCTCAGCGTGTGTCAAAGCTGAATTGCAATAAACTTTGAGGGTCTCAAGATGTGTAGTATCCGGCTGAGTAAAATAGACGCCTTCATTTTTTATCGACGTGTAGAAAACGATGACAAAGGTAAGTCGACCCGCCGTGTGGTATCCGGCTGAGTAAAATAGACCTCCTTCATTTTTTATCAGCGTGTAGAAAACGATGACTAAGGTAAGTCGACCCGCCGTGTAAGATCGGGCTGATTAAATAGATCACCCTCATTTCTTATCGAGGTGTCGTAAAAGGCGACTAAGGTAAGTTGACCCACCGTGCGGTATCGGGTTGAGTCGAATAGACAACCTCTTTCTTACCAAACCAAAAAGTATGTGTGTGTGTAAATGTGTATGTGTGTGAAGTTAGTGTAGTATGTTAATGAACAATAATCTTGATTGATGTCTTAAATACTAGATTGTATTTTTAGAGAATCTTAAATTCTCTCATCATTCTCCTGCCCTTATCTCACTCTAAGTGGGGTCGGCACAGCATGTTATAAACATGTTGTCACATGATTTGGCTTCGTATTTTACGACGCCTGACGTCAACTTGCCTTAATCGCATTTTGCGGCACCACGGTAAGAAAGAGGATGGTGTATTCTACCCAACCGTATACCACACGGTGGGTCAACTTAACTTACTCACCTTTTGCGACGCCTCGGTAAGGAATGAGGATGGTCTATTCTACTCAGCCGGATACCATACAGCTTGATTCTTAAATTCTTTATTCCAAACTAAATACTTGTGACGATCTCGATCGATCGATCGATCGATGCATATATTGGTAGAGTATGTACTGAAGTTTAATATGGTTTTTCGTAATGAATATTTGATACTCGTTACATATATGTACATTTCTCATTAAAATATTTTGATCAAAATTTTTCAATACTAAAATTTCATTAGCGCCGGACGTCACAAACTCCCTCTAGCTAACTGTCCATAGAGAGCGGAAAATATGCTCAGTAGTCCAGAGTTCACAGATAGGAACCTCTCGAGGGATTTTTCTATGTTGTTCCCAGGCTTCTGTAATCACCCGTTCTACCCAGTGACGCTGCAAAAGATATAAGGGTAACAGCATATTGGAAATTCTGAAAAAAAAGCTGTATACACGAAACTATCGTATCCAAATAATTTTATATTTCAATACTTAATTTTAGAGAGGATTTTCACATATTTCCGATTAATATTATTTCACAATAAGGTAAGAAACAGCAATTGAACGAAACTTTAAGAAAACGCAACAAAGAAGCGGAAAAACTAGTTAAAAGAAAACTATTTTTCCACAACAATGCAATGGTTAAATTCTTTACTTTTGTGAAGTGCTGACTCGATGAAAAACTTTCGAGTACATGAACAGAAATAGAATTAAGTAAAAATTAACAATACTGATGAAAAACATATGTACTTGGTTATGCCTAAGTTAAGTATTCCTAAATATAATCTATACTAATATATAAAGCTGAAGACTTTGTTTGTTTGAACGCGCTAATCTCAGGAACTACAAGACCGATTTGAAAAATTCTTTTAGTGTAAGATAGTCCATTTATTGAGAAAGGAATAACATTACGCTAAGATGAATATGAGAGAAGCAGCAATAAACAATATTACGAAAAAAGAGAAAATTTAAAGCTTTCTAAGGTGAAAGTTTTTCAAAAATCATGTATTACAAAATTGGACTATCTTACGTTCATTTATAGAGGAAGGCACATCCATATAACATCGCGCTAAGATCAATAAGGAGACGAGCAGCAATAAAAAATATTGCGAACACGGCAAAATTTGAAGCTTTCCTTGCGTGCGTGCGTTAACTCATAAACGGTGAAAGTTATTCAAAAATCTCTTCTAATTAATTCACGATAGGTACTTTTATGTTAAAAATTTCAATTCGGGAAAAAATTTGTGACACTGATTTCTATGCGGGCAAAGCTAGTTCCAAATAAATTAAACTTAAAATGTATGAAAGAAGTGTCAAAGAAAAAGATCGCATAGCAATATATTCTCTTTTATTTAATCATAGCTTACCTTTTGTAACGCGGGTGTTTTATCGCAATGATTTATTCGAATATTTTATACGTGCCAAATTCGCCTGAACCCCAGCGTCTGATGAGCCAAATAATAAACGCTGGCTTGTATTAATATAAACTTTGGAAAAGTTGACTTTAGGGCTGCGACTAAATGTTTCTGCTATTTTGAAGTGATTTTTCAACGTTAATATAAATTATGTAGGTTTAAGTAAATATTTACTTAACAATATATGTAGGTCTAAGACGCTTATCCATAAAGCTTATAATGTAAAGCACGATTTTAAGAATTATTAATGTTGATAATAAGAAAAGTTGAATTTAAGTTGCAACCTGTTACGCTCTACATTAAATTGTAAATTTATTTAATTTCTTACCTTTACCTATTTATTGAGAAGAATAAACCACCCTTATTTTATAACGAAGCGTCGTAAAAGGCGACTAAGGTAAGTTGACCCGCCGTGTAGTATCAGGCTGAGTAGAATAAGCCACCCATATTTCTTACCGAGGTGTCGTAAAAGGAGACTAAGGTAAGTTGACCCACCGTGTGTTATACGGCTGAGTAGAATAGACCAACTTCGTTACTTACCGAGGTGTCGTAAAAGATCACTATGGTAAGTTAACCGGCGTGTGATATCCGGCTCAGTGTAATAAACCACCTAATTTCTTGCCGAGGTGTTGTAAAGGGCTACTTAAGTAAATTGACCCGCCATGTGGTATCCGGGTGAGTAGAATAGACCACCCTCATTTCTTGACCAGGTGTTGTAAAAGGCGACTAAAATAAGTTGACGTCAGGCAGGCGGCCGTTCGTAAAATTACTAACCAAAACATGTTATATCGACCCATTTAGAGTGGGATAAGGGCAGGAAAATGATGAATTTGTTTAGATGTCCTACTTCTAGAATAATCTAGCCGTCAACCCTATTCAGTGTATCGAGTTTACTCGCTTGCAGATGCATTGCTTCCTCATAACTTCATAGCCTTTATCAAATAAATAAAAACAAAGAAAAGCATTCTCAGATTCAATAGAAGTTGAAAAACTATGGCAACGGAATTCAGTTTGCATCGGTTTTCATAAAAACGTTACAACAACTTTGTATATACATCTCCCATTGTATGTTATTTGTATTGCTTTGGTATTTAAACAACCGTTTTACTGGTTGGACGTATATTTTAGATATTATTAATAATTATTAATTAACATATTAAGAGGCTTTCACTTAGTTGTTGGATTAAGCCCGCGTCATTCCATGCGAGAGAAGTTTAAGGAAATAGGTATTCTTACATTTGCTTCACAGTATATTTTAAGCAATTTAATTTTAGTACATAAGAATATAAAGAATTATAAACCGATAGGTGAGGTATATAAATACAAAATAGGAACCGACATAAGCTTGCGGCTCCTGCTTTTCGCGTTACAAAAGTACGTATCAATTTTAGCTTTGCCATTACAGCAGTTTAAAAACATTGTTAAAAAGAGGCTGATACAGAAAGCCTACTTAACTGTTGAGGATTACTTAGAAGATAAGAATATGTGGATATAAAAAGAGCAACCGCCGAGCTTCTTGCTGGCTCTTCTCGGTAGGGACAGCTTTCCGAACCATAGAGTTGACGATTCAAAAGTACGCCTTTACAAGTTTCTTTGAATAAAGAATATTTTCAATTTGAATCTGATCAAGATACAGAAAGCAGTATTGCTTGAGACTGCATGGATTGTGAGGAGCTTTCTTAGTCTGGAGACCTAAGCACTTGCATTGCGTGGTAGTTAGTATGATTAGATCACCCACATTTATTACCTAGATGTCGTAAAGGGCGACTACGGTAAGTTGATGTCAGCAGGCCGGTAAAATACGCAGCCAAATCATGCGACAACATGTTGTGCCGACCCTACCTAGAGTGGGTTAAAGGAGGATGATAATCTCCGAACCATACAATCAAATATTAAAATTTGCATTTGATCTGAATATTTTCGAGCAATTTTTATTTACGTGTTCGCAAAATAACCAACATAGAAGTTATGAAAGTAAAAATTAAAATAGTTCAAATAAACTCACCTAATATTCTCTATGGAGACTGTATTCGTTGAATATTTTCCTAAATTCAACCAAGCAAAAGAATTTAGGGTTGGTTTAATTTTGTTTTGTCCTTCTGTTATGTTAGGAAAAATTTTATTATAATATTTGCAAAATATCTTTGAGGTCATCGAAATATTTTCATAAAGGATCTTTAATTATAAATATCTCGAAAGAATTTATATTACTACGCGTTCACATATTTTTATATTAAATTCACAATATTAATATAACAAATAGTATCGCCGTGTGGTATTCGGCTGAATAGAATAGACCATCCTCATTTCTTACTAAGGTGTCGTAAAAGGTGACTAAGTCGACCCGCTGTTTGATATCCGGCTGAGTAGAATTGACCAACTTGATTTTTTACTTAGGTGTCCTAAAATACGACTAACGTAAGTTGACGTCAGGCAGGCGGTCGTTCGTCAAAACGCAGCCAAATCATGTGACAGCATGTTTATAACATGTTGTGCCAACCCCACTTAGAGTGGGATAAGGGCAGGAGGATGATGAAATACTTGTAAGAAAAGTACCATTGTTCTATAAAGACAAAAGTTTTTAATATTTCTAATAAAACTCCATCAACTTTACATTGAGAACAATGTCACAATATTTTGTATTACGGATCACGGACTTTAAAGTTATTAATAAGTTCGAGTTAAAGCAAATATCTTATACAAAATATATAAATATATAAAATTATTTTGCTTTAATCCGCCATGAAGTAAAATAGAAAATATATACAATGCTAAATGCGAGTGGACAATCTGTTTCCATATCTGATACATGCAGGATTCGTAAAAACACATGCACAAACCTTGACCACCGCTACAACAATACACAAGCACTACACACGTTCACTATCACAAACTCAATAATCGTTTCGCTCCGAAACCAATGTATCATCATGACATGGACTCCAAGACCAAAACGTAAAGTCACAAAATCAAACAATTTTATTATTTATTAAATTTTATTACGTTGGTATTATTGATCTCTGCAAAGTAACGCCTACTTCTTTAAATTATTCAAATATCTTTTACTATGACTCGGTCAAGTATTTCTGACTTTGTTTGGCTTTTTAACAATCAGTCATACGATTGCTAATACTACCTCAACCTAGATTGCATTAACTTAGAGCACGAGTTTTGGGAGTATTGCGACCAAATCAACCTCAGTTTGCTTTAACTTTCGACTTGCAATTCAACGACGTATCAGGCAAGGAACCCTAATTTCAGATCCGGGAATGGGTAAATGGAATGATTATATCTAATAATCCAACTTAATTTGAACTATATACCCAAATCAGCCAGTATAATTCAAAATACATGTTTGTTTTTATAGCGTTAGCCATAAGAAACATTTGATCTGTCTGTTGTTCCGTCTATTGACTGGAAATATAATTTATCATATTAGTTAATATTGAAAATATTGTTTTTTTTTCGTGAGGTATCCGGCTGAAAAGAATAGACTACCACCGTTATATATCATAACGAGGTTACGTAGATGGCCACTAAGGTAAGTTGACCGACCGTGTGGCATCCAGCTAAATAAAACAGACCATCCTCATTTCTTACCGAGTCATTGGTATTCTCTTTATTGAGTCCAAGCTATTTTATGTCCTTATGGACATTCGTTTTCCAAGTACTGTATGGTCTTCCCCTAACTCTATTTCTATGTCCATGGGAAAGCACAATTTTACAACAGAATTGAGTAGCCAAATGTATATTCAAAACAATTACACAATTTACAACTTTCTCTAGAACAGTATTTGGTATGTAAGATTAAATGCGTAGGCGTATTTCGGCTTGTTTTGTCTTCTACGAAAATATATTCATGTTCAAACTTAGCGAAATATCAACAGAGATACTATCCTAAGTTTGCGGAGTTAAAGATGTTGCAGAGTTTGCCGTGTCTCGAAGCAGGCGATCTTTGTTTTACTGAGATTAAACTCGAAACATTATGAGAGAAAATGTCAACATTTCTCTAAGGAATCTTAAAATTACCAACCTATTTGAAAATGTAAGATATTTTAGCTTATGTTTTACCAACGGAAATTCAAAGCTATTTGCTCTGGTCAAATAAAAGAAGATGAGCTACATTGAACAATAAACAAAAGCATTTCCGTCTTACAAATTGATTATTATTATTCATTTATTTTTCTTAAACCTAACTTTTTACATTTTTAAATATTTCTAATTAAAAAAAAATTATAATAAAAAACATTTAAAAATATAAAAAATTGACGTGCGCCGGGAACGGGGAAATATCCCGAGTTGCCGGTGGTTAGGGGTCCAGAGAGAGGAACTTCCTCACAATGCGCGCCGTTTCAAGCAATACTGCCTTTTGCATCCGACACTTGATCCAACTGTTAAGCGAAAGCCTCTGAAGATGTTGGTCGAGGCTCTTCGCAATCAGACCGTTAACCGACACAACAATAGGAACAATTACTGTTGAGTCAACATTCCACATGGCGGTTATCTCATAAGAAAGGTCTAAATATTTAGTTAATTTTTCTTTTTCGGCTTTTATGAGATTATCGTCATGCGGAATGGTGACATCAACAATAATTGCACGGCGCGCTAACCGGTCTACCAACACTATATCAGGTTTATTGGCAGCAATAAACCTATCAGTGATAATAGACCGATCCCAGTAGAGCATAGCACGACTATTTTCAAGAACTGACGCAGGGTCATACCTGTAGTATGGTACCTCTTCATCCACCAGAGAATATTGAAGAGCAATTTGTTGATGTATTATCCTGGCTACTTGGTTATGTCTGTGCAAATATTCACCGTTAGCAAGATGAGAACAACCGGAAATTATATGTCTGAGGGACTCCCCAGGACGATGACACGCACGACATACGTCTACAGTGCCATCTTTCATAATGTATTTCCGGTAGTTCTTCGTCTTGATAACTTCGTCCATAATTGCACAGACAAAACCTTCAGTTTCCCCAAAGAGATCCCCGAATTGTAGCCAGGATACAGAGGCAATCTGGTCTATGTCTTGCCCCATTAAAGCCTTGTAGAATCTACCATGCAACTCCTTGCTCTTCCATATCTCGATGCGATCAGAGATACCAACTATTACAGGTTTGCGCCAATTCTGTTTGCCTAAGGCAAGCGGAGTGAAGCCCTTATCAACTGCGACGACATTCCTGTGCACATCACTGTCCATCTTGAGAAAATGATCTCTGAGGTTGTACACCTCACGATTGTGAAGGCTCTTGGCATTTAAAAAACCACGTCCCCCGCACTTCCGTGGGATATACAACCTCATAACAGATGAACGTGGGTGATGCATACGGTATGTCGTCAGCAGTTTTCGGACCCCTCGATCTAAGGAGTCCAGTTCTGTTTGAGTCCACCTTAGAATGCCAAAAGTATAGGTGAGGATAGGCATGACCCAGCCATTAAAAGCACGAACCTTGTTACCACCCGATAAAAGACTGTTAAGTACTTTTTTCAAGCGATAAAAGAATCGTTCTTTCACTGTTTGTTTCATGGTTCTATCCTCAATACCTAATGCCTCAGACATTCCAAGGTACTTGTAGGTTTCGCCTTCACAGAGAGTTTTGAGAGTCAAAGCATCTGATATGGCTGCAGGTTCAGAGCATACAATCCTACCTCGCTCTATATGAATGACCGCACACTTGTCTACACCAAACTCCATGCCTATGTCGCTACTAAAGCTCTGCGTGATCTTCAGTAGCTGCATAAGGTCTGGACGTTTTGGTGCATACAACTTGAGGTCATCCATATATAGCAAGTGGGATATGACTTCACTCCCCCTGCGAAGGCGGAAACCTAGCCCCGAATCCTTCAGTAGATCACTGAGTGGATTAAGGGCTAAGCAAAACCACAAAGGACTCAAACTATCTCCTTGGAAAATACCCCGCTTAATCCTTATCGGTTCAGTTAGTTCAGAAAAATCCGTATCTCCTGGTTGACGAAGGATTGTCATCCACTGTCTCATACATGTATCAAGGAAAGAGTATAGATTTATATCGACCTTATATAGCTCCATAATCCTCCTGAGCCACGTGTGAGGCACTGAATCATAAGCCTTTTTATAGTCAATCCAAGCAGCTACAAGATTTTTCCTATTTCGCCGAACCTGTTGGCATATAGTCATGTCAATGAGGAGGAGCTCTTTTGTACCGCGGGACCCAGTCCTACATCCATTCTGAACTGAGGCCAAAATATTGTTAGCATCAATATGCTCAATAATTTTTGAAGTCAGAATAGATGTAAGAAGCTTATAGATGGTTGGTAAGCAAGTAATCGGGCGGTAGTTTTTTGGGTCCGCAGTATCACCGGATTTGTGCAATAGAAAGGTGACACCAGTTGTCATGAATGTCGGTAGTGAACTAGAATCGAGAGCCTCTTGAAATTGTCTTGCCAAAAGAGAATGTGCACTTGTAAACCATTTTAACCAAAAATTATGTAATCCGTCCGGACCTGGGCATTTCCAATTCGAAGCTGAACGGATTGCACACTTTACATTGTCTGTACTGATGCTTACTTGTGGCATTTCCCTAATAGATGCACATTTTTCCTTGACAAGATTTATCCAATGTCCCTCGGTGTGACTAGTGGAGGTCGACCAGATGCTATGCCAAAAATTTGACATCTCATCTGCAGTTGGCTCTCCACCAATCTCACAAATTCTAGATTGTTCCCACTTTCTATACACCTTCCGCTGATCACTTTGGAACATGCGATTTTGTCTGAATCTATCTACACGCACCTTATAGCGCCTAATGCGTTTTGCCCATGCATAGATTTTCTGCTTCAAAAAGTCAATGCGCTCTGTGACCAAGGCCTGGTATTCACATGGATTAGTATTTGTTCCAGAAAACGCCTTGTTCACAAAGCGCATTATTCTGGGTCGACTATTACCTGCTCTGAAGTAGATTAGCTTGGCAATAAGGGTTCTAGTTAAAGAGATACGCTTTTCAATTCTATCCTGCCAAGCCGGTACAGTATTGGCTCGATCTGGAGCTCTATTGTACTGCAAGAATTTAACAGAAGCCATACGACATGCTGCCACGGCTCCACAGTATAAAATTGAATGCGTATCACTAAGGTCTCACGAAGTTTCCAAATATGGTGTTAACATTTGATCTAAAACCCCAACCAACGCCATATTACGTCTATGCACAGGAAAACGAGGTAATTTTGGTCTTAAATTAAGTTGCATGTATCTAAATTCAGAAATCGCATCCTCCAAAGTCCTCCTCAATAGCTCTTCGTTCTGGGTACTTACTGGCAAATTACAACTGTCATGGAACTCATCCCGGGTATTTATGATGTTATTACTCGGGCTATGTTCAGCCTGACGAACACCATCAGCAGCAGTAATTTGACGTAATTCTAAGCGCAGCCGCTCAAGTACGGCCTCATCCAGCAGATGACGGCGCTGAATGGCCCGCACTTGATCCGATAATCGTTGTGCGGTTACGGTCAATGTTGGTTCAAGTGCCTGAAACAGAGACAGCATTTTTAAACGGTACGCAGTGAGATTAATTCCCCCCTCTGTTGCCCCATAGTAGGCCCGCATGACGCTCTCATTCATTTTTGGAGACCATCTCATGCGGCGCACTACTCCACCGGCGGCGGGAGCCCGTGTAGGAGCGCGTCGCCCCCTCGACTCCAAGCCATCCTGTGGTGGGTTCACGGCTCGTCGGCGTCTAGATGTTTTTGCCGGCGAGACCGTTTCGTGGTGTTCCGACTCAGCAGCCGATGGTGGTGTTAAATATACTTCACTTGAAGACTTATTATTATTATTATTACGGTCTGTTATTAATAACTGTAAATTATTAATACTAAATAGTCAGTAAACAGTCAATTTGGTACAGGTACAAAAATCCAAACGTTGACGCACAACTAATAACTTTCTAGCAAATAATCTATACAAATTATAAAACAAACTTTCCAAAGCTGTAATTTTTGTGCGGATTTCAATAAAAGATAGTACAATTCGTGAGAAAGATTTAAGTTAATAGTATTTTACAAATAGCAAAATTGTAAAATTATTAAAATTGTTGACGTTACTTGAAATTTACATATTACAAGAGATTATTACCTATGAAGTACTATCTGCTGACTTAGTTAAATAATTATATATTCCTTTAACTAAAAGCGTAATGAATTTATATTATAAATTAAGAGAGTAAGTTCCTGTTAAGAATTTAAACTCACTAAGTAATGGTGACTTTTATGAGCTTTAATCTTTGTATTTAGACACTAAAAACAATTAGAATAACTATGAATATGAATGTGGATGGATATGTGACTAAATGGAGGCCTTAAAAGAGATGGTTGGATCATGTTAAGTATGACATGCACATAAAAGGAGTAGCGCCAGAATTGACGAATGACAGTAAAGAAAGAGAAAAACATGTTGTGCCGACCCCACTTAGAATGGGATAAGTAGTAAGACAGTAAAATAATGACTAAGGCTATTAGCATATGACTGTTCAAAGTCGGTCAAAACCATTAACGTTATTAACAAGTGAAGTTGTTTAAAACTTAAAGTATCTCGGAGTCCTCGCTGCTTGCATTACACAGATTCAGGATATTAACATCTTTAAATGTTTAATGTTACTGTATAAAAGCAAGACCAAATTCACATGCAAGTTTCGTTCCTGATGTTATTAGTATTCAAAACGCGTTCTGACTTGAAGCTATCGAAAGCTATATGCACGTCTCAGAATCTGAAAGAGTTAAATAACATTTCACACGCTTAGTATTATAGTGACTTAATTCAAAAAAATTGTTTTGTGGTAAATAGTAAAAACTTGTGATTTTTAAAATACCCATAATTTAGAAGTGAAAGAAAACACTATCTTTTTTAATAGTTCGTTATATGAATTATAATGTATCTAAATCAATTAAGCAACCAACTCGTTAGCGCAGTGGGTAGTGACCCTGCCTTCAGCTCCACGGGTCGTGGGTTCGATTCCCCCGTGGGCCAACATTTTCTAACAAAAATTTGTTGGTTCTTCGAGCCTGGGTGTATTTAAGTATAATATGTATTTAAAATTATATATGTTTATATGTACCAGTTGTTTGTCTCGAATTAAATCGTACAGAAAATATTAATAATACAGTAAAAAAAGTAAGTAAGTAAGTAACGGTCTGTTACTATCCTACTGCTGGGCATAGGCCTCTTCTCTCTGTTTTTTTATTTTTTTTTGGAGAGAAGGATTGGAGCTGAGACCTACCACGCTGCTCCATTGCGGGTTGGTAGGTTACACATATCCCCAGAATTCTCTAGAGATATGCAGGTTTCCTCACGATGTTTTCCTTCACCGAAAAGCGTGTGATAAATTGCAATTATCAATTAGACACATAAGTTTTACTAGAAAACTCATTGGTGCCTGCCCGGGGTTTGAACTCTAGGCCTCCTCGAAAGAGGCGCACGGTGATACCGCTGGGCTACCACAGCTATTATTAACAATACCATACCATAACATTAACAATACCATAACTAATATTTAACTTTCTCAATAAACAAGAATTGTATTCCTTTGTGAAGTTAATTTTTAGTTGCTAACTACCGGAGATGATTTCCATTACTTGGAACAATGTAATTTGAAGTGCCATTATTCTGTTGGCGTCTGCTAACGCTAAAGGGGTATAGAATTTCAATAGAAATTAATCGACTTTACTATTGTTATCTACTTTAAATTAACTTAAGTAGGATATTTTTATATATCCTACTTATGGATACTAATATATAAAGCTGAAGAGTTTTTTTGTTTATTTGTTTGATTGTTTGAACGCGCTAATCTCAGGAACTCTTCCTCCTGCCCTTATGCCACTCTAAGTGGGGTCGGCACAACATGTTATAAATATGCTGTCAGATGATTTGGCTGCGTTTTTACGACCGGCCGCCTGCCTGACATCAACTTACCTTAGTCGTATTTTACGACACCTCAGTAAGAAAGATGGTGGTCTATTTTAGTAAACCGAATACCACACGGTGGGTCAACTTACCTTAGTCGCCTTTTACGACACCTCGGTAAGAAATTAGGGTGGTACTATTCTATACAGCCGGATAACACACGGCGTGTCAGGAACTACTGGACCGAATTAAAAAATACTTTTAGTGTAAGACAATCGATTTATTGAGGCTATTAAGGCTATAAGCTATATAACATCACGCTAAGATGAATAGGAGAGCAGCGGCAATAAAAAATAGTACAAAATTGTTCCCCTCTAAAAGTTCTAAATAAGAGTTCGCGATAGCATATGTCTAGCTTTTAAGGTTAACCCATTTTAACCATTTTAATGTTTATCAAAAGACTATATATTATTATATTACGGTTTTAATCTATTCACGCGGGCGGAGCCGCGGGCGATTGCTAGTTTTATATAATGCTTGACAAGTAAACACTATGACCTAGTCATTTCGTACAAATTAAATCACCAAATAGTGTGGTATCCGGCTAAATAGAATAGATTACCGTCATTTCTTCTTACCAAGGTGTCGGAAAAGGCGACTAAGGTAAGTCGACACACTGTGTGGTATCCGTCTGAGTAGAATAGATCACCGTCATTTCTTACCGAGGTGTCGGAAAAGGCGACTAAGGTACGTCGAACCACTGTTTGGTATCCGTCTGAATAGAATAGATCACCGTCATTTCTTACCAAGGTGTCGGAAAAGGCGACTAAGGTACGTCGACACTGTGTGATATCCGTCTGAGTAGAATAGACCACCCTCTTTCGTACCGAGGTGCCGGAAAAGGCTACTAAGGTAAGTCGACACTGTGTGGCATCCGTCTGAGAAGAATAGACCAACTTCTTTCTTACCGAGGTGTCGTTAAGTACAATTAAGGTAAGTTGACGTCAAGCCAGTCGTAAAATACGTAACCAAATCATGTGACAACGTTTATGTTATGTTGTGCCGACCCCACTTAGAGTGGGATAAGGTGCAGGAGCAAGGATGATTATAGATATTATCACTGAATACGGATAAATAACTAACAAAATTTTTATCCATTTTAACACCTCGGTTAATTGCCTCTTTAGGTGACAAGAGGGCTGGCTTCCTTTTCGCACAAAGATTCAGCTTAGCGATTCAGCGCGGAAACGCTGCTAGCATTCTTGGTACCATTCCACGTGGGCATGATTTGTATAGTCCTAGCGTGTAAGTAGTTTAAGATAAATATAACTTGTACATTTTTGCTTTTAATAGAAAAATATATAAATAACTAGTGGTCCGCTCCGGCTTCGCACGGGTATAAAATATATAGCCTATGTCACTCAGTGAAAATAATTATTAAAATCTATCAAGTAGTTCTGCTTTATTCATTACTGCCCGTGGCCCGCACGCGTTAAATTTGGAGTAAAACAATTCCCCTTACTCTATACCATGAGGATTTATGAGATAAAATAAATGCGATCGAACGGGATAAAAGGCATCCTATGTCCGTCTCCTGGTTTTAAGCAACCTCTCCACCAATTTTCATCCAAATTGGTTCATCCGTTTTTGAGTTATAAATAGTGTAACTTAGACCAACTTTCTTTTATATATATAGATTAATATCCGCAAATAACTATTATGAAGTTTCCATGGTGTAGGAGATGACGTCATTACAAGTTTTAGTAGTATTTTTATGGCTAACTGCAAACTCTTCGGCGAGTGAATAAATACGTTTACTATCCCGGAAAGTTAGCTGGAGTAAGCTGATTAGAAGTTTAAGCGGAATTTTAGTACTGAATCTAATTTCGTTTACTTAATTTAGCTTCTTGATATTGCGGGAAAATCAAATTGAAGGTTGTTGAAGTATTACTTAAAAAGGGAGTTAAAGTCGATGATATTGATATTATTCTGCAATTCTAGCTTATAATTAAAGTCCTGTGGTATCCGGCTGAGTAGAATAGACCACCCTCATTTCTTGCCGAGTTGTCGTAAAAGGCGACTAAGGTAAGTTGACCCACCGTGTGGTATCCGGTTCAGTAGAATATACCATCCGCTTTCTTACCGAGGTGTCGTAAAATGCGTAGCCAAATCATTTTACAACATGTTTATAACATGTGCCAACCCCACTTAGAGTGGTATAAGGGCAGGAGGATGATTATTGATGGTATAGTAAATAATAAACACAAATTGTCCATAAACATTTATTAATATAATATATCGTTTTCCATATTCCAATATTTGTAACATTAAAATTAATTCCCTTATCAGGATCGTATAATATAAGAACTACATATAGATGATTCTTCTAGGCTGCAATACCATATACCCCCTGTCCGAGAGATGCATAAAGTACATTAAAGATTCGTTTTATTATATAAGAATTATATTTTGACACATTAATAAGTATTTAAAACACTAAGTTGCCAATCGCAAATAAGTGGCTTTATTTATAAAGGCTTATAATAGCGTCTTTCACCAAGTTTTAGTTAGTATCTTAAGATATTACGACATTTAAAGTTAAATTTATATTTTACTATTATGTATCAGCTACTTCCTATAGACATAAGTTTACCACCAATTATCTACTGCTTTCTACTATTAGCTTACTTAACTCTACATACATACATTGTAAGAATAAAACTGCTTGAAGCGATGGGTTCGGGGATTAAAAGAAATGGAAATAAAATTGGCTGGCCAAGAACCCATGGCTAGAAGCAGTGTCTAGGGTCTAATTGGCCGAGCTTAATGTCTAAGCATACTGATTGGGCAATAAGGCTGGGTGATTGCCCAACCATATATGTGGACACTCGGCGCAATTAGAGAAATATAACAAAAACAAACGAGACAGTAGATTTATCGAACATATTTTAGAAGGGCGCTATAATTTTAGTAAAAATGGTCCAAAAATATCTCCGAACTAAAATCTACGTCCCTGTTTTCGATTTGAATTTTCTAATTTTCAAAAGATATGAGATAGGAGTGAAGATAAAGGTAAGCTAACGCAACGGGTCCAATAGTGTAATGCAATGGTCGTTTGTTGTAACGCCAAGTTGTTTAGGGCGTTACGGGGTCGGATTGGTGAAATGGAGAATCACCCCCACTTCTGGAAGAGGCCCATGCGCTGGCAGCGACAGTTGGCCCCCCAGAGGTTGCAGCGACAGGAGGACGAGTGGCAACAGTCGCCAGGCCGGTGGTCGCAGTTGCCTCCGCGCCGGATACACGCACGTCTGAAAACGTAGATCAGCGACGAACGTCTGAAACCATATCATCGAATTCTAGCCTAAGTTTATGTCCCTGTTCTATTTACTGACCAATATAAAGTGGTCTCTTTATTGAACATTGTATTCCGTACAATTTTAAAACAAAGAAAGACAACTCGTTTGGAATGAAATATACTGATTTAAAAAATGAAAGCGAATGACTCCGTTCAATCAATATGGCGCCATTTTGAATGCATTATCTAAGGTTTGATATTAGAATAAAGAAAATTATATGCCATAAGGGACAATATTGCTGTAAAAAGCGACAATTGAAATATGGAACGAGGAAGTGAATGAGATTTTTGGAAAATAATTTGGGTAGGGTGTAGAGCAGGAGTAGCATCTATTTAGGACAGATTCTTAATAAGGCGTAAAAAAAATATTGAAATCAAAACAAAATATATACAATTTCTTATAGACATTTGATTGCATAAAAGTGATAACTTGTCAGTGACTAATGTTATATACATCTTTTTCCTTTTAACGTTTTCCCTCATCAAAAATATAGAACAAACAGGAAAACATCAATAACAAATAATAAACACGTAATATCAGTAAAACATCAGTATAAATATGGAGGTAAAAGTTTTTCTTCGATATTTCTTGGCTCAGAAAAATATTATAAATATCAATTTGGACAGGTATATTTTAATAGAAAACACAAACTTGGCGTGCAAGTTTTTTTGAATAACTTTATGAAAACACCTGTGTTTAATTATTAAATAGATCATTTAAAGAACTAAACGTTACTTTGTGGAAATCTATAATACAAAAGAAATAATGAAATTATTAAAAGCTTTTATTTAACTTGCAACGTGAGTGAATGCAATGTGAAGGTGTAATCTTGCAAATAAAATTTGACTCACTTTTCGGGGTCCGATTGGGCTGAAATTTAATATATTGGTCCAGTCCCGATAACAATGCATGTTTATGATAAGCATGACCTGATGCTACTGCCAGGATTGGCTCTAGACGAGAGAACTCTTCAACGGTTAACAGAAGGGACATGAAGGGACATCTTAAAAGCTTATTAAAAGCATTTTTAAATTGACTTGTTTTATTATAATCTGCACTTAAACGCGAATAATTTAATTTTTACTTATGTATTATTAAATAAAATTGTTGTGAGCTGATGGTATAGTCAGTATCACAGTTTTTAATTATTGGAAAAATTTTAAATGCTTTTTTTACTAAAGTAAACAATCTAGCAATGTAACTTACTTGCCAACATCCTGAAGAAGCTGAAGATCACCAGGGTCTTCTCCATAATCCGATCCGTTTACTTCGACATCCTCGTCACCTATAAATTAATAAACCGTGTATATAACTGCTTGTAAATGTTTACATATATAATTTTAAAAAATACGTAAATACATTTATACTAGAAGAACCAAGAAATTTTGTTTAAAAGGTCTTTGGCGGGAGTCGAACCCGTGACGGGGGTCTATCTGTGTCAACGGCCCAGTCATATCTTATAATTTCGATAGTTCATAAAGCATTCTCAACTACTCGAAAAATAAATTGAAACTTATCAACATTACTTAAATTTATATATTCGCTATATAGAATCAAATTTCTAAGAATTAAGCAATATCTGCTTCATATGTTATGATATAAAAAATCATGTTTTTATTCTTTGTTTATACCAAGCCGCTTTCAAAAAACGTCTTTAGAAAAGTCTGTTGCAAAAAAAAATAATACACAAATTTTGTATATTTAAATGTATTAATTTTATCACCGCCTCTGTAATTGAGTTTCTGCTTATCACCCTTGGCAACATCTTATTTTTCCTTACAAAGCTTAAAGGTTGAAAAAGATCTTTTCTGACTATAAATAACTCCATCTTGGAACTTGTTTGTATCATTTATGAAATATGATTTCTTTTTTTAATATAACATTCAACTTTATTCATAAAAATATGAAATTTGATTTATGTAATGGAGAACGGAAAAGCAAAGATACTTTTTGCAAATTTTGTTTTTGTTTTCGTCCGGAAGAAATCCATCGTAAACAACTTCGTTATCTAATAAAGCTATTTTTAATGGATATTTTATCGCTCACATAAAAAATAATGATTTTATTTTTTTATCCCCAATTTTATATATAGACTTGAGACAACTTAGATCGAAGTCTATCAAGTAAAGTTAAGTAAAACAAAATCATTTTTTTATTGCCTATCAGAATATTATGGACCCCTTATAATGCTCCAACTTGGTTTTTTCATTTTTTAAATTATCTTTTAAAAAGATTGCTAGGAATTTGAGTTATAAATTACTAGTAAACTTGTTAACCTCTCGAGCTAATCTAAATGCTTTTGTTAGGCATTCCTAACCAAACTAGGAGCCCACTGGTTTACGTACGTAGTATAATAGCCGGGATTCGAGCCTACGACCTCTCGATCGTAAGTCGGTTACCCTAACCATTCCGCTACCGGTTTTTGGGACTAGGATGGGGTAATGTTGTTCAAATTACGTCCATCCCTGCCAGCAGCCTATACCCTGGAGAGCGTCACTTCAGGATTGGAGCATCCCTAAACATTGGCCCGTATGGTCCGTATTCACCACGAATTATCAAACCTCTTCTTAAACATCTTACCGGGATCAATATACGAGGCATAGGCGCACTGGTCTGCTAGCAGAAAAGCCGCTAGCGCTAGCAACAGAGCGCTAGCGCGCGGCATGCTGCTAACCGACAACCGCTGCTTGCCTGTGAAAAGAAGCAGCATTGTATTCCACATAGATATGATAGAGATCTATAGCTTCTTTATAGTATAAAATAAAGATTACTTTGCCATGTGATATCCGGCTGAGTAGAATAGACCACCCTCTTTTTTACAGAGGTGTCGTAAAAGGCGACTAAGGTAAGTTGACCCACCGTATGATATCTGGCTGAGTAGAATAGACCACCCTCATTTCTTATTGAGGTGTCGTAAAAGGCGACTAAGATAAGTTGACCAACTATGTGGTACCTGGTTGATAAGAATAGACAATCCTCTTCCTTACCGAGCCTTCGTAAAAGGCGACTAAGGTAAGTCGACCCGCCGTGTGATATCCAGCTGAGTAGAATAGTACTACCCTCTTTCTTTTCGAGGTGTAGTACACTATACGACTAAGGTAAGTTGACATCAGGCTTGAGGCCAAATCATGTGACAACATGTTTATAACATGTTATGCCCAATTAGAGTGGGATAAGGGCAGGATGAGGATGATGAATATAAAGATTACTGATATATCAAAACAAGTAAAATGATTTTTAGATGTAATTTCTGTGTGACGAATCCCTAAATAAATTTTCATACACATTTAAAATCATAATTTTAATATTCGTAATCTTGATAGACGTTTCATTAATTAAAGTAAACCACAAAGTGTATGATGAATAAAACATTAGATGAACGACACTCTTAATTTGTTACAAATTATTCATGAATGCTTCCTCGATTTACGCTTGGAGCATAAGTCTTAGATAATTTTATACGAAGCTTCGTACATATTCTTTGAAACTTGGATCTTACATTTTCTTATCTGTTTGAATATGTTTTGTATTATCTCAAAGTTTCATGTTATGTTCTAAAGAAACGGTGTTACTGCCCCTCGGCTGTTTAAAGGCCTCTAAGAATTCTAGAATTCAATTCAAATTCAAAATATTCTTTATTCAAATAAACTTGTAAACAAGTGCTTTTGAATCGTCAACTCTACTGCTACTCTGCTACAGAAGAGCCAGCAAGAAACTCGGCGGTTGCTCTTTTAAAAATATAATTCTTAATACTATTTACATTAAGTCGTTACTGTCTTGTACAGGTTCAAAGAGAGCTAATCCACACATTCTTATCTTCTAAATAATCTTGAAGAGTATAGTAGGCTTTCTGTATCCGCCTCTTTTTAACAGTGTTTTTAAACTGCTGTAATGGCAATGCTGAAATTGAATGCGGAATTTTATTATAGAATCTTATACACCCACAAAGGAGTTACGCACTTTTGCAAGGCGCAAAGCAGGAGCCGCAAGCTTATGTCGGTTCCTGCTTTGTCTATTGTATACATTACCTATCGTTTTATAATTCTTTATATTTTTATGTACATAAGTTAAATTGCTTAAAATACACTGTGAAGCAAATGTAAGAATACCTGTTTCCTTAAACTTCTCTCGCAGGGAATCTAATCAATTCCATCCAATTAATTCTAGGCTATTCCTACCACTTTACAATATAGATTATCAGGGTTCACCTATACAAAAGGAAAAATCTAGAGCTATACGAGTTTCAGCACTATGTATTCATTAGGCTTTCTTTCACTACAAATCGCATTACGAATTGTAAATATCAGTTAAGTAATGGTGCCCACTGTTGGGCATACTTCTCTCTCCTTATTTAGAGAGAAGAGCTAAAGCTTACATTTACCATGATATTCTAATGTGGATTGGTAGGTTGTATATACATATATCAGGAATTCTAGCAGATATGCAGGTTTCAAGCTGTGATAGCCCAGAGGTGAGACTGTGCGACTATTTCAAATGGGTCACGGGTTCAAATCCCGAGCAGGCACCAATGAGTTTTTCTCTTATAATCGTATGTGTCTAATTGATAATTGAAACTTACCGCACGGTTTTCGTAGAAAAACGTAGTATGCAAACCTACATATCTATCTAGAGAATTCTAGGGATATGTGTAACCTACCAATCCACATTGGAACAGCGTGGTAGGTCTAAGCTCCAATCCTTCTCTCCAAAAACGTAGAGAGGGGGCCTATACCCAGCAGTAGAATAGAAACAAGCCGTTACTTTACTTTATGCAGGTTTCCTCACGATTTTTTCAATGAGACGCTAAGTTTTAACAATGATTGCTCCGGGGTTGAAACTTGTAACCCTTCGAATGAATCATAGGTTCACACCATTCGACTATCACAGCTTTAATTTCGTACAGAGTTCTATATACAAGACTAGCTTTTACCCGCAACTTCGTTCGCGTGGACTATTGTCGCATGAAAGATTGATAATAGATGGCGTATTTCGTCAGTCTATTCCTGTACAATTAACAGGATTCCTATAGCATATATGTTATCCCGGTTCATAAGGAATAATTGTGCCAAATTTTATCGATATTGGTTCAGCGGATTCGCCGTGATAAAGTAAGAAACAAGTATAACTCAAAAACTTTTGCATTTATAATATTAAAGGAGGATAGGATTATACTTTGAATATGAGAAGCAATTTTTTTCTTCTTTTATTTTATTTTTTATTATTTTTTTTAGTGAAAACTTTATTGATGTAAATTTATATTTAAATATTTATTTAGTAATAGAACCATTGTTTGTTTCCCAAAAATAAAATAAACAAATAAATAGCCACACAGACTGATTGCCATCAAATTAACTGTAGTAAAAGTAAACGGTATACAACATAGTCATTTCAGTAGAGTAGTTTGTACAGTGTAATTAAAAATAACAAACGTTACGGGAAAAGGGTTAATAGAAATATATAAAATTGAAACACTCCAATGAGTTTTATTGGTTGTACGGCCTTCAGGGAACTGAGGGCAATCTTGCGTTATTTGATTTCAAATATCAGCCACTCCGGGATCTTGGGACTCTTGTTACAAGTGCAATAATGTTATTGCAGTCAAACCTTGACGGATAAGTGGTTAGAGTGTTGGTTTCCGAGGACTTGTTTTATTCTCTGCAACTTATTAGTTTCACAGAAAGAATCAGCTTAGCGATTCAGCGCGGAAACGCTGCCAGCATTCTTGAAACCATTCCACGTGGGCATAATATGTATAGTCCTAACGTGTAAGTTATTTAAGATAGAAATAAATTGTACATTTTTGTTGTAAATAAAAAAAAGATATATTTTTTCACAGTTTATTTTTATTTATTTCTTTCTTTTTATACATATAGTTAGAAAAGGGAAAGAAAAAGTAAAAAGCACATATATAAAGGCGGACGTATCCCTAAAAGGGATCTCTTCCAGACAACTTTTAAGTAACAGACGTAAAAGGACAAGAAGTGAAGAAGAAAGAGAATACGGGTAATATAGAGAAAAAGAAAAACTTTATATAAATTTAACTATTTAATCTATTAATTAATTAATTTTACTATGCCGTGTGGTATCCAGCTGAGTAGAAAAGACCACTCTTATTTCTTACCGAGGTGTCGTAAAAGGCCACTAAGGTAAGTTGACACTGCGTTTTGTATCAGGTGAAGTAAAATAGGCCACCTTCTTTCTTACTGAGATGTCGTAAAATACGGGTCGTAAGTTGACGTCAAGCAGGTGGCAGGTCGTAAAATACGTAGCCTAGTCATGTTACAATATGTTATAACATGTTGTGCCGACCCTACTTAGAGTAAATTAAGGACACGATGATGAAATTATTAGTTTCACCAGTTCGTTTAAATTGACCTAGGGTCGGGAATAATGCGGGAAAAACTTTATGACACACTGATTTCCAAACGGGAGAAGCCGCGGGCACGGGTAGTTAAAAAGTAAAATTACTTTTACTACTTAACTGTGCATAAGATGTGATAGCCTAGCGGTGAGATTGCGCGACTTTATCGAGGAGTCACGATCTCGGACTCTGAACAGGCACCACTGAGTTTCTCTGCTAAAAACTTGTGTCTAATTGATAATAGCAATTTATCATACGCTTTTCGGTGAACGAAAACATCGTGAGGATACCTGCATATCTCTAGAGAATTCTGGGGATATGAGTATCCTACCAATCCGCATTGGAGTAGCGTGGTGGATCAGAGCTCCAACTCCTCTTTTCAAAAACAGATAGTCAGAGAGGAGGTCTATGCCCAACTGTGGGATGATAACAGGCAGGTACTTTACTACCTAGCTTCAGGGTATTTAAATGTATCTGATGAATCTATGCGTATCGGCTTGTTACATATATCCTAAAAATCTGGCAGATATATTTTATGTAAGTGAATAAATCAAAAGAATAAGAAAAAATCCTCGTAAAGATTCCATGGTCTAGCCTTATTTTACGGCTTTATTTTGTTAAATAGACAAAATAAATCTTGACTTTATTTCAAGATAATTTTTTTAATCTTATTTATGTTTCCTTTTTGTAATGTTAATAAACAATAATATAAATCATCCTTGAATATTATCTTTGACGCAAAAATAATTGAGATGTTGTGAATACAAGGAATCTTTTCATTAAATTGTCGGCTTCGTTTTCTACATAAATATCTGTAATTTATTGTTCATTTTGACATCTTTAAGGCCGTCATAACGCGTATTGTAACTTTGTAGAGTACAAATATAATCTTCAATTATTTAAGACTAGCGGCCTACCCTGCTTCGCACGGGTATAAAATATATAGCCTATGTCACTCAGTGAAAAAAAATATTAAAATCGATCCAGTAGTTTTAATTTATTCATTACTGCCTGTGGCCCGCAAGCATTAAATTTGAAGAAAAACAATTCCACTCTCCCTATACCAAGAAGATTTCCTGCTATATCTAACATCAAAGTAATTATTAATTATAAAGAAAAAAAAGTAATTATTTACGACATCACATTAGAATAATTACAGTATTTCTCTACTCCATATTGAATGTTATTATACATTCCTCTTGAATCACTCTATCTATTAAAAAAAACCGCATCAAAATCTGTTGCGTAGTTTTAAAGATTTAAGCAGTCATAGGGATATAGGGACAAACAAAGAATGTGACTTTGTTTTATACTATGTAGTGATAATCCCTATAGCATGATTCAGTATTCACGCGCGATGGCTTATTATTAGCGTATTTCATGTATAACTTTGGTGTTTCTATACCGATTTCAATTATTCTTTTTTTATACAATGGTTAATACCACTTTTTATTTAGGGATGATTGAGAGTGATATAAACGTAGGAGTAGACAAATATAACCAGAAAGCTTCGAACTGCTAAGCTATCGGGAGTTACACGTCTTATTGTGAGTCAACCATAAAAGATAGACATATGCTGTCGTGGGATATTTTTTATATAATTTTAAGGAAAACATTTCCGTCATACATGATTTCTGCGTAGCTTTAACCATCAAGGTTGCACACGCGACGGAAGCTTAAAAAATGGAGTAACTTCTCCCGTTTTCCCGACATTTCCCTTCACTGCTCTGCTCCTATTGATTGTAGCGTGATGAAAAGTATACTATAACCAGCCCAGGAGTATGAAAAAAAATTGTACCGAGTTTCGTTAAAATCCGTCGAGTAGTTTTTGTTTCTATAACGGTTATACAGACAGACAGACAGACAGACAGACAGACAGACAGACAGACAGACAGACAGACAGACAGACAAAATTTTTACTGATTGCATTTTTGGCATCAGTATCGATCCCTAATCACCCCCTGATAGTTATTTTGGAAATATATTCCAGTTACAGAATTGACCTCTCTACAGATTTATTATAAGTATAGATAGATGTACGCTGTTATAATATTTATGAGTTACTTGAAACAATGACATTATTTTGTATAGGTTATACTTTGCAAAAACGTATTCTAGATTGAAATGGACTTTTGAGAAAAATAACTGGGAAAAGGCCTAATTAGTTAATGTATAGAAACTGGCTATACTCACTTCTTATCGGGTGAGCCCGACTAGTTTCAAGCCTTGTATCCGTGAGCTCTTTATGCGGCGTTATTTCGTCGAGTATTCGGTGAGTATAGCCGGTTTCTATACATTAATTATGAACCACTCACAATACTCTAAATTTAAAAAAAGGCCTAAATACTTGAAAATATAGGAACAAATATTTGCACAATGTGCAAAAGTTTTATTTGAAATCTTAATATAAGCGGATACAAATATAAGTTATAATTTGATTTTATATTATATTTAGATCCATGTTAATATTTGAATTTAGCATTTCAAAACATCTCTGATGTTTTGATGTATGCGTTTGTTTTGGCACATAAAACAATATAAAGTATAAACATATGATATTTTAAAGCGAGAATTGACCTCAAAAATATTTGTATTTCTCACTAACATAACGACCCCTTTACACAACAATTCCCAAATGTAACAAAATAGATGCCAGAGAAAAAGGCAAAGAGAAATCAGTCGAGTCATTGGAGCGTAGATATGATATATTTTATTCACGCAAGTATCACATTACTTTCTCTGTTGGCGAAACTGGAATATCCTTATATCCCTCGATCTAGTTGAGATGAAGCGAAAACTTCTTTCATTATTCCATTGATAGTGATCCGATGAGAATGTTAGTAATCTTCGTTATAAGTTAGGCGTAAATTAATTTATAGAATTAGGCGTTACTTTGCGGAGGTCCATAATACAAAAGTAATGAGAATATTATTTTGCTATAATCCGCGATAAAAGGAAATATGTGTAATGCTAAATGTAGAGTGTACTATTCGTTCTCATACCTAGTAACAGTCAGACCGTCATTTGGCAATAAAATTGAATGTCATTCGCCTAAAAAACTTTAAACTTTTGTGACTCGCAATTATTAAATATTTCTTCCATTTTTTGAGTAATCACTTTTTATCGTCTATTTACTACAACTTAGTAAACTCTAAAACTGCGACAACCATACTCCTCCGAAACACTTTGACCGATTTTGAGCAAATTTTATAATCATATTTAGTAGGCCTCAGAATCGGCTATATTATCTATTTAACAATCCCCTAAGTAATAAGGGTTGTCCAACCTAACCTAATCTAACATAAAAAAAATATATGCCAAAACAACGTTTGCCTGATGATCTAGTATATTATATATATTTACCAGTTGTCTATCACCTATAACACAAGTATTAGGTTACTTACTTTAGGCATGAAACCGTGCATTATTATTTATTAATTATTTTCTTTTATCAAATAACCTCTAATCCTTAATTAAGCTGCCGTTTCCCGAATTGTTAAGTTAGTCTGTTCAATTAATTACCCTTCGTCATTCTCAGATTATTAGCAGCTGTTTGTTTCTGTGGGCGCGGCTATGCGGAATATAATAGCTCCGCCTTTATTAATCTTGCGGCAAACAGAAATTATTACAAACACGATACAAATGTTTGATATTATTAATTAAGCCACCATTTCATGTACAACCAATATTCACACTCACAAGGGTAACTTGAATAATTTTATCCTACTAATATTATAAATACGAAAGTCTGTGAGTATGGGTGTGTTTGTTACTCTTTCACGGGGAATCCGCTGAACCAATATCGATGAAATTTGGTACAAATATTCCTTACACACCGGGGTAATATTTAGGCTATAGAAATCCTGTTATTTCAACAGCAATACGATGGTAGGTAGGATAGGTATATTCGTTTCTGTTTTCTGGATAAATTTAACTGAGCTATTAAAATGGATAATTAATATAAGTAGTACGGGTTATTTAATAAAAAAAATAAACTGATATTATAATTGTGTAAGTCTTTTCGTTTTCATGGCAAATTCGCTGAACATCGGGGTAATGCATCAGGGTAACATATAGGCTATAGAAATCCTGTTATTTCAACAGGAAAAGGATGACATTTAAAAGCGCTATTATCAACCTATTATGCGAATCCAAAAAACGAAAATTAATATATAAATCGACCTTCGTAAAAAATCTTTATGTCTTTTCCATTGTTATTTCTATTTTATATATAATAATAGATGTATTGTGGAAAAGAAAATTTTTTGGTGCTTCAGAAGTACAATAGGAATTTAAGATAAAATTAAAAGGATTATATACAGAGAATGGAAGGTCATATCGCTAGCTAAGCATTTACCCTAGACAACCCTTTGTAAAGAAAAACAATTTAATATAGGCGTTTTTTCGTACGTAAAGTAAAGAATTTTTTTTTTTTTTAATAATGAATTGTTTATAGAAGCAGATGATATTCTGTAGAAATCTATCTACACACCGAATTCGGAGAAACAAATCGATAAGATTTCTGGTAAAGAAATATTATTTGGGGTGAATAACGACTGAGCTACTTTATATTGACACATAAGTTTTAACAAAACAACTTATTGGTGTCTGCCCGGCTTTGAACCCGAAAGAGTCGCACGGTGTTATCACTGGGCTACCACAGCTTATTATTGTGTGGTAATAATTAGTGGTATATTATCAAGCTTAAATTACTTTAAATTACTTATTACTCATCCTCAGCAGTGGAATAGTAACAGGCCGCTACTTACTTACTTACTTATTATACCACTTTACCACTGTTTCGTACTTAAATGTTTGCTTTAATCTGAAATAAGCGACTAATTTTCTGATTATACAAAGTCTCTATGAAACTCCGAAACTAACCTAAACACAAACATCATACGAAAATTGGCCGTCGTAAAGTCCTAGATCAACAAAGCTTTATAGAACCAACTCGTTATAAGTTCTACGTCAAACCAAAAGTTTGTGTCAACGAAATTTATTGCAGTAAACTTGCAGGTAAAATAATAATATTTAGTTTATTAGACAGCTTGTTGCTTACCCACAGATGGGTAATATCTTTAGTCAACTTGAACTTATCATTCTCCTGCCTTTATCCCACTCTAAGTGGGGTCGGTACATATTATAAACATGTTGCCACATGATTTAGCTAGTTATTTTACGATCGACCGCCTGCCTTACTTCAACTTACCTTAGTCGGCTTTTGCGACACCTCGGTAAGAAAGAGGGTGATCTATTCTGCTCAGCCGGATACCACACGGCGGGTCAACTTACCTCAGTCGTGTTTTATGACACCTCGGCTAGGAATGAGGGTGATCTATTCTACTCAGCCGGATACCACTCGGCGGGTCAACTTACCTTAGTCACCAGTTGAATAGAATAGACCACCCTCTTCCTTACCGAGGTGACGTAAAAGAAGACAAGTAAGTTGATGTCAGGCATGCGGCCGGACGTAAAATACATAGGAGAATCATGTGACATGTTTATAACATGTGCTAATTCGACTTAGAGTGGGATAAGAGCAGGAGGATGATATAATTAGAATAAATAAAATAAGAATTATAAAAGAGTTACTTAATTCCATCGTCAAAATGGTATTTTACAAATTTATTAATTAATGTCCCATAAAAAGAAAAATCTGTTTCTAGATTTCTTACTTTTAGGTCAATTATTTCAAATGTTACAATATTGGAATTTAAACAAGAAATTGTTCTTTCATTCGATTTATAAATAAATAAATATATGGGACACTTACACACACGGTCGTCCGTCCCCAAAGTGAGTAACTTAATACTTGTGTTATGGTAGACAGACTACTGGTGAATATATACTTATATATTTTTTAATACATACTTAAATACAAATATACACCCAGGCTCAAAGACCAACAAATTCATTTTATAGAAAATGTTGGCCATCGGCGGGAATCGAACCTGCGACCCGCGGAGCTGATGGCAGGATCACTACCCACTGCGTCAACGAGCCAGTCAAAAATTTATATAAATACATTAGTACTACTACTACTACACTAGTATATTTGGAGTAATGGTCGACGAAAAATATTTATTTTAGAAAGAATCTCTGTATCATTATTGAAATAATTATGGGGTTCACACATGAAAACTCAATAAACAGAGTCATTTTATTGGTACTGTAAATACGGGATAACTTATTTGCTCTGTTAAAAGTTACTCTCAAACCATTATTTTTTTGTTATAGAAAGTCAAGTAGATAAAACTGTAGCCTCGCCATCCCGGACGCGCAGTCAAATGCAGAACACCATTGTTTGAAAGTTGTTTTTAAATGTTTTATTTTACATTTACCTCTGAAGTTGAACTTTGAAAAGCTTGTACATATAGAAACCATTTATAAACCCTGTGCCACTTGTTAGAATTAGCATATTTTTGTTAAGATAAATTAAAAGAGAAAACACTGATTTACATTAGATTACGCATTTATTTTATATGTACAATAAAGAATTCAGGCAGCTTTTAAATCTAAATAAATCTCCGAATTATTTGAAGTACCTACTGAAGTTTTTTGCAGCATCCAATATGTTAAAGGTGCTTAGAAGTTAACAAGCTCAGTCTAGTTTAATCAAATAAACCGAGAAGATCAAGAAGAAGAAAAAGAAAGAAGAGAAGCAAATGGAAAGTGGATATCAAAGTAAGATCCGTTTCGCATTTCGTATTATGCCATTTCCGTATTTACGTTCTGTAAGTAAGTAGTAAGTAAGTAACGGCCTGTTACTATCCCACTGCTGGGCATAGGCCTCCTCTTTCCATTTTTTGGAGAGAAGGGTTGGAGCTAAGACCTACCACGCTGCTCCAATGCGGATTGGTAGGTTACACATATCCCCAGAATTCTCTAGAGATATGCAGGTTTCCTCACGATGTTTTCCTTCACCGAAAAGCGTGTGATAAATTGCAATTATCAATTAGACACATAAGTTTTACTAGAAAACTCATTGGTGCCTGCCCGGGGTTTGAACCCTAGACCTCCTCGAAAGAGGCGCACGGTGATACCGCTGGGCTACCACAGCTTATACACACACACAGCTTACGTTCTGTAGCAATATATATTAAGGGGTATCCATAAGTAATCAATTATTTTCACAAGATACAATTTCCCATTAGTCCTGCGACAACCAGACAATTGTAAGCATAATTTTTTTTTGTGTTATTCTTCAACCAGTGTGTTAGTAATTTATTCCCAACAATATATATATTTTTTGAAGCCCTGTAACAAAATGGCGGACTTTTTACCTTCTGAAAGCCGTATTCATCATTGGGTACTTTTCTATTTTATCGCCAGTTTAAGTGCCACGGAAACAACAAGCAAAATTTGTGAATTATATAGAGATGTGTTGAAGGTCAACGAGTGTCAAAGTCGGTTCAGAAGATTTCCTGCAAGTGATTAAGACCTATCAGATAAGCATCAAACTTGACGCCCAGGTCAATTCGATAATGACGCCCTAAAATCTCTAGAGTTGTCTAATCCAAGGTTAACTATACAGGAACTATGAAGAAGCTTTGGGTCTACCTGGTCCACCATACAAAGACATTTAAAAGAAATTGGCAAGGTACATAGACAAGGTAAATGGATTGCACACCTGTTATCTGAGGCCGATAACGATCTTTGGCGAACAATTTGTAATTCCATGCTCATCAGACTAAGCAGAGATCCATTTTTGGCTTGGATCGTAACTGGAGATGAAAAATGGTTCCTTTATTATAACATAAAGCGATCGAAACAATGGCTGTCCGCAAACTAGATACCTCTTCCACCCACTAAACCAACCCTATCCCTGATTAAGGTGTTATTGTGTATTTGTTGGGATTGTTTATGTATTGTGTATTAAAAATTATTGAAACCATGGGGACAGTTACTGCTGACCTATATTGTCAACAATAACAACGGTTACAGGGCGCACTCATAGAAAAAAGACCAGCTTTAGTCAATAGAAAAGGTGTGATACTCTAACAAGATAATGCCCGTCCCCATGCCGCGAAGATTAAATTCAAAAATTCAAAATATTCTTTATTCAAATAAACTTGTAAACAAGTGCTTTTGAATCGTCAACTCTACTGCTGGTTCGGAAAGCTGTTCCTACCGAGAAGAGCCAGCGAGAAACTCGGCGGTTGCTCTTTTAAAAATATAATTCTTAATACTATTTACATTATGTCGTTACTGTCTTGTACAGGTTCAAAGAGAGCTATATCCACACATTCTTATCTTCTAAATAATCATCAAGAGTATAGTAGGCCTTCTGTATCAGCCTCTTTTTAACAGTGTTTTTAAACTGCTGTAATGGCAGTGCTGAAATTGATTGCGGAATTTTATTATAGAATCTTATACCAAAACCCACAAACGAGTTACGCACTTTTGCAAGACGCAAAGCAGGAACCGCAAGCTTATGTCGGTTCCTGCTTTGTCTATTGTATACATCACCTATCGTTTTATAATTCTTTATATTTTTATGTACATAAATTAAATTGCTTAAAATATACTGTGAAGCAAATGTAAGAATACCTGTTTCCTTAAACTTCTCTCGCAGGGAATCACGCGGTCTTAAATTATAAATGCCACGTATAGCTCTTTTTTGTAAAACAAAAATTTTTTCACTATCCGCGCATTTACCCCATAGCAATATTCCATAAGACATAATGCTATGGAAGTAGGCAAAATAAACAAGTTTTGCTGTTTCGACGTCTGTGAATTGTCTTATCTTTCGAACAGCGTAGGCCGCTGAACTCAGTTTCCCTGCAAGAGTTGTTATGTGTGTGCTCCATTGGAGTTTTGTATCCAAGGATACTCCCAAAAATACAGTTGAATTTTCTGTTTTTAGTGGTACATTATTTAAACAGAAAATTCAACTGTATTTTTGGGAGTATCCTTGGATACAAAACTCCAATGGAGCACACACATAACAACTCTTTACTCAATAAAAAACTAAGTAGGTAGCATGGGAACTTCTACCGCGTTCTCCATACTCTCCAGACCTAGCACTGTCGGACTACCACCAGGTACAGGTCACTGGAGCATTCGTTTCGAAAAAAAAATTGAATTTCCTATCCGATGTCCAAACGCACCTTGCGTTATATTTTGAGTCACGTCCTCCCCACTTGTTCAAGAGGGGGGTTGAACTTATGCAGGAACGATGGCAACAAGTCATCGCAAATTATGGTTATTACATAAACGATTAGAAAATAAAAATGTCATTTCAAAAAAACATTTTATCTATGAACGCAAAATAATTGATTACTTATGGGTCCCCCTAATATATTAAATGTTTATTCACATCAAAGCAAAAGTCTATCTATCTGTTACGCTTTCACGACTTATCTACTGGACCGCTATTGATTAAATTTGGTACATTTAAATCTTATAAACTAGGTTATCTTATATATATATAGGTTAAAACAAATCCCTTCAATTCTACGGAAAAAAAAAGATTGTCATAAATGAAGGTATTTTTACAATAAAGTCAACGTGAACAGAGCCGTTGGTACCACTAATATATACTAATTTTAATTTAAAAGCCTAAAAGGGACAAACCCTTTTTTAAGTTAATATGATCGATGCTATTTCAAAATGAAGTTAAAGGGTTTTTATCTCGTTTCATAAATACAATAGACCATAAATACTTCAGCTACAATACAAACTTTTCGATTCAGTTAATTTGAATTTATGCACAATAGAATTACCTCGAGTACCATTTCCAGAGCGTAAATTTTCAGACTAGATTTGAAATTTCCAACTTTAATTAAAATATAATTTGAATGTTCCAAAGTGAGCCATGATTCGGTTGAGAGTAATTTATTACATTTGAAATTTAATATTAGTCACTAGCTCATGTTTAACTGAAATGAGCATTCAAGAGTGCCAATGTTTATTATATCATGGTAAATGTAGGTTTTATAAAAACAATTGCATGTACGTGTAATGTCATATTTCTTCGCGGTACAGAATAAATATTTACTAAAGATTTTTAATATTTGATAATATTTGATTTTAATAAAAAAATTTAATCTCTATTTTCGGGCACTGAAAAAATCTGCTATAATTTTTTGAGATAGCAAAGAATAATTACGCTGTCAGGTGCAAAGACATGATAATTCAATTTGGTAACGGGCGGTCTTAAATTCTGTACACAAGAATCGATTCCGTATAAATCAATTTTTTTTATATATTAAAAAAAAAACGAGCAAGGATCGGTCACCTAGGTGCTAGATATTCTAAGCTCCTAGTAAGTAGTAAGTAACGGCCTGTTACTATCCCACTGCTGGGCATAGGCCTCTTCTCTCCGTTTTTTAGAGAGAAAGATTGGAGCTGAGACCTACCACGCTGCTCCAATGCGGATTGGTAGGTTACACATATCCCTAGAATTCTCTAGAGATATGCAGGTTTCCTCACGATGTTTTCCTTCACCGAAAAGCGTGTGATAAATTGCAATTATCAATTTGACACATAAGTTTTACGAGAAAACTCATTGGTGCCTGCCCGGGGTTTGAACCCTAGACCTCCTCGAAAGAGGCGCACGGTGTTACCGCTGGGCTACCACAGCTTAAGCTCCTAAGCTATCATATATTTCAAAATTGCCAACAGAACTTCCGCAACATCTTCCGGCTTAAGGAGGTTTGCACAGTGACCTCTGTGCAAATTTATTGATCGACGGTTGCGCCCCAAGTTGCCTTTGGAGCGTTAAATTGCTCGTTAGAGTTTGTATTAGAAGACGAGTTTCCTAAAGTCAAATATAACTTTAGTTTAATTAGTCCGTAGTTGGTATACGAAAGGTTTAATTTCCGTAACTACTCTTTAAGTATTCTTTGACCACCATTATTCTTTGACCTCCAATATACAAAGATTCATCTTCTTCCATTGCAATGATTCGGGCGCTTAGTGACGTAATTGAAAAAAGTTTTTTCAAGGACTTTTAATCGTCAAGGATCAATATGATTAATGAGCTATATATTAATAATTGGAATGTTGCTCTTACCGAGAAGAACCAGAAAGAATCTCGGCGATCAATCTTTTAAACATGTTTAATTTTACACTATTGAACCGCAGTCTTGTATGAAGCTTAAAGTATTTTCGAATCAAGGCTTTTGTAACATTCAAATAATCTTCCATTTCGTACTATGCTTTACGTATAAGCATGTATCTTACACTTAATTTAAACCTTACTGTAGACTGGTCTAGTATGGATAACGGAATTTTATTATAGAAGCGAATACCGAGAACATTGAATGAGTTGCTAAATCTGCTACCTGCAAGGGCAGATATATGGGTGCCCCACTGTAATTTATCATCCAAAGTGAGCCTTAAAAATGTGGTTGTATTTTCTATTTTTAGTATTGTTTATCATCATTCTCCTACCCTTATCCCACTCTAAGTGGGGTCGGCACAATATGTCTTCTTCTTCCATTCTCCTCTATCATTCGTCAACTCTGGTGCCACTCCTTTAACATGCATATCATTTTTCACACAATCCATCCATCTTTGTTTCGGCCTCCCCCTAGCCATACATCCATCCACATTCATATTTAAAACTCTTTTGGTCACATGATTATTTTTAGTATTGTTTATGTCTGACCTAAATACGTTAACATAATATTTGTAATGTTCCGAGTTATGATATGGCGGCGAGTAAAAGTCTTTTTAAAAAATATTAATTTATTACAAAAGATGAAAATTATACAAGACTTTACTATCTGAAGACAAGAATGCAAGTGAATTTAGAAATAATTTAAATAAAAATGAAAAATTATTATATTCCCGAAACCCGGTTATGATTCCGCGAAGCCCATTGTTTTCGAGCTTGCCTCATCAGCGGATTCCAATGGTTACGGCACCTTAACTCCTCCCTCCTTAAGATGGAAGATGGTCCTGCAGCTTCCAGGAGCGTCCTCGCGCTGCATGTCCTTAGGGGGACTCTTGCGTGGGTAGAACTTCCATGCTGCAAAGGCTATGATTAGAACATACAGGAATACGGTTGACCAACTAGGGATCACCATCATTTTAATCCAGGAACTATAATCTATTTCATCTACATCTTCTATTTTGTTCAGGAGCTCGTGGATGTTATCTAAGGATACGTCTTCTAGGTGTAATTCATAGTGCGCTTCTTCTTGATGTAAGATATCCTTATTAGGTAGTGGAACAATCTCGTTCATCGTAATGGTGTTCGTATGCGCGTCTAGGGTCCTGTTCATGACCGTGATATTGCAGTTTCCTGTTATAGTTATAAGAAATGATCCTGATGATCTTGGATATTCGGTTTTACTTCCGCATTGCGTCTTTAATACCTCTGGTTCTATTGTTATCACCAACCATGTGTTTTCTTGGATTTTTTGAATTATTCCTCGTTTGAGATTCATCTTAGCGCGGGTGCAGTTTCCCTTTTGATGTTTAATAAGAGATATGATACAGTCATCGGACTTCTCTGTGATTTTGGAGTTGAGAGATTTGCAAAGTCGAGTGTCTTCTGATATCTTCTTACACTCTTCTTCCAGGTAAGCATACTCATCGCTTCCAAGTGCAAGGAAATTGGATTTAGGGATAATGGTAAGGTTTTCTTTATTTGGAAGGGAGTATAAATGTATATAATCGTATATCTTATGATCAATGGACGGGATTTCTAATATAAATGTTAAAGAGTGCTCTGTGCTGTATGCCTTTACATTAATAGACTTTTCTATTATATGAATATTATTAATACTAATGTCTGCTACGGGCCTTAAGGGATAAAGTCTTTGCATATTATTAAGTTCTGATAGTAAATTACGAGGGCTTATAATACTAGGGTGCATTATACCTAATTGCGAGAATGTCATCGCATCTTCTAGTATCATTAACTTATCTAAAATTATTTGTAAACTAAAACTTATTTGAATGTATATCTCTAGGAAGTGCAATTGATTTATTGTGGTATTAGAGGTAATCGTAATATTTTGTAAGATAGAAACCAACCTATTTTGATTATTATTAATTTTATTTAACTGAGTAGAAAACTCATTAATATTATTTTCCGCCAAATAGAGTGTTTGCTTTTGAGATCTTTGAATTTTAAATACTGAATTGCGTAATTTATTAATTTCGCTTTCAAAACGAATCGCATCTTCGTTATCTAAGTTACCTGTAATTAATTTAACAACTGAACCTAAACCGTTAATGATACCACGTCTAACTCTTATCTTAGGTGCAATAAAAATAATCTTTTTATCAATTAAATCTAAATTATGCTCTATTTGATTCCTATATATCCTATGTAGATTCTGTGAAGCAGTGTTGTTCTCTGCTGCTTTGGTGCTTGCATATAATGACATGAGTTCTATAGAAACTAAATGCAACTGTGTGATATTATACACACAGGCTAGGTTTAAGGAAGCAATTTGTTTTGTTATGAATCCTTGTTGTAATAAAAGGATTCCGTTAGCATTGTCTACGGGTTCAAAGGTAAGTTCGGATATTATTTGGAACACGTGGGCTCCGAAGACGAAGGTCCTGTAACAAGATGGGGTCTTCGTAGTAGTTTATAATGTACTCTAATAGATTTAGAATTAGGGTGATTGCCTATGATTTCAGCTATGCTATTGGGATGTAAATGAATAATTTTATACGGTCCTTTAAATACCGGTTTTGTTTTATCGTTTCTCGCGGTCTTCGCCACCTGTTTAAAAACTGTTTCACCTACCTTGAAATTAACTTCTTCGGCTGTCTGATAGCGTTTTGCGATGATTTCTTCCTTCTTCTTCTTTCTTGCGATGATTTTGCGATGATCCTTATTTTTGGACATGTGTGCAGTAACACATTCTTGAATCGTGGTCGTTGAAGTTGTCGATCTATTATCTACTCTATAAGTTGAGCCAGGGGTTGATCTTATATGAAATTCCTTTAGCTGTCGATCTATTGCGTCTGATAAAATTGGTATACCTCTATTCTCATTATCGGGTTGAGTATGGTTAGTAGAAACTAGATTGTCGGGGTCAAATGTCACGACACTCATAGTATCTGATTTCGATTGTAGTGTAGGGGGTTGCGTGTTCGTTTGGGATAAATTATCGTTATTAGAGTCAATATTAGGGTGGTCATTGTTTTCGTTAGATGTTGTTGCTTGTATGTCCACTGTATAGTTAGTCTTAACGGTTATAATTTTTTCACATCTTGGTTCAATCTTAAGATTCTTACTAGGATAGTCAAAGTAAATAGGTATCTCTGCGTCAGCTGTACATAAGATCTTATTCTTTATATTAATGTTACACGATAACGCTTTTAATAAGTCCAAGCCTATAAGTCCTTTATACTTAGGGTCAAAGTCGAAAAGAAGGAATTTATGAATAATATTACTATTAAATGCCGGGGGAAGGGGTAAATAAGCTATTTGATCGTGACGCGTGACAGCGTGTGCTGTCTTAACTTCGAATGGTTCATATTCAATGAGCTCTTCGAACACTGCATCAATTATAACGTTAGGCGATATCATAGAGCGTGATGCGCCAGTATCTATTAGGAATTTACCTTGAAATTCGGGTAATTCGATATACGGAAGGTGGTCTGTATCGTGGTGGTTTAACTTTACTAAATCAGGAGGAAAATCCTGCTGGGTTTGACCGTCTTCTAGTTCGCATTGCAATTCCTGATTATTATGGATATCACTATCTAGGTATTGGTACTGACCTTGTTCATAGCACGGTTCTGCTTCTTCCTCGAAGTAGGCCGGTTCACTTGTTGAGGGTTCACCTGAGTAGAACAGCTCTTCAACGGCAAACTGTGGTGTTTGAGGCTTTGTAATAGACCTCATAGTTACGTCGGAAACCTTTTGGGGTGGATTAACCTGTTGTTGTTGGGGGATGTTGTTCCTAAAGTTACCTGAAGGGGGTCTGTAATTGCCTGATTGTGGGCGGTTCTTCCACGGTAACATAGACTGAACCCATTTTTGTCGTTGTTCGGGTGTCCAGTTATTTTGACGAGGTGTATATGATGGGTTTGGTGAATGGTGTTGTGGGGTAGCTGGGTTATTGAATTTAAATGGACTTTGGTTCTGCTGGTGGTGGTTAAAAGATCTAATTGGCTCCTTTAACCTTGCTTGAGATGTTGACGGATTATTAAAATTATTAAATGTCTTATTATATGCAGCTCTAGCTTCTTCCTGCCTAGCAGCAACTATAGCTGTTTCTAGCGTCGCGGGTTGCGCTATTCTTACGCCTATTGATACTTGAAATTCTAAATTATTTATATATTGTTCTATAACCATGCTCTCATAATATGCTTTATTTGTGTGTGTGCCTACGGAGAATAAAGTATCTAATATTTCTCTTAGTCGCCTACCGAATGACTCAGCGTCCTCTTGCCTATTTCTACGCGTCCTACTTAGTTCTTGCATAACCTGGATTTCGTTACGGGGTTCACGTAGTCTACGTATGAGGGCTGCTTTAACATGCTCCCATGAGTCAAGACACTCTTCATAAGCTATTGCGTCTATTGCGGCACCACTTAATCTACTTTTTATTAAACGAATTGTTGCTGGGTGAGCCTTAGCGGACTCATCTAATACACTAATAATGCTTTCTACCTCTCTTATATAATAATTTAACCGTTTTACGTTTCCATCGTAATGTGGCATAAAATCTGCTATTAATTTAAAACCAGAAAGATCGCAATTTAGGAAAGCCATCTTTTAATTAATTAATATATTTTATTTAATAAATTACAATTATGTTTATATTCGATAGATTCAATATACGAATATTAGATTTAAAACTATGACGAAATATCGTCTTGAGTGAATCAATATGCCTAATAATGCGATTTGAGCTTTTTAGACAGAAACACTTTTAAAATACTCTATATACTATTATATTCGATAGATTTAATATGCGAATAATAAATTTAAAACTATGACGAAATATCGTCTTGAGTGAATCAATATGCCTAATAATGCGATTTGAGCTTATAGACAGAAACACTTTTAAAATATACTATATACTATACGGTAGGAAATATAACAGAGGAACTTGGATAGCGAGAGTACTCACCACAAGATTACTTTTCTCTGCATCTCCTCTCCGGACTTGTTGTCTTCTTCAGCGCCGCCTTTGTAGGTTCTCTATTGCGATTTCTAACGATAGATATCGTTCAGTTGGTTAAGAGTTTGATTAACCAACTGTCACAATCCGCCACGACTGCGCCAGTTATGATATGGCGGCGAGTAAAAGTCTTTTTAAAAAATTATTTATTTATTACAAAAGATGAAAATTATACAAGACTTTACTATCTGAATACAAGAATGCAAGTGAATTTAGAAGTAATTTAATTAAAAATGAAAAATTATTATATTCCCGAAACCCGGTTATGATTCCGCGAAGCCCATTGTTTTCGAGCTTGCCTCATCAGCGGATTCCAATGGTTACGGCACCTTAACTCTGCCCGTAATTTTATTTTTACAATTAAATACAGAATGTCTTTAAAGAAACTCTTGAAAGAGCGACTTAGCTGGTAAAGTCGAAGTGTTATAGGCGTGAAGCGCGGCGTCCTCACGGCATTTTAAATCTGTAATATCTCCGAAAATGTTCACTTAAATTACATGCTGTAAACGGCCATATTGATCTATATTAAATCAACAATTTATTTAAGGTACTTAAATGGATAAGGATTAATGCTGTATTGTATAAAAATTGCTGCAAAAATAAGGCATTATTTTTCGTAAAAAGTAAATGACAAAAAATGCTATTGTGGGTTATCCATAAGAGATAGACATATACCATCGCGGACTTTTCTGTAGACCTTTTCAAGGTGTACAAATACTTAGTACATCATTTTGATAAATCTCGTAGGGTTTAGCCTGCGTTTGCAATGTAAGCGGAAAAAATGTAATTATTTACAGAAACCTCAAAAATTACAGTATTTCTCTACTCCGTATTGAATGTTATTATACGTACAAACCTTCCTCTGGAATCTCTCTATCTATTAAAAAAAACCGCATCAAAATCTGTTGCGTAGTTTTAAAGTTTTATGCGTACATACGGAGAATGCGACTTTGTTTTATAATATGTAGTGATGTATAGAATAGAATAGTTAAATAGGTAATTGTTTGTAGTCAACTTTATCACCAGTTTTAAATCATGTGTATACTTATTATAAAAAAAGTCCCCAAAAGGTGTCGGTCTGTATATTATCAATTTTCTCAAAATCTACTGAACAGATTGTTCTACGGTTTTAACTAGAAGACAATGCATTTCTTCTGGAAGGTTTAAGTTAATAGTGCATTACGATTTTATGTAAATTGTGTTTAAGAGATCGCGCAGTTGTAGAGAAAGTCGCTTGCTAGGAGCTTTAGTCACATACGCTACATAAACCGACATAGATACTTTAAAGTAATGTAATAGATAACTTTGATCACTTTACATTGGCAAGCGCAGCCCACTTTAGGCTACATCTTTCGCTTTCCATCAGGCGAGATCGTAGCCAGGCGCGAGCCTTATCTCATAAAAAAAAAATCTACGAAAATACATCAAAAAAGTCCGCGACAGTGCGTCTCTATCTCTTATGATTAACTTACAATAACTACTTTATTTTCAAAGTTTCAATTAAATACACTGATTTCGATTCGAAGCCACAAGCCTAGCTAGTCCTACTAATATTATGAATGCGAAAGTTAATGAGTATGGAGTATTTTTGTTACTCTTTCACGGCGAATTCGCACAATTATGTAAGGCATAATTGTATATACCGAAATAACATATAGGCTATAGAAATCCTTTTAATTTTATAGGAATGGGATGACATTGAAAAGCGCCATTATCGACCTATTACATGACAACAGTTCACGCGAACAAAGAGACGGGTAAAAGCTAGTACAACATAAATTAGCATCATTTGTTTCACAAATAATCTAAACTTGATAGTTAATTGCTTCTCATTGTGAACTCTACGTTAATGTTTCAAAAGGATCGCTTTTAAGTTAACAGAGCCAGGTATATATGCTATATTTCGGTACGATATTAAAAGTGCAGACTAGTATCTCTCAATGGTGCTATTAGGCAGAAGTTCAGTACAATTTCCAAGTAATAAAACTGAAAGCCTACCTATTACGGTGAGGGCGTAAACAGCAAAGGACATTTGGGGACTCTTTTTACTGTCGACATCAATTTATATTTTTGGCCTACGTGAGCGGAATATTTAATAGATGACAACACTTTCGGTATATTTTGTCTCTCGTATTTATTTCAGTTTCCATTTTTAATCAACATTCATGTTATATGAAGCTACGTAGACTGGAATCTGTAATATATACATTTATTTATTTTATTAAATACAGTTAAAAAAATACTCCGATCGCCACGATCGATTCATAATAAAAAAGGGTGGAGAAATCAAATCGAATAATTATAAACGACAGGAAAATTCAAAGGGAAGGGTTGGTAGGTTTGTGGTTTATTTAAATACTGGATTAGGTTTTAGTTATCTTTACTGTAGAAAAATATAATGATAGCTTTATAGAAGTAAGCGTTACTTTGCGGAATCTCATATTACAAGTTGCAATAAACCGCTTTTAAGAAAATCCATGTATTTATGCCTATATGTAGGAAGCAAAACCATTCTCCAACTATTCAAAAAATAGATTATCTTGACAAACGCGGATTATAGAAAAATAATTAAATTATAACTTTTTCAATTTGGGAAAAAAACTGTGCCATTGATTTCCATGCGGGCGAAGCGAAGCTGCTGGCATAGCTAGTTGCGAAAATATAAGTTAGGCACCTAAGTTTTAACCTTGTTTTTTAATAAGTAAAACCCCCTTATAGGTCCCACCGCACGACGGGGACGAGCGGTGGGTATGTCGATTTGAACCGACCAAAAACCTGACAGTGCTCCACTACGCTGCTGGTGGCGTGGACAGGGTACCGTTGTACACATTGCCCCCATCCCCGCCAGCAACAACTCTGAACCTCAGAGTGCGACACTTCGGGGTTGGGGCCTCTATAAAAATGGCCCCTCCCTCCGCTAATCGATGCGTCGGGAGCGCCAGATACATCAGCCGCCTTGGGGACCTTTAGCAGATAGACGCTAGATACAATAAGCTTTAACCTTTGACCGTACCCAAACTGGTAAGAGATTAATATATTTTAGTAACTAAAACAGCTAAAGATAAGGGTGCCTTTAAAGAAACGAAGCAAAACAAAATTAGTAGGTATAGTAAGAATACATTAAGTTCATAAAGGACAGGCACAGGACATCTAGGACAGGCTTCTTAGAGGCTGTTATAAATTTTTTTTTAGAATATGTTTAATTATACAAATAATATCACAATTCTTAGTACTTTATAATATTTACTCATAAAAATTGTTTTATATTAAAAGCAATAAATAGTATTTATTAACAGAATCTTCTGATCAAAAATCATTGTTAACCTTTTATCATCATCAATAACTCAGAAAATGATAATAAGCTGTTAAAATATTTTATTTATACAATTAACCGCGCTTAATCATAAAACCATTGTCAGATACGACGTTTGATCCAGTTATACCTTTAGCTTTATCACTTGCAAGAAAAAGAATTAGATCTGCAATCTCTTCTGACTCGCTTACCCTACCAAGACTAGTACATAACTTTATGTAATCCCAAGTCTCTTCTGTTGCACCTGAATTATCTAAAATATCTGTTCTAACTGGTCCTGGACTAATTGTGTTCATTCTCACGCCATGAAGTGCTAAATCTGCAGCAGCGGATGCACTAAAATGACAGAGAGCTGCCTTGGCAGTATCCTGGTGCGATAGGTGTTTTCAGTGCTGCGACACTCGATATGTTGACAATGTTGCCCTTGGCTTTGATTAAATAAGGAGCTGCTACGGTAGTTAAATGAATAACACCTCGGAGATTTATCTTCATGATAGTATCGTATACTTCCATAATGTTACTATCGAAAATACTAGCTTGTGGTGCAACGCCTGCGTTATTTATTAATATATCAATTTGACCGAACTTCTTGATAGTCTCATCTACTATCCGTCGGATGTCTTCGTCAACACTGACATCTCCGCGTATGACGAGGGAATTAGAACAACGCAATGCTACATTAGTTAACTTACTCTCATTTCTTCCCACGAGCACCACTTTTGCACCTTGATCACTAAATGCCACCGCAGTCACCGCACCTATTCCTGAGCCGGCTCCAGTAACAATCACAACCTTATTTTTGAAATCCGTCATACTTTTAGGACAAAAATTTGATTCATACTAATGCGTACGATATTAAACTCTTCGTTATATTGTTAAATAAAAAGCTTGTGCCATAGTATATACACATTTAAGGAAAAGGAAATATGTCCTAATTTCATTCGAAGTTTCTTTAATATCGTTATCATATCATAGATATTTAGCATGAATATATTTAAAAAGAAATTCTACATATTGTAGAAAAAAATCGCCGCATCTATCTGTTTCGATAAATTCAAAAATTACTAAACTGTTTTTCGTGCCGTGTTTGCTAGCGGATTAGAACACCGCATTGCATCTTCAATAAATTTGCTTTCATTTTGCAATTGCTGTCACCGCATCTATACCAGAGCTGGGTTTAGTAATAATCATGAAACAAGAGTAATAATAGAATTATTTTGCTATAATCCGCGATGAAGTACAATAGAAAATATATATAATGCTAAATGTAGAGTGGACAATCCGTTTTCATACCTGATACAAAATGACAAAGCTTTGCGATTTTGTGGAGTCTATCTTCTGATGATGCTTCGGTTACGGGGCGAAACGATTGTTGAGTGTGTGATAGTGAACGTATGTAGTGCTTGTGTATTGTGGTGGCGGTGACGGAGGTTTTTGCATGTGTTTTTACGAATCCTGCATGTATCAGGTATGAAAACGGATTGTCCACTCTACATTTAGCATTATATATATTTTCTATTTTACTTCATCGTGGATTAAAGCAAAATAATTTTACTATTACTTTTGTATTATGGATCTCAGCAAAGTAACGCCTTATTCTATAAATTATTTAATAATCATGACCTAATTTTTGAAATTCATGTTATGTCTGTATATATCATATCTCACTTTAACTAATATTTTATTATATTTAAATAAAAATTGCCCCTCATAGGCTATAATTATATGAACCAAGTTTATTTGAATAGATAAATAAAATAGCCTATCAATGCAAACATTACGGTACTGTTTAATACTAAGCATATAGCAAATCATGAAATGTAGATGCCTATTTTTTAAATTATTCATTTAGTAAGACTATTTTACTATAATTCTATGAGGCAAACACTTTATTTAATTGATATTCAATCCCAATATTTAAATCAAATACAATTTACTTATTTATTTATAAAACTCACAAAATACACACTTGTCATTTAAATTATACATTAAACAATTTTAAATAAGAAGTATTTTAATTTAAGATGATAACAACTTTCCAATTAAGTTACGACAAATGAGTGATCTGTATCAAGATACTTGAGAACTCAAACGCGTTTTATTAACATACCATTATCTGCTATATAATCAGATCCTGTTATGCCTTTGGCTTTATCGCTTGCTAAAAACAGTGCCAAGTCAGCTATTTCTTCGGGCTCAGACAACCTGTTAAAACTTGTTTTCCGCTTCAAATCATTCCAAGTAAATTTTGAGTTGGAGTTTTCTATTAAATCTGTCTTAACTGGACCTGGACTTATTGTATTTACTCTAACACCGTACGGTGCTAGTTCAGCCGCAGCACAAGCGCCGAAATGTTTAACAGCGGCTTTTGATGTATAGTAGTTTATGGTTCTTGTTCCCGAGGGAGTAAAATGTGCTGCAACACTTGATATATTAATGATGTTACCCTTGGTCTTGACAAGGTATGGAGCTGCCAGGGTAGTCAGGTAAATTAGACCGCGGACGTTTACCTTCATAATAGTATCATATGCCTCCATCATGTTGCTATCCAGAATACAAGCAGTGCGTACAATACCAGCATTATTGATTAAAATATCTAAATGACCAAATGTTTTGATGGTCTCATCAACTATTCGTTGAACATCATCATCTTTTGCTACGTCTCCAACCAAAACTAGAGGGTTGGAACATTGACTGGCAACTTTCGTTAGTTTGCTTTCGTTGCGCGCCACCATTGACACGTTCGCACCTTCAGTACTAAATGCAACAGCAATTGCTGCTCCTATACCAGAACTGGCTCCAGTAACTAAAACAACTTTATTTTTGAAAAGCATGTTGCTTTGAAATCAATATGTCGTATTACACTAACCTATCAAGTGTGTTCATTTTATACTAGTTTCCAGCATAATGGAAAATTTTATTGTTGTTGTTGTATGATATAGGACTTTTGTTTATCAAATAATACAAATACTAATCAGCTTTATTGTCGATAGGTTACTAAGTGCTCTTCATGCACGTTTCCAATATTAATATTATGAGTGTGAAAGTCTGTCATTCTGTCTGCCTGTTACTTTTTACGCTAGAGCTTAAGGCTTAGCATATAGAATAAAAATATTGATTTCCTTAAAAATAAGTACCACACAATTGTGCATAATTAACGGTGTTCTAACAAAAAAGCTGAAACGTACGAAATCGCGTGCACCACTAGTTTAATTTAAACGGAAGAGATAACTTTATTCAAGTCTTGCGGATAATTACTGATAACTGACATTTCATAACATAATTTCTTATGAAACAATTCTTAATCAATTTATATAAAACTGTCAAGTGATAAAATATTCTTTATCATTTATAACAACTTTGATAAAGGTATAATATATGGATGAATAAGTAACTGCTCAGAATATATATGAAATGAAATATAATATGAAATATAATATGTATGAAATATCATTGGGTAATAAGTTAAGCTATAATATTGGGTAAATCATAAATTGGGTAGGTAATTGTTTGTAGTCAACTTTATCACCAGTTTTAAATCATGTGTATCTATACTTATTATAAAACAAAGTCCCCAAAAGGTGTCGGTTTGTATTTTATCAATTTTCTCAAAATCTACTGAATAGATTGTAGTACGGATTTAACAAGAAGATAATGCATTTCTTCTGGAAGGTTTGTAGGTTAATAGTGCATTAGGATTTTAATTTTGTAAATTGTGTTGAACAGGTCGCGTAGTTGTAGAGAAAGTCGCTTGCTGGGAGCTTCAGTCGCATACGCCGCGTAAAACGACATAGTTGAATTTAAGTAATGTAATTTATAGAATTAGGCGTTACTTTGCAAAGATCTATAATAGTAAAATTATTTTGCCCTTCACAAACTCAACAATCGTTTCGTTTCGGTTGCGGCGAAACGATTGTTGAGTTTGTGATAGTGAACGTATATAGTGCTTGTGTATTGTGGTGGCGGTGGTGGAGGTTTGTGCATGTGTTTTTACGAATCCTGCATGTATCAGGTATGATAACCGATTGTCCACTTACATTTAGCATTATATATATTTTCTATTTTACTTCTTCGCGGATTATAGCAAAATAATTTTACTATGACTTTTGTATTAAGTTATGTACTTCCTTTTTAATGTACTAACTTAAGTAATTTACTACTTTAACTTTGATCTACGAGATAACATTAAAAAAGTCCGCGACAGTGTGTCTCTATCTCTTATGGTTAACTTACAATAACTACTTTTATTTTCAAAGTTTCAATTAAATACACTGATTTCCACGCGAGCGAAGCCAAAAGCCCAGCTAGTACTACATAAATTAGTATCATTTGTTTCACAAACAATCAAAACATGAATAGTTAATTGCCTCTCATTGCGAACTCTACGTTAAGTAGCCGTGTGGTATCCAGCTAAGTAGAATAGACCACCTTCATTTCTTACCGAGGTGTCGTAAAAAGTGACTAAGGTAAATCGACCCGCCGTGTGGTGTCCGGCTGAGTAGAATAGGCTAACCTCGTTTCTTACCGAGGTGTCGTAAAAAGTGACTAAGATAAGTAGTCCCACCGTGTGGTATCCGGTTTTGTAGAATAGACCGCCCTCTTTATTACCGAGATGTCGTAAAATATGACTAAGTTAAGTTGATGTCAGGCAGGCGGCCAGTCGTAAAAACAGAGCCAAATCATGTGACAGCATGTTTATGATATGTTGTGCCGATACCACTTAGAGTGGGATAAGGGGGGAAGGATGATGTGAAATCTACGTTAATGTTTCAAAAGGATCGCTTTTAAGTTAACAGAGCCAGGTATATCTGCTTGTATTTCGGAACGATATTAAAAGTGCAGACTAGTATCTCTCAATGGTGCTATTAGGCAGAAGTTCAGTACAATTTCCAAGTAATAAAACTGAAAGCCTACCTATTACGGTGAGAACGTAAACAGCAAAGGACATTTGGGGACTCTTTTTACTGTCGACATCAATTTATATTTTTGGCCTACGTGAGCGGAATATTTAATACATGACAACACTTTCGGTATATTTTGTCTTTCGTATTTATTTCAGTTTTCCATTTTTAATCAGCATTCATGTTATATGAAGCTACATAGGCTGGAATCTGTAATATATACATTTATTTATTTTATTAAATACAGTTAAAAAACTACTCCAATAGCCACAAAAATTTACGAGATTTTCTATAGATATTTTAGAGATTACTGGATGAATTTAATATATGTCTAAAAGTTCACTAAGATCTTTCTATCTACAGATAATTCTCGTAATTTACAAAATTATCAATTTATTATTTGTTATTATTGTATTATTACTTGTTTTAAGTTAATGCTATGCCGTGTCAAATTTTGTATTATCATTTAAGATTTTATGTAATAAAAAAAACGGTTGCCTGTAAAGTCGGTTTTACGGGCAAAGATTTTACGTGACAACGTCTTTTTCTCGGTAGAATATTTATTGATATGAATATTATTAAATTGCACAATAGGAACAAGGAATTGAATGAAAATAAGAATTGCACAAATTTTAAGTATAGAAATATATTTTGTTTACCAGAGACACAAGCACGCACCGATTCAACGCGCCTAATTCTCTAGTGCTGCGCGCGCGGCGGACCAATCATGTTTGAGTGGGAGAGAGACGCAAGGCATTCGCCAGTCCGGCGGGCCTCTCTTTAGTTCGGTGACTCATCGTAACAGACGTGAGCGGGCGTTACACTTTTTCATGAGTGACTCCAAGCCGCAACTTAATTTAAGACGTTGTCACGTCAATAAAAAAATAATTAAGACCTAGCTTTTACCCGTGACTTCGTTTGCGTGATAGGTGGATAATAGATGTCATCCTATTCATGTAGAATTAGCGGTATTTCTATAGCCTATATGTTATTCCGGTGTATGAGGAATAATTGTGCCAAATTTTATCGATATTGGCCCAGCGGATTCGCCGTGAAAGAGGAACTAACGTACATCCATACCTACAAACTTTCGCATTCATAATATTAGTAGGATATTATCAGTTAAAAGTTGGAATTATATTAACCAAAATACAACGTAAAATAATTGAAATATTAAAACAAAGTTGACAACGGCTAATTTGTTCGTAATACTGAAATTCGGTGTGAAGGGTAAGCTGAAATTAAATTCTGTGTTTACTGGAATTTTCACGACCCTTTCACACTGGTTGAGTAATTTACTATGTAAAATTAATTTAGTTTGTATGATTAGAATTAAAAGCATGTACAAATGAAATCGAATATTTTATAAGTGGTACATGTTAGGATTGTTAGATTTGTGCGTTAATTAAATTCTGGATTAGGTTTTACTTATGTTTACTACGAAAAAATATAAAGATTGCGCAAACTTTTGCCCATTGTTTATAAGAACAAAGGTCAAATTTTATTATGCCAAACTCAGCCGTGAGGACAAAAAGATGAAATGCTAAAATATAAATAAAACGAAGCAATTTTAACGAAGTGTTGAAATGAAGTGGCCATACAGCCTCCTTTACATTTTAATTATATTTTTTTTTCTAGTAAACTTTTTCTATTTAAACATTAAAATTTTTTTAATTATAGCAATACCGCTACTTTTTTCGTATTTGTATATTTCTGACATAACTATACAGGTGAACAGTCATACGGCATTAATTTTAATTTAAGGTACCTACACATCGCTAGCGTTAGCGGAGGGGGGTTTCTCTTTCGAGGGGTCCCTACCCGAAGGAGGTGTTCTCTGGGATCAGAGCTGTCGGCGGGGATGGGGGCAATATGTACAATGATACCCTGTCCTTGCCATCAGCAGCGTGGTGGAGCACACAGGTCGTTTTAGTCGCTGCGAGTCCGCCATAACCGACGCCTGTTCCCGTCGATGCCCATAAGGGGTTTTTTCCTGTATTAAAAAAAAACCTACACATCGCAGCATCCAACATGAAAAAGACCGTTAATTCACTGGTTGCGAAATGCGGAGAGTAGAGCGCAGAAGCTCTACCAGCGTCGGGGAATGACGGCCTAAGGGTGCCTCCTGTGAGGCCGGACCGCGGCTTATTGCGGCGTGTACTAAACCCCTAAAAATTAGTAGGTATAGTAAGAATACATTAAGTTCATAAAGGATCTAGGACAGGCTCCTTAGCAGCTGCTATATGTTTATATTTTAGAATGTGTTTAATTATACAAATAATGTCACAATTCTTATATTCATATTATGTACCCGTAAAATACATCGATCGCCTCGCATTTTCAGATGGGCGTCCGATATCAGGTAAGACACTAATTTATCGACTTATATTTTAGTAACTAGAAAAGCTAAAGTTAAGGGTAAGGGTGTTTTTAAAGGAACGAAGCAAAACAAAATTAGTAGGAAGGACAAATATTAACAATGGGGATATTGCCATTGCTGTCACGTCTATCGAATCCCGCTGGATTACATTCGTGTCACGTACTTTGATAGCTCTCATGGTGCTATCACTTGTTGGCACAGACATTTTAAACGTGTCGCGGTATTAACTTCTTTATGTTTGAATATATTGTGTCTTAATTGAGAGCGTAATTAAGAGATAACATAAATATATTGGTTAGACTGTTTAATCAATAAAGTAGCAAACGCCAGTGACTTCGCCCGCGTAGAAAGTTTAATGCCGTAATATGGCATTTTGATAACCATAAAAATGGTGGGTTAACCTTTAAAGCTAGGTATATACTGTCGCGGATTTTTATTTAGATCTTTTAGAGGGGAACAATTTTGTAGTACATGATTTTTGAATAACTTTCACCGTTTACTTAGCGCACGCAAGGAAAGCTTTAAATTTTGCCGTTTTCGTAATATTTTTTAATGGTGCTCCTCTCTTATTCATCTTAACGTGATGTTACATAGCCTATAGTGTTAGGGATTGGACAGTGTTGCCAATTAATGTATTATTAGTTTTAGTGTGCGTTTCGAACAGCAAAAGAGCGGGAAACATTTTTGACAGGTGACGTTCCGGGCGTGTTGAAAGTTAGTTTTTGTGTGACCGTGGACGGAGAAACAGTGATTACAGTCTTTATAAACTTAAATATTATCTTATTTATTTCTCTCAAGCTAACAAATGCCTTCCTCGATAAATGGACTATCTTACACTCAAAGAATTTTTCATATCGGTCCAGCAGTTCCTCAGATTAGCGCGTTCAAACAAGCAAACAAACTCTCCAGCTTTATATATTAGTATAGATTCTCATTTGTTCATGTGAAAGTGTGACCCATTTTAACCATTTTTATGGTTGTCAAAATACTATATTACGGTTTTAATCTTTTCTGGAGGCGCTGCTTTATATAGCATTAATTGAAGGACAGGGTACAAAAAACTTGCGAGTAAAAGCAATAAAAGTCCAACGATATATCATTCACGCACAATGTAACTCACGATAAATAATAATATATCGAATCATCATCTTCCTACCCTTATCCCACTCTTAGAGGGGTCGGTATAACATGTTATAAACATCTTGTCACATGATTTGGCTACGTATTTTACGACCGGCCGCCTGCCTGATGTCAACTTAATTTAGTCGTATTTTACGACACCTCGATAAGAAAGAGGGTTGTCTATTCTACTTAACCGGATACCACACGGTGAGTCAATTTACCTTAGTCGCCTTTTACGACATCTCAGTAGGACATGAGGGTGGTCTATTCTACTCAGCCGGATACCACACGGTGAATCAATTTACCTTAGTCGCCTTTTACGACACCTCGGTAAGAAAAGAGGGTGGTACTATTCTATTCAGCCGGATACCACACGGCGGGAATAATAATAAATCGAATAAAAAGATAAAAAAGGAATATACAAATTGTATATATGGAAACACTGGAAATTATCCAGAGATAGAAAAAGTTTGATACACTCGTGGCTCTTCGTATTTCAATTTACTTAGTCCAAAACTTTTCGTGTAAGTTATATAAGCTTGTCGAACCGTGTAACTTTGGAAAGCCAAAAGTTGTTGTTAATAAAAATGATGGGAACAAATTGTACTAGGTGTTCAATATTATTTGTTTCGCTTTGTTGATATTTGTAATGCAAAAGAAAGGCCAAATATGTAGGGAAACTTTCTTTAATGACTTTACCTTTATTGCGTACATAAGCTGAATGACCATAGACGGTGCGTTCTACAATACGTAGTTTGACAATGTGTCTATGACACATTACAAGTCAAGATTGCCGATAGATGGCGATATATGTTTTAAGCTTCTATTTAGTCGTGCTATGTTTATGGCGCGAACACTAGGTATTTCTAAAAAAGTAATGATATCATTATTCTACTAGACTATGCTACTAATATTATAATGCGAAAATTTGTGAGTATGGATGTATGTTTGGTACTCTTTCATGGCGAATCCGCTGAACCAATATCGATGGAATTTGGCACAATTATTCCTTATACACCGGAATAACATATAGGCTATAGAAATCCTACTAATTCTACAGAAATAGGATGACATTGAAAAGCGTCATCTATTAGCAACCTTTCACGCGACAACAGTCCACGCAAACGAAGTTGCGGGTAAAAGCTATTTTTTCTATAATTCCCGTTTTAAAATTAATATTTTATTCTATCTGATATCCGGCTGAGTAGAAAGGACTACCCTAGTAACGCCTAATTCCATAAATTATTTATAAATATAAATAATAATAAATATACATAAATATATGGGACACACACGGTCGTCCGTCCCTAAAGTAACTTAATACTTGTGTTATAGGTGACATACAACTGGTGAATATACTTATATAATTTTTAAATACATACTTAAATAAAAATATACACCCAGAATCGAAGACCAACAAATTAATTTATAGAAAATGTTGGCCCTCTGCAGGAATCGAACCTGCGACACGCGAAGGCAGGGTCACTACCCACTGCGCCAACGGGCCAGTGGGTAAGCATATTTTTAGTTTGTGGCTAAGCATATCAAAGATTATTCCCCACAGTACAAGTCAAAGTTTTTAGCTTTGGGTGATTCGGTGAAGTCAGATTTCTTTTATAAGAATTTGTAGATAAAGAGCAAAGTATGTTCAAACTTCCGAAGTTCTTGTATCCAACATAGCCCTGACGTAAGTTATTTAACAATATTTCGTAGTTTACACTTTTTTGGCCGCCCCAAGATTGTTATGGGACTGATCTGTGTAAAAGTGATAAATATGTTTGTCAATACTTTTTCTTAGTATATTTGTTGAAAACTATATAATACAGTACCAATCCGCATTGGAGCAGCGTGGTAGGTCTTAGCTCCAATCCTTCTCTCCAAAAAAACGGAGAGAAGAGGCCTATTCTCAGCAGTGGGAAAGTAACAGGCCGCTTACTTATATAATACAGATTCTTGACTCCGATTCGTCTTGAAAGTTTAGTTAGGTCTACTTACTTACTTATTTGCTAGTATAAGAATGATTTTAACATGATCATCATCATCCTCCTGCCCTTATCCCACTCTAAGTAGGGTCGGCACAACATGTTACAAACATGTTGTCACATGCTTTGGCCACGTATTTTACGACCGGCCACCTGCCTGACGTCAACTTACCTTATATACTTTGTGACTCGCCTATTTCCTAATACCACGCTTAAATCGTCAGATTATTGAAATCTAAGCTATTCTGCAACCTTCCCTTTATTTGACGAGCACGAGTTTTCCATCGATTTTTTTACTAATCTGAAAGTCTGCCCTCAACACAGGCCCCTATATTAAAGGGTCATATAAGGTAAGGTGTAATGTACCCCACATTACAGGGTACAACGTTTCTCCCCTTATTATTTTCTGACGCGCTTTAGTAACGCAGAAAATCCCCGCTTGGGCTCTCCTACCATAATAAAAGCTCTTCAATTGTCGCCCTATATGCAAATGCATCATATTCCTGAACAGGATTTCTATAAGTAAGTAAGTAGCGGCCTGTTACTATCCCACTGCTGGGCATAGGCCTCTTCTCTCCGTTATTGGAGAGAAGGATTGGAGCTAGACCTACCACGCTGCTCCAATGCGGATTGGTAGGTTACACATATCTCCAGAATTCTCTAGAGATATGCAGGTTTCCTCACGATGTTTTCCTTCACCAATTCGGATTTCTATAGCCTATATGTTATTCCTGTGTATAAGGAATAATTGTTCCAAATTTCATCGATATTGGTTAGCAGATTCGCCGTGAACGAGTAACAAACATACATTCATACTCACAAACTTTCGCATTTATAATATGAGTAGGATAGGATAGGATTTTTAATTGCATAAAATCGCATTCAGTTTGATGTTGATAAAAAAAACATTCAAATGGAAAATCCAATGTTCGTTTCGTTTGTTTTATTACGGTAGTGAAAGTGGTTATTGGATCAATCAATTTTCGGTTCGAGGACAGCTTTTAAAATGTTTGTACCGGAACTTAAATGCAGGTGAAATCTATACTATATATAAAGCTGAAGAGTTTATTTCTATGATTGTTTGAACGCACTAATCCAGGCTAATCACTACTTGACCGATTTGAAAAATTCTTTGAGTGTAAGATAGTCCATTTATCGAGGCAGGCTATATACTATATAACATCACGCTATCATCACGCATCACGTCTGCGTTACCGCGTTTTATCGCGAAATACAAGCCCTCTTGTTACTTAGAATTAAAAAATTTGATTCCTGTTTATCATACGTCGTTTCAATCTTTTTAACCAATTCTTTTAGTGCTCGGCGATAAAACGTTTGGTGATTATACTCGTATCACAAGTAGAAAAGCAATCATTCGGTCGGATTGACATCGTAATTATTTACTGTGTGTGCGTGAATGAAAATAAATGGTTAACGTATCTGTCTCTTGGATGTGCGCCAAATAACCGAGCTGTAACTTGAATGGACTGGACTGATATAAACTACATAATTGGAACATTGCCATGCTTGAACCTACTGTATTTATAAATTTTGTCTGTGCTAAGTTAGACTTTCTTTTTCCAAATAAAAGGCAACCTGATCTTTCTTTTAGTATAGCGGATTTGCGCTTCACTTTTATCTCACTGGATAGTAGAGATGTGCAAAATGTAACCTTGACGAGAAAAAACTGATTTATAACTTTTCGATCATGGAATATATATTACGCTTTTATATGTTTAAATCATTTAGCTCAGTACGGTTCAGAGAGAGTTAGCGTTTCGCGTTGAGTGGCTGACGGCTGATGGCCGCCGCATCATAATACATCGCACTGAATTCACATCGAACCTTTTCAAAATCGCGTTATTTTTGAGTAGCGCACGTAGAACGCTACGATGACTGCTACGTCATAAATACACCGCACTGAATTCTGATCGGATCGTGTCGCAATCGCGATCGCTTTGAGTAGCTCACGTAGAACGTTACAATGGCCGCTACGCCACTTAATACACCGCATTGAATTCACATCGGATCGTTTTGCAATCGTGTTCGCGTTCGCGTTAAGTCGCTGACATAGGAGGTTACAATGGGCCGCCGCGTCGAATACACCACACTGAATTCGCATCGGACCGTTTTCCAATCGCATTATCGTTGAGTAGTTCACATAGAACGCTACGATGGCCGCTACGTCATAATATACCGCACTGAATTCGCAGCGTTAGCGTTCGTGTTCAGTTACTTACATAGGACGCTAAGTTACGGTTTCTCTACGGCATCGTACCGCAACACTAAATAATTTTCCTGCATCTTTGGAAAATATTTTTGTGGGAAGTTCTTGGCAAAAGTGATAGATCGTTGCGATTCCCCTGTATGATTTATACTTGTACTAATAGAGTCAAAATAATAAATGCTAAGTCATAAAAAAGTATTAAAAAAACGGCTTAGAACTCAATTTTATAACAAATAAACCTATAATTGGAGCGTATCACATAAAACTCCCGGCAAATATTGCGGTTGTAAATAATTTATTCCAACATTAAAATAATGAGTCAAGGCCTGCTTTTGGGATAGCTTTTTACGACGAAGTGTAAAATGGACGGATACATTTAACGCCTTGTTAATTTTAGTGGTCTGTTTAAGCCAATTTGCATTTACCTGAGCGTACTGAAGTCGAATCCAAGTAAACATTCAAATTTTATTGTAAAGGCCGGTAGTTAAAGATAATGGTCTGGGGAATCTAAGTAAGGTTTTAAGGTTAGAGGAAAATACCAAAAGATAACCTCACCGTCTTATAATATTTTTATATATTCATCCCTAGGGTAATGCGTACATGTTCTAGAATTTCCCACAAGGGTAATGGCGTCTGCAAAAGACCTTGGTACGGTTATATGATATTCTCTGTATTTTTTAAACCTTTTTGGCTTGGTGCGATTAATCACTTTTCTCTCTTTTTTTAATCTTTTCCCAGCAGTAATCCTGACTACATTATAAAATCACTTTAACTGATGCTATTTTACACCTTATTTAAGCAATTAAGCGCAGGTAGGTAGATTTATAGAAACCGAATAGAACTCGCAAGGAAAGGTTTAAATTTTGCCGTTTTCGTAATATTTTTTAGTGCCGCTCTTCTCATATTTATTTTAGCGTGATGTTTTATATATAGACCTTATAGGCCTTCCTCGTTAAATGGACTATCTTAAAGATCATCAGATCGGTCCAGTCATTCCTGAGATTAGCGCGTTCAAACAAACAACAATCAAACAAGCGAACTCTTCAGCTTTATATATTAAGTATAGATTCCAAGCTGTGGTAGTCCAGCGGTAACACCGTGCGACTCTTTCGAGGAGGTCACGAGTTCAAACCTGGGCAGACACCAATGAGTTTTTCTATTAAAACTTATGTGTCTAATTGTTAATTGCAATTTATCACACGCTTTTCGGTGAAGGAAAACATCGTGAGGAAACCTGCATATCTCTAGAGAATTCTGGAGATATGTGTAACCTACCAATCCGCATTGGAGCAGCGTGGTAGGTCTTAGCTCCAAACCTTCTCTCTAAAAAAAAAACGGAGAGAAGAGGCCTATTCTCAGCAGTGGGATAGTAACATGCCGCTACTTTTATAGATTCCACGCCACCAAAAATCGGTCTTTAAGTACGTCACGTTAACCTAGGTGAGTGTTTAGTTCAGTATTTAATAAATAATTCTAAAGTAATCAGTATAGTATAGTTAAGTGAAAAAAATTTGAACAATTAGAAGCTTGGCTTATTATACATTTTCAATGCTTTTTATTACAAACATGTTTACAGACTATGCTTAGATATTTTTCTGAAGTTTATTTTATAGTTAAATACAATTTGAAAGATGTCTTGTATTTAGATATCTTTCAAATTGTTTCTTCATTTTCGTTTCTTCAGTCTTTCAATTTCGTCAATTTCACAAATATTTTTTTTCTTATTTTTATTGAAGCTGGTATAGCCTAGTACTTTACCCAGTTCCCGCTTGACGTTGAGTTTTGGGACACCCGGTATATACCCAGTACATTTTAAGATAATTTAGGATTGGTCGTTATCTAATCTCCAACTTTATATTACGTTCATAAATAATTGAACCAAAACAACTCTGTCCTTTTGTGACTACAATTCAAAATCAGTGTATTCAAATATTATTATTTCATTACTCTATATAAATGTACCTATAGATATGATTACAGATCTATTTAGTAACCAAAACTAAAAATGATAAAGATTTTGGTAAATAAAATAAAAACAATATATACATCGCACGCTTAGTATTAAAGTGACCGAATTCAAAGTTGTTTGTGGCAAATCGCAATAAAGCGTAAAGAAACTATGTCACTATTACAGCTAGTAACACCCGCGACTATGTTCGTGCCTTCTTAAGCGGTAAAGTTTCAAAAATAATGAAATATGTTTTACCTATTACCGAAAAAGGGACCTTCTATCGAAATCCTTATATCTAAGTTATAATTGTATTAAATTTAATCAAATTTCGTTCAGCGAATAAGCCGTGAAAGCGTAACAGAAAGATAGACTTTCGCATTTATAATAAGGCTCATAATTTTTTTATCCCAAAAGGAATCTCCCAAAAAAAGCTTCGACTTATTACATCTGTGAGCAAATATTTTACTAATTCGTCACAAAAAATTTCTTTGCCCAGACGGGTCGTTAAGTGGACATTTTTTTCAAAACTGCTAATGTACTGGATCAAAGAGGATACTTTATTTTATTTAACATTGTGGGTTTCAGTGTAATGGTTCGTAAAAGCCCTCTATTATTCTATCTAATACTATGCCTATCTTTGTTTCTTTGGCGAGACGTTATAAAGGCCTCTCTCTTATATAATAGGGAAAATTTTAGACATGTAGTACACTAGTATTAAACAGTCCGAATTTAAAATCAAGCTTAATAGAGTTAGATAAATTTAGATTCTTATTTCAATACTATCTACCACGCTATCATCATCATCCGGGCCTTATCCCACTCTAAATGGGGTCACAACATGTTAGCATGTTGTCACATGATTCGGCTTATTTTACGACCGGCCGCCTGCCTGACGTCAACTTACCTTAGTCGTAACTTTTTTTAGTCGCCTTTTACACCTCAGTAAGATAGAGGATGTTATAGATAACATCCTCTATCTTACTGAGGTGAGGTTAATCTATTCTACTCTATCGGATACCACACGGCGGTCCAACTCGACTTACCTTAGTCACCTTTTACGACATATTGGTAAGGAATGACGGTAGTATATTCTACTGAGCCGTATACCACACGGCATAGGGTTAATTATAGAAAATATTTTTATTAGTTTTTTTTTATAAATACATTGCATGTGAAATACGTACAGCGATGATCAAAAAGGTTAAAAGTTGAATTTTTTTATCAATATTACAAATACTTAGTATGTGGATATGTACAGTTAATAAGCTGTGGGAGCCCAGCGGTAACACCGTGCGACTCTTTCGAGCAGGTCACGGTTTCGAACCCGGGCAGACACCAATGAATTTTTTTGTAAAATCTTATATGTCTAATTGATAATTGCAATTTATCACACGCTTTTCGGCATATTTTTAGCCATTATTATTCGGCATATTTCTGCATATTTCTAGAGATTTCTGGAGATATATGTAACCTACCAATCCGCATTGGGGCAGCGTGGTAGGTCGTAGCTCCAATCCGTCCCTCCAAAAACGGAGAGAAGAGACCTATTCCCAACAGTGGGAGAGTAATAGGTCGCTACTATGTACAGTATTATCAAAAGTGTTAAATACACATCATCATCACATTTTTTTAGTAATTTTACAAGCGCTGATACATTACTCTGCCCACTGACCTGTGAAAAACGATTTCACATCACCGTTTAAAAATGTTGGAGCACCCACACAAAGCTCGCTTGACTGATAATAGGGGATTAAAAGTTAGGAAACGGGTGGGTAGGTATAATTTATGTTGTCTCTAAAAATAGCGCGCTTTACTCGTATTTGTTTTAAACTAAAATTATTGATAGGCTTCATTCTGGGAAGCTTTTATAAGCTCACGTTTCTTCACTATTTACGGAATATACAATTACTTTTCGAAACTATCAAGTAGGTCGGATAAGTTTTAATTTAAGATTTAAGTTAAGTAAAGATTCAATTTGTAGCGTTACAGTTAAACAATTGCAACGCCGTGTGGTATCCGGCTGAATAGAATAGACCATCCTCATTTCTTACCGATGTGTCGGCTAAAGGCGACTAAGGTAAGTTGACTCGCCGTATGGTATCCGGTTGAGTAGAATAGACCGCACTTATTTCTAACCGAGGTGTCGTATAATGTGACTAAGGTAAGTTGAATCGCCGTGTGGTATCCGGTTAAGTAGAATAGACCCCCTCATTTCCTACCCAGGTGTTGTAAAAGCGACTACGGTAAGTTGATGTCAGGCAGGCGGCGGGTCGTAAAATACCTAGCAAATTCATGTGACATGTTTGCAACATGTTGTGCGATCCCACTTAGAGTGGGATAAGGGTAGGAGGATATGAATAATTTGATGTATCTAAGCAAAACGAAAACAAAGACTTATATTTAGACATCTTTCAAATTGTATTTGAATATAAAATAAACTTCTAACAATATCCAGCCATAATCTGTTAAGATGTTTGTAATAAAAACCATTGCAAATGTTAGAATCTTTGAAAGAAAATACTTTACTTCTATTGAATATCAAGTGTTTTCTTTTCCAAGGATTTTTTACTTATTCTGATGTTCAGTGATAACGGCTTATTCCGTACGAACAGCTGATACGGACTTACCTTAAATCCTATTGAAAGTAAAAAGTATTTATTTCTGTAAGCCCTTAACTTAATATCTTTTTTCCTCCCATAAGATTTATAAGAAATTTTATTGTACGCCTTCTTTAAAAATAAACTAAGAATCAGTTGGCATTTATTCTTTTACTAGCTTTTGTCCGCTACTTCGTTAGCGTGGACTGTTGTTACGTGATAATAGATGATGCTTTTCAATGTCATCCTATTCTAGTAGAATTAACAGGATTTCTATATGTAACCCCGGTGTATAAGGAATAATTGTACCAAATTTCATCGATATTGGTTTAGCGGATTCGCCGTGAAAAAGTAACAAACATAGGTTCATACTCACAAATTTTTGTATATATATAATACTAGCTTTTACCCGCAACTTCGTTTGCGCGGACTGTTATCGTTTGATAAGTTAATAAAAGATGACGCTTTTCGATGTCATCTTATTCATATAGAATTAACAGGATTTCTATAGTCTTTATATTACCCCGGTATATAAGAAGTAATTGTGACAAATTTCATCGATATTGGTTCAGCAGATTTGCTGTGAAAAAGTAACAAACATAGATCCATACTTACAAACTTTCGCATTTTTTATAATATTAGAGTAGGATAGGATGATTTAAAAGAAATGAACAAAACAAATAACCTGGAAGTTACGATTTAAATTTGAATATAATTGTATTTACTTCAACTAAATTCCAAAGAAAGTTTTATTTCATAAACACATTTATATCGCGAAAGCATGAAGACATAGTTTGTAGTTTGATAGGTAACTAAGAAATGTATAATGCTTTTAAGTCGCCGAAATAATGCAAAAATTTATCTCTGACGTCATTGTTGTAACTAAAAATAGAATAGTGCAAAAGGTAGAAAGTTAAAAGCCTTAACTTGGCTTAGTTGGAGTATAAAAACAGTTCATTAACAGAGAAAATGGGGAAACGAAAGCTTAAAACCGGTTTAAATGCACGTTTGGGAGTATTTTTAGACACGACAAAGCTCAGTCGACGCTTCCATTTTGTTCTAAAGCTTGACGACGATTCGTTTAGGGTTGTGTTATTTTTGAAATGGAGAAATATGCATATTGCAATATGTCAGAGTTGAAGTTTTAATTTTATTAAGTTTTATTTTTTTTACACAAAAAAAAGTGAAACTTAATTAAGAAAAAATAATTGGGCAAGTGGGGCTGAATCCTAGGCATTTTTACTTCTCTAGACCGCCCGTTCCCCAAACGAGCTACCATGACTTTACAATTGACAGCAAAAATATTCAATGTTAGTATTCTTTCAGTGCTCGAATACAGAGATAAAATGAAACCTAGCTAGACCGATTTTCCCGCCATTAAAATCGTTGGAGCCGTTACCGAGATTCAAAATACAGAATCGACCCATTAAGGTATCATAGTCACAAACAACCACCTAGTTTCTATTGGTCGTGATTATCGCGTTGTCAGTATATCCGGTATTAAAAACCAAAGAGATATTTAATTTCCGTGCCCGACAACAATAATAATACATTAATTACCAATAACCATCATCTTCCTGCCCTTATCCCACTCTAAGTGGGATCGGCACAACATTTTATAAACATGTTGTCACATAATGAAAAGCGACTTAATATTGGATTATTTTATATCCCACCTAACTCGTCGCAATTTAATCGTATCGAAGCTGTGGCAAATAATATAAAACGTATTTGTGAATCTATGCCAAATGATAGTTTTATTGTTTTAGGTGATTTTAACCTACCACATGTTAAATGGACAGAACATGGACCGTTACAATCACACAGCGTATCAAACATGTTAAACGCTACATCTAATCTTATTCAAATTTGTAGTTTTTGTAACCTAACACAATATAATAGTATTTCCAATGATTCGGGCAAAACACTTGATTTAGTTTTTAGCAATACACCTATTAGAGTACAACGCTCACATCAAAATCTTGTTAGCGAAGATCGTTATCACCCAAGCCTTCTAATAGACGTTTCAGATATACTTATAAAAAGTCTCAGTAACGCACAAATGATCAAACTTAACTTTAATTGCGCGGATTATAATGTAATCAATAATAAATTGTCGGATATAGATTGGACTTCAATTTTAACAGGAGATTCTATTGATGAAATTATTGATAAATTCTATGGCATACTTGATCAATTGATTGAAGATCATGTTCCTAAAATTAATTTAAAATCACGTATAAAATATCCTGTCTGGTACAATAAATCATTAATGCATGTATTACAAGATAAGACGCGGGCTCATAAGCGGTGGAAAACTTATGGCAACCCAAGAGATTATGACGAATTTTCATTATTGCGTCATAGACAAAAAGTATTGCAGACAAAATGTTACGATAAATTTAGAAATAAAATACAAAATCTTATCAAAAAAGACCCCAAACATTTATGGTGGTATCAAAAATGTCTACGTGGAAATAAAACTGGTTATCCTAGTATTATGACATATCAAGGAACAGAGTATAATAATATAGATGGTATTTGTGTAGGATTCAGCAAATTTTTTGAAAGTGTTTTTTCTAAACCACTTCCCAATTTTGACAGTTATAAAATTTTGCTGCCTGAAACTGAAGATAATTTAAATAAAATTTTCATAACTAAAAATTCTGTGCTCAAAATTCTTAAAACCTTAGATACAAAAAAAGGCGCAGGTAGTGATAAAATTCCATCTTTATTCTATAAAAGATGTTCATTGACACTTGCCGGTCCTTTGGCCATAATATTTAATAAATCAGTTAACGAATTTTCAACTTTTCCTAGAAAGTGGAAAGAGGCCTTGATTGTTCCGATACATAAAAAAGGATTAAAAAGTAAAATCGAACACTACCGGCCCATATCGATATTGAACACAGTGGCAAAAATATTTGAAAAAATTATTTACAACCTAATAGCGCCAACAATTTATAAATCGATACCACCAGAACAACATGGCTTTATGAACAAAAGATCAGTTACCACTAATTTAACAGTTTTTTCAAAATTTTGTACTAATGTCTATGAATAAAGGGAAACAAGTTGACGTGATCTATACGGATTTTGAAAAGGCTTTTGACCGCGTTGATCACGTCATACTTTTAAGAAAATTACAGGCACTTGGTATAAGAGGGGATTTGCATAGGTGGTTTTCCTCTTACGTCACTAAAAGAATGCAAGCAGTAGTTGTGGGTGGTGCTCGCAGTAATTTCATTTCTATTACCTCAGGCGTCCCTCAGGGATCAATATTGGGTCCTATGCTCTATAATGCTTATTTATACGACATTTTTACTTGTTTTTATCACTCTCGCTTCTTAATGTTTGCAGATGATAAAAAAATATATAAGGCTGTCGAAACGATTAGCGATTGCAACGGCATACAGTATGACTTAGACAATTTAGCGAACTATTATATTAATAACAACATAGCTGTTAATATTTCAAAATGTAGTCAAATAACATTTTCTCGGAAAATAAAAAAAATTGAATTTACATATAAGCTCACAAACGAACCTATTAGAAAAGTTGATTCAGTACGTGATCTAGGTATACAACTGGACTCTAAATTATTAATGGACGAGCATATACAAATTACTACTGATAGAGCCTACAAGCAATTAGGATATATAAAACGTGTGTGTAAAGTTTTTAGTGATATAAATTGTATAAAAATGTTGTACTTTGCTTACGTGCGAAGCGTTTTGGAATATGGATGTGTTATTTGGTCACCCCAATACGCTGTTTATAAGGACGAAATTGAAAAGTTGCAGAAAAAATTTATTAAATATTTAAGTTTTAAAGATTTCAAAACGTTTACATCTTATGACCAGGCCTGTAAATATTATAAAATCGAGAGTTTAGAGGTTCGGCGTAGTCAATATGACATGATGCTATTACACGCTATAATATCAGGCGATATTGACTGTAGTGAATTATTGGCTGAGCTTTCACTTCGTGTCCCAAAACGGCGCATTCGCTACACTCCACTGTTCAGCACACCGTTCGTCCACGTGAACTACGCACAAAACGCTGTATTGTGTCGTATTATGAGCACTTACAATAGCAAGTTCCATGAACTTGATTTATTTAGTAACTCAAAAGAGTCTTTCAAACATGCGCTGAAAGGATTGAACAAAACATGATAAACAATTCATTTAAAAACATAGAGCTTATGCAAGCACACACAAACACACACACACACGCACATACTCTCAAACACATGCACACACACAAACATATACACACTCATTACAAAGAATAATGTTAATTGTTTTTTTTTCTTTTTAATTTTATTTTTGTTTATGTTAATATTTTATATCGTCTACTCAAAGAACAATTATTTGTAAAAAAAAAAAAAACTAATTGTGTAATCCTTATATGGCCTTAGTTTAAGATAATAATATTAATTTGTATTAAGTAAGAATTTTGTTACGCTGTAGGATTACCTAATAAACAAATAAATAAATAAATAAATAAATAATTTGGCTACTATTTTACGACCGGCCGCCTGCCTGACGTCAACTTATCTTAGTCGTATTTTACGACACCTCGATAAGAAAGATCTATTCTACTTAACCGTATACCACACGGTGAGTCAACTTACTTTAGTCGCTTTTTACGACACCTCGGTAAGACATGAGGGTGGTACTATTCTATTCAGCCGGATACCACACGGCGGATTAATTACCAATAATATCTTACAGTAATAGTATATGAATACGTATATCTGAAGCTGTGGTAGCCCAGTGGTAACACCGTGCGCCTCTTTCGAGGAAGTCTAGGGTTCAAACCCCGGGCAGGCACCAATGAGTTTTCTAGTAAAACTTATGTGTCTAATTGATAATTGCAATTTATCACACGCTTTTAGGTGAAGGAAAACATCGTGAGGAAACCTGTATACCTCTAGAGAATTCTGGGGATATGTGTAACCTACCAATCCGCATTGGAGCAGCGCGGTAGGTCTTAGCTCCAAATCCTTCTCTCCAAAAAAAAACGGAGAGAAGAGGCCTATGCCCAGCTGTGGGATAGTAACAGGCCGTTACATTATACATTACGTATATCTAATAAGGCCGGATGGTAGTACAGCATTATGATTCGCTTGCCTGTCGCAAGCTGTCTAGAATCGCATTATCTAGTAATCTCCGCAATAAGCTAACTCGATAGCAGGATAATCGCTTTATAACGGTTGTATTAAGCATATGGGATTGAATGTATATATACATAAAAATAACTGTAGGGATGACGGGAATTTCATTCGTAGAAAAATAATTTAATAGACAGATAATATTATTATTTGATTATGGAAGAAGACCAGACTGACACATAGCATTTTTTTAAATAGCGGATTATAGCAAAATAATATAATAATTAATTTTGAAAACATTCTTTGGTTTTCGTCCAACCTGTACGTTATAATTGATATGTGGAGAAATATTTTATTATAATCCGTGTGGTTTCCGGCAAAGTAGAATAGATCACTCTTATTTCCGATTTTTTTTGCAAATGCGACTAAAGTAAGTTGACCCGCTGTTTGGTATCCGGCTGAATAGAACAGACCGCCTTCATTTCTTACCGAGGTGTCGCAAAAGAAGACTAAGGTAAGTTGACCCGTTGTGTGGTGTCCGGCTGAGTAGAATAGACCAGCCTCATCTCTTACCGAGTTACAACACCACTGAAAATCGGTGTTCGGATTTCATATTCGAACCAAAGCCGAGTGGTTACCCATTTGTGACGTCACGCCACATACAAATAAATTTATTATTATTCGTGTCTTTAGAAGTAAAAAAATTTTCCTTTTTTCCTTTCTAAAATATTGCCATGCAGAAATCGAAGGTGCTCGAATGACGTCAGAAAGTATGACACGCCTTCGCTTTTGGCACAGTGCCCATCCCGTAAACTATTACTTGAACTACTCGATTGGCTCACAGCCATTCCCTTTGAAACTATTCCTATTAGGAACGACAATTTAACCTCCTTGTACAGACCTCAGATATTATTAAAAAAATATATATTTATCCACACTAAGAAGCTTTAAGCAGCGGTAGTGGAATGGTTAGGTTAAGTATTAAATTATAGTTATAAGTTTAAAATATATAGTTTAAATTAATTAACTAAAGTTTTAAGTTGTACATTTTTCACCATGTTATAAATATATTTATACTTACATATACATAGTAAATTGGTTTAGCTTTTATCTGTTGCTGACGTCCGTGCGTAAGAAAATGGCGGCCACTGAAAATCGGTGTTCGGGTTTCAAATTCGAACCAAAGCCGAGTAGTTACCCATTTTATGGCGTCACACCGCGCCCTTACAAATAAATTTATTATAATTATTGTGTCCTTATATGTAAAACTTAGTGGTGTACGTTATAAATAAAGTTTTTCTTTCTTTCTTTCTATTTAAGTTAGCACGAATGATGTTGCGGGAACGGCTTGTTAAGAATTCATTAGAACTAAACCAATCCCGAAATAACTGTTATCGTTCCACAATCTAAATGGCACATATTTTTGGCGCGAAACTGTAAAGGTCAAATTTTAGTCTGGACACAAATAGTGTCGTATTTTTGTGTTACTGACGTATGATAGCGATCTCTTTATAGCAAATGGAAATATAGATTTTGTTTTTGTATTTTTGTACTGACCTGGTTATTTAGTAAAATAACATTACAGTAACAGCTATTAATATTGGTTACTGAGTAAAATATATTATTTAATTATAATTCTTGTATATGGGTTAAGATATTTATATACAAGACACACATTTATTATACTTATATATAAACACACTCATACTATTGTATAAAGGAAATCTTACACTGTCTCAAGCGCACATCGTCAGTAACACCAGAGCGTTGGGCGTGGGTGGACGTATAGTGACAGTGCGTGTTTGAACCTTAGCATCTTACATACAATCATCATCATTTTCCTGCCCTTATCCCACTCTAAGTGGGGTCGGCACAACATGTTATAAACATGCTGTCACATGATTTGGCTGCGTTTTTACGACCGGCCGCCTGCCAGACGTCAACTTACCTCAGTCGTATTTTACGACACCTCGGCAAGAAAGAGGGTGGTCTATTCTACTAAACCGGATACCACACGGTATGTCAACTTACCTTAGCCACCTTTACGACACTTCGGTAAGAAATGAGGTTGGTCTATTCTACTCAGCCGGATACCACACGGCGGGTCGACTTACCTTAGTCGCCTTTTACGACACCTCGGCAAGAAAGAGGGTGGTCTATTCTACTAAACCGGATACCACAGGGTGTGTCAACTTACCTTAGCTACCTTTTACGACACCTCGGTAAGAAATGAGGTTGTTCTATTCTACTCAGCCGGATACCAGTGGGTCGACTTACCTTTGTCGCCTTTTACGACACCTCGGTAAGAAATGAGGGTGGTACTATTCTATTCAGCCGGATACCACACGGCTTGCAACTTACATACAATATATTTTGAATTTTGTTTCCAAATCACCTATATCCTGTTAGGTCTAATTTCTTACAGCGTCACCGGATAGAATAGACTAACGTAGAAATATCATCGAGGATGCAGTATGCGGAGAGTTGATAGTAGAAGCTCTTCTACGTTCGGGAAGCAGAAAGTTACTTAATGCTACGTCTAAAGTTTCCTCAAAATTGTTCAAGATACGTCTAAAGTTTCCTCAAGATTGTATCACTACTTTTGTTATGTTTTAGATTATTATTTTTAGTTTTTACTTTTACTTTTGTGGTGTTCAATAAAAGCATTCATTCATTCATTCATTCAAAATGTCGGATTATGGCGGATTATGGCGACGTCATCGAGCTTTGTTTCAAGGTTATACACAGTATCGGTCATAACAATTATTTACTGATATTAATAATCAATCAAATCCAAAATGTTTGGAATTTAGATCGACAATAATAACGAATAATTGAGAGCATCCTTTAGCAATCTGTGAATGAATTCTCCCATACAATACAAATCATGTTTCTATTGAATCAAAGGCCTTAGCAAAGTCCACAAACGCTAAGCAAAAGTGTTCAGTTACACTCTTCGGTCTTCTGTATTAATTGCCATGATATGCGTCTAATGTATTTAAAAAATTTAGTGACTTATTCGCCAAGTTCGCAACCTTAAATTGGTTATGAATAACTATCACGGCACTCTAGTATTTTCTGGAACATCTAAAAATCTCTTTCTATTATTTCTCGAATCGCTTATGCAATTTGAGACCAAATACATGCGCTCACGTGTCTCGACTACGTACAAAGGAAGAGTCCTTAATTTACATACGAAGTATGCTATTTCGCTGAGAAATTGATATCGCGTGTGTAAAGTTGCGAGATTTATCTACATAAAACAAATATATAGTCACTAAACGCTTGTTAACATTAAGTACATATTAAGTTTTAATGAATTAAAAATACAAGTATAAGTTCAAATGAAATTTATATTCTATTCTGGGGCTCTTGAGTTCAAATGTTTTGGTTTTAAGCTTACGAATTTTCAATAAAAAGTCATGTGCTTGATTAATATTTATATTCGCCGCCGTGTGGTATCCGGCTGAGTAGAATAGACCACCCTTTTTCTTACCATCTTAGTGTCTTTCTTAGTATCGTAAAATACTACTAAGATAAGTTGTCATCAGGCATGCGGCCGGTCGTAAAATACGTAGTCAAATGTATACAATCGTTCTTGATTTAACGAATTAGATGTCCTCAAGAAACACCGCCGTGTGGTATCCGGCTGAATAGAATAGTACCACCCTCATTTCTTACCGAGGTGTCGTAAAAGGCGACTAAGGTAAGTTGACCCACCATGTGGTATCCGGTTTAGTAGAATAGACCACCCTCATTTCTTACCGAGGTGTCGTAAAATACGACAGATGTAAGTTGACGTCAGTCAGGCGGCCGGTCGTAAAAACGCAGCCAAATCATTTGACAGCATGTTTATAACATGTTGTGCCGACCCCACTTAGAGTGGGATAAGGGCAGGAAGATGATGTCCTCAAGAAACTTTCTTTCATATTAAGGCCTTGAATATGATGTATTATGTGCTATGTAAGTAAAAAGTGAGCTTATTGAGTAACTTTTAAAAGCCTCTCTTTCTTCGGGTTTCATTGATTGATCGGTAGCTAAGTCGTACGGAACTTTTATTAAAACTTGTTACGAACGTAATTTTATGAAAATATTTTGACCTTTTCTAAGGTAAAACACGAAACATGAAAAATATAATTGTTCGTAAATATTTCATAATTTTTATTATTTCGTAATATATCTTTTTGTCTCTGGGCAATTGTCATATTTTTATTCATCGATATGTGGGTAGCAATTATCGAAGTGTGGGGAGCCACTCAATGCCTTCGCGGAACCTGATATAACCGAAATCAGCGTAGGTCGTTTATCGCGATGGCGATTGTTACAAAGATTTATTCAAGATTTTTGGAAACGTTGGCACAACGAATATTTGCATACATTGCAACAAAGAGGGAAATGGACGAAATCGATTGAAAATATTCGCGTTGGTACATTAGTTCTCGTCAACGATCCTAACTTACCTCCGTTACAATGGAAGTTAGGCCGTGTATCGGAAATTTATCCATCAAAAGATGGTGTCATTCGTTCTGTTACACTCAAAACTCAGCAAGGCTTGCTAAAGAGACCTGTCCACAGGTTATCTCCCTTGCCTATTTAGTTTTTAATTTAAAGTTTTTACTAGTATTTTAGTTTTGTTTTCTTATTTTAATTTCTTTTAATAATTTGACAGTTGCATTCGTAATTTGAGCCTAGTTAAAATTACATTTTAACGGTGGGCGGTGTTCGTAAATATTTCATAATTTTCATTATTTCGTAATATATCTTTTTGTCTCTGGGCAATTGTCATATTTTTATTCATCGATATGTGGGTAGCAATTAAAACGCCACTCGCCGATCGGTTCGTCTGTCGCCGTGCGAGTGTCTACGTGAGCGCGGAACCTTCGCTAATGGCCGCTCGATCGCTATACATTATTCGTATTAAATTCGTTGTCGAACATTAAATAATTCGTCTGCAATATTACCTAAGTGCAGTGCCTAACATAAAGTGTCGTGTTGAGTTTCGGACTCGTAAAAGTGTTACTGTTCGTGCGAGTAACATTCCCTTGGCGTCACAAGAAACGGCCGGCCGCCGGCGCATTTCAAGGACTTCGAACCTTCCAGTGCACGCTGGCAGTACAAAGGCATCGAAAGGTGGGTGGTGCGAAGTTGTTACTTCGTATCGGTAATAAATTACGCATTGCCCAGAGAGATAGAAAATAGTTAACGCCCTGAACCCCCCTATACAGACCTAGGGTCCAGGGACCAGGTTACTTTTAATTAGGGAACATTTCCCTACAATAATATATATTTCTTAATTTCGGAAACGGATCCAACGATTATCATGAAATTAAGCATGTAGTGTGCTTAATCGATCTAGCTAAGATTTAAAAAAATTACATTTTATCTCTGTTTTCGTTAACGTGTGATATTTGGCTGAGTAGAACAGACCCCCATTTCTTACTGAGGTATCGTTAAAGGTGAGTAAGGTAAGTTGACCCACCGTATGGTATGCGGTTAAGTAGAATAGACCACCCTCTTTCTGATTGATACGTCGTAAAATACGGCTAAGGTAAATTGAAGTCAGGCAGACGGCCGGTCGTAAAATAGTAGCCAAATCACGTGACAACATGTTGTGTCGACCCCACTTAAGTAGGATAAGGGCAGGAAGAAGTAGACATTTTATATCTGTTTTCTAGCACTGAAAATTGCTATAATGTAGAATAGAATGCAAATGATATTTTAGCTGTCATTTTTAAAGTTGTTACAGCTCAGTGAGCTACGGGCGGACTAAATTGTTCAACATGACATTACCTAGATAAAGTTGTCGCTCTTTTTTTCTCATTTTTACATATTTTTAAAGCCTTTATATAGAACCTCATGAATAGGAAAGGTTCGTTTAAAGAAACTTCTTAAAATTCATAGGGCGGGTAAGAGGTAAGGTATGAAACAGATGCATACGAAATTTTACAGTCTCCTCTTAATTCCGTCATTTTGCTTGTCCGTTGCGTGATCGGAATTTTAAAATATTATGCGTGTGTTCATATTTTTGTTACGTGTGTGGCGATAGTATATTAATTAGCTGATTAAGAGTTATTTTTAAGTGGTGTAACGTATAATACGTAACATATATATATATATGTATATAATTATATATTAGTTAATACCCATGATCGAGCCCACCTACCCAAAAAAAATTCTGAGCAAGGCTCCGTCAATCAGGTACTTTTAGTTATATAAGAAGTACCCATGGACAAAATGTTCATGGATCCCACCATCAGTTCAGCCATTAGAACAGCATCATTCAGCCATCAGCCAGTACTCACCATCAGAACACTAAGCCTAAGCAAAAATGTAAGCGGTACTTCTTCCAGTACATCTATACTTGGAATGCTGTGAACGAACCGCCCGCGCTCTCTGTCTAAGTGACAATAAATTTACTATCCTGTCTTACTTACCAATAAACTGTCAGTTAGCTTATTCGAAACATATCTGACACATATCTCGGAATTTTGCGTTTCTCAGGTTTCTGATAGGCTTATTCAGCGCTTAAAGTCCCTAATAAGTTAACATGTAGATCATGTGGCTGTTACTTTGTTTATCTGCTATATAGCAAATACCTATTTCAAAATGGCCCCGATTTTTTTTTAATTTTTAACTTTTTAGAGTCTCTTTTTAGAGACATTTATCTGTTACTTAGTTTATTTGTCGGTTAACTATCCGACACTTTATCAGTAACTTGTAAAACAGGCCCTAAGGTTAATAAATGTATAGTATTGGACTTTTTCTATCCTACTTGGCTTGAGACTTTTCTATCTGTTTTTGGAGAGAAGGGTTGGAGCTAATTAATTTCGTAAGATACATTGTAATCCTTATTTTAATGTCATCCATGGCATCTAACGAACTATTAAAAACACTAGAGTTTTCTTCTGTTTCAAATTATGGGACTCTTTAAGAATCATGTTTTCTAGGCATTTTTGTAGGAGTTTTATAGTCTTTACGCTACGCTTTATTGTAATTTTTCACAAAACAACAATTTTGAATTAGGTCACTATAATATTAAGCGTGCGATATAACACTAAACTTTCATTCAGTCACATATTCCGTTATAAAAATTTGTACCAATTTGACCTATGTCAATGTCGCTTAATCTATGGGGAAATCATTTTCAACGTTCTTTGACATTAATAGGAAAAGTTGCTGAAGCTATTGAAAGTAATAATAGAATTATTATTTTGTTTTGCAGTTTATTACCTTAGTACAACGTCATCAAATATTATTTTGATAACTTTCACGGATTTCATCATTTTGATCAAATAACGTAGACGTATGGTATATTCAAAGTATTTCGGAGACTTACCGTTGAGTACACGTTATCTCGATAGACAAGTGCGTCCTCAAATTGGATTTTCATTTTCAAATGGAATTCGTGGTATGGAGTATATACGTTCCCACTTTAACGTTATTGGATTTGAAGATACTTGACTACTTGACGTTTCTTCCCTTCTATTTTCGTGTAAATTCACGATTAAATTGATCTTGTTTAAGACTAGCAATCGCCAGCGGCTCCGTCCGCGTGGATATAACCGTAATATAGTATTTTGATAACCATAAAAATGGTTAAAGTGGGTTAACCTTAAAAGCAAGACATGCATATGACTTCGCAGACTTTTATTTAGAACTTTTAGAGGGGATCAATTTTGTAATACATGATTTTTCAATAACTATTACCGTTTACTCAGCGCACGCAAGCTTTAAACTTTTTTCGTAATATTTTTTATTGCTGCTCCTCTCTTATTCATCTTAGCGTGATGTTATATAGCCTGTAGCCTTCCTCAATAAATGGACTATCTTACACTGTAAGAATTTTTTAAATCGGTCCAGTAGTTCCTGAGATTAGCGCGTTAAAACAGTCAACAAACAAACAAACTCGTCAGCTTTATATATTAGTATAGATTAAGAAAATATATTATATATAAATATTTAGGACATTCCTTAAGATTCTATACATCGATTATCTAAATGCCTTTATCGCACTCTAAGTGGGGTCGTCACAACATGTTTAAACATGTTACAATTTTTAGCTAGTTATTTTACGACCAGCCGCCTGCATCATATCAACTTACCTAAGTCTCCTTTTACGACACCTCGGTAAGGCAGGGTGGTCTATTCTAATAATCCATGCCATCAATTTTCTTTAATCATGGATTATAGCAACACGATGTAATAGATTTACGCCTAGGACCCTCTTAGGTCTAAAACGGTGTGTAAATTAAACATGAAACGGGAAATGTAAATATAAAAATCTGTACGCCAGCATACGTTTGAATTGTTCCCATAAACCCTAATATATTTGGGATAAAATAAATATTGCGGGGCGTTTGTGGAATTGCAACGCACACCTTTTTAGTCACGTTTCAATAGTAAATGCGGAATTTTGTATGGCATGTGTTTGCATACTAATATTATAAATTCTAAATTGACTCTTTTTGTGCGTTAAATCGCAGCGTTGGTAGGCCCCCAACGATGTGGACTGACGACCTCAAAAAGGTCGCGGGGAGCCGCTGGATCCAAGCGGCACAAAATCGTGGATTGTGGCGATCCCTTAAGGAGACCTATGTTCAGCAGTGGACGTCCACCGGTTGAGAAAGAAGAAGAAGAAGTGCGTTAAATTCTTCCGACTAATTAATTGGACCAATATTGATGAAATTTTGCACTTTGAAATTTTATATATCTACTAACATATAAGATTAAGAATAATTATTATTATGTCATCATGCCGTCATCTTGCCGTTATCCCATACCATCCAATATCCATATCCAACACATGTTGTCACTGACGTCAACTTACCTTAGTCGTTTTTTGCGACACCTCGGTAAGAAAGAGGGTGGTCTATTTTACTCAAACGGATACCACACGGTGGCTCGACTTACGTATTAATAACAGTACCTGGGTAACCGAGCATTGTTCGGTAATTTTTTAAAAGATATTACAAAAATTCAAAATTAAAAAAAAAGCGCCGGATGACATGTGGGAATCGATACCAGGTTTCGAACTTTTTTGGTCCGCACGTTACCATTAGGCTACCACAGCTTTGCATTTGATAGCTCAAATATTTAATTTCTATTCCTATTTTAGTTATTTTTTTAGTGCCCAAAAACGGGATAAACCGTGATTTTTTGTAAATAAAACCTAGATCTATTTTTCTCCCCCAAAACCCACTATATAAAGAATTTCAGGAAAATCGTTGGAGCCGTTTCCGAGATTCAGAAAAAAAATATATATACAAGATTAATTCATTAAAATATTAAAAATATCACGGATTATGTTAGCAAATACATTTGCTATAACCCCTGGGCTTAATTAGGGGGAGTAATCCATTCTTATTCATGGAGTATTAGTGAACCGCACGTAATACAAAACATCATTACAATATACTAGCACTGCACACATTCACTAAGACAATTCAACTTACAAAAATAATGATAATATTATTTTGCTATAATACGCGATAAATCTTACTTTATCGCGGATTATAGCAAAATAATATTCTCATTAGTTTTTATTATGGACCTCCGCAAAGTAACGTCTAATTCTATAAATTACAATTCAACTTCATTCAACGGATGGGAATTAATATTTCAAAAAGTAAATTATAATTCAAAATATTTACAAAGTTATTCGAAATGTTTAGAAACTATTTCCTTCCGATGATATATTACTCAAATCGTTCGTTTCATGTAGTGAACCAAAATGCATTTGAAATTCTGTCATTTAATGCAATTTCTGGTACAAAATTTGGCATGCGAATATTTCGTTTGCATTCTGGTTAATACTAACAAGGTAGTGCACATGAAAGCTTGCCAGATTCAAGGAAAGTAAAAATGAAATTTCTCAACTAACAGAAGCACGGTTATTTGTAAGTCTCAAGCTTTTAGCCGCGACTTCGTCCTGGAATAAAGAATAACTTTTGTCACTCTCCAACCCTGAAAATATCTCCACCACAACCCGTATTACTTATATTAATTATAAATTGTAATAGCTCAGTGAAATTTATCCAATAAACAAAAACAGAAATATATAAAAACTTTCTAAAAGTAACTTTCGACGTAAGCTAAACAACTTTCTACAATCTAAATCAATGAAAATTAAATTCAATTTTGACCCATAATTGTTATCATAACATATTTAATGTAATAAATATATTTTATCATTATTTTAGGATAACCCCAAAGTTTTGTTTTAGTTGATAGTTTGTAATAATGTTTAGATTTTGTTATCGAACAAAAACTTTGAAGGTTTCTAAAGGTTGTCGAAAAATGTAGGAAATTTTTGTTATTAGATTTTAATTGCATGTAAGTTTTAATTTTTGATAAAATTCGTAATAAGAATGAATGATATAATTTTTGACATTGACAATAAATAGTTAAAGCAATTTTTTATATATTTTCAGAATATTGGCATTGTAGTGTATAATTGTTGGCTGTAAAGATAAATTAAGATTTAATAAATGCAATATAAGAATGAAAGAAAACAGGAATAAAACAATATTTTTTTAAAATAAAACCTAGCTAGATCGATTTTTCCACCTCAAAACCACAAATATTCTGAATTTCAAAATTTCTAGTTTCTTAATTTAGAAAAATATATATAAATACAATATTAACTCATGTAAATATTAAAAACGTAAATATTCACAAGGATTTATTCGAGTCGCCTATTATTTGTTTAATGAACACAATTTTCTCTAAAAACCTAAGTATAAAGCGCTCCTTACAAACCCTAACGTAATAAATATTCAAGTAAATCTGAATACAACTAAATCAAGTTATAGATAGCTTATAATTATAATAACATAACCAGTACTTTATTGTTATTTTGAAAAATACCTATATGAAGTCGTAAAAGATATTTCAAGTTAGTTTTCTTAGAAATATATATTGAAGTGTCGGGAATAGTCCATAAATGTCAGCCTTCGAATACAAGTATGAAAATATTTCTCATATTTCGAAACTAGAAATAAATTTACGTGACGTTAAAAGAATTTCATTTCTTCAGAATATAAGTGATTAAATATTAATCACGTTTTTACTGATACTAATACTAAACTATGATAAAGATAAGGTAAATCCGCAAACTTTCTGTTTCTATAATGACTCGTTAGTGGCAACTCCTTCCTCAACACATTTGCTAGCAAAAGAGATGGTCTTCTCTGGAAGTCATAGAATGAAATCTAATTGAATTAATTCTGTAAACTTATATTTCAAGGTTAGTACTGGGCTAAGTAATTTTGTAACTAACACTATGGGCGAATTTCTGAATTAAAATTCATCATTCTTCAGTGGGGTAAACGGGCGGTCTAGAGGAGTGAAAATATCCCGGATAGAGCCCCGTCTGCCCAATTATGTTTTCTATTTTTTCAAGTCTCACCTTCTTTATATCAACTAAAAAAATACCAACCAAAGCTTCACCCAGATACTATTAAGAATGGAAACAGATATCTTGTAAAAGTTTTTTTGTTTGGTAATTTCTAAATATATTAGTGGTTTGCGCTTACTTAAGTTAAAATACCCTCAATTATGTAATATGTATTATTCCCGTTACCGAAAAAAAATTGGTATTATATGTATTACCGTAAGCCGTGAAGGTATTACAGACATACAGACACAGATTTTTGTATTCATAATATTAGTGTGGATATATGGCGTGTAAGATTATTGGACAGAGTTTGAAATTTTCTTTTCGTTTTATGAAAAAGTTTGAAATAATGAACAGTTAAGTTTATATTTTTGAACACTACCGATGTTTATTTTTCCATAAATTCAACTTAAACTAAAAATATACGATATTCAAATAGACTTTTACGAGCAATGTACAATGTATGTAGTAAAAATACTACTCGCACAGAAAATTGCTTCGCCCGAGAAAAGTCAGCAAGAAAACCGCTTTGGCTTCTTTCAAAATATGTTACTTATGTAAATTTTTGCAATGTGTAGTGCAAATATGAACTATCCTCTTTTTAACTTAAAAATAACACTATTTAGCACTACATGGTTTATATAGGTTTGTTCTTGCAATTTTAAATTTTACTTTGTCGTCCCAGCTTATTTTTCGCCATATATTCTTTAAGTGTATTATGTTTTATAAATATATGAGACACTTACACACACGGACGTCCGCCCCCAAAGTAAGTAATATATAGCGATTTCGCTTGAAAACAGACAACTTTAAACAGTGTGGAATATATTTTAACATACTCAATAAAAGCTTAGTTCTGATTAAACTGCTTTTCAGCATACAAATCATACAACTTGTTTCTACTTTTAAAAATTCCAACAGTTGCCCAATCACTAAACTTTAAATTTTGCAAAAGGTCTTTTGTCTTTGGTCTTTTGATTTAAAAATATCTTAATACGTACTTGTGCAATGGGTGATAGACATCTGGGTTATATACATATATCATTTTAAATACATACTTATACAACAAATTGTTTTTATAAAAATTTTGTACTCGCTGGGAATCGAACGCGCGAATTTCAGAACTGAAGGTCTGCCATCAATACGAACGGCATAATGCCATTGAACTATCTATATATAGACAGATATTTCGTACATACTCCATATTTCAAGTCCTATCGAAGTAATTTCTTATGGTGGGGAAGTAAGTCGAGTTTACGATGAGATATAAACTTGTTTACGCTCTCATAATGTTTAACGCTTCCACGTACTTATGCTAAACGAAATATCTATGTAAGAATGGATATAGTGCGTATAAAATCTATACTTATATATAAAACTGGAAAAGTTTGTTTATTTCTTCTGGTTTGAAAAATCAGTTTGTTCTTCTGGTTTGTTCTGATTTGAAAAGTTCTTTGAGTGTAACATACTCCATTTATCGAAGAAAGCTATGGACTATATAACATCACGCTAAGATTAATAGATTACTTCTATAGGTATAGAAAAACTAAGTGCATAAATATTCGTGTGTATGGAATTAAAATTCTTTGGTGCCTATCCGGGGTTTGAACCCATGATCGTCTCTAGAGAGTTGCACAGTCGCACCGCTGGACTATCACAGCGTTATTAAAAATATGGATTAAGAAATGCTTTACCGAAATTACTATAACTCTGAATAGATTCCATATGCATTCATATTCAATTTAGCGAATTGCAGACGGTCGGCTGTGTAAACTTTTTTCATTAACACTAAAAGCTATAATTGGAAATATTCCAAAAGGAAATTGACTCGCAATATCGTAAAGACGAAGCTTTTAATTTCAAAGACCATGGAAATACTAAGGTTCATTTCAAAAGTTATATAGGCAATTTTAAGTCACAAGTTTTGCTCCTAAATCAACATTTCTTGTAATAATAGACTTTATAGATTAATTTCTCTTAAAAATATGGAGGAGATTTAGTTATGCTTATTCCTTAAGGTGGTTAGTATTTAAGTTAAGGTATGATGGGGCTGACATGTCTGAACAGATAAAAGTCCCTTTATTAAAGATAATAAAAATTAAAATAAATCAGTTTTAATAGACGAAATTTATTCATCCAATATAGGCGTCGCGTAACGAGACCGCAGCGTGTTCCGCCATCAAATCATTGCCGCTTCGTATTTCCAATCAATTAATACTCAATTAGTAGTTAAATGAGGATAAATTTAGCTTTAAATATATCTGACATTTAATATGTTTACAGAACAGTGTTAGTGTATTGCTTATACCGTAGACCTTCAGATATTAACGTACTTTTATATTTATTTCTAGCTGTATTCACATCTTTATTCTTGTTAACTTTGTGTTAAAATAAACTCAATTCTGTTTTTCTTCTGACGGAAATAATGCTTTTTTATCCTATATGTTAGCCCGGTCTATAAAATTTAATTGTAGTTAATAAAAAAATATTTAAACGATATAGTTAAAAGTAAAGTATTAGCCTTTTACTACACTGCAAGGGAAAAAACAGCATATAGGTTTCATGATTTCATTTGGCGTAAGTGTTGACATTCATCATCCTCTTGCCCTTATGCCACTCTAAGTGGGGGCACAACATGTTGTCACATGATTTGACTATTTTACGACCGGCCGCCTGCCTGACGTCAACTTACCTTAATCATATTTTACTACACCTCGATAGAAAGAAGGTGGTCTATTCTACCCAACCGATACCACGCGGTGGGTCAACTTATCTTAGTCGCCTTTTACGATACCTCGAGGAGGTGGTCTTTTTTACTCAGCCGGATACCAAACGGCGGGTCGACCTACCTTAGTCGCCTTTTACGGCACCTCGGTAAGAAATGAGGGTGGTCTATTCTACTTAACCGGATACCACACGGCGGTTTGACTTAGCTTACTCGCCTTTTACGACATCTTAGTAAGAAATGAGGGTAGTCTTTTCTTCTCAGCCAGATACCATGCGGTAATTATATGAATAAATGAAAATTAAATAATACATAAAAATTATGTAAATACGATCTATCACGGTTAACATAATCTAATTCGCAGGTAGAAGAGTCGAATATAAGTGAACATGGAAATATACTTTTATTTTAACGCGAAACAGAACAAGAGTATATACAATCGCCGAACCTTGAAACGAGGCGTGAACAAGGAAATTGGAAATCTCGCGTGTAATGGGAATTCCGATCCGAGTTTCGAGCGACGCTTTTAACGTAAAGTTTTTGATACGGATTGTTCTGTTTGATACCTAAAACCATTGTTCATTGGTAAGGGAATATTAATTTCATTTATTAGGATTATGTTTGGCAAAGCTTCACGGAATCCGCAGGCACCATTGAGTTTTTCTGTTAAAATTTGTGTCTAATTGATAATAGCAATTTATCACATGTTTTACGGTAAAGGAAAACATCGTGAGGAAACCTGCATATCTCTAGAGAATCCTGGAGATATGTGTAAACCACCAATCCGCATTGGAGCAGCGCGGTAGGTCATAGCTCCTTCTATCCAAAAACGGACAGAAGAAGCCTATTCTATCCTAGTGGGATAGTAACAGGCCGCTACTTTACTTGTATAGTATTTTGATAACCATAGAAATGTTGTCGCGGACTTTAATTTAGAACTTTTAGAGGGGAACAATTTTGTAATACATAACTTTCACCGTTTACTTAGCGCACTCAAGGAAAGTTTTAAATTTTGCCGTTTTCGTAATATTTTTTATTGCTGCTCCTCTCCTATTCATCGGCGTGATGTTATATAGCCTATAGCCATCCTCGATAAATAAACTCTTACACTTGTTACACAGTAGTTCCTGAGATTATCGCGTTCAAACAAAAAAACAAAAAAAAAATCTGCTAAATTGAGATAGAATTGACTTCGGTAGGGTCTTTGTATTTGTATATCGGACGTCTGGCTTACAGGTCCCCGAGGCGGTCGGTGCATCTGGTGCTCCCGATGCACCGGTTAGCGGAGGGGGGCATCTCTTTCAAGGGGTCCGTACCCGGAGGAGGTGTTCTCTGGGATCAGAGCTGTCAGCGGGGATGGGGGCAATGTGTACAACGATAACCTGTCCTTCATCGGCAGCGTGGTGGAGCACACAGGTCGTTTTAGTCGGTGCGAGTCCGACATAACCGCCGCCTGTCCCCGTCGGGCGGCGGTACCCATAAGGGGTTTTTTCCTGTACTAAAAAAAAGGGTCTTTGTATTTAATAACTAACATATTTTCCCTTTTTTTTCTATTCTTTTCAAATTCCATAGCTAAAAGACATGCCAGAAGCGATAACGTAGCCTTTGTATACTTGTATTGTATTAAACCCTTTTCTTTATTGCGTTGTGTACGAGAAATACATTTTCCTTTCTTCTTATATTACTGATGGGCCGATAAGTTTCATTGATACGGTAATTTAAAGACGTGTATTTTTTCAAAACCTTGCCCAATATTTATGAATAAATGAAAATAAATGGCTTTCTCAATAAGGAATTTTCTTTGATGCTTAAAAGGTTGGAGATTGATTTCTTACCGAGGTCTCGTGAAAAGCGACTAAGGTAAGTCAACCCGCGGTGTGGTATCCGGCTGAGTAGAATAGACCACCCTCATTTCTTACCGAGACGTCGTCAAAAGCGACTAAAGTATATTGACGTCAGGCAGGCGACCGGTCGTAAAATACCTAGCTAAATCATTTGACAACGTGTTTGATGAGTTTTTACAAATTCTGCATTCTAAAGTCTATATGTTATTCCGGTGTATAAGGAATAATTGTGCCAAATTTCACCGAAATTGGTTCATCAAATTCGCCGTGAAAGAGTAACAAACATACAGTCAAACTCACAAACATTCGCATTTATAATATTAGTAGAATATTGAGATATATATTATATGTATTTTTGGTTCATCGGACATCACTATAATCGGTCTTTCTATTCCACAAGTAGCATTTGTCCGTTTTTAACATCACGGCTAATTGCCTCTTCATGTGACAAGAGGGCTGGCTCCTTTTTCGCACAAAGAATCAGCTTAGCGATTCAGCGCGGAAACGCTGCCAGCATTCTTGGGACCATTCCACGTGGGCATGATTTGCATAATCCTAGCGTGTAAGTAATTTAAGATAGATATAATTTGTACATGTTTGCTGTAAATAAGAAAAAAAGCGTAAAGCATACTTGGAAAATATTTTTCCAATTTGGCACGGTGACAGCAGCGCAATTTACTTGTATTGTTTCCTTTTGTTTTTGTATGTACTGACAAAGGCGAACATCTAAAATTTTTATTGTTTACTCCTGCTTCCTTGATTTCAGGTTTCGCAAACTTTCCCCTGCCTCGGTAGATCGATCCAACGGTGATTCAAACCCGGGATAAGAAAAGTTTTGTGAAATTAAATTGCATTGGAGATGGTTACATACAATTTTCTATTTATTGTTACTGATCGTGAGAGACAGTGGAACTCTTTTGTAGGATCACGAGTTCACACCCCGGGTAGACATTAAAGAGTTTTTCTGTTAAAAACTAATTGACAATTGGCATTTATCTTAAGCTAAAAGATCGTGAGGAAATCTAAATAGAGAATTCTAGGGATATGTGTAAAACTGCTACAATAATATTAGAAAACAGCTTAGACTATAATTTAATTTTCTGCATATATAGAATTTTGACATGGACTAATAAATATGTGACAATTCAAATTATTATTACTATACTTTTTTATAATGGATTTATTGTATTAGCCGTATGGTATCCGGCAGAATAGAATAGTACCACCCTCATTTCTTACCGAGGTGTCGTAAAAGGCGACTAAGGTGAGTCGACCCGCCGTGTGGTATCCGGCTGAGTAGAATAGACCTACCTCATTTCATACCGAGGTGTTGTAAAAGGCGACTTAGGTAAGATGACCCACCGTGTGTCATCCGGTTTAGTAGAATAGACCACCCTCTTCTTACCGAGGTGTCGTAAAATACGACTGAGGTAAGTTGATGTCAGGCAGGCGGCCGGTCGTAAAAACGCAGCCATATAATGTGAAAGCATGTTTATAACATGTTGTGCCGACCCTACTTAGAGTGGGATAAGAGCGAGGATGATGAATGGATTTATTGTATTATGAAGCTAATTTAAGTAGGACATTTATTTTGTTATTTTGCATACTTTTTTGCAGTGGAAAGTTACGGCTGCCATAAATCATGTTTGTGACCAACAAAACTATGTACCCACATTCTAGAAAATAAAATTATTACTATTATTATTATAAAACAAAGGTTAATTACGCTGTCACTTGCGAAGTTATAACAGCCATGTTGGAAACGGACTGACTTGTAAAGTGAAAATACCCCGAATCAAGTCCCAGATATGACCATTCATATTTTTCATTTTTTTATAACTTCAAAAAAAATACCTATTATAGCTCGGTCACACAGGAAATGATAAATATAGTGTATTCAATTAAAATAATATAATAACATGATTTTTCCATTTTATTCGCTTGTTTGCTTCGGACGTGTTCATGAAAATGAACTATAAATCTGTTTTCAGTTACGTTTTGTTTATACGATGATAAAATATGCTGCCACTGAGTTTGCATACATTTTTTGTGTACTGTGAATAAAAAACGACATTTATATGCAAATGCGATGTCGGGAAACGAACACATTCAATGTTATTCTTTCTAGAATTTAATGTTAGAATGAAAGTTTCAATTTAAATGTATTTGAAAACAGACGATTTTGATCATTTTATTCAAGTAAAAAGTGAAAAAAGTTCAATGTTTTTTTTTTAATAAATATAAATATATGGAACACTTACACACACGGTCGTCCGTCCCCAAAGTAGGTAAGTTATTACTTGTGTTATGGGTGACAGACAACTGGTGAATATATACTTATATATTTTTAAATACATACTTAATCATAAATATACATCCAGACTCGAAGACCAACAAATTCATTTATCGCAACCGCCATCGGCGGGAATCCATCACGCGACCCGAGGAGCTGTCACTACCCACTGCGCCAACGGGCCGGTATTATTCATCCAATAAAATAAAAGTAAATTTTAGTATTTTTTTAATGCCCAAAAACAAGGATAAAATGATTATTTTTAAATAAAACCTAGCTAGATCGATTTTTCTCCGCCAAATCCCCAGAAAAATCGTTGGAGCCGTTTCCGAGATTAAAGATGAATGTTGCCTTCTTCATATACTTGCACAGAATCTCTTAACAAACGCGGAATGCAACAAAATAATTCTATTGTAATTTTTTTTTTTCTCTCAAATAAATTGTATCCATTACATACTTGTTTTATAAAATCTAAGTACGTGAATCTTAGCCATAATTTCTCCAATATCTCAAGTAAGAGCTTGGCACGCTTGGCCGTTGACCTGCGAAGAGCGATATCACAGCCAAGTGTACCGTGAGAGGTGATCGAACGGCAGTTAGGAGGGTTCGTAAGTGTTTCGGAAAAAGTTTTTACGCCATCGTGTCTATATTGTAGAATATCTGATGAACAGCTAAATGTGTGCTTTTTAAGTGTAGATTGGGGCGAGACTAAAGAAACTCGGTTATGTTAAAAATGTTTACTGTTTTCTATGGACTCAGAACAATAATATAATGTACCATCGGGATAGTTCCAAAAAGCGTACATCAATATCTTCAAAATAATAGTTTAAATTTCAATTACAAAAATTGCCAACTTTACTATTATTACTTAATTTTCCCATTGTATTTGGAATTCATTTATTGTATAGTAATTTGAATAGGTTTTAAATAATGTAAGTTTACAGATAAATAATAAATACTATATTGCACATAAAACATATTCTATACATAAAAAGTGGAATTAAACGAAGTGCAAAGGCGGCCTTATCACTAATAGTAATCTTTTACAATCTACCTACCTAAGGACTAAATATCATCATCCTCCTGCCGTTATCCCACTCTTCTAAGTGGGGTCGACACAACATGTTATAAACATGTTGTCACATGATTTGTCTATGTATTTTACGATCGGCCGCCTGCCTGACGTCAACTTAACTCATTCGTCTTTTACGACACCTCGGTAAGAAGGAGGGTGGTCTATTCTACTAAACTGGATACCACATGGTGGGTCAACTTACCTTAGTCGCCTTTTACGACACCTCGGTAAGAAATGAGGGTGGTCTAGTATGGATTGCGGATTTTTATTGTAGAAGCGAATACCGAGACCGAATGAGTTGCTAACTCTGCTGAGTCGCGATACAGGCATCACAAGCTTTTTGTGACCTCTCGTATGTTATGATATATAATACTCGTACATCGAATTTCGTCTTATATATATGGATATTTTTCCGTACGAATAGAATATTACCTTAAAAATTGTAAAATGACCTTAAAACCTAATTGCAAAATGTTCACATAAATTTTTACTCAAGATAAATATATTAAAACTTGTACACAGGTTTACTTTTTCAAAGGATATTATAAATTCCTATCTCGGTATCAGTTATCGGGTTGTCGTTAGAAAGTCAATAAAAGTCCTCAGAAGTGAATAATTTTATTACTTGTTAGAAAGAACTTTAGAACCAGAACATTGTCTGCATACAAAGTAACACAGTTTTTTAATAGACAGGCGATTTTGTTTGATGAAAAGCTAACGATTCAAATCATGCTGTAGTTTAAAAATCATTGCAAATAAAACACCTACCATTTTGAATTTAAACTATCGTAATAATTAATGTATAGAAATCAGCTATACTCACGTCTTATTCTATCGGTTGAGTCTACCTAGTTTCAAGCCCTAATTACGGCACCGAATGGCCCGTGATGAGATTTGAGTATAGCCTGTTTCTATACATTAACTAAAACTCATATATTATCTTATATATAAAAATTAATGTTTGTCTATATGTTCTTTATAGACTCGTAACGGCTAAACCGATTTGAATAAAATTTTCGGAAAATCTTTAGAATGACCTAGCGGGTGATCCTGTAAAGTTTGGTAGCGATCGCAGAATTGATTTAAATTTTCGCGTTTTTGTTTCGAGGGGAATTCGAAACTAGACTGAGCCACAGTAACGCGTGGACAGCTATCAAATCAAATCAAATCAAAATAAACTTTATTCAAATAATCTCTTTCAAGCACTTTTGAATCGTCAAGGATCAATATGATTAATGAAGCTACAGCTGGTTCGGAATGTTGCTCTTACCGAGAAGAACCAGAAAGAAACTCGGCGGTCAATCTTTTAAACATTTTCAATTTTACATTATTATACCGCAGTCCTGTATGAAGCTGAAAGGATTTTCAAATGCATGCTTTTTTATCATTCAAATAATCTTTAATTTTGTAATATGCTTATAAGCTATTTCGTTATTAGCTAGCTATTTATAAAAAAAAAGATAAAGCTCTATACTAATCTCCAAAACCATAATTACTCATTTACCTAAAAAAACATAACAAACCTCAGGAAAATATTTAAAGTGGGGCTTTAAATATTTCACACTGATGTTTAAATAAAGTAAGTTATTAAGAAAAATAATGTAGGTATTTCAGATCTTATCAGATATCTATAGCTATGAATGATTAAAAATAACTTCTGCTAATATTGCGGGTTGGAAATTAACGCCGGTTTTCCGTTACATCTGTAACCTGATTTACACCCCTTGGAGAGTAGTTACCATCTTAGAAGCTCGTAAAACATAAGAGATGTGCGGTTGCGGTGTGCTGAATCTATACTAATATTATAAAGAGGAAAAATTTGTATGTATGTTTGTAATGATTTCATACAAAAAATACTGAACCGATTTCAAAAATTCTTGCACCATTGAAAAGCTGCATCTTTACTGAGTAACATAGGCTATATTACATTAAAAAAATGTGAATCCATTATAAAAATATAAGGTGTAAAAAAAAATCACTATATTACTAGATATTACTAGTCGATAATATAATGGGAAACTTAGCCCTAAAGCTTACTGTATGTATGTGATCGATTTTCTCAAAATCTACTGAACGGATTATTGTAATATTTTACTAAAAGGTAGTACAATTCTTCCAAAAGGTTTAATTTAAAAATACGTTACGTATTATACGTAAATTGTGTTGAAGAGGTCGAGAGGTATACTTTACTTATTATTTATATTACCAAAATTAACTAATAGATTAAATACTTAAATTTATATAAACTTTTTCTTTTTCTCTTATTACCCGTATTCTCTTTCTTCTTCAATTCTTCTCATTTTCCTTATGATATTCAAAGGTTGACTGAAAGAGATCCCTTTTAGGGATAAGTCTACCTTTATACATGTGCTTTTATACTTTTTCTTTCTCTTTTCTAAATATATGTATAAAAAATATATAAGTAACGTACAAGGAACAAAGGCATACTTAACTAGAGAATTGTAGATCTACAAAAATACTATAAAAAAGTACGCGATAGCATATCTCAAAAAAGAGCCATACGTGGTATTTACAAGCCCGCGTGATTTTCCGCGAGAGAAGTTTAAGGAAATAAGTATTCTTACATTTGCTTCAGTATATTTTAAGCAATTTAATTTTTGTACATAAAAATATAAAGGATTATAAAATAATAGGTGATGTGTATAATAGACAAAGTAGGAACCGACATAAGCTCGCGGCTCCTGCTTTGCGCCTTGCAAAAGTGCGTAAATCGTTTGTGGGTCTGGGTACAATAATAAAATTCCACAATCAATTTTAGCTTTGCCATTACATCAGTTTAAAAACACTGTTAAAAAGAGGCTGATTAAGAAAGCCTATACTGTTTAGGATTAATTAGAAGATAAGATATAGCTACTCTTCGACCCTGTACAAGACAGTAATAACTAAATGTAACTTGTAATAAGAATTATATTTTTAAAAGAGCAACCTCCGATTATGTTGCTGGCTCTTCTCGGTAGGAACGGCTTTCCGAACCATTAATAGAGTTAACGATTCAAAAGCACTTGTTTACAAGTTTATTTGAATAAAGAATATTTTGAATTTGAATTTAAACTTCGACCCTGTACAAGACAGTAATGACTAAATATAACTAGTAATAAGAATATTATTTTAAAAAGAGCAACCACCGAATTTCTTGCTGACTCATCTCGGTAGGAACAGCTTTCCGAACTAGCAGTAGAGGAGACGATTCAAAAGCATTTATTAATAAGTTTATTTGAATAAAGAATATTTGGAATTTGAATATCTCTTACGGTTAACTGACAATAACTACTTTTATTATCAAATTTATAATTTTTTTTGGCACATCTAGTAGTGAATAAAAAATAAGCTGGAACCGCTTTAGTTTATGCCTTAAAGCGAGCTGTGACCATCCTACACTTTAGCTATTTATAGTGGTTAACCGGAGGAGGGTTATAAAAGCATGTGATACTTTTTACCCACCCTCCTACAGCTTATTTTATTACATCATTACTCGCTTGATCTCACTAAATTGCTTTTATAGACCAGTGTAAAACTCGTTAGAGTAAGTTTTACTCAGGGTTAGAGTTGTAAACTGGCTTTAAGCTTATTTCTTCTAGCCAAGTAGATGCGGTTAGATTTACTATGAAAAGAAAGTGGTCTAATCTACTCAGCTGGATACCACACGGTGAGTCAACTTACCTTAGTCGCCATTTACGAAACCTCGGTATGAGGTGGTGGTCTCTTCTATTCAGCCGGATACCACACTGTGGAAAAAGATAAATTCATTTAACTAATATTATAAATTATATATTTCCAGTCAATTATCGTTGATCGCTGTTTGTTTCTTATGGCTAACGCTAAAAACCATTGAAAATTTGGATTATACTGGCTGGTTTGGGTACTTAATTCAAATTAAGTTGGGTCATTCGATTGCAAATTTGATATTATTCCATTTACCCGTTCCTGGATCTGAAATAAGAGTTTCTAGCGTGTAAAACGGCGTTCAATTGCAAGTCGAAAGTTAAAGTAAATTGAGGTTGATTTGGTCGCAATACTCCCAAAACTCGTGCTCAAACTTGACGCAGTCTAGGTTGAGGTATTAGCAATCGTATAACTAATAGCTGGAAAGCCAAACGAAGTCAGAAATACTTAAAGGAGTCATACTAAAAGATATTTGAATAATTTGTACGATTAGGCTTTACTTTGCGGAGGTTCATAATAAAAAAGTAATAATAAAATTATTTTGCAATCTTCTTCTTCAATCGGCCCCTTATTACTGAGGATCGTGGTCATTTGATTGTCGTGGTCATTTTTATTTTGCTATAATCCGCTATGAATTTTGCATTTCCCATGCGAAAGAGTAGCACGGTCTCACCGCTGGGCTATCACAGCTTATAATTAAAGTGAATGGTAATTAATAAGAGCAAATTATTTGTACTGGTGATAATAGGTTATTCGTGACCGTGAAATTGCCTGTTATTTGCATAACCGAACTTCAGTCAAAGCATTTGATGCGAGCAGTGTCTTTCCACATATTACTTGATGGTGACTTTACGATGTACGAAGGATTTGCGAATGACAATATCGGTCAAGCAATTAACTGCCGATAAAGCTCAGCGTGTCTCAAAGCTGAATTGCAATGGGCTTTGAGGGTCTCAAGATGTGTAGTATCCGACATACATGGAACATATGACTTTATTCTTCGGATAAGGCGAAATATACTACAAAAACGAAGGCTTGTCTCTATCTTTTATTGTCAACTCACAACAAATACTTTTATGTTCATAAGTTCAACTAAGTAAACACAATATTCACACGGACGAAGGCCCTACCATAGTTATATTATAAAAACATATCGCCAGATATATCCAACAGGACACAAAGCTCATGTTTTGACAAGATAAACAAAATAAGCTTATTATATTCACATATATTATTTACGGTTTTTTCGGTTTACGAGACCCTTTGTGCTGAAAGGACAACTGAGTTATTGAGATATAAAAGATTTACGAATCTTTAATAAGATGTACAAAACAAAAAAATAACAACTTACATTCTGAATCCTTGTAGTATAATATTTTAATTAAAAAAGTGGTACAATATTATTTCGTTTACGTCAAAGGGTTGAAAGATATAATAGCAAAAATTTAATAAAATTATTTAAATTGTATTTTTTCTATTTACATTTTAGTATTATAGGTATGAAGTAATTTTCTTCATAAGTACAGGTGTGAAGAAAACTGATCGCCCAGCGGTGAGCTTGTGCGACTCATATTGTGGGTCACGGGTTTAACCCCGAGCAGGCATAAATGAGTTTTTCTCTCAAAACTTATGTGTCTAATTGATATTTAGAATTTATCACATGATTATCTGTGAAGGAAAACATCATAAGAAACCTGCATATCTCCACAGAATTCTGGGGATAGGTGTCTACTACCTTCTAATCCACATTATAGCAGCGTGGTAGGTCCCTTCTAATCCTTTTGTCTAAAAACAGAGAGAGGAGTGGGATAGTAACAGGCCGTTACTTTAATTTTTTTACTTTTTATGTGTAACTTACCAATCTGCTGCAAACCATCCAATCTATCTATCTCTCCAAAAAAATGGCGAGTGGGTCTAAGATACAACCCTTCACTCCAAAAAAAATTATTGAGAACAGGCCTGTGCCCAGCAGTGGGATAATAACAGGCCGTTACTTTTACAAGCGTGAAATGTCTTTATGTACTTCATGCTTAGTTTTATAATATAAGTTAAAAATGAAAAGCTTAAGTGAAAGTTTGTAAAAGAAAGGTGTATGTAAGTTGCCAACAATGACGAAGCTTTCTACAAAGTTTTATCCACTCTCACAGCATATTAAGCACCCTTTAATAACTTGTTCAACAAATATGAACTCTTGGAAACGTCTTTACAGAAATTTATAACAACTTGTGAACAATTCATAACATTTCACAGATCCATTACGCCCATTGTCACGATATTGAGTCTGGACTTAGTACTTAATTTGTGTGGAAATAAATTTTCAATTGTTGGGCATAGGCCTCCTCTCTCCGTTATTGTAGAGAAGGATTGGAGCTAAGACCTACCACGCTGCTCCAATGCGGATTGGTAGGTTACAAATATCCCTAGAATTCTCTAGAGATATGCAGGTTTCCTTACGATGTTTTCCTTCAGCGAAAAGCGTGAGATAAATTGCAATTATCAATTAGACACATAAGTTTTAAAAGAATAACCAATTAGTGTCTGCCCGGGTTTGAACCTATGAACGTCTCTAGAGATTCGCACGGTCGCACCGCTGGGCTATCTCGGCTTCACAGTAATCAGTGTATTTAATTGTAATTTTGAACATAAAAGTAGTTATCATGTGCATAAGCAATAGAGATATACTGTCGCGGACTTTTTGTCGAATTTCAGTAGATCTACAATTCTCTAGTACAATTATTTGGTATATCTCTGTTGGTTTACGTGTCGCCCTCAAGTAAAGCTCCCAGTAAGCGAGTTTATTTATAACTGCGCGGCCTCTTTAACTCAATTTACATAAAACCGTAATATATTATTGAGTTAAACCTACCGGAGGAATTGCACTAAAAACGTACAAAAATCCATTGGGTAGATTTTGAGAAAATCGATTACATACAGACAGACAGTTTTTAGGGTTTTTTTCTTTTATAATAAGTATATATTGACTGGCCCGTCTGTAAAAGAAAACTAAGATAAGTTGACCCGCCGTGTGGTATCTGACTGAGTAGAATAAACTACCCTCTTTCTTACCGAGGTGTCGTAAAAGGCGACTAAGATAAATTGACGTTAGGCAGGCGGCCGGTCGTAAAATACGCAGCCAAATCATGTAACAACATGTTTATAGCATATTATGCCGACCCCACTTAGAGTGGGATAAAGGTAAGAGAATGATTAAAGTAAATGTTAATTTATTTGTGCGGGTGCTAATAACTTATTCGTGACCGTGAAATTGCCTGTTATTTGCATAACCGAACTTTGATTACTAGTGCAGTCGAAGCATTTAATGCGAGAATTGTCTTCCCAAATATTACTTGATGGTGAGTTTACGATGTACAAAGGACTTGCGAATGACAATATTGAACAAGCAATTAACTGCCGATAAAGCTCAACGTGTCACAAAGCTAAATTGCAATGGGCTTTGAGGGTCTCAAGATGTGTAGTATCCGGCTGAGTAAAATAGACCACCTTCATTTTTTATCGACGTGTAGAAAAAGACGACTGAGTTAAGTCGACCCGCCGTGTGGTATCCGGCTGAGTAGAATAGACCACCTACATTTCTTATCAAAGTGTAGAAAAAGACGACTAAGGTAAGTCGACCCGCAGTGTGGTATCCGGTTGAGTAGAATAGACTACCTATATTACTTATCGAGGTGTCGTAAAAGGAGAGTAAGGTAAATTGATCCACCGTGCGGTAACGGGTTGAGTAGAATAGACCACTTTCATTTATTACCGAGGTGTCTAAAAGAAGACTAAGGTTGACTCACTGTGCGTGCGGGTTGGGTAGAATAAACAACCTCTTTCTTACTAAACCAAAAACTATGCGTGTTGTGTATATGTGTGAAGTTATATATATATATATATATATATATATATATATATATCCTATATCCTCCTGCCCTTATCCCACTCTAAGTGGGGTCGGCACAGCATGTTATAAACATGTTGTCACATGATTTGGCTTCGTATTTAACGACCGGCCGTCTGCCTGACGTCGACTTACCTTAGTCGTATTTTACGACACTTCGGCAAGAAAGAGGGTTGTCTATTTTACTACCTTACCTTACCTTAGTCGCCTTTTGTGACGCCTCGGTATGGAATTAGGATGGTCTATTCAGCCGGATACCACACAGCTAGATTCTTAAATTCTCTATTCCCAACTAAATACAACTCCCTATAGCAAACTGTCGATAGAGAGCGAAAAATATGCTCAGTAGTCAGAGTTCACAGAGAGGAACCTCTCGAGGGATTTTTCTATTTTTCCCAGGCTTCTGTAATCACCCGTTGTACCCAGTGACGCTGCCAAAGATATAAGGATAACAGCATATTAGAAATTCTGAAAAAAAAGCTGTAAGACTATCGTATCTAAATAATTTTATATTTCAATAGCTAATTTTAGATAAAGGCTTTTCACATTTCCGATTAATTATTATTTGACAATGAAGTAAGAAACAGCAATTGAACGAAACTTTAAGAAAACGCAACAAAGAAGCGGAAAAACTAGTTAAAAGAAAACTATTTTTCCACAACAATGCAATGGTTAAACTCTTTACTTGTGTGAAGTGCTGACTCGATTGAAAAACTTTTGAGTACATAACAGAAATAGAATTAAGTAGAAATTAACTGTACAGATGAAATGAAAATGCGTACTTGGTTGTGCGTAAGTTAAGTATTCCTAAATATAATCAATACTAATATATAATGCTGAAGACGTTGTTTGTTTGATTGTTTGTACGCGCTAATCTCAGGAACTATAAGACCGATTTGAATTTTTTTCAGTGTAAAATAGTCCATTTATCGCGGAAGGAATAACATCACGCTAATATGAATTGGAGAGAAGCAGCAATAAACAATATTACGAAAACGAGAAAATGTTATTCAAAAATCATGTATTACAAACTTGGGCTATATCTTACATTCGTTTATAGAGGAAGGCATATCCATATAACATCGCGCTAAGATCAATAAGGAGAGGAGCAGCAATAAAAAATATTGCGACAACGGCAAAATTTAAAGGTTTCCTTGCGTTCCTTTAAGTAAACGGTGAAAGTTATTCAAAAATCTCTTCTTATTAACTCACGATAAGTACTTTTATGTTAAAAATTTCAATTTGGGATAAAATTTGTGACACACTGATTTCCACATAGGCGAACCTGCTGGCCACAGCTAGTCAGCTAAAGGTGTTTAAGTCGGGAGTAGGTTTAGTAAATTATTACTCAGAACTTAAGGGTTAAGATATATTCTCAACTATTTAACCATACCTATACTTTCCACAACAAAAGATTGCCATCAATTACACTGCTGGCACAGCTAGTTCTAAATAAATTAAACTTAAAACGAAGTATGAATGAGTTCTCAAAGAAAAAATCGCAAAGCAATATTTTTTCTTTTATTTAATCATAGCTTACCTTTTGTAGCGCGGGTGTTTTATCGCAATGATTTATTCGAATATTTTATACGTGCCAAATTCGCCTGAACCAAGCGTCTGATGAAGCCAAATAATAAACGCTGGCTTGTATTAATATAAACTTTTAGAAAGTCGACTTTAGGGCTGCGACTCGATAACATTTCTGCTTCAAAAGTAAAAAAAGTAAAGTAACGGTCTGTTGCAATCCCACTGCTGGGCATAGGCCTCCTCTCTCCGTTCCTGGATAAAACGGTTGGAGCTAAGACCTACCACACGGCTGCAATGCGGATTGTTAGGTTACACATATCCCCAGATTTCTCTAGAGATATGCAAGTTTCCTCACGGTGTTTACCTTCACCAAAAAGCGTGATAAATTGCAATTATCAATTAGACACATAAGTTTTAATAGAAAAACTCATTGGTGCCTGCCGGGGTTTAAACTCGTGACCTTCTCGAAAGAGTGGCACGGTCACACCGCTGGGCTGTCACAGCTTTAAAAGTGATTTTACTAATTTAATTAAATTAACGATATTTGAAGTTCTAAGACGTTTATCCACGAAGCTCATTATAATATTAAGACTATGTTAATAATAAGAAAGCTTGAATTTTAATTGCAACCAGTTATTATTGATTTGTAATTTTATGTCATTTCTTACCGAGGTAACTAAGGTAACTTGACCCGCCGTGTGTTATCCGGCTGAGTAAAATAGATCACCTTAATTTCTTACCGAGGTATCGTAAAAGGCGACTAAGGTAAGTTGACCCGCCGTGATGTAGCTGGCTGAGTAGAATAGACCAACTTCGTTTCTTACCGAAGTGTCGTAAAAGATCACTATGGTAAGTTGACCCGTCGTGTGGTATCCGGTTGAGTAGAATAGACCATCTTCATTTTTTACCGAGGTGTCGTAAAAGGCGACTAAGGTAAGATGACGTAAGGCAGGCGACCGGTCGTAAAATAACTAGCCAAAATATGTTATGAAGACTTATTTAGAGTGGGATGGGTGGCAGGAGAATGATAAATTTGTTTAGACGTTCTTCTACTTCTAGAATAATCTAGCCGTCAACCCTATTCAGTGTATCGAGTTTACTCGCTTGCAGATGCATTGCTTCCTCATAACTTCATAGCCTTTATCAAATAAATAAAAACAAAGAAAAGCATTCTCAGATTCAATAGAAGTTGAAAAACTATGGCAACGGAATTCAGTTTGCATCGGTTTTCATAAAAACGTTACAACAACTTTGTATACATCTCCCATTGTATGTTATTTGTATTGCTTTGGTATTTAAACAACCGTTTTACTGATTGGACGTATATTTTAGATATTATTAATAATTATTAATTAACATATTAAGAGGCTTTCACTTAGTTGTTGGATTAAGCCCGCGTCATTCCCTGCGAGAATTTTAAGGAAATAGGTATTCTTACATTTGCTTCACAGTATATTTTAAGCAATTTAATTTTAGTACATAAGAATATAAAGAATTATAAACCGATAGGTGAGGTATATATATACAAAATAGGAACCGACATAAACTTGCGGCTCCTGCTTCTCGCCTTGCAAAAGTACGTATCAATTTTAGCTTTGCCATTACAGCAGTTTAAAAACATTGTTAAAAAGAGGCTGATACAGAAAGCCTACTTAACTGTTGAGGATTACTTAGAAGATAAGAATATGTGGATATTAAAAGAGCAACCGCCGAGCTTCTTGCTGGCTCTTCTCGGTAGGGACAGCTTTCCGAACCATAGAGTTGACGATTCAAAAGTACGCCTTTACAAGTTTCTTTGAATAAAGAATATTTTCAATTTGAATCTGATCAAGATACAGAAAGCAGTATTGCTTGAGACTGCATGGATTTTGAGGAGGTTTCTTAGTCTGGAGACCTAAGCACTTGCATTGCGTAGTAGTTAGTATGATTAGACCACCCACATTTATTACCTAGATGTCGTAAAGGGTGACTACGGTAAGTTGATGTCAGCAGGCCGGTAAAATACGCAGCCAAATCATGCGACAACATGTTGTGCCGACCCTACCTAGAGTGGGTTAAAGGAGGATGATAATCTCCGAACCATACAATCAAATATTAAAATTTGCATTTGATTTGAATATTTTCGAGCAATTTTTATTTACGTGTTCGCAAAATAACCAGCATAGAAGTTATGAAAGTAAAAATTAAAATAGTTCAAATAAACTCACCTAATATTCTCTATGGAGACTGTATTCGTTGAATATTTTCCTAAATTCAACCAAGCAAAAGAATTTAGGGTTGGTTTAATTTTGTTTTGTCCTTCTGTTATGTTAGGGAAAATTTTATTATAATATTTGCAAAATATCTTTGAGGTCATCGAAATATTTTCCTAAAGGATCTTTAATTATAAATATCTCGAAAGAATTTATATTACTACGCGTTCACATATTTTTATATTAAATTCACAATATTAATATAACAAATAGTATCGCCGTGTGGTATTCGGCTGAATAGAATAGACCATCATCATTTCTTACTAAGGTGTCGTAAAAAGCGACTAAGGTAAGTTGACGTCAGGCAGGCGGTCGCTCGTCAAAACGCAGCCAAATCATGTGACAGCATGTTTATAACATGTTGTGCCAATCCCACTTAGAGTGGGATAAGGGCAGGAGGATGATGAAATACTTGTAAGAAAAGTTATACCATTGTTTTATAAAGACAAAAGTTTTTAATATTTCTAATAAAACTCATCAACTTTACATTGAGAACAATGTCACAATATTTTGTATTACGGATCACGGACTTTAAAGTTATTAATAAGTTTAAAGCAAATATCTTATACAAAATATATAAATATATATAAAATTATTTTGTTTTAATCCGCCATGAAGTAAAATAGAAAATATATACAATGCTAAATGCGAGTGGACAATCTGTTTCCATATCTGATACATGCAGGATTCGTAAAAACACATGCACAAACCTCGACCACCGCTAGAACAATACACAAGCACTACACACGTTCACTATCACAAACTCAATAATCGTTTCGCCCCGAAACCAAAGTATCATAATGACATAGACTCCAAGACCAAAACGTAAAGTCACAAAATCAAACAATTTTATTATTTATTAAATTTTATTACGTTGGTATTATTGATCTCTGCAAAGTAACGCCTACTTCTTTAAATTATTCAAATATCTTTTACTATGATTCGGTCAAGTATTTCTGACTTTGTTTGGCTTTTTAACAATCAGTCATACGATTGCTAATACTACCTCAACCTAGATTGCATTAACTTAGAGCACGAGTTTTGGGAGTATTGCGACCAAATCAACCTCAGTTTGCTTTAACTTTCAACTTGCAATTCAACGATCACAAGCTAGAAACTCTAATTTCACATCCGTGTATGGGTAAATGGAATGATTATATCTAATGATCCAACTTAATTTGAACTATGTATCCAAATCAGGCAGTATAATCCAAAATACACGTAGTTTTTATAGCGTTAGCCATAAGAAACATTTGATCTGTCTATTGTTCCGTCTATTGACTGGAAATATAATTTATCATATTAGAATCATTATCATTGAAAAAATTGATTTTTTTTTCGTGAGGTATCCGGCTGAAAAGAATAGACTACCACCGTTATATATCATAACGAGGTTTCGTAGATGGCCACTAAGGTAAGTTGACCCACCGTGTGGCATCCAGCTAAATAAAACAGACCATCCTCATTTCTTACCGAGTCATTGGTATTCTCTTTATTGAGTCCAAGCTATTTTATGTCCTTATGGACATTCGTTTTCCAAGTACTGTATGGTCTTCCCCTAACTCTCTTTCTATAGCTATGGAAAAGCACTTTTTTACAACAGAATTGAGTAGCCAAATGTATATTCAAAACAATTACACAATTTACAACTTTCTCTAGAACAGTATTTGGTATGTAAGATTAAATGCGTAGGCGTATTTCGGCTTGTTTTGTCTTCTACGGAAATATATTCATGTTCAAACTTAGCGAAATATCAACAGAGATACTATCCTAAGTTTGCGGAGTTAAAGATGTTGCAGAGTTTGCCGTGTCTCGAAGCAGGCGATCTTTGTTTTACGGAGATTAAACTCGAAGCATTATGAGAGAAAATGTCAACATTTCTCTAAGGAATCTTAAAATTACCAACCTATTTGAAAATGTAAGATATTTTAGCTTATGTTTTACCAACGGAAATTCAAAGCTATTTGCTCTGGTCAAATAAAGGAAGATGAGCTATTGAACAATAAACAAAAGTATTTTTAGCTTACAGATTGAATATTATTATTATTACGGTTTAGTATTAATAACTGTAAATTATTAATACTAAATAGTCAGTAAACAGTCAATTTGGTACAGGTACAAAAATCCAAACGTTGACGCACAACTAATAACTTTCGCAAATAATCTAATAATCTATACAAATTATAAAAAAAAAAAATCCCAAAAGCTGTCTGTCTGTATATAAATGATTTTCTCAAAATCTAAGAATTTTGTGCGGATTTTAATAAAAGATAGTACAATTCGTGAGAAAGATTTAAGTAAGTACATTACAAATAGCAAAATTGTACAATAAGCAAAATCGACGGTACTTGAAATTTATTTATTTATTTATTTATTTATGTATCATTATAGAAAACATACAAAAAAATACAGTAAATGAAAAACAAGTACAAAGGATAACTTATCTCTATAAGAGATCTCTGCCAGCGACCCTTGGTGGTTGGAAAACTAAAAGAAACGTAGTAGAGGTACATTAAAATTAATAAATAACAACAACAAAACACTATTAAACAAAACAATAAATTATATAAATTAAAATTTGCATATTACAAGAGATTACCTATTAAATTTACGAATTAAATAATTATATATTCCTTTAACTTAAAGCGTAATGAATTTTATATTATAAATTAAGAGAGTAAGTTCTTGTTAAGAATTTAAACTCGCTAAGTAATGGTGACTTTAACGAGCTTAAATCTTTGTATTTAGACACTAAAAACAATTAGAATAACTATGAATATGAATGTGGATGGATATGTGACTAAATGGAGGCCTTAAAAGAGATGGTTGGATCATGTTAAGTATGACATGCACATAAAAGGAGTAGCGCCAGAATTGACGAATGACAGTAAAGAATGGAAGAGAAAAACATTTGTGCCGACCCCACTTAGAATGGGATAAGTAGTAAGACGGTAGAATAATGACTAACGGTCTTATTCATAAAAGTTATAACATGCTTATAGACTCGTTATAGTACGTTTTAGAAAAAGTGTTATTCATAAACGCATTTTAGCACTAAACCATTCTACAAGTCTACTATAACTTTATAGAGCCCAGAACCCTACTATAACAGTGCTATAAGGTAAAAGATGGCCGACTTTCTACAGCTGATTATTACGAAAACAACATTTGACGTATTTACAGATTGAAATTGAAGTGTGTCAGTTGTCGTTTGTTTTATCAGGGATGTGAAAAATTCGATTTTTTACATTAATCGATAATTTCAGTAAAATGATCGATTTTTAATAATCGTTTTTTTCTTATAAATCAATTTAAAAAAAGAACGATTCTTTTAATTATATATTGTTATATCTTCTTATTTAAGTCTTTTTTTTAATTTTTTAAGATAAGATTTGCATTAATGGATCAAAACAATTTAGCCAAATGTAGACATTTTAATTGAATTTCACAAACAGTGCATCTGTTATTATTTATTGGTAGTTGTCCACTTTAATTAGCCTTTATTCTTATTAATTATTAATATTAAAAAAGACAACTTTTCAAATATTCAGAAAAAAACGATTATTTTGATACGAATATATTAAATTAAAGGGGAAAACTGATTATTTATTAATCGATTTTTCTACTCCAAGTTACATCCCTATGTGAAAGGCGACCCCGTGACGTAGACAATAAAATATTTTTTAATCCGTAATAATGTCTATGGTTATACTTATTCGGTATTTAGACGCATATTATCTGTGGCGAATTCGGTGTGATCGGCCAATCGGAAGCCAGTATTCCTTACAATGGCAACATTCGGATTTATAACCGCATTTTAGTTATAGATCAGTTATAGAAGGTTTATGAATAAACAATTTTATGGAACGTCTTATAAGCTTATAGAGCATTTTAACTAAAACGTCTCTAAAACCTTCTATAAGCTGTTTTTATGAATAAGACCGTAAGGCTATAAGCATATGACTATTCAAAGTTGGTCAAAACCATTAACGTTATTAACAAGTGAAGTTGTTTAAAACTTAAAGTATCTTGGAGTCCTCGCTGCTTGCATTACACAGATTCAGGATATTAACATCTTAAAATGTTTAATGTGACTGTATAAAAGCAAGACCGAATTCACATGCAAGTTTCGTTCCTGATGTTATTTATATTCAAAACGCGTTCTGACTTGAAGCTATCGAAAGCGGCTATATGCACGTATCACAATCTGAAAGAGTTAAATAACATTTCACACGCTTAGTATTATAGTGACCTAATTAAAGAAAATTGTTTTGTGGTAAATAGTAAAAACTTGTGATTTTTAAAATACCCATAATTTAGAAGTGAAAGAAAACACTATCTTTTTTAATAGTTCGTTATATGAATTATAATGTATCTAAATCAATTAAGCAACCAACTCGTTAGCGCAGTGGGTAGTGACCCTGCCTTCAGCTCCACGGGTCGTGGGTTCGATTCCCGCCGTGGGCCAACATTTTCTTACAATTATTTGTTGGTTCTTCGAGCCTGGGTGTATATATCTATTTAAGTATAATATGTATTTAAAATTATGTATGTTTATATGTACCAGTTGTTTGTCTCGAATTAAATCGTACAGAAAATATTAACAATACCATAACCAAATTTAACTTTCTCAATAAACAAGAATTGTATTGTAATTAATGTTAAGATTCCGGCTATACTCACGTCTTATTTTATTGGATGAGCCCGACTAGTTTTTAGTTAGTAAAAAAGAATTGTATTCGTTTGTAAAGTTAATTTTTAGTTGCTAACCACCGGAGATGCTTTCCATTACTTGGAACAATGTAATTTGAAGTGCCATTATTCTGTTGGCGTCCGCTAACGCTAAAGAGGTTTATAGTTTCAATAGACATTAATCAACTTCCCCCCCCCCCCCCCCCCCCTTAAAAAGCTGTGATGGCCTAGCGGTGCGACCGTGTGAATCTCTAGAGACGATCATGGGTTCAAACCCGGGCAGACACCAATGAGTTTTTCTATTAAAACTTATGTGTCTAATTGATAATTGCAATTTATCACACGCTTTTCGGTGAAGGAAAACATCGTCAGGAAACCTGCATATCTCCAGAGAATTCTGGAGATATGTGTAACCTACCAATCCGCATTGGAGCAGCGTGGTAGGTCTTAGCTCCAATCCTTCTCTCCAATAACGGAGAGAAGAGGCCTATGCCCAGCAGTGGGATAGTAACAGGCCGCTACTTACTTTAATCAACTTTACTATTGTTATCTACTTTATTTTAACTTAAGTAGGATATTTTTATATATCCTACTTATGGATACTAATATATAAAGCTGAAGAGTTTTTTGTTTATTTGTTTGATTGTTTGAACGCGCTAATCTCAGGAACTCTTCCTCCTGCCCTTATCCCACTCTAAGTGGGGTCGGCACAACATGTTATAAACATGATGTCACATGATTTGGCTGCGTTTTTACCACCGGCCGCCTGCCTGACATCAACTTACCTTAGTCGTATTTTACGACACCTCGGTAAGAAAGATGGTGGTCTATTTTAGTAAACCGGATACCACACGGTGGGTCAACTTACCTTAGTCGCCTTTTACGATACCTAGGTAAGAAATGAGGGTGGTACTATTCTATACAGCCGGATACCACACGGCGTATCAGGAACTACTGGACCGATTAAAAAAATTCTTTCAGTGTAAGACAGTCGATTTTTTGAGGCTATTAAGGCTGTAAGGTATATAACATCACGCTAAGATGAATAGGAGAGCAGCGGCAATAAAAAATAGTACAAAATTGTTCCCCTCTAAAAGTTCTAAATAAAAGTTCGCGATAGCATATGTCTAGTTTTTAAGGTTAACCCACTTTAACCATTTTTATGTTTATCAAAAGACTATATTACGGTTTTAATCTTTGCACGCGGGCGGAGCCGCGGGCGATTGCTAGTTTTCTATAATGCTTGACAAGTAAACACTATGACCTAGTCATTTCGTACAAATTAAATCACCAAATAGTGTGGTATCCGGCTAAATAGAATAGATTGCTGTCATTTCTTCTTACCAAGGTGTCGGAAAAGGCGACTAAGGTAAGTCGACACACTGTGTGGTATCCGTCTGAGTGGAATAGACCACCTTCTTTCGTACCGAGGTGTCGGAAAAGGCAACTAAGGTAAGTCGACACTGTGTGGTATCCGTCTGAGAAGAATAGACCAACTTCTTTCTTACCGAGGTGTCGTTAAATACAATTAAGGTAAGTTGACGTCAGGCAAGCGGCCGGTCGTAAAATACGTAATCAAATCATGTGACAACGTTTATGTTATGTTGTGCCGACCCCACTTAGAGTGGGATAAGGGCAGGAGCAAGGATGATTATAGATATTATCACTGAATACGGATAAATAACTAACAAAATTTTTATCCGTTTTAACACCTCGGTTAATTTCCTCTCCTCGGCTGGCTTCCTTTTCGCACAAAGATTCAGCTTAGCGATTCAGCGCGGAAACGCTGCTAGCATTCTTGGTACCATTCCACGTGGGCATGATTTGTATAGTCCTAGCTTGTAAGTCGTTTAAGATAAATATAACTTGTACATTTTTGCTTTAAATAAAAAAATATATAAATAATTAACATCAACAATGGTGGAGGAGATGACGTCATTACAAGTTTTAGCAGTATTTTTATGGCTAACTGCAAACTCTTCGGCGGGCGAATAAATACGTTTACTAGCCCGGAAAGTTAGCTGGAGTAAGCTGATTAGAAGTTTAAGCGGAATTTTAGTACTGAATCTAATTTCGTTTACTTAATTTAGCTTTTTGATATTGCGGGAAAATCAAATTGAAGGTTGTTGAAGTATGATTTAAAAAGGGAGTTAAAGTTGATGATATAGATATTATTCTGCAATTCTAGCTTATAATTAAAGTCCTGTGGTATCCGGCTGAGTAGAATAGACCACCCTCATTTCTTGCCGAGTTGTCGTAAAAGGCGAATAAGGTAAGGTCGAGCCGTCCTGTGGTGTCCGGTTGAGTAGGATAGACCACCACCATTTCTTAACGAGGTATCGTAAAAGGCGACTAAGATAAGTTGAGCTGCCGTGTGGTATCGGGTTGAGTAGAATAGACAACCCTCATTTCTTACCGAGGTGTCGTAAAAGGCGACTAAGGTAAGTTGACCCGCCGTGTGGTATCCGGTTCAGTAGAATAGACCACCCTCTTTATTACCGAGTTGACGTAAAAGGCGACTAAGGTAAGTTGACTCACCGTGTGGTATCCGGTTCAGTAGAATAGACCACCCTCTTTATTACCGAGTTGACGTAAAAGGCGACTAAGGTAAGTTGACCCACCGTGTGGTATCCGGTTCAGTAGAATAGAAGGTAAGCTGGCGTTAGTAACGGTCGTAAAATACGTGACCAAATGTGACAACATGTTTAAAACAAGTAACAGAAGGGCAGGAGGATGATGTTTGATCGTATAGTAAATAATAAACACAAATTGTCCATAAACATTTATTAATATAATATATCGTTTCCCATATTCCAATATTTGTAACATTAAAATTAATTCCCTTATCAGGATCGTATAATATAAGAACTACATATAGATGATTCTTCTAGGCTGCAATACCATATACCCCCTGTCCGAGAGATGCATAAAGTACATTAAAGATTCGTTTTATTATATAAGAATTATATTTTGACACATTAATAAGTATTTAAAACACTAAGTTGCCAATCGCAAATAAGTGGCTTTATTTATAAAGGCTTATAATAGCGTCTTTCACCAAGTTTTAGTTAGTATCTTAAGATATTACGACATTTAAAGTTAAATTTATATTTTACTATTATGTATCAGCTACTTCCTATAGACATAAGTTTACCACCAATTATCTACTGCTTTCTATTAGCTTACTTAACTCTACATACATACATTGTAAGAATAAGACTGCTTGAAGCGATGGGTTCGGGGATTAAAAGAAATGGAAATAAAATTGGCTGGCCAAGAACCCATGGCTAGAAGCAGTGTCTAGGGTCTAATTGGCCGAGCTTAATGTCTAAGCATACTGATTGGGCAATAAGGCTGGGTAATTGCCCAACCATATATGTGGACACTCGGCGCAATTAGAGAAACGTAACAAAAACATACGAGACAGTAGATTTATCGAACATATTTTAGAAGGGCGCTATAATTTTAGTAAAAATGGTCCAAAAATATCTCCGAACTAAAATCTACGTCCCTGTTTTCGATTTGAATTTTCTAATTTTCAAAAGATATGAGATAGGAGTGAAGATAAAGGTAAGCTAACGCAACGGGTCCAATAGTGTAATGCAATGGTCGTTTGTTGTAACGCCAAGTTGTTTAGGGCGTTACGGGATCGGATTGGTGACATGGAGAATCACCCCCACTTCTGGAAGAGGCCCATGCGCTGGCAGCGACAGTTGGCCCCCCAGAGGTTGCAGCGACAGGAGGACGAGTGGCAACAGTCGCCAGGCCGGTGGTCGCAGTTGCCTCCGCGCCGGATACACGCACGTCTGAAAACGTAGATCAGCGACGAACGTCTGAAACCACATCATCGAATTCTAGCCTAAGTTTATGTCCCTGTTCTATTTACTGACCAGTATAAAATGGTCATTCATTCTTCATTGAACATTGTATTCCGTACAATTTTTAAACAAAGAAAGACAATTCGATTAGAATGAAATTTACTGATTTAAGAAATGAAATCGTTGACTGTTGAGCATTGAAAAGCGTTGAATGACTCATTTCAATCAATATGGCGCCATTTTGAATACATTATCTAAGGTTTGATATAAAACGGAGAAAATGATATGCCATAAGTTTTAGTGAATACATTACCTAAGGTTTGAAATAAAACGTAGAAAATTATATGCCATAAGTTTTAGAACAAAGAAATAATAAGGGACAATATTGCTGTATAAACCGACAATCGAAATATGGAACGAAGAAATGAATGAAATTTTTGGAAAATAATTTTGGTGGGAGTATTAGAGCAGGAGAAGCATCTATTTAGGACAGATTCTAAATAAGGAGGAAGGTAAAAGAAAATATTGATATCAAAATAAAATACATTCAATTTTTTATAGACATTTGATTGCATAAAAGTGATAACTTGTCAATGATTAATGCTATATACATCTTTTTCCTTTTAACGTTTTCCCTCATCAAAAATATATATAACAAACAGGAAAACATCAATAACAAATAATAAACACGTAATATCAGTAAAACATCAGTATAAATATGGAGGTAAAAGTTTTTCTTCGATATTTCTTGGCTCAGAAAAATATTATAAATATCAATTTGGACAGGTATATTTTAATAGGAAACACAAATTTGGCGTGCAAATTTTTTTGAATAACTTTATGAAAACACCTGTGTTTAATGATTAAATAGATCATTTAAAGAACTAAACGTTACTTTGTGGAAATCTATAATACAAAAGTAATAATGAAATTATTAAAAGCTTTTATTCAACTTGCAACGTGAGTGAAGTGAATTTAATTTTTACTTATGTATTATTAAATAAAATTGTTGTGAGCTGATGGTATAGTCAGTATCACAGTTTTTAATTATTGGAAAAATTTTAAATGCTTTTTTTACTAAAGTACACAATCTAGCAATGTAACTTACTTGCCAACATCCTGAAGAAGCTGAAGATCACCAGGGTCTTCTCCATAATCCGATCCGTTTACTTCGACATCCTCGTCACCTATAAATTAATAAACCGTGTATATAACTGCTTGTAAATGTTTACATATATAATTTAAAAAAATACGTAAATACATTTATACTAGAAGAACCAAGAAATTTTGTTTAAAAGGTCTTCGGCGGAAGTCGAACCCGTGACGGGGGTCTATCTGTGTCAACGGCCCAGTCATATCCTTTAATTTCGATAGTTCATAAAGCATTCTCAACTACTCGAAAAATAAATTGAAACTTATCAACATTACTTAAATTTATATATTCGCTATATAGCATCAAATTTCTAAGAATTAAGCAATATCTGCTTCATATGTTATGATATAAAAAATCATGTTTTTATTCTTTGTTTATACCACGCCGCTTTCAAAAAACGTCTTTAGAAAAGTCTGTTGCAAAAAAAAATAATACACAAATTTTGTACATTTAAATGTATTAATTTTATCACCGCCTCTGTAATTGAGGTTCTGCTTATCACCCTTGGCAACATCTTATTTTTCCTTACAAAGCTTAAAGGTTGAGATCTTTTCTGACTATAAATAACTCCATCTTGGAACTTGTTTGTATCATTTATGAAGTATGATTTCTTTTTTTAATATAACATTCAACTTTATTCATAAAAATATGAAATTTGATTTATATAATGGAGAACGGAAAAGCAAAGATACTTTTTGCAAATTTTGTTTTTGTTTTCGTCCGGAAGAAATCCATCGTAAACAACTTCGTTATCTAATAAAGCTATTTTTAATGGATATTTTATCGCATACATAAAAAATAATGATTTTATTTTTATCCCCAATTTCATATAGAGAGCCTGCTTTGAGGCAACTTAGATCGAAGTCTATCAAGTAAAGTAAAGTAAAACAAGAGCCTTTTTGAATATCAGGAAATTATGGATCCCTTATAGTGCTCCAACATGGTTTCATTTTTTTTTTATTTTTTAAAAAGATTACTAGGAGTTTGGGTTACAAATTACTAGTAAACTTGTTAACCTCTCCAGCTAATCTAAATGCTTGTGTTAGGCATTCCTAACCACACTAGGAGCCCACTGGTTCACGTACGTAGTATAATAGCCGGGATTCGAGCCTACGACCTCTCGATCGTAAGTCGGTTACCCTAACCATTCCGCTACCGGTTTTTGGGACTGGGATGGGGTAATGTTGTTCAAATAACGTCCATCCCTGCCAGCAGCCTGGAGAGCGTGACTTCAGGGTTGGAGCATCCCTAAACATTGGCCCATACGGTCCGTATTCACCACGAATTATCAAATATCTTCTTAAACATCTTACCAGGATCAATATACGAGGCATAGGCGCACTGGTCTGCTAGCAGAAAAGCCGCTAGCGCTAGCAACAGAGCGCTAGCGCGCGGCATGCTGCTAACCGACAACCGCTGCTTGCCTGTGAAAATAAAGTGCATTGTATTCCACCTAGATATAATAGGGATATCCAGGCTTCGTCAAAGGCGACTAAGGTAAGTTGACCCAACGTGTGGTACCTGGTTGATAAGAATAGACCATCCTCTTCCTTACCGAGGTATCGCAAAAGGCGACTAAGGTAAGTCGACCCGCCGTGTGGTATCCGTCTGAGTAGTATAGATTCCTCTCTTTCTTTCCGAGGTTTCGTAAAATACGACTAAGGTAAGTTGACATCAGGCAGGGGGCCGATCGTAAAATACGTAAAAAAATCATGTGACAACATGTTTATAAGATTTTATGCCCACTTAGAGTGGGATAAGGACAGGAGAATGAGGATGATGAATATAAAGATTATTGATATATGAAATACAGTAAAATTATTTATAGATGTAATTTCTGTTTGACAAATCCCTAAATACATTTTCATACAAATTTAAATTCATAATTTTAACATCATATCCGTAATCTTGATAGACGTTTCATTAATTAAAGTAAACCACAAAGTGTATGATGAATAAAACATTAGATGAACGACACTCTTAATTTGTTACAAATTATTCATGAATGCTTCCTCGATTTACGCTTGGAGCATAAGTCTTAGATAATTTTATACGAAGCTTCGTACATATTCTTCGAAACTTGGATCTTACATTTTCTTATCTGTTTGAATATGTTTTGCAGCATCTCAAAGTTTAATGTTATGATCAAAAGAAACAGTGTTGTACCCCTCAGCTGTATAAAGGACTCTAAGAATTCTAGAATTCAATTCTAGGCTATTCCCACTTTACATTATAGATTATCAGGGTTCACCTATACACCAGGAAAAATCTAGAGCTATGCAAGTTTCAGCACTATGTATTCACTAGGCTTTCTTTCACCACAAATCGCATTACGAATTGTAAATATCAGTTAAGTAATGGTGCTTGTTGGGCATAAGCTTTCTCTCTCCTTATTTAGAGAGAAGAGCTAAAGCTTACATTTACCATAATATTCTAATGTGGATTGGTAGGTTATACATTACCCAGGAATCCTACCGAGATATCCAGGTTTCAAGCTGTGATAGCCCAGCGGTGAGACTGTGCGGTTATTTCAAATGGGTCACGGGTTCAAATCCCGAGCAGGCACCAATGAGTTTTTCTCTTATAATCGTATGTGTCTAATTGATAATTGAAACTTACCGCACGCTTTTCGTAGAAAAACGTAGTATGCAAACCTGCATATCTATCTAGAGAATTCTAGGGATATGTGTAACCTACCAATCCACATTGGAACAGCGTGGTAGGTCTTAGCTCCAATCCTTCTCTCCAAAAACGTAGAGAGGGGGCCTATACCCAGCAGTAGAATAGAAACAAGCCGTTACTTTACTTTATGCAGGTTTCCTCACGATTTTTTCAATGAGACGCTAAGTTTTAACAATTATTGCTCCGGGGTTGAAACTTGTAACCCTTCGAATGAATCATATGTTCACACCATTCGGCTATCACAGCTTTAATTTCGTACAGAGTTCTAAATACAAGACTAGCTTTTACCCGCAACTTCGTTCGCGTGGACTGTTGTCGCATGATAGGTTCATAATTAATGGCGTTTTTCAATGTCAGTCAAATTTTATCGATATTGGTTCAGCGGATTCGCCGTGAAAAAGTAACAAAAATACATCCATACTTAAAAACTTTCGCATTTATAATATTAAAGGAGGATAGGATTATACTTAGAATTTGGGGGTCGGAGTTACTCGCGTCCGTAGGTTTAAACTAAATACAGGATTACAATCCTCATAACCCTACACGTGATCCCTGGGTAGTGCTAAACGAGTAACCTTCTAGGTGGTAGGCTTCGGCCGTGGCTAGTGTTACCACCCTACAGGCAAAGCCGTTCCGCCAAACGACTCGTCGTGTTCCGGAACGATGCTTGTAGTAGCTTTAAAGATGGGGAACGGATTTGTACATTTGCGCTGCATTTGATAACAGGTTCCGAATTGCGCTGTCATATCGTCGGGCGGCTCAATCTGGAGAGCAGCGGGATCCGAAGCACGGTTCACCGCTGGCCGACCGCAGGTTATAGGGGGCCCAATTAGTAGGAAAGCCACCTACGAAAGGCTGCCCCGCTGCCTTGCGAAAAATCCTGAAATTGCTCCATCGTGCCGGTTGGCGACCGGAGAGAGGACCCGATGGCGATTTCCAGGGGGGTTCGGGCGTCCCCGCGGTCTCCAGTTGAGCTTACCATCAGCGCTTTGACAGAGGCAACCGCGTTTGTTTAAAAATGCAGCATCCCTACAAATTCGTTTTCTCCGTTCCTATTTGCGCGCTAAACTGAATAAAATGATTAAAAAGAAAAGGAAAAGTAAATTTTTACAGCGGCAGCACTTCCTCTCTCTCAAAATCCACCAAGCCAACATTCGAGGTCTACACTCGAATCTCTTTGCAGTCCATCACCACCTAGAGACTGACAAGCCGCACTTGCTTTTCCTTACGGAGACGCAGATTAACAACCCAGCAGATTTAACATATCTACTATACCCGGGTTATACCTTGGAGCATAACTTCAAGCCCCATGCAGGGGTTTGTATGTATGCTCGTAACGACATCTGTTACCGGCGTCTCCGTAATCTAGAGATACCCAACTTTTCCATCATGTGGTGTTTGATTGATACAGGGATGGACCAAACGGTTTATGCTTGTGTCTATCGCTCGCACAGCGGTGACCAGGAGACAACCCAATTATTCAAGCATCTCAGTGAAACGGCTGACATCGTTCAACATCGGTATCCTACAGCTCAACTTGTGCTTCTAGGGGACTTTAACGCCCATCATAAAGATTGGCTATACCCATACCAAAAAACTGACCACGCTGGAAGAGAAGCTCTCAATTTAGCTCTCTCTTCGGACCTTTCTCAGCTGGTCAAAGAAGCTACAAGAATACCGGATGTTGATGGTCATACACCCAGTTGTCTGGACCTTCTTCTGACTACCGACCCCGACCGTTTCTCAGTCTCAGTTGCAGCCCCCTTAGGCACTTCAGATCACTCTTTGGTAAAGTCGGTTTCAAAAGTCTATCCGCCTGATCTGAGTGTCACTGGGACCAGACGGGTTTGGCGATATAAGTCAGCAGACTGGGACGAGATGCGACACTTTTTTGCATCTTATCCTTGGCAGGGAATATGCTTCTCTTCTAATGATCCGTCGAGTTGTGAGAATGCTATATCGGAGGTAATTCGTCGAGCTATGGAATATTTCATAACTTATGCGGATTTACCTCTGAATAGTAAGGCTCCCCGATGGTACAACGCTGAATGTGCTAATGCAGAGGCTATAAAAAACTCGGCGTTTGTAGCCTGGGTTGAAGCCCGATCTCACAAATCTCCTGACATAACGGCTAAGAAGAGAGCATATAACATTGCTGCTAAGTCCTACAAGAGGGTCCTTAAGAAAGCTAGATTTAACCGCATCAATCGAATCGGCACTAAATTAGCATCCTATCCTTGCGGTAGTAAAGCTTTTTGGTCGCTTGCGAGGTCGGTTGAGTCGAACTTCTGCAGTACAACGCTGCCGCCACTGCTCAAGCCAGATGGGGCACTGGCCTTTTCTGCAAGTGACAAAGCAAATTTGTTTGCTAGGTTGTTTGCAGAAAATTCACGTCTCGATGCGGGAGGTGCCACTCCACCACACCTACAACCTTGCGATACTGCCATGGCAGAAATTCGAATTCGCCAAAAGGAGGTGTTGAGAGCTCTTCGCAACTTGAATGTGAATAAGGCCAGCGGTCCCGATGGCATACCAGCAATTGTTCTGCGGAATTGCGCTCCTGAATTGTCTCCTGTTTTGACACGCTTGTATCGCCTCTCTTTAGAAACTGCTCATGTCCCAAAAGCATGGAAGACTGCCAATGTACAACCAGTACCAAAGAAGGGTATTCGTGCTAATCCGGTTAATTATCGCCCTATAGCAATCACCTCCGTACTTTGTAAGGTTATGGAGCGTATATTAAACAAAAAGCTCCTGGCATACCTAGAAGAAAACGAACTCCTGTCGGATTACCAGTTTGGTTTTCGCAAGAATCGTTCTGCGGGAGATCTTCTAGCGTATGCCACTCATATCTGGGGTGAAGCTATTGAGAATCATGGTGAGGCTCTCGCCGTGTCCCTTGATATCTCTAAGGCTTTTGACCGTGTCTGGCATGAAAGTCTCCTCGGCAAGCTTCCTGCTTATGGACTGCCTACTGCACTCTGTAACTGGATATCTGATTTCCTCAATGAAAGATCATTTAGAGTAGTTATTGATGGCTGCTCTTCCGATTTAATGACCACCAATGCTGGTGTTCCTCAGGGATCAGTTCTTTCCGCCACGCTTTTCTTGCTGCACATTAACGACCTGCTAAGTCCCGTTATCTTTGGGTACGCAGATGACAGCACTGTGACGGAGAGATATATGTCCAGTTCCAGAGCTAGTAGTGCTGAGATTATCAAACAAAGAGAGGCTATGGTTGAGCGCATTAACTTGACTCTGAAAGAGGTTTCCAACTGGGGCGAGGCCAACCTAGTCAAGTTCAATGCTACCAAAACTCAAGCGTGTCTGTTCACCGCCAAACGGAGTTCTTTCACCTTAACTCCTACTTTCCGAAATATACCCATACCGATAGCCGATAGTGCAGAGCTTCTGGGTATTGAAATAAGCTCCAAACTCAACCTTGGTAAATGCATCGAGTCCAAAGCAAAAACGGCCGCTAAGAAACTTGGAATCCTTAACAAAGTCAAGCAGTACTTCACACCAAAACAGCTTCTTACGTTGTACAAGGCTCAAGTACGTTCGTGTATGGAGTACTGCTGTCATTTGTGGGATGGATCGGCCAGGTACCAGCTGGATGCTTTGGACTCGGTGGACCGACGTGCCAGAAGGCTTATTTCCGATAAAACCCTGACCAGTGCTAAATTGCACAGTCTTCAACATCGGCGCAGGGTTGCCTGTCTTTCGGTCTTCTACAGGATATATTTCGGAGAGTGTGCTGAGGTACTCCACAACCTAGTTCCTCCATCGCCTTTCTATCATCGCACCGCAAGGCATCGGGAGAAGTTCCACCCTTACGTCATTGACCTCCCACGTAGGCGCACGGAGCGCTTTGCGTCCTCTTTCTTAATGCGCACAGCAAGGGAATGGAATTCTCTCCCGGCATCTATCTTTCCCGGTTCATTTAATATGGGTATCTTTAAAGCTAACGTGAATAGGCATCTTCTAGGCAAGCGCGCTTCATCTTAGACTGCATCATCGCTTACCATCAGGCATGATTGCAGTCAAGCGCTCGCCTATTACGCAATAAAAAAAAAAAAAAAAAAAAAGGGGAATCATAGTATTTTTTTTTTAGTGGAAACTTTATTGTTGTATGATACATTTATATTAAATATTTATTTAGTAATAGAACCATTGTTTCCCAAAAATAAAGTAAACAAATAAATAGACAGACAGACTGATTGCTGTCAAATAACCTTGTAGTAAAAGTAAACGGTATATTCATTTCAGTAGAGTAGTTTGTACAGTGTAATTAAAAATAACAAACGTAACGGGAAAAGGGTAAATAGAAATATATAAAATTGAAACACTCCAATGAGTTTTATTGGTTGTACGGCCTTCAGGGAACCGAGGGCAATCTTGCGTTATTTGATTTCAAATAACAGCCACTGCGGGATCTTGGGACTCTTGTTACAAGTGCAATAATGTTATTGCAGTCAAACCTTGACGGATAAGTGGTTAGAGCGTTTGTTTTCGAGGACTTATGTTTTTTTCTCTGCAACTTATTAGTTTCAAAGAAAGAATCAGCTTAGTGATTTAGCGCGGAAACGCTGCCAGCATTCTTGGGACCATTCTACGTGGGTATGATATGTATAGTCCTAACGTGTAAGTAATTTAAGATAGATATAACTTGTACAATTTTGTTGTAAATAAAAAAAAGATATATCGTTTCACAGTTTATTTTTATTTATTTCTTTCTTTTTATACATATAGTTAGAAAAGAGAAAGAAAAAATAAAAAATCACATGTATAAAGGCGGACTTATCTTTAAAAGGGATCTCTTCCAGACAACTTTTAAGTACCAGAAGGAAAAGGACAAGAAGTGAAGAAGAAAGAGATAACTGGTAATATAGAGAAAAAATAAAACTTTATATAAATTTAACTATTTAATCTATAAATTAATTAATTGAATTTGGTAAAATAAAAAGATGCCACTATGTCGTGTGGTATCCAGCTGAGTAGAAAAGACTACTCTCATTTCTTACCGAGGTGTAGTAAAAGTAAGGTAAGTTGACACATCGTCTGGTATCCGGTGGATTAAAATAACCACCCTCTTTCTTACCGAAGTGTCGTAAAATACGAGTCGTAAGTTGACGTCAAACAGGCGGCCGGTCGTAAAATACGTAGCCTAGTCATGTTACAATATGTTATAACATGTAGGTCCCTACTTAGAAAAAATTAAGGAAACGATGATCAAATTATTAGTTTCACCGGTTCGTTTAAATTGACCTGGGGTCAGGAATTACGCGGGAAAAACTTTATGACACACTGATTTCCAAACGGGAGAAGCCGCGGGCACAGTTAGTTAAAAAGTAAAATTACTTTTACTAATTAACTGTGCATAAGATGTGATAGCCTAGCGGTGAGATTGCACGACTATCGAGGAGTCACGATCTCGGACTCCGAACAGGCATCACTGAGTTTTTCTGCTAAAAACTTGTGTCTAATTGATAATAGCAATTTATCATACGCTTTTCGGTGAACGAAAACATTGTGAAGAAACCTGCATATCTCTAGAGAATTCTGGGGATATGAGTATCCTACCATTCGCATTGGAGCAGCGTAGTGATCAAAGCTCCCTTTCTTTTCCAAAACAGATAGTCGGAGAGGAGGTCTATGCCCAACTGTGGGATGATAACAGGCAGGTACTTTACTACCTAGATTCAGGGTATTTAAATGTATCTGATGAATCTATGCGTATCGGCTTGTTACATATATCCTAAAAATCTGGCAGACATATTTTATGTAAGTGAATAAATCAAAAGAATAAGAAGAAATCCTTTTAAAGATTCCATGGTCTAGCTTTATTTTATCACGGCTTTATTTTCTTAAGTAGACAAAATAAATCTTGACTTTCTTTCAAGATAATTTTTTATCTTACTTATGTTTCCTTTTTGTAATGTTAATAAACAATAATATAAATCATCCTTGAATATTATATCTTTGACGCAAAAATAATTGAGATGTTGTGAATACAAGGAATCTTTTCATTAAATTGTCGGCTTCGTTTTCTACATAAATATCTGTAATTTATTGTTCATTTTGACATCTTTAAGGCCGTCATAACGCGTATTGTAACTTGGTAGAGTACAAATATAATCTTCAATTATTTAAGATGTACGCTGTTATAATATTTATGAGTTACTTGAAACAATGACATTATTTTACAGGTTATACTTTGCAAAAATTGTATTGGAATGGATTTTTAAGAAAAATAACTGTAAATAAAGACCTTATTAGTTAATGTATAGAAACTGGCTATCACGTCGTATTTTATCGGGTGAGTTCGCCTAGTTTGAAGCCCATATGGGGGAGGGGGGCTTATCCGATAAAATATAACATGAGTATAGCCGTTTTTTATATATTAATTATAAACACCACTCACGATAGTCTAAATAAAAAAAGGCCTTAATACTTGAAAATTTAAGAACAAATATTTGCACAATGTGCAAAAATTTTATTTGAAATCTTGATCTAAGCCGATACTAATATAAGCAAGCTGAATTTTTATCTAATAAGCTTAGGTAAATACAGCTAGGAATTTTATGTTGCTATAATTTGATTTTACATGAAATTGAAACTTTGTTTAATAAATAATTTAGATTAATGTTAATATTTGAATTTCGCATTTCAAAACATCTCTGATTTTTTATATATGCGTTTGTTTTGGTAGATACATAAAACAATATAAAGTATAAACATATTTTATAGCGAGAATTGAGTTTAAAAATATTTGTATTTCTCACTAACATAACGACCCCTTTACACAACAATTCCCAAATGTAACAAAATAGATGCCAGAGAAAAAGGCAAAGAGAAATCAGTCGAGTCATTGGAGCGTAGATATGATATATTTTATTCACGCATGTATCACATTACTTTCTCTGTTGGCGAAACCGGAATATCCTTATATCCCTCGATCTAGTTGAGATGAAGCGAAAACTTCTTTCATTATTCCATTGATAGTGATCCGATGAGAATGTTAGTAATCTTCGTTATAAGTTAAGCGTAAATTAATTTATAGAATTAGGCGTTACTTTGCGGAGGTCCATAATACAAAAGTAATGAGAATATTATTTTGCTATAATCCGCGATAAAAGGAAATATGTGTAATGCTAAATGTAGAGTGTACTATTCGTTCTCATACCTGATACATGCAGAATTTGTAAGAACTCATGCACTACCCGACACCGATGGCACAACAATACACAAGCACTGCACACATTCACCACCACAATCTCAACAATTGTTTCGCCCCTTAACCGAAGCATCGTTAGGAGATAGACTCCACGACAAAATCGTAAAACGATTGCTTTGGGGCGAACTCACACTCTACATTTAGCATTACACATATTTCCTTTTATCGCGGATTATAGCAAAATAATATTCTCATTACTTTTGTAGGCGTAAATTGTTTGAATCATAAAAGGAAAACTATCCTAACAGAAGGATGCCGAGTGATATCCTCGGTATCCTGTATTTTAAATAACAAGCGTTTTGTTATATAAAACATTAATTAATAATTCATCCTCCTGCCCTTATCCCGCTCTAAGCGGGGTCGGCAAATGTTACAAACATGTTGTCACATGATTTAGCTTCGTATTTTACGACCGGCCGCCTGCCTCACGTCAACTTACCTTAGTCGTATTTTACGACACCTCGGTAAGAAAAAGAGTGGTCTATTCGACTTAACTATATTGTATATAATATATATTAACCAGTTGTGTTGTGTGTTACTTACTTTTGGCATAGTCGACCGTGCATTATTATTTATTAATTATTTTCTTTTATCAAATAACCTCTAATCTTTAATTAAGCTGCCGTTTCCCGAATTGTTAAGTTAGTCTGTTCAATTAATTACCCTTCGTCATTCTCAGATTATTAGCAGCTGTTTGTTTCTGTGGGCGCGGCTATGCGGAATATAATAGCTCCGCCTTTATTAATCTTGCGGCAAACAGAAATTATTACAAACACGATACAAATGTTTGATATTATTAATTAAGCCACCATTTTATGTATAACCAATATTCACACGCACAAGGGTAACTTTATGAATAAATGTATGCTACTAATATTATAAATACGAAAGTCTTTGAGTATAGGTGTGTTTGTTACATTTTCACGGGGAATCTGCTGAACCAATATCGATGAAATTTGGTACAAATAGATTTATTCTATAGCCTATATATTTCTATTTATATATAGTATTTCTATAGCCTATATATTACCCCGGTGTGTAAGGAACACACCGGGGTAATATATAGGCTATAGAAATCCTGTTATTTTAACAGCAATACGATGGTAGGTAGGATAGGTATATTCGTTTCTGTTTTCTGGATAAATTTAACTGAGCTATTAAAATGGATAATTAATATAAGTAGTACGGGTTATTTAATAAAAACAATAAACTGATATTATAATTGTGTCTTTTCATTTTCATGGCCAATTCGCTGAACATCGGGGTAATGCATCAGGGTAACATATATGCTATAGAAATTCTGTTATTTCAACAGGAAAAGGACGACATTCAAAAGCGCTATTATCAACCTATTATGCGAATCCAAAAAACGAAAATTAATATATAAATCGACCTTCGTAAAAAATCTTTATGTCTTTTCCATTGTTATTTCTATTTTAAATATAATAATAGATGTATTGTGGAACAGAAAAATTTTTGGTGCTTCAAAAGTACAATAGGAATTTAATGTAAAAATAAAAGGATTATATACAGAGACACAATGGAGGGTCATATCGCTAAGAAGCATTTACCCTAGATAACCCTTTGTAAAGAAAAACAATTTAAAATAGGCGCTGTTTCGTACGTAAAATAAAGAAAATTTATTTTTTTAAAATAAAGAACTGTTTGTAAAAGCTGATTATAGTCTGTAGAAATATATCTACACGCCGATTTTGGGGAAACAGATCGATATGATTTTGGTTATGAGATATTTTTTGGGATGAATAAACGACGTATTTTATATCGAAGTTCAGTACTTCGCATACAAAATGGCTGCTACAATATAATAATATATCTTTAATATAGACACAACACAGATGGCAGACACCAATGAGTTTTTCTGTTGAAACTTATGTGTCTTATTGATAATTGCAATTTATCACACGCTTTTCGGTGAAGGAAAACATCGTGAGGAAACCTGCATATCTCTAGAGAATTCTGGAGATATGTGTAACCTACCAATCCGCATTGGAGAAGCGTGGTAGGACTTAGCTCCAAACATTCTCTCCAAAAACATGAAGAGGCCTATTCTCAGCAGTGGGATAGTAACAGGCCGCTACTTACTTACTTACTTACTTCCTTAATATACCACTTTACCACTGTTTCATACTTAAATGTTTGCTTTAATCTGAAATAAGCGACTAATTTTCTGATTATACAAAGTCTCTATGAAACTCCAAAACTAACCTAAACACAAACACCATACGAAAATTGGCCGTCGTAAAGTCCTAGATCAACAAAGCTTTATAGAACCAACTCGTTATAAGTTCTACGTCAAACCAAAAGTTTGTGTCAACGAAATTTATTGCAGTGAACTTGCAGGTAAAATATTTAGGTTACAGCGTGTTCTTATCCCACTGCTGGGTAATATATTTAGTCAACGTGAACTCATCATTTTCCTGCCTTTATCCCACTCTAAATGGGGTCGGTACAACAACATAAACGTTGTCACATGATTTGGCTAGCCAAATATTTTTTTATTTATGAGCCAGTATTTTACGATTGGCCGCCTGCCTGACATTTGCGACACCTTGGTAAGAAAAATGGCGGTCTATTCTGCTTAGCCGGATACCTGGCGGGGGTCGACCTACCTTAGTCGCCTTTTACGATACCTCGTCAAGGAATGAGGGTGATCTATTCTACTCAGCCGGATACCACACGGCGGGTCAACTTACCTAAGTCACCGGTTGAATAGAATAGACCACCCTCTATCTTACTGAGGTATCATAAAAGAAGACAAGTAAGTTGATGTCAGGCATGCGGCCGGACGTAAAATACATAGGAGAATCATGTGACATGTTTATAACATGTGCTAATTCGACTTAGAGTGGGATAAGAGCAGGAGGATGATATAATTAGAATAAATAAAATAAGAACGATAAAAGAGTTACTTAATTCCATCGTCAAAATAGTATTTAATAAATTTATTAATTAATGTCCCATAAAAAGAAAAATCTGTTTCTAGATTTCTTACTTTTAGGTCAATTATTTCAAACTAGCTTTTACCCGCGCAACTTCGTTCGCGTGGACTGTAGTCTTGAAATTAGGAGTAGCTTCTGTCAGCATCCAAACCTTCAAATATCACCATCATAAAAATCAAATCGATCCCGGTATATAAACATTAATTTTGCCAAATTTCATCTATATTGATTCAGCGAATTGACCATGAAAACGTTACAAACAGACTTTCGCATTTATAATATTATTAGTTTATTTATTTTACTAAATAACCCGTATTACTTATATTAATAATCCATTTTTATTACAATGTTAAATTTTCTCAGTTAAATTTGTCCAGTAAACGAATAAAATAAAATATAAATACTCTTTAAAGATAACTCCTTTGACGTAAGCCGAAAAACTTTGAATCTAAATACTTCGTAAATACAGATTTGACACATCGTAAATAAAAATTAGTTCCATAGGTTTATTATAGATGGCGTTTTGAATGTCATCGTATTTAATTCCTCCTGAATTTAATTCCTGTTGAATTAACAGGATTTATATAGCCTATATGTTACCCCGGTATATAAGAAATATTTATGACAAATTTCATCGATATTGGTTCAGCGGATTGGCCGTGAAAACGGAACCGACAGACAGACAGACAGACAGACAGACTTTCCCATTTATAATATTAGTAAGGATGTTACAATATTGGAATTTGAACAAGAAACTGTTCTTTCATTCGATTTATAAATAAATAATAATAAATAAATATATGGGACACTTACACACACGGTCGTCCGTCCCCAAAGTGAGTAACTTAATACTTGTGTTATGGTAGACAGACAATTGGTGAATATATACTTATTTATTTTTAAATACATACTTAAATAGAAATATACATCCAGGCTCAAAGACCAACAAATTTGTTTTATAGAAAATGTTGGCCCTCGGCGGGAATCGAACCTGCGACCCGCGGAGCTGATGGCAGGATCACTACCCACTGCGCCAACGAGCCAGTCAAAAATTTATATAAATACATTAGTACTACTACTACTATACTAGTATATTTGGAGTAATGGTCGACATAGAATAATTATTTTAGAGAGAATCATGTTATGTCATTATTAAAATAATTATGGGGTGCACACATGAAAACTCAATAAACATAGTCATTTTATTGGTACTGTAAATACGGGATAATTTATTAACTCTGTTAAAAGTTACTTTTAAACCATTTTGTTATAGAAAGTCAAATAGAAAAACGTGGAAACTGTAGCCTCGCCATAACGGAAGCGCAGTCAAATGCAGAACACCATTGTTTGAAAGTTGTTTTTAAATGTTTTATTTTACATTTACCTCTGAAGTTGAACTTTGAAAAGCTTATACATATAGAAACCATTTATAAACCCTGTGCCACTTGTTAAAATTAGCATATTTTTTTTAAGATAAATTACACAAAAACACTGATTTACATTAGATTACGCATTTATTTTATATGTACAATAAAGAATTCAGGCAGCTTTTAAATCGAAATAAATCTCCGAATTATTTGAAGTACCTACTGAAGTTTTTTGCAGAATCCAATATGTAAAAGGTGCTTAGAAGTTAACAAGCTCAGTCTAGTTTAATCAAATAAACCGAGAAGATCAAGAAGAAGAAAAAGAAAGAAGAGAAGCTAATGGAAAGTACATTTCAAAGTAAGATCCGATTCGCATTTCGTATTATGCCATTTCCGTATTTACATTCTGTAGCAATATAAATATATTAAATGTTTATCCACATCAAAGGCAAAAGTCTATTTATCTGTTACGCTTTCACGATTTATCTACTGGACCAATATTAATTAAATTTGGCACATTTAAAGCTTATAAACTAGGGTTAACGTGTAGGTTAAAACAAATCCCTTCAATTTTACGGGAAAAAAAAGAAATCATTGTCAGAAATGAAAGTATTTTCACAATAAAATCGTAGTGAACAAAGCCGTTAGTACTACTAATATATACTAATTTTAATTTAAAAAAAGACAAACCCTTTTTTTAAGTCAATATGATCGATGTTATTTCAAAATGGACTTAAAGGGTTTTTATCTCGTTTCACAAATACAATAGACCATAAATACTTCAGCTACAATACAAACTTTTCGATTCAGTTAATTTGAATTTATGCACAATAGAATTACCTCGAGTACCATTTCCAGAGCGTAAATTTCCAGACTAGATTTGAAATTTCCAACTTTAATTAAAATATAATTTAAATGTTCCAAAGTGAGCCATGATTCGGTTGAGAGTAATTTATTACATTTGAAATTTAATATTAGTCACTAGCTCATGTTTAACTGAAATGAGCATTCAAGAGTGTGAATGTTTATATCATGGTAAATGTAGGTTTTATAAAAACAATTGCACGTACGTGTAATGTCATATTTCTTCGCGGTACAGAATAAATATTTACTAAAGATTTTTAATATTTGATAATATTTGATTTTAATAAAAAAATTTAATCTCTATTTTTGGGCACTGAAAAAATCTGCTATAATTTTATGAGAAAGCAAAGGATAAGTACGCTGTCAGTTCCAAAGTCATGATAGCTCAATTTGGTAACGGGTGGTCTTAAATTCTATATACAAGAATCGATTTCGTATAAATCAATTTTTTTTTATATTAAAATTAAAATACCTAGCAAGGATCGGTCACCTAGGTACTAGATATTCTAAGTTCCTAAGCTATCATATATTTCAAAATTGCCAACAGAACTTCCGCAACATCTTCCGGCTTAAGGAGGTTTGCACAGTGACCTCTGTGCAAATTTATTGATCGACGGTTGCGTCCCAAGTTGCCTTTGGAGCGTTAAATTGCTCGTTAGAGTTTGTATTAGAAGACGAGTTTCCTAAAGTCAAATATAACTTTAGTTTAATTAGTCCGTAGTTGGTAAACGAAAGGTTTAATTTCCGCAACTACTCTTTGAGTTTTCTTTGACCACCATTATTCTTTGACCTCCAATATACAAAGATTCATCTTCTTCCATTGCTATGATTCGGGCGCTTAGTGACCTAATTGAAAAAAGTTTTTTCAAGGACTTTTAAATCGTCAAGGATCAATATGATATGATAGCTATAATTGAAATGTTGCTCCTACCGAGAAGAACCAGAAAGAAACTCGGCGGTCAATCTTTTAAACATTTTTAAATTAACACTATTAAACCGCAGTCTTGTATGAAGCTTAAAGTATTTTCGAATCCAGGCTTTTTTATCATTCAAATAATCTTCAATTTTGTGCTATTTTTTACGTATAAGCTTATATCTTATACTTAATTTAAAACTTATTGTAAACTGGTCTAGTATGGTTAACGGAATTTTATTATAGAAGTGAATGCCGAGAACATTGAATGAGTGAGATATATGGGTGCCCCACTGTAGTTTATCATCCAAAGTGAGCCTTAAAAATGTGGTTGTATTTTCTATTTTTAGTATTGTTTATTCATCATTCTCCTACCCTTATCCCACTCTAAGTGGGGTCGGCACAATATGTCTTCTTCTTCCATTCTCCTCTATCATTCGTCAACTCTGGTGCCACTCCTTTAACATGCATATCATTTTTCACACAATCCATCCATCTTTTTTCGGCCTCCCCCTACATCCATCCACATTCATATTTAAAACTCCTTTGGTCACATGATTATTTTTAGTATTGTTTATGTCTGACCTAAATACGTTAACATAATATTTGTAATGTTCCGTTGAGAGTTTTTTTAGTAATGTAACAATACTGCGATTTGAATGCAGATCGACCATGGTTGGTTCCCTAAGTTTATCGGTTTTTTTAACTGTTTGCTCTTTGTCAGTTAAGCTTCACGTCCCTTTGATTTATGGGAGATACTCGGATCTTTTTACGGACCTCCTAATTTCGATGTGGATCACGTAAAAATCCTCCCAGCATATAATTTCCGCTGTCTGCTGAGGGACTTTGAACTTAAGAGGGGAGGGTAGTTCCGTTAAATTTTCTTCTTTAGAATTGTTCTTCTCTAATTTTTACACCAAAATAGGGGTAGATAGAGTGTCCCTGTAATCTGTATCATCGTACATTTTTTTGAAATCATAAAATTGTGTAAAATATTGTGTTAAATAGAATGTATTTCATTATTTATGCATAATTAGCATACCTTTTCATTAGCATTTCATTTATCTATAAATATATAAATAAGTAATTAATAAATAGTTCACGATGGCTAAGCTCGCCGTTTATTTATTCTAACATTAAATTTGTTAACATATAGAGGATGTCGGTTGAGACACCTAGTATTTTTAACAATATTAAATACTTTTGATAATATCATATAACTTTGTCTTTCAACTTTGAATACTTGAAGTCCCTTTACAACTATTTCGACTTTCATTTGCCGCTTAAATCTTGTGGAACACCAAGAATTCTGTCCGTCACTCTCCGCAAAACTTTATTACACAATCATACTTGAAGAAACTTGGTGCGACCACGACAGTTTAGAACTTGTTCGATCAAGTTTGATTACTTCGCGGCTTTGGTAGACGAAGTGTGATAAATTATATCATGATTAAAAATCTTAGATGTCGCAAATATATTTTTTTGTTGACTGTCCCACGTCCTGCCCATTTAAAAATAGTAGAATTGACGATTCAAAAGCACTTGTTTACAAGTTTACTTGAATAAAGAAAGAAATAAATAAATAAATATATGGGACACTTACACTAACGGTTGGACAACCGCCCCAAAGTAAGTAACTTAATACTTGTATTATGGTACACGGACAACTGGTGAATATATACTTATATATATTTTAAATACATACTTAAATATAAATATACAATTAGGCTCGAAGAACGACAACTTCATTTATAGAAAATATTGGCGCTCGGCGAGAATCAAACACGCGACCTGCGGAGCTAAAGGCAGGATCACTACCCACGGCACCAACAGGCCAGTCAAATGCGATAAATTATTGAATTGAATTGAAAGAAAAACTAATATTTTTCTGTAATAATTATAACGTTGTAAAAACATAATACAGTTCAAAGGTAGTGTTCCGTAAATTCATCTTCCAGAAACACTCACAAAGAGAAATGCGCATAACAAATTGAGATCCCTGTGTGAATTGTTCTGATGCCGTACAATAAGAAAATACAATGTTCCTCTTTCACGTGAAAGTTGCTTATATTATGAACAACAAAGGTATACCCCAGACGCAAAAATAACCAACAAAGTTTGTCTTTCGCAGGATGTTAGCGTAGAAAGGTAAACCTTAACATATACTTTGTTGTACATACATTCATTACTATCTATACTAATATACCTAATATAAAGCTGAAGAGTTTGTTTGGTTTTTAGATTGATTGACTTGATTATTTGAAAGCGCTAATCTCAGGAACTACTGGACTGATTTGAACAAAATTTTTAAGTGTAAGATAGTCCAACTATCGAGGAAGATTTATAAACTGTATAACAAAAACAATAGAGTAGTTCAAAATTAAAAAAAAAAATTCAAATCAAATACAATTAGAGTGTAAGATATCGAGGACCATATAATCGAGGAAAGCTATATAACATTACGTTAAGATGAATAGCAGAGGAACAGCAAAAAAAATATATAAAGAAAACGGCAAAATTTAAAGCTTTCCTTCATTAAGTAAACGGTGAAAGTTATTAAAAAATCGTGTACTACAAAATTATTCCCTCTAAAAGTTGTAAATAAGACCACGACTGTCCGCGACAGCATATATCTAGCTTTTAACACGTTGAACGCCATGACGGACACCATGTGTCCAACAGCATGCTTTCCTCAGGGGCCTCTTTAAAAATCGAAACTGTTCCAAAAAATATTGAAGTTTTTTTTTGCTAATACTGTAATGAAATAACTTTTTAAATGATAGGCAACTTACAAAAACTGTAATATATGAATTATTTTTGAAATAGCGAATAGCAGACACCAGTGTCCGTCGCGGCCCACTATAGTGAAAACACGTCTTTGCTTACGCGGGCGCCGCGCGGGTCACGCTGTCGGGCCCCCCACCTTACGTCGCCCGCGCCGGTAAGCCGCGGCGAGAGACGAGTCGCTCCGTCGTTTGCCTTTATATATCTTAAAGGCCTATATATCTTAATAGGTATTCGTAAACCGGGAAAACCCAGTAATCTCCCGAGCAGCTATCGACCCATCAGTCTGCTCAACAGCCTAGGGAAAGTCTACGAGCGAGTAATCCTCGCTAGACTCAAAACGTTCATGGAGTCGATGAAGCTCATACCGGATGAGCAATTCGGCTTCCGCGCCAAACACACCGCGGTACAACAAGTACACCGACTTACCGAAGCCGTCCTCAATGGCTTCGCCAAAAAACGGTACACCGGTACTGTCTTCTTCGATGTCGCCAAAGCCTTCGATAAGGTATGGCATGCGGGTTTAATATACAAACTCGCGAACCTAGGAATCCCCGATAGACTCGTTCTTATCATTCGCGATTATCTTACTAATCGCTCATTTAGATATCGTATTGATGGTGCGCTCTCCTCAAGACGCACCTTACGCGCCGGAGTCCCCCAAGGTTCGGTACTCGCACCGTTCCTCTACTCGCTCTATACGAGTGACATCCCACGATTCTCCACTAAAACTAGTGCAGTCACCCACTTAGCCATGTTCGCGGACGATACCGCAATCTATACCACCTGTAGAGATCCCATTACTATAAATGATAGGCTCCAAAGAGCAACCAACCAGCTCGGAAGCTGGTTCCGCCGGTGGAGAATCGAAATAAATCCCGATAAAAGCGCAGCAATGTTCTTTGCGAGATCTAGGAGAGCCATGGACTTCATCCGGACGCCTCCTAGAGTCTCTATTTACAACAAATACATAGATTGGCAAAAGGAAGTCAAATACTTAGGTGTCATCCTCGAACCTACCCTATCCTTCATCCGACACATCCGCGTTGTCCGTAACCGGGCAGCGTTCGCCATGGGACGCCTCAATCCGATACTGTGCAAGACAAGTAAACTGTCACTTCGCAACAAAGTGACACTTTACAAAACTTGCATCAGACCCATTATGACCTATGCGAGCGTCGAATTCGCGCACGTTCCGAAATCACGACTGTGTCCGTTGCAGACACTTCAAAATCGATTCATGCGTACAGCCACTGGCTGTCCGTGGTTCGTGCGCAACGTGAACCTCCATAGAGATCTCGACCTACCCACGATAGCCGATCTTTTCAGACGATTCTCGACGACTTACTTCGAGAAAGCGTCCATCCACCCAAACCCCCTTATAGTGGCCGCGTCCAACTATAAGGTGTTCAGGCACCCCAATAAGATTCACAGGCGCCCGAAGAGCGTCCTTAACGACCCCGACGATGCTATCACAGCATCCAACAAGATACACACACTACATTTACACAAACAGCGTCTTCGCCGGCGAAGACGAGGTCCTCGCTTGCTTGTGTCAAGCGGCCGCAGCCCTCTGCCGCGGCCGCCGTGACGCAGACTTCTTCCAAGTCATTTATTAGATGCAGCCCTCCAAAAACGCGCCGCCTTAAGCCGAGGTTCGGTCTCGCAGGAGACACCCTTAAGGCGACGCCCCCTGTAGCGCGGGTGCTTGTAATGCACCCGCATGTATTACCCATTTCTTCTCGGCGATGCTTCAGCGCTCGCCCGTCTTATCGGTGACGCTGTCAAAGCCATTAGGGCTAACAGCATTAGTCATATTCGAAAAAAAAAATATATATCTTAAAGATATTTGTTGTGAACAAAATGAAACAGGCCTACATCTGTTCTCATGGCATAGACGTTTACATTTTGTGATACTACCATCATTCTTTATAATATTGTTAAAAACTGGCAATTTTTAAGAAACAAATATATGAAAATATTATGACTATATATTTTTCAGTTACGGTGTTAATACAAACGTATTTTAATAAATAGGTAGCATTTTATATTTACTTACATTAGACCCTTTTTTGTTTACCTACGACACATTTGGCAACAACTTGGTGAAAAGACCATAATTTCTAAGTCTTTTTGAATTTCTTTGTGCCAAACGGCCAGGCTATACTGTGGGGCCGCGCGGGTCACCTGCCTACGTAAAAATAGTAGAAACGCTGTCCGTCGGCCGTCTAGAGGCTTCTGAAGTGATCGAAGTTACGCGGACACACGGTGTCCGACGCGGCGCCTTGGACCCGACATACTGGCGGGCACATGGTGTCTGCCGCGGCTCACTAGCCTAATCATGATTTTTAATGTGGCGTTCAACGTGTTAAGGTTAGCCCATTTTGGCCATTTTTATGGTAATTCTATATTACGGTTTTAATCTTTCCACACGAGCGGAGCCGTTGGCGATTGCTAGTTAGGAATGAAGTGATTAAAAACACCGGAAAAGAGGATTTAAAACGGGTGTTTTTAAGTCGACGATTTTTATCGAGGTTTTTCAGACGACTTTTTCAAAAGCCTTGATAGCATTGAAGCGCAACTGCTTTCTCTGACTTAAGAGTCTGTTTTTTTCAACCTTGACGGTAAGCGATAAATACTTAGGGAAAGTAACTTTGTAAAATAACGAATGGCTGACGTAGCATCGTTAGAATCAGCCGTAAATGGGCAAACGACTTTGTAATGGAGAAACTGTGGGATTTTATGTGCTCTGTAAAAGTAGGGTTAAGCTTATGACAGCAAAAGTTCATAATAAAGATATTTTAGGGTTCCGGACTTTATTACTGTTGCAACGCACACAAACAAAGTTCGGTAGACGTTTTTTTGTCTGCGAAGCTTAATAGCACCTAATAATATAGGTATAATAATACTCGTAGTATTAGTAATCCCAACATTTTATATATTTTATTTATCTATTTATTTATATATGTACAAAAAATGTTGGAAAAAAAATTATTGGTAAAAAAAGTGTACAAAGGTCAACTTATCCCTATGACAGAGATGTTTGCCAGCTAACCTACGAAGTGAGACAATTTATAGTTAAGAAAAAGTTGGTACGCAAATATTAAACATTATGAATTAGAATTACCTTACTAATTATTATTTAATTACCTTACTATTAATTATTTTCGTAATCTCGGAAACGGCATTAATGAAACACGTCGGCTTGCCGGATCAAAAAGGAAAGATTTTTATTCAGTGCCATACAGGAAGTATAAAACATGGACAAGAAAAATCACATATACTTAAAACTAAGAATACATCAATTGGCTATCAATGGCTACCAATTACATTACATTGTTATATTTTGATATAATTATAACAGGCATTAATTAATGTATAGAAACCGGCTATACTCACGTGTTATTTTATCGGATGAGCCCAACTAGTTTCCCGCCGCGATAACGCCGCGTAAAGAGCTCATGAATAAGAGCCCCGTATGAGCTTGAAACTAGTCGGACTCATCCGATAAAATAACACGTGAGTATAGCCGGTTTCTATACATTAATTATGAATTCCACTCACGATAGTTTAAATTCAAAAATATAACAGGCATTCCTGAAATTCAGCATGTAGGAGGTTTTGGAAGATCGATCTAGCTAGGTTTAATTTTAAATTATTAAATTAAAATTTTTTTAAAAATTAAAAAAAAATGTAGTTTTATCCCTGTTTTCGGGCACTGAAAAAAAGTTGAATAGAAAGCAAATGATATTTGAGATGTTAAATGTAAAGCTGGGGTAGTCCAATGGTAACGGCACTAAAGTTTTGTGTACAACATTAAAGTGAAGAATACTTGCTAAAAGGTACTTTACCGAGCGGAGTAAGTTTTAACATTATTTCTGATTATAACAAAGTAACGTTATTGTTCCTTTTGTGTCACAGAATTGCGAGATAACGGGTACTTTTATTATATTAACTAGCTATTGCCAATGACTTTCTAGCGTGGTTATCATTGACGAAATGAAAAGTCGCCCTTGCATTGTTGCATTAATACTATATCCTATTAAAGCATTCTAATAATAATGGAGAACTGCCATAACATATAATAATATTTTCAAGAAAGCTAATATACTGATCGACTAATCGACGGCTAATCGACTGTCCCGTTGGCGCAGTGGGTAGTGACCCTGCCTTCAGCTCCGCGGGTCGCGGTTTCGATTCCCGCCGAGGGCCCTTATTTTTTATAAATGAATTTGTTGGCCTTTGAGTCTGGGTGTATATTTGTATTTAAAAAATATATAAGCATATATTCACCATTTCTCTGTCTACCATAACACAAGTATTAAGTTACTTACTTTGGGGACGGACGACCGTGTGTGTAAGTGTCTCATATATTTATATTTATATTATATTTATTATAGACATTTTTAAGGACTCTAAATCTTAAACAAAAAGTAAAGAAATACTTAGCAATAAATTTCGTACAGGCATTATTGTTTGTTTTTATTTTTTAATATTTCCCCCACATTTTAAGTCACATTTTTTAATCGGTAAATGACTGGTATGTATTTTTTAGACATGAAGGTAGTCTATTCTACTCGGCCGGATACTCACCCGGCAATCGAATAAAAGTTAAAAATTTGCGTTTAAACGAGACTTTTAGTACCCAAGATAAACGTAGCCGCTGAAGCAATCTACATTGTTTCTCTATCGCATAAAAGTTTACACCCAAAGCCAAGGAAGGTTCAGCAATAACAGTGAAACAGGTTAAAGGTGGAGTTATTTATTCAGGCATAAAAAGCCACTGGCGCTTTATTAGAATTGGTTAACATAGCGAACAATCTTAATTTATAAGTCTTTGGATTGTATAATAAAGTGAGTTGATATTTTAATATTTTCAAGCAAAATCATCATCTTCCTGCCCTTATCCCACTTTAAGTGGGATTGGGGGTGGTCTATTCTACTTAACCGGATACCACACTGTGGGTCGACTTACCTTAGTTGCCTTTTACAACACCTCGGTAAGAAATGAGCGTGGTCTAAGTAGCAACTCAGCCGGATACCGCATGGCTGATTTTTAACTATAATCGCTAAAAATATTATTTTTATTCGCTATAGTTCACGTATGTTAAGAAAATCGATGTAATGCTAAGTGTAGTTAGCAAAACGGTTCTCATACCTTATACAATCTTATACAATACCTATACAATGATACCTTACCTATATATTATACCTTATACAATGATAGCTAAAGTTTATATATGTATTTGCTCTTCTAACGGCCATCTTGTATTAGGTTTTGGGTCATTAAGTCATTACAGGCAATATATATTCTTCGAAAACATTGGTCTCTCACTGAGAGTTTTAGATATTTGATACATTAATTATTATTTATTAAAACAGTAGAGAAACCTCATTACGAATTTTCCTTTACTTTTCTCTCAGAAATCACCTTTATCAACTTAGCTTTTCTTCTGTTTATATATTTCTCATTTAAAGTACAAAGAGATATCAATGGTACCCTAATACGACAGAAATAATGACCCTCCATCAAATGGAATACGTGAATAAAATCACTAAAAATACGACTCTTGGGCGCCTTGAAGTCTGGAGTTAGCTTTTGTATTTATCATCCTTAGGAAAATAGACCTTGTCAGGTACCGAACATTTTTTGCACGTAACGCATCAATGGAAGGAAGTTAACTGTGTTCTTGTATATTTTTCATCTTTAATATTTAAATGAGTTAATCTTGTATATATATGTATTTTTAAATTTCGGAAATGGCTTTAATGGTTTTCACGAAAAAATCGGTTTATCTCTCTTTTCAGACATTAAAAATCTGCTATATATGTATATTTTTCGGAATCTTGGAAACGGCTTTAACGATTTTCCTGAAATTGCTGGAGGTTTTATGGAGGTAAATCGATCTAGTTAGGTTTTATTAAAAAAATCGTTTTATTCCTGTTTTTGGGCATAAAAAAATACAGAAATTAACATTGAATATATAAAACACTATTTTTACCGAAAAGTAAGCGTAGCTTATTCGGAGAATTATTATTATAACTATTTAATTTATGTTAATTTTAATTAATTATTTCGTTTTTAAGTATTTTAAACATTAAATATAACATTAAAGTTACTGTAATAAAGTTATTAATAACTGCGAAAAATTTAAATCCCTCAAGATAATAATTTTATTTCAATACTAGTGGTGCTCACGACTTAGCCTGCTTAGAAATTGGTGTTTTCCCGCGTATATCCCGACTTTACGAAAATTTTACAATGTTGAACCAAAAGCTTCCTCAAGAACAGCACTACCTTTTAGTAAAAACCATATAAAAATCGTTTTAATAGATTTTGGGAAAATCGATCACATACAGACAGCTTTTGGGGACTTTGTTTTATAATAAGTATACGAGTATATATAGATAGAAGATAAAAATATCTATGAAGTTCCTTATAAACTTCGAAACGACTGGACCGATTTTTAATGAAATTTTTACACAAATAAAAATAGACCTAGCGCTTAATCTTGTAAAATTTGATGGCGATCGGAGTATTTCAATATACCCTCATCATATAATTCTATCTAATAGAAAGTTTCTTCCAAAATAGTTCATTATCAATCAGGATCTAAGGAAACAGTCCTTGATTAGTTGCAAATGAAGATCACACGCTGTGAACCGTGAAATGAATCTTGACAGGGAATCTGCATAAAGACCAGAAGGGTGCTTAATTACCCCCGGGTAATTAAATGGCTTAGTAGTTTAATGAACCAGTAAAAGGGGAAGTAGAGTGTGCCCAGAATTTACACGATTTTATTGTTTTGAAACTTTTTCCGTCGTGCCAGACGACATTGAAGCAACCTTAGTTAAATGGCGAATGAATTTAAGTGATCTATTCGATTTTATTTTAGAAAATTCTTAGCGAAACCAAGGTTGACTTGAATGAGTTGTCTTTGGTTGGTTGTTGGTTACAATAATTTGTAGATTACTATAAATGCAATTGTCATTCACAACTCAAGCTAATATAGCTCATTTTACATTAAAATATTAAACTATTTTTACATCTTCCGATGAAGTGATATGTGTATTCTAAATATTAAAACAAAGAAAAATACCTACCTTAAATTTTACTAATATTTTAAATGTGAATATTTGTTGGATGTATTTAAACGTTTATCTTAAAATTACTTAATATCTCACGCAGAAAGTTTATAATCTAAATAATATCTTGTATAACAAAACGATAAACAATATATGATGTAATATTTTCAGAGATTTCTTTGTATTCAGAACTTTATTTTATATAATTTCTATACACCGAAATATCGATATATATATATATATATATATATATATATATATATATATATATATATATATATATATATATATATGAATCGATATGAAAGAGGAAGTTTTTGAATCCTTCCTTAAAAATCCTTTGCAATAACAGGTCGCTTTCGTAGGCGAACTTGACGTATTTCGCCATGCTTGATATGTGACCGTCGATCAACCTAATCGCAAATAAACTTGTTATGACATATTATTTCTGTTTTGCTATGACGAGAAGTATAGCTTCTTACATGTACATATACAAAATAAGTACAAATACGCGTGTTTTTTATGAGAAGTTTTTTCGAAAATTTTATAAAAAAGAGTTCGTCAAGTTATTTTATATATATGGCGAATATCGATTTTGGTATCTCAGCCAAAGTGGTATCAATGTAATAAAGTTGTCTTATCAGTTGCTATTAGATATGTTCAAAATGTAAAAGCCCATTGAGTTTCAAGTACAATATTTATCACGCCCTTGTTAATGAATAGATAGTTTGAATTTCCTACCCACGTATTGTTTGTAACTGGGGCAATTATGTTAATTAACCTTGAGTGTTGTAGAATAGATAACTATAAACCAGAAATGATTGAATTAATTTGCTATATAACGTATTATGATGACTTATGTATTCGCAAAGATATATCGCGGATGATAATTTAGAATCAAATTCTAAATTATCATCCTCCTGTCCTTATGCCTCCTAAGTGGGATTGACACAACAGGATACGGCTTCAGAAAGTTCGTAGATCGTTTGTGGGCCTCGGTATACATTTTTATAATAAAATTCCACAATCTATTTTGGACTTGCCTTTACACAAGTTCAAAATAGCAATTAAAAAGACACTGATTCATAAAGCTTATTATACTGTTGAGGACTATATTGATGATAAGAAAGCTTGGTTTTAAATTGCGAACAGCTACGCACTAGATTATATTGAAATTTTTTTAATTTGTTCTTAATTAAGCCATTATTGTAAAACTCAATTTTGAAAAGAGTGACCGCCGAGTTCCTTGCTGGTTCTTCTCGGTAGGAGCACCTTTCCGAACCAGTGGTAGCTTCATTGTAATTTGTCGATTCGAAAGTGCTTGTAAAGGCCAATTTGAATAAAGAATTATTTGAATTTGAATTTGTTATAAACATGTTGTCATATGATTTGGCTACGTATTTTACGAACGGCCGCCTGCCTGACGTCAACTTACTTTAGTCGTATATTACGGAACCTCGGTAAGATAGAGGGTGGTCTATTATAACCAATCGGATACCACACGGAGGTGCAACTTAAGGTGGGATAGTAGCAGGTTGTTTTTTTAATAAATATAAGCTCTATCAAACCACCGTGTAGTATCCGGCTGAGAAGAATATACCACCTTCATTTCTTAGCGAAGTGTTCGAAAAGGGGACTAAAGTAAGTTGACCCGCCGTGTGATATCCGGCTGAGTAGAATATACCATCCAGATTTCTTACCGAGGTGTTGCAAAGGCGACTAAGGTATATTGACGTCAGGCAGGCGGCATTCGTAAAACAACTAGCCAACACATGTAACAACATGTTTAAAACATGTTGTGCCGACCCCACATAGAGTGGGATAAGTAGAATGATAATATGAGCTCAATTAAACCAGATGTGAAAAACGTGAGCAATATTTACAATTTACTTTCGTTTGTAGTAAAATCATTATCAGGAAAAAAAGGATTACCCATGAAAATCCAAGGCCGCAGATCTACCGCCGATAATAAAGCTGCAACCCTAAATTAAGAGATAAACTTAATCTGCTTTAGGGGAAAAGAAAGGAATTCGTAGTTACTCTGCGAGAAGATAACGTAGCATTTTACTTTGTAATAAAATTACTTTGTAAGGTTTGCTCTTGTACAACCAGAATAAAAACTAACAAAAGGGTCTGCGAAAACCTTAAATTAATCATATATATTTCATATTATTATAATGTGACTTACATCTCTGTCAACCAATTGAATCAATTTAAATCAATTATTTTTATATATTTTAATTCAATTTAAGTCAATCAATATTTTAGGTGAGGCGGCTGGCTTCAAAGGTAAAAACACAGGTAGCTGTCTTCGGACTTTTAAATGTGTGGTATCCGGTTAAGTAGAATAGACTACTCTCTTCCTTAACGAAGTGTCGTAAAAGGCGACTAAGGTTAGTTGATGTCAGGCAGGCGGCCGGTCGCAAAATATCTAGACAAATCATGAACATGTTCATAACAAGTTGTGGCAACACCACTTGGAGTGGGCACAAGGGCAAAAGAGGACTGTTTTATATAGTTAATATTTTGAGACGAAACTCAAATTTAAATCCATAGTGTTAATATAAATGAATATATCTTGACTTTTTGCTTTTTCTTTCAGAGAGACTCCTGAGAGTAATATTATATACTTAAATTCACTCAGACGAAGTCACTGGCAAAAGCCACTGCAGTTATAGTTCACAATGGTGATGAAATGCGAATAATGCGTGCGCGGAAACACTAAAATATGTAAACAGTTGTATAGAAAATCAATAACATTATACAGATATCGCGGCCGATCCATTATCACGAACATGACTGTAATGGCAAACGAACGCGATATTATGTTGATGGATATAGGCGAATATTTTCAGTAGGCGTAACTATCCGTCAAAATAACAACGTTATAGAACCTAATAAAATATGAAAGCACTGTTATTATTTGAAGTCGTTTGATACAAGATATATAATACTAAAATTGTTTCTACCTATCTTTATATTGGCTAAAGTGAAGTAGCGACTTGTTACAATCCCACTGCTGGGTACAAGCCTCCTCTTTCCGTTTTTGGAGAGAAGGTTTGGGGCTAATACATACTACGCAGCTCCATGGCAGATTGGTAGATTACACATATCCCCATACTACTCTAGAAATATGCAGGTTTCCTCACGATGTTTATCGTGTTTAGTGTATCTTGATAAATTCTTATCATCATTATAAGTTTTTAAAAGAAAAACTCATTAGGATTAAAGTTGTGACCCCTTAAAAGAGTCAAACGATCTCACCGTTGGGCTTTTATATTGGTTAATTCAAAATACCTTTTAATGAGAATCCGAATGTTATAATAAAAGTCAGTTATAACAAAAACATTGCGGCGATGAATAATAATGCAGCTTTTCAAGGAAATAGATAAATATTCTTTTCCTTTGACATCTTTTATTGCCTTGGTGAGAAAGTTCGATATTTCTGAACAAATAACTCACCATATTCATAATGTAACCATAATTTTTACCGTAGCAGTCTGGTTACGCGTTGCTTCTGGCTCAGTATGATTACGACTTACTTGTACTTTGAAACTATCCATACATTGACAGTTAGAAAAAATACTCTGATCGCAATCAAACTTTGCAAGATTATCCGCTAGCTCAATTTAAAGATTCTCAAAAAATATCATTAAAATCGGTCCAACCGTTTCTGAGTCACGGAGAGGAGTCAAGGAACATACATAATTTCTCTTTTATTTAAACAATACCCTAAAGGTACTCTCAAAAACACGCATTTAAATTACTGCCTGTAATTACTGTAAAAGAGACGTCTATTTAATATAATTAATCGAGAGCGAAGTTAATGAGAAAAATTAATAGCATAAATTATAATATAATTTTCAGTACGTAAATCGCATGTTAAAATTGAGATTATAATTAATCCCGGTATTAATAACGTTAATTTTGCTTAATTATTCGTACAGAAAATATATTTTGTAAGCTGCGTATAATATATATTCAAAATAGGTTAATTGGGAAAAGTATATGTTGAAAAAACGAAAATACACAAAACAAACATAATAGATTTGATTTCAGTTAATTTCTCTCAAGAGAAAAGTAGTTTTGATTTAGAATGGAATTCCAGAAAAATTCTACCTCCTGATTAGATAATATTATCCATTAAGTAGAACCAGGAAGAAATCAATGGATTCTCTTTTACGTTGGCAATACTTTCTTCATAGGATGAATTTTCCTTAGACAATTCGTAAGACTAAGATCTTTGTTCCATCCATCCATCAGCCTATCGCAGTCCACTGCTGGACATAGGCCTCACTATGTCCAACAGCTCATTCAGCTGGCCCTAACAACCTTTCTGATGTCGTCGGTTCAGCGAGACGAGACGAGAGAAAGCTGGACGCCCTACACTGCATTCGCCAAGACGCGGTCTCCACTCCAGGACTCTTTTGCTCCAACGGCCATCAGTTATCCGACAGACGTGAGCCAGACCAGCCCACTGCTTATTCTGCTAAGTTACCAGAGAACCAATCTCTCGCGAATAATCTTCTGATTTTATCCTTGATTTATCAGATTCAGTTTTGATTTTATCCTTGAGAGAACCTCCGAGCATAGCCCACTCTATGGCACGCTGAGCGTATTTAAACTTGTGGACTAGACCCACCGTTGGTGTCCACGTCTAGGCACAATATGTTAACACAGACCGGGCGCATTGACGCATGGACGCATGCAATTCTTGTCACTTAAATCTATCTATAGTTTGCATTAATTTTGGAACCCTATAACGAACCAAACCTGTGCCAATATTCTATAATGAAACCTCATCAATCTCGCTTGTCTAAAACAAAGGTCGACTAGATTGAAGAGTGCCCGCTTCATCAAAGACTTGCGTGTTCATCGACATAGCTTGTTAATGGGCAAACAAAATGATTTATTAGAACCTGTCACAAATAGATTGGTTCCATTTTTTGTAAGCAGCTTTATCTTTGTTTTGTATTTTTTTATTCCACTACGATAATATAAACCCTTATGTTTAAAATTTTGGTCATCATCCTCCTCCCTTTATTCCACTCTAAATGGAGTCGGAACAACAAGTCGTAAACATGTTATCACGTTATTTGGATATGTATTTTACGACCGGCCGCCTGCCTGACGTCAACTTACCTTAGTCTCCTTCTACGACACCTCGGTAATAAATGGGGGTGGTCTATTCTACTCAGCTGAATACCAAATGGCGGGTCGACATACAAAAATTTTATTCCCAATTTAATGTACTAGTAACCACGCTTTTACTCCACGACAGTATTCCATAAGACATAATACTATGGAAGTAAACAACATAAAACAATTTTATATTTCTACCTATAGATTATTTAATATTGTTTTCATATTCGTGTTTGTATTGAAGGTTTTATATATATCTAGTAGTTAGTAGTTGTAATAGATCACTTCCAACGGTCACTTCCAAAAATAAAAAATATACTCTAATTGGGTATATTCGTATCGTAAGCAAGAAAATTCCATTTTTAAATGCCATAAGTGTTCGGTCAAACGATTAGTGTTATGTATTACAATTTTTGCTAGTAAAAGATAAATTCATTTTATAATTTTTAATAGTTTCTTAATAATACCGTATCATATAAACCTGGTTATTAAAATTTCTTACACCTGTACATTTAAGCCTGGTCTAATTAAAACAGTTATACTAAGTATATATGTATTAGAGGAATTTCATTAGCTAGAACAGTAGCGAAGCTAATAATTAGGTTAATTAATTGCAAATGCCAACACATGACGCGCGTGTAATGATTTGTGCTGCTAATAGAATCCAAAGTCTTTATACGCAATGTGATTATTTTGTACACACATAAGGTGCGTGTGACGAGTTTCCGAACTAAAATATTAGGCAGTTTTTCTTCTATGTTGATATACACCCTCACCGAGTTTGTGGGAAGCTGGATACAAGCGTAGGATTTGAATCCTGAGAATTCTTTACAAAATCTACCAATGGTTTTAAAAGAAAATGTGACGCTATTTAAATGTTCAGCAGGATTTTTCATGAATTTACCTTTACTGAAAACCGCACGATGAATTGTAAATTGCGTAATAAATATTGTTTACCAACCTCCTGCCCTTATCCCACTCTAAGTGGGGTCGTCACAACATATTATAAACATTTAGCATATTATATTATTTACCGCGGATTATAGCAAAATAATATTCTCATTACTTTTGTATTATAAACATGTTGTTTCACGATTTGGCTCCGTATTTTATGACCGGCCACAAGCCTTACGTCAACTTACCTAAGTCGTATTTTTCGACACTTCGGTAAGAGAGAGGGTGGTCTGTTCTACTAAACCGGATACCACACGGTGGGTCAACTTACCTCACTCGCCTTTTACTCAGCCGGATACCTCATGGCATGCGTGATAAATATATTTATCGAATTTAAAATCATAGTAGGAATTTATAGTAGGAGTTTCGAATTTGACTGTATATATTCTATTGCATCGTTGAAAAATATAGTTGAAATTCTCATTCTACCAAAAGTTTACAATTTTAATAGTTTTACCGTTGTCTACTCGAGTCACTTTCAATAGCTATGAGACATAAAAGCTTTCTTATTGTTTGCGCAGATGACACACACAATTGTTTCGTTCATATGACGAGGAAACGTTTATTTTTATCTTCTGACCTAGATTGGCCGAGTAATTTCCTGTCATTAAGCATTTATATATTAGTATCTTATTTCTTTTTATTAATGTACCAAAAAACATGTTTAGATTCGGTATCCATCAAAGCGGAGAGGAAAAGAGGTAAATAAACGCCCTGGGGCAATAAATACGGGCCCCAATAAAACTATTTAAAAAAGTTTGTTCCGTAATCATCGTGTTCTGAATTTGGAAAATTTGGTTGGGAGGTGTCGTAAAAGGCGACTAAGATAAGTTTACCCCCCCGTGTGATATCCGGCTGAGTAGAATAGACCAGGGCTTCTGAAACTATGGGTCTGAGACTACTGAAGGCAAAAGGCGTCGCAGAGATCTGATACTTTTCAATCATTATTGATACAACTACATGGCTGCAGCTGTCCTTTAAAGAACTTTTCTAACAAAGATTTATTGATATTTCTCCTCCTAAGTTCCATCATTACCCCTTTTCATTAAATTTAAATAAATAGATTTTATTAAATTTATGATTATATATTTCATTATATGGAGGAGGGAGTCGTTTAAAATTTCCTAAGCTTGAAGGGGTTCACTATATAAAAAAGTTTAAGAAGCCCTGGAATAGACCACCCTCTTTCTAACCTAGTTGTCGTAAAATACGACTAAGGTAATGACGTCAGACAGGCGGCCGATCGTAAAATATGAAGTCAATTCATGTGACAACATGTTTATAACATGTCGTGCTGACCCTAATTAGATAAGAGCAGGAGGATGATGATAAGACTATAACTAAGACTATAATAGATTGGTAAATAACAAGTTGTATCTATTTATTCCTACTACTTTTGTTGAAGCTGTGATAGCCCAGCGGTGAGACCGTGGGATTCTTTCGAGAGGTTACGGGTTCAATTTCCAAGCAGGGACTAATGAGATTTTCTATGAAAACTTGTTTCTAATTGATATTTGTAATTTATAACACGCTTATCGGTGAAGGAAAACATCGTGAGGAAACCTGCATATCTCTCTCTAGAGATATGCAGGTTCTAGAAGGTTCTATTCTCTTCAATTCTAGGGATATGCGCAACCTACCATTCCACATTGGAGCAGCGTGGTAGGTCTTAGCTTGTTCTCTCCTAAAACGGAAAGAGAAGGCCTATGCCCAGCAGTAGAATAGTAACAAGCCGTTACATTTACTTTATTTGTTTAATAAGCTTACAGATCAAATTATAATTATATAAATCTCTGGATATCTGTTCGTTTCCCGTCAAGACTAGGATTATGGGCGACAGCATTAAAATCCACTTAACCCACTTTAGCAAAGTTATAGAAAAACTAATCTAAAGTTATGAACAGTTTAGTACAGTAACGTGAGAGTTGAAGAAGTATTAAATTCAAAGATTATTACTCCATTTCCAAGTGACAGTTCAGACTTCACTTGGTTAACTTTGAGACATTAAAAGAAACCGGACGTTTACAGTCAGGTTGGAGTACTTCGTTACTATAGTTCTAGCAGGCTATTAGACGGATAGATTTTAAAAATATTTAAGAATTCAGTAATGTTTTTGGTTTACACTTGACGCAACCTTTAAGCCGTTATAGCTAAACGTTAGAAGCAAGGCAATTGTTCAAACTTGAAGCAGGAGTAATCAAGTTTCTATTAAAGAATGAACTTAGCTGATATCTTCAAAAGCTTTAATAGGCCACCAGAAAAAGGACATCTTGAGGAGAATTTGAGGAATATTTATAACTTGGAGTTCACCTTCAAGAAACATGGCGGAACTAATTTTTAATTATTTTCTTCACTGCAGAGAAGAGGCAAACATTCTAGCTCGTAGTATAGGGAGCTTATTTTCATTTCAGGCGTATTTGGTGCCCATATTTTTTTAAAAACCTGTATTCAAGTTGCAATGTATGTATTTGACGCTGGAATATTGAAAGTTAAATTGGACCTATTTCCCGTAGTCTGATTGAGCTGAAATTTTATATACTGGTCCAAGCCTGATGGCAACGCATGTTTATTATAAGCATGACCTAATGCTGCTTAAAAGATTAGGTCCAGACGAGGGAACTGCTCAACGGTTAACAGTAGGGGCATAAATCTTTATTTATACTAATGAAGTCCCAATGACAATGCATGTTTTTGATAAGCATGTCCTAAAGCTGCTGCCAGGATTGGCTGCAGACAAGGGAACTCCTCAATGGTCAACAGTAGGGCATGAAACTTTATATACTGATCAAGTCCCAATGACAATGCATGTTTTTGATAAGCATGACCTGGTGCTACCGCCAGGATTGGCTCCAGACAAAAGAACTGCTTAACAGTTAACAGTAGGGGCATGAAACTTTATGTACAAGTCCCAATGACAATGCATGTTTTTGATAAGCATGTCCTGATGCTGTTGCCAGGATTGGCTTCGGACAAGGGAACTTTTCAATGGTTAACAGTAGGGACATGAAACTTTACATACTAAGCATGTCCCAATGACTATGCACGTTTTTGATAAGCATGACCTAATGCTACTGCCAGGATTGGCTTTAAATTCAAATTCAAAATATTCTTTATTCAAATAAACTTGTAAACAAGTGCTTTTGAATCGTCAACTCTACTGCTGGTTCGGAAAGCTGTTTCTACCGAGAAGAGCCAGCAAGAAACTCGGCGGTTGCTCTTTTAAAAATATAATTCTTAATACTATTTACATTAAGTCGTTGCTGTCTTGTACATGTTCAAAGAGAGCTATATCCACACATTCTTATCTTCTAAATAATCTTCAAGAGACTTTAGACAAGGTAACTCTACAGTTAACAGTAGGTATGAAATATGATAAAAGCTTTTTTAAAAGCTTTTTAACTTTACTTGTTCTCTTTAGAAACATGTAATGATACAATACTAACACGAGCTAATTTTAAATGCGAATATTATTCCAAACTGGTAGTTCGCGATAATAAACGTGTATCCCTGGTGTACGGAATGTGCATTAGTTTAGGTAAAGCGTACAGCATTATACACACGAATGGCTCGTAAATTTTTTAGCTCTCCCACTAGAATTGTTAAAGGTAGGTACATACTACGTTACGTGACAGCGCGTTTATTACTTTATATACTTATATAGCCTATATCGCGTTTACGTTTGGTTTTGAGGTTAAGTATTAAATGTTTTTCGCTTGGTACGTAACTTTATGATCTCGGAACTTTGTAACATAGCACACTAATAAGTAAATTTATGTTGTGTGTTAAAGAAATAAGAAGAAAAGTAAAACAATATATATGCTATATTAATGCCCTTAGTTACATCTCACATAATACAATCTCGCGAATGTATCTTAATTTGTCTAGAGAATTTAAGGTATATCTCTAAAATACAAAGCCGCATCGGAGCTGTTGAAAAAGATATTTCCGTAATAATCATTTATATATAACTTTTATTTTATTTAAAGAACAGCAAATATTTTTATGCTGTACAAGACAGTAATGACTAAATGTAACTAGTAATAAGAATTATATTTTTAAAAGAGCAACTGCCGAGTTTCTTGCTGGCTCTTCTCAGTAGGAACAGCTTTCCGAACCAGCAGTAGTTGACGATTCAAAAGCACTTATTTACAAGTTTATTTGTATAAAAAATAATTTGAATTTGAATTTGAATTTCGACATACCGGAGACAACATAATATATTTTTATTGATAAAAACCAAAGACCAAAGAGACAGATTATAAAATTTATCTAATTATAACAGGAGCAACATGGTTGTTTTCATTTCTATATATCTCTCTTTAAGAAGAGAGAAACCTTTTTTTTAAGTTGGACAGTAATATAATACTACTATGTACTACTACTATATACTATATTATACTATATAATATAGTATATAGTTGGATAGTAATACGCATGTAAGATAATATGCAAAAGCGTGGCAAGCGAAATTTACCTACTTAACTTTTTGATATTAAAATAATATATGCCCGGTATTTACTTAGATAACTAAAAGTTCGTTTAGGTATTGAAACAGCAATTTCAAATTAAAAAAAAAATAACCACACTTTCATTAAGTTAGAATGATATGCTAATATCAGAAATACAGAGTAAATAGTGTTTCATTTTCTAAATAAATAGAATCCAGTGTTGTTCCAACATGTATAAATATTCAATTTAAACAGAGACAATGTATTATACAAAGTTGAAATAAATATGAACAGAAGAACGGTTAAAGCTTTGTGTACTGAAATTTATAAAGTTCTTGAATACGGTAAAAGTTATTCGACTTTGTTCAGACATAAACCAACAATGCCACTTGCTGAAATTAAAGTGTTAATATGGTCAGTAAAATGTTAGAAGACTATCAACTTCTTGCCCTTATCCCACTCTAAGTGGGGTCGGTACAACGTTGTCTGTTCTACTCAGCCGGATAGCACACGGCATAGAGAAAGTAGTGCTATGCTAACTGAAATGTTAGAAGAATAATTACAGAGTAATCTGGATCTAAGACTGATGACCAAAGGATGAAATGGTACGGCACCATAAACGAGTTTGCAAGCTAACCAAGGCTAAATCTCTGACATTTCTGTTAAACTGAACAACATGTTATAAACATGCATGCACATGGGTGGTACTATTCTATTCAGCCGGATACCACACGGCGTTCACTTGCTGTGATGTCAAGTTAAAAGAAGAAAAAGTTTGCAAAACTGTAATCTGACTATGCAAAAATTTATAAAGCCTGCTTTAACCGTTGCTCAATAACGAATAAATTAACACCTTTAATGATGGAATAAATTAATGAATAATGGATAAGTCTCGCTCTGAAATGCTATATACGTCTATAACAACTTAAAAAAACTGCCAAAAATTTACGATACTATACAACAAATAATGGCAGGGATTTCTTTTTTATATGAACTACTATTTGGTTGAGTAGCTGTTAAATTTAAGATTGGTAGACAAAGTAAAAGCTTAAGAAATAAAGAAATAAGGAAAAGAACAAAAGTAATAGATGGAAAGATAAACCAACAGAAATGGACAGGGCACATGCTAAGACAACAGAAATACACTTGGACAAAACAAATCACGAAATGGTATCCCAGAAACAGCAAAAGGAAGCAAGGAAGACCTACAAAGAATTGGGAAGACGATTTAAAATTGTCAATGGGACATTATGGACAAGAATAGCGAAGGATAGAGATGCCTGGAAAGGGTTTGAGGAGGCCTTTCGAGAAAAGAAATATATATTTGACGTAAACAATTCGGCAATATTTTAAATTAACTCTATGATATCGGAGAGGCTAGACTGCCCGTATGTGAATCGCTGCTGTAGGATTCACATCGAGTATAGTTCATAACGGAATAAGTTACTAACACTAGTTTTAAGTATTTTGTTTATTACTAACCTTAAAGTTACATATATATTTTACCTCTATGTTATATATACATTATACATTTGTTGTTTGTATGTGTTGAGTCTTTGTTACTTGAATTAAATTAAATAAATAAATAAAAATAAAATAAATAAATTTTTTGACATAAACTGATGTTAAATCTAAATTAATATATAAAGCTAAAGATTTTGTTTGTTCGGACGCGCTAATCTCAGAAACTGAACCAATTTGAAAAATTATTTGAGTGTAAGATACACTATTTTACACTCAAAGAATTTTTCAAATCGAGGAAGGCTATATAAAATCATGCTGAAATGAATAGGAAAGGAGCAGCAATATAAACAATTTAGCAAAATGGCAAAATTTAAAGCTTTCCTAGTGTAAATAAGTAAACTGTGAAAGTTATTCAAAAATCAAATATTACAAAATTTGGTATCTAAAAGTTCTAAATAAATGTCCTCGACAGCATATGTCTAACTTTTAAGGTTAACCCACTTTAACTATTTTTATGGTTATCAAAATACTGTAGTACTGTTTTAATCTTTCAACGCGGACGGAGCCACTGGCGATTGCTAGCAATAAATATTACTACTAATGTTATAGGCTATTTTTATTTTTATTAACCTTTTTAATACAATCTTTATTTTACGCAAGGAAGAAATATTTTATTTTATAAATATTTAATTTAAATATTATAAATATAAATATTTTATATATAGAAATATTTGTGTTATTGTCACCTTTTTCTACCTTAATATGTATGTTTGTTATTATTGTAAATGTTGTAGCCATCTTTAATTAATATAGCATTTAGTTTCTATTTTGTAATAATATTACGTACTAGCGGTCTACCCTGCTTCGCACGGGTATAAAATATATAGCCTATGTCACTCAGTGAAAAAAAATGATTAAAATCGATCCAGTAGTTTTGATTTATTCATTACTGCCCGTGGCCCGCAAGCGTTAAATTAGGAGAAAAACAATTCCCTCTCCATAGGGATATAGGGACAAACAAAGAATGTGACTTTGTTTTATACTATGTAGTGATAATCCCTATAGCATGATTCAGTATTCACGCGCGATAGCTTATTATTAGCGTATTTCATGTATAACTTTGGTGTTTCTATACCGATTTCAATGATTCTTTTACAATGGTTAATACTATTCACTTTTTTATTTAGGGATGACTGAGAGTGATATAAACGTAGGAGTAGACAAATATAACCAGAAAGCTTCGAACTGCTAAGCTCTCGGGAGTTACACGTGTTATTGTGAGTCAACCATAAAAGATAGATATATGCTGTCGTGGGATATTTTTTATATAATTTTAAGGAGAACATTTCCGTCATACATGATTTCTGTGTAGCTTTAACCATCAAGGTTGCACACGCGACGGAAGCTTAAAAAATGGAGTAACTTCTCCCGTTTTCCCGACATTTCCCTTCACTGCTCTGCTCCTGTTGATTGTAGCGTGATGAAAAGTATACTATAACCAGCTCAGGAGTATGAAAAAAAATTGTACCGAGTTTCGTTAAAATCCGTCGAGTAGTTTTTGTTTCTATAACGGTTATACAGACAGACAGACAGACAGACAGACAGACAGACAGACAGACAGACAGACAGACAGACAGACAAAATTTTTAGTGATTGCATTTTTGGCATCAGTATCGATCCCTAATCACCCCCTGATAGTTATTTTGGAGATATATTCCAGTTACAGAATTGACCTCTCTACAGATTTATTATAAGTATAGATAGATAGATAGATAATGTATCATGTAAATTTTTGAACACGTATTTAATGTATATATTGTTGATGGCCTAATAGCCGTGTGGTATCCGGCTAAGTAGAATAGACCACCTTCATTTCTTACCGAGGTGTCGTAAAAGGGGACAAGGTAAGTTGACCCACCGTGTGGTATCCGGTTTAGTAGAATTGACCGCCCTCTTTCTTACCGAGATGTCGTAAAATACGACTGGGGTAAGTTGACGACGGGCAGGCGGCCGGTCGTAAAAACGCAGCCAAATCATGTGACAGAATGTTTATAACATGTTGTGCCGACCCTACTTGGAGTGGGATAAGGGCAGGAGGATGATGATTGTTGATGGCCTAAAAAAAAAAAAAAAAGTTTTCTGGTCATTTTAACTACCGAATGAACTAAGTCGGTACCAAGCAGCATTGTTGTTACTGCAGAAGCGTTATCACTGTACAATATACGATCATTAACGAAGTAATTATAGGCAAAAGCCTTCATTAGAAACCCTAAAAGGGACCTTTGCTTAGTATAATGGATTACTAAAACAATGTAAAGTGTCGTTCCACACGGCCCATTTACGCTTGACGCCTAAAATGGGGACACGCCTGTCTGACATTGGTCGTGCTAACAAAAGCATGTTCCACACAACCAATGACAGAGGAATGTAATGTCTCGTCAGAATAATATAGTTTCCGTTCTAAAACGGCCACTCTTATCTATACTTATTATAATAGACAGTCCCCAAAAGCTGTATGTATGTGACCGATTTTCTCAAAATCTACTAAACCGATTTTTGTACGGTTTTTACTAATAGATGCAATTCCTACGAAAGGTTTAGATTAACAGTACATTACAGTTTTATGTAAAAAGAGGTCGCACGTATATTAGAAACTCGCCTGCTAGGAGATTTAGTCGCGTGCGCCGTGTAAACCAACAGAGGATACTAGAGGATTGTAGATCTACAAAAATACTAAAAAAAATCCGCGACAGCATGTCTCTATAACTTATGGTTAATAATACTAACACAATATTATGTAATGGTTTATTATGACTCCTTAGTTGGTCAAAATAAAATTATTATTATAACAAAATATCAACAAACTATTCACGACATTATGTTATTGTGAATTTGTAACTGTAAGCTGATGGAAATAGTACATTTTTACGTAAATATATAGAAAAAACTATATATTACCTCAAATATAAAATAGTGTAGCTTAAGTAAGAACACCAACAGACCTTCAGACACACTTGTGCGTGTTTTATACTATTCCAGAAGGAAAAACAGGAATTAATTTTTAAAACGGACTTCAATACAAATAAAACCAGCGAGGATTTTAAAATAGGCTTGGAATTGTGCGTCGTAGAAGATTTAAAACGTTATAAGGAAATTAGGCTTTTTTAACTTGAGAGCGCGTATGAGGTTGACGTATATGTCAAATTTGAATATTACCCGTTCCGCAACTGTCATACGACGCACGTTCCGTTATACCATTTTTATTTATTTTAAATTATAATAAATACAATTATATTTTTATAAGTTAATATTAATTGCGTCGCTAACATTTATCTTATAATTTATAGAATTAGACGTTATTTTGGGGAGGTCCATAATACAAAAGTAATGAGAATATTATTTTGCTATAATTTTAATATAATATTTTGACTGGCCCGTTGGCGCAGTGGGTAGTGATCCTGCCTTCAGCTCCGCGGGTCGCGGGTTCGATTCCCGCCGAGGGCCAGCATTTTCTATAAATGAACTTGTTGGCCTTTGAGCCTGGGTGTATATTTGTATTTAAGTATGTATTTAAAAAATATATAAGTATATATTCACCAGTTGGCTCTCACCCATAACACAAGTATTAAGTTACTTACTTTGGGGACGGACGACCGTGTGTTTAAGTGTCCCATATATTTATTATTCTTATTATATTATTATTCTCATTATATTATTAATATAATATATATGAATGTGTGCAGTGCTTGTGTATTGTTGTGTCATCGGTGTCGGGTAGTGCATGAGTTCTTAGAAATTCATGTATCAGGTATGAGTAACGAATAGTACACTTTACATTTAGCATTACATATATTTCCTTTTATCGCGGATTATAGAAAAATAATATTCGCATTACTTTTGATTTATCTTATATTTTAGCCCAGTATACAAGCATCGATTGTATCAAATTTCAGTTGGCTGTGAAGGCAGACTGAATGAAAATAGATTGACGGAAATTTGTCGTTATATTATATTTGTAGATGTAGTTAAAGTTTCCATTAAACTTGTTCGTGCGGATAATTCTTCGGCGTCACTCAGACAAGCATGTGTCACGTAGTATACATACAATGCAAGCAAGATTAATGACCGCTACGATATTAAACGTCCTATGTCTGAAGCTGCCTTACACTGTACTGTATTGTTGTCTAAATAAATATTTTTAATTAAACTTGTAGAAAATAAACCTTGCGTTTTCACCTTGCAATAAAAGTGGATATAAATCAACTTTATGTTGCTTTGTAAGTATTATCTTTTAAATCATTTTGTTGATTACTTTAACTAAGAAAATATAGTTTTATATTACCAACCATTTTACTGTTTTACTTTACCATTATATCTAAGTGTGTGTTATATCGTGCAAAGAAACCACTAATCTTTTTATTAATTATTAAAGCCATATATTTTGACCGTTAAATAAACTTTTAGTTAGTTTATAAAAAAAACTACAATGTCATCTTTTCTTTAATATTTAAATGAGTTAATTTTGTATATATATTTGAATACTTTCTGAATATCAGAAATAATCGGAAATAAATATCGGAAATAATACGCCGTGTGGTATCCGGCTGAATAGAATAGTACCACCCTCATTTCTTACCGAGGTGTCGTAAAAGGCGACTAAGGTAAGACGACCCGCCGTGTGGTATCCGGCCGAGTAGAATAGACCAACCTCATTTCTTACCGAGGTGTCGTAAAAGGCGACTAAGGTAAGTTGACTCACCGTGTGGTATCCGGTTTAGTAGAATAGACCACCCTCTTTCTTACGGAGGTGTCGTAAAATACGATAAAGGTCAGTTGACGTCAGGCAGGCGGCCGGTCGTAAAAACGCAGCCAAATCATATAACAACATGCTTAACATGTTGTGCCGACCCTACTTAGAGTGGGATAAGGGCAGGAGGATGATGATGACTTTCTGAATATCGGAAACGGGTTCAACGATTTTATGAAATTCAGCGTGTAGCGGTTTTGGTGTGGAAAAAATCGACCTAACAAGGTTTTATTTTTAAAAAAAGTCGTATTATCACTGTTTTAGTACACTGAAAAAATGTTAAAATTTACATTGTATAATACTATTTATGCTGTTACATTTAAAGTCATGGAAACTCATTCGGCGAACGGGCGGTCGAATCGCTAATCAGCGATTCAGCGTTTTTTGAATTGATTTGATAAAGATTTATTTGAATTTGAATGCTTTAAGCATTAATACTGCCTTTTGTTGGGGATAATTCCAAGAATAGTGTTTCATAGTATTAGTATTATTTATTCCAAGATTATCTAAGTTAGGAAAATTACACCATTGTTCCTTCTTTTCTTCTTTTTCTTTTTGTTATTATTTCGTTACCATAGTAACGCGGCCGTCCGGTGTTGCCGCCTAGATGTATTAGAATTCCCAACACTTTTATATAATTATTTGCATATAGTTGATCTACAATAAATAAATTAATAATTTAGATAAACATGAGATGTATTAGTAAAATTGCTATATATTTAGCGCCTATACAAATTCCGGAATTACGAAAATCGAATTTTGCAAACCGGCAAAATCCAATCTATGCGGTCATTGTATTTTCTGTTCGATCAACGTTTACCGATCAAGGTATTTGAATTTTAGCCGCGTTCATGAAACCTTGATTCTGATCTAAATTGCTTCATAAGTAACTATGTGTACATTTAATTACAAAATGATTAATAGCGATAGATCTTCCACTTAATATAATAATAATAATATTTTTGTATTGAACACACAAAGGTTAATCTCTTATCCTAAGACATGCTTGTTCCAAATTTCATTAATATCACTACAGTTTTAGCCTCGAATGCGTCGTGAACAGAGAAAGTTTAATATTTATACTTTAAGTAAGAATCATCATCTTCCTGCCCTTATCCCACTCTAAGTGGGGTCGGCACAACATTTTATAAATATATTGTCACATGATTTGGCTGCATTTTTACGACCGGCCGCCTGCCTGACGTCAACTTACCTCAGTCGTATTTTACAACACCTCGCTTAGAAAGAGGGTGGTCTATTCTACTAAACCGGATACCACACGGTGGGTCAACTTACGTTAGTCGCCTTTTACGACACCTCGGTAAAAAATGAGGTTGGTCTATTCTACTCAGCCGGATACCACACGTCGGGACGACTTACTTTAATCGCCTTTTACGACACCTCGCTAAGAAATGAGGGTGGTACTATTCTATTCAGCCGGATACCACACGTACTTTAAGTAAGAATAAATAGATTAAAACAATGTTTTAAAGCTATAAATTAATAATCATTAGTTATGATAACAAACGAAAATAATATTTACTATTGTCTTTCTACTTCGTCCCTCATTTAAACATAATTGAAGCTTAGTCTTACTACTACCAATTTTAGTTAACTCTGTTATGATTGGAGTTGTTTTGTAGTTCCTTGATCATTTACTGTCAGCGTCTGAATAAAATGCCTAAATATAACCAACCTTTCCCATCGCGTGTGTTACTGTCGTATTTTTCCCTCCCCTGGGAAATAACGTAACATTAGAGCGTACTAGCATTCCACGATAAACCTAAGGCATATAGATAAAAGACTATTTATTGAATCTAGCCGTAAATTACATCTAGCCCCACACTAGATAGTGTTTGAGAAACAATGAAATTTAGTTGAGACTAAATTAACAAATTAGTAGGTAAGAAATTTTCACAATGAAGTAAACTTAATTAAAACAGAAACCCTTTTAGTATAAACAACAACAGTCGGCACAACATGTTACAAACATGTTGTCACATGATTTGGATACGTATTTTACGGCCGGCCGCCTGTCTGATGACTTATCTTAGTCGTATTTTACGATACTTCGGTAAGAAAGAGGCTCGTCTATATTACTCAACCTGATACCACACGGTGGGTCAACTTACCTTTGTCGCCTTTGACGACACCTCGGTAAGAAATGAGGGTGGTACTATTCTATTCATCAGGATAGCATACGGCGTCCATAAAAAAAAATTAAAAATAAATTATGAATAATCAATACTTACGTGGAATACAAAACTATTCTAAACTGTCTAATAACTTAAATTATATGTTCCAAATTTATATATGTAATTAAAACGTCTTAAGTTACATTCTTTCTTACAATTTTATTTCTTTTTAGTTAAAACTAAACTAATTAATTCATTTTTCAAATACTTTAATAGTCCTTTTTGTCGCATTACTAGAGAAATTCCTATAGAAATATTGAATTTTACAGATCATTTTTATACTACGAAGCATTTTGAATACCGAAGAACTTTTTAAAACTTATTTCAATAAAACGTACGGATTGTAAAATATTGGAGTAGGTTTGTAAAACCTATTTTTCATTTTAAAATTCGTACGCTACAGGAATGTAAAAAGGGTTCAAGGGTTTCACGGCTCAGCGATGATTATAAAAAAAAGGATTAAAATTTGTTTTACAATTCGGAATTAGGAATAATTTTTTAACACATCATTATTCTCCAGCCCTTATCCCACTCTAAGTGGGTTTGGCACAACATGTTACAAGCATGTTGTCTGACCTGATTTGGCTACGTATTTTACAACCGGCCGCCTGCCTAACGTCAACTTCCCTTAGTCGTCATTTACAAAACCTCCGTAAGAATAAGGGTAGTCTACTCAGCCGGATACCACACGGCGGGTCAATTTACCTTAGTCGCCTTTTAGCATACCTCGGTAAGAAAGAGGCGAGTCTATTCGACTCAGCTGGATACTACACGGCGGGTCAACTTACCTTAGTCGCCTTTCACGACATCTCGGTAAGAATGAGGGCGATATACTCAGCCGGATACCACACAGCGGGTCAACTTACCTTAGTCAATTTTTACGACACCTTATTAAAAATGAGGGTGGTCTATTCTACTCAGCGGGATACATCACACCTATAATTTTGTAACTAATATTTTTAAGTATAAATAGCTTTAATCAGTATTCATTGAAAAAGTTTATTTAGCGCGAGAGATCATTCATTTTAATTACAAACATAAATTTGATTTACAATCAGAAATGATACAGTAGAGATATTTCAATTATCCAGAATAACTAGAGGTGCTTCGTTCCATAACGAATTGGAGATGAAAAATATTCCATTCCACTAGCTGATATTTGAATAGAAATTTTATGGAATTTATTGTTTGATATTGCAATAAAAATTATTTATGATAGTTTGTATAGTCTCGTTTAGTTATTTATTTATTATGACAAGCCAATAGCATTTAACACATACTTATTAATTTGGAAACATATATGTGCTAATGAATTATTATGTAGATAATTCTTATGTAAACTTAATACTATATAAACTATTTTACAAAAACAAACATTTAAAAAACTTAAAACCAATTAAAACTAACTAAATAATAACTAAAGCATAAAAAATAAACATTAATAAATAAATAAATATACATTTACACTAAATCGAAACCATCGATTACATTGCAATGTAGTCATCATCTTCGTGCCCTTATCCCACTCTAAGTGGGGTCAGCACAACTTGTTATAAACATGTTGTCACATGATTTGGCTACGTATTTTACGACCGGCCGCCTGCCTGACGTCAACTTATCTTAGTCGTATTTTACGACACCTCGGCAAGAAATGAGGGTGGTCTATTCTACTCAGCCGGATACCACACGGCGGGTCGACGTACCTTAGTCGCCTTTTACGACACCTCGGTAAGCAAAGAGGGTGTTACTATTCTATTCAGTCGGATACCACACGGCGGTACATTGCAATGGAGTAAAGTTCCTAAAATTCTGGCATACATATATAGGGGGTAAGGACAAACTTATTCGTTGGCCAAGGTAACTGTCAGCTCTCGGATCGCTGGTACGCTCTGCGAGCCTTCTAGATAGCTCGTTGAAGAAGGTATAAGCATCCGGGCCCCATGGACCTAAGGTCTCTATACCAAAAGACACAAAAATGAATTAACTTATTAATTAACTTTTCAATAAGGCAAGTTCTAGGTAATACACTTTTTAAGACGAGTTATCATAAGAAGTTAAGTCCGAAATTATTTATATTAATAAAAGGAGATAAATTATACTAGTACTTAAATACTACAATATTTATTGTTCCTAATTATAAAATATTTCGTATTTACGTGTAAGGGTCAGTTTATATTTTAGTTGCATTTATCATAATTCTTCCTACCCTTATCTCACTGTAAGTGGGGTCGGCACAACATGTTTTAAACATGTTATTATAAAGACGCCGCCTGTCTGACGTCAACTTACCTTAGTAAATTTTTACGACACCTCGATGATAAATGAGGGTCGTCTATTTTACTCAGCTGGATACCCCACACGACAGGTCACCTTACCTTAGTCGCCTTTTACACCTCAATAAGAAAAGAGCATATTCGACTCTATATTAATAGTCGATATTCTACTTAACCGTATATAAGTTTAAGTATTGACTGGCCCGTTGGCGCAGTGGGTAGTCACTCTGCCTTCAGCTCCCCGGGTCACGGGTTCAATTCCTGCCGAGGGCCAACATTTTACATAAATTAAATTGTTGGTCTTCGAGTCTGGGTGTATATTAGTATTTAAGTATGAATTTAAAAATTATATAAGTACATATTCACCAGTTGTTGTCTATCACCCATAACACAAGTATTAAGTTACTTACTTTGGGGACGGACGACCGTGTGTCTAAGTGTCCCATATATTTATTATTTATTATAAGAACGTATAACGTTTGACCAAACATATAACACTTCTAATATCACCAGAACATTATATATCAGTAATAAAAGACGCACTATAGGCAGTAAAATGGACGTATAATTTGATCGATCATGGCTTATTATCTGTTTTGAGTGGTATTTGATAGATAGTGGCTAAGCTTTCTCCAGTGAATTGAGCTTTTAGGTTTGACAATTTATATCGGTAATGCACATACAGAGCATATTTTGCTTATTTATTTATCTATATATATATAAAAGAAAGTGGTGTTAGTAACACTATTTATAACTCAAGAACGGATAAACCAATTTGGTTGAAAATAGGTGGAGAGGTTGCTTAGAACCACGAGACTTTTAATCCCATTCGACCGCGTTTCCGTCAAGTCACTTTAAAAAATGGTATAACAAAAACGACTAATACATAGAATAACAAAGCGCAAATGTTGTATATAAAGACATTCTATAATTAATTGTAAAAATAAAATACATAGGGAAAAATGTAAAAGTAAATAAGTAAAAATGTGGTATTTGAATTTAGATATTCTAAAGATTGCAGGAAATCTTTACTTAACGTCACGTGGTTCACGGGCAGTAATGAATGAAAACAAACTACTGGATAGATTTCAATCATTTTTTTTACTGGGTGATTTAGGCTATATATTTTATACCCGAGCGCAGCCGGAGCGGGCCACTAGTATTTTATAAATATAAGGCACACATGTCCCAAAGTCATCATCCTCCTGCTCCTATGTACTTTAAGTGAGGTCGACACAACATGCTATAAACATGTTGTCACATGATTTGGCTGCGTATTTTAATACGGGCCGCCTGCCTGACGTCAAATCACCTTAGTCGTATTTTACAACACCTTTGCATGAAAGAGGGTGGTTTATTCTACCCAGCCGGATAGAAGCGAAGATAAGCTTTGTTCTGCTTTTCAATGAATGAAAAAATCAACGCGAATAAAATATAAGTTCATTTGAAGAGCCAAATTGAACCTATTCGTTTTATCAGCGATTGATAAATAATAAAGTCTGGGTCGCCGATCCCTTGGGCACAGGTTGACTCGATTTATTGTATTTGCGAACGTTGTCAGGCAAATCCTCCTTTTATTTGGTGTAGGATCATATTTTTGCATGATTTATACGAAACTATTTGATCTTTATCTCTGACTTTTTTCTGTTTATTATTGAATGAGAAAAATTGTTTAATTTATTAATTAAAAGATTCATGTAATATCAGAGGCTAAGTAAAATTAACAGCTTTTTATTACTCCATTTGTGTTTAAAGAGTTTGTCTCAATTTAAGTCTTATAAGAGACAGGACCTGGGTAACCGAGCCTAGATAAAAAAGAAAGAAGGCGCCGATGATATGTGATATGTGATATGGACTTCGAACCCGGGCTGTGAACATTTTCGACCCGCGCGTTAGCCATCTATTGCAATATTACGTTTAACAGCTAAAAAAATCCTTTTCTTTCAATCCTACATTTAATTTTTTTTATCCCCAATACCTATTTCTTACCGAGGTGTCGTAAAAGGTGACTAAGGTAAGTTGACGCCAGGCAGGTTGCCGATCGTAAAGTACTTAGCAAAATCATGTGACAACATGTTTATAACATATTGTGCAGACCCCTCTTAGAGTGGAATAAGGGCAGGAGTATGACGATGCCTATTATTTCTTATTTATGTTGTATAGGAGCATGTAATATATATGTACGTGCGTCCAAAGTTTTACCGAAAATTGTCAAGTCTATACCAGAAGTAACATATAGGCTACGTTTTATTCTACGAAAATTCGTATCCACAATGAAAACAAATAAAAACATCGTTTTTCGTCTACGATTATGTCTACGCCAACATCTTCGTCTACGCCTATCTAGGTCTACGACGAAATAACTGTGATACTTTATACATAACCGTAGCATTAAAAACTATAACCGCGCACCACACCTAGTAAATTACAAAATCGATAAACTAAGCTTTAATTATTATCATTATTTTTTTATTTATTTAGTAATCCAACAGCCTTTTTAAAGTTTAATTACAAACTATGACTATATATTTTAAAGTAAACCAATTGAGGACTACACTTTTAAAGTATTAAGGATTACAATTGATGATTACATTTTAATGTAATAACTCTTTTAAGTATTAATCTAATCACTAAACTTGTGATGGAACTTACAAATTAATAATAAACAATTGACACATAAATTCAAAGCATACAAAAAATTAAAGAGCTTAAATCTGCCAAAACTAAGATTTGTGTATGTGGATGTGTGTGTGTGTGTGTAACGTCTGTTAGTACTTGCGATTTATAAACAAACTTTAGGCACTAGTATGTCTATTAAAAATTTCTAAGCTTAGTTTTTCATGTTTAATGTTGTTTAATGTTTATTAATACGAGGTCGCTTTGCAAGAAACGCGCCTTCCTGACCTCGCAATGTTTAATCAGCGTTAAGTTACGTTTTTACGATTTCGTTACTAAAATTTTAACATCCTATTTGACCTTTCATTGACTGGCCCGCTGGAGCAGTGGGTAGTGACACTGCCTTCAGCTCCGCGGGTCGCGGGTTCGATTCCCGCCGAGGGCCAACATTTTCTTTAAATGAATTTGTTGGTCTTTGAGCCTGGGTGTATATCTGTATTTAAAAAAACATATATGTAAGTATATATTCACCAGTTGTCTATCACCCATAACACAACTATTAAGTTACTTTGGGGACGGGCGACCGTGTGTGTAAGTGTCCTATATGTTTATTTATTTATTTCACATCACAAATAGGAATACATGTATGACGATATTATTGCTTGGTATAAATTACAAATGTGGCTAAAAGAAAAAGTTTAGTAGTAGCTCGTAACTTCGTTTAATATAGATCTTCCACATTTACAAACTTGCATGTGTTGCATAAGTTCAGAGCTGATATTTTATGTCTAGAAACCTGCTAAGCTCACATAATAAATATCGGTTTAACCTAGTTTATGTACCTACAAGTCAATATTTACTGACAATTTATGGAGCAGCGAAGATAAAGTGGCGATTGGCCGGGCCCATGTTTGGAAAATGGAATGGAAGTTACCTTCCAAAGTAAGTTTGGGTTCTCTGCACATAGACATTATTAATTGAGCTCATAGACTTATTAACATTAAGGCCAGACATTAATGGTCAGAGGCAGCTGTTAGATTCAAGCAGCAAAGAAGATGGTGTGTAAATCTATACTAATATTTAAAAGAGTAAAAAATTTGTATGTATGTTTGTAATATTTTCACACAAAAACTACTGGACCGATTTTAAAAACTTTTCACCATTGGAAAGCTGCATCTTTGCTGAGCAACATAGGTTATATTACATTAAAAAAAAGAATCCGTAAGAAAAATGTAATAAGGTGTAAAAAATTAGTCATAAAATCTGTCATCGCATGCGCTGCGGAAACTATCAATGATATATTTAACAAAAATAAATCTATAGTCCGACTAAGTAGACTTTCCACTGCCATGAGATCGGTATGTACGCGGGTGAAACCGCGGGATATTACTAGTAATATAATATAGTAATAAGCGGCGGCAGCTGAATGATTATGGTGACGGATTTGCGATCGGGAGGTCGTGGGTTCGAATCGCGACCATTATACTACCGACGTGAACCTCCTAACACAAGCATTTTAGCGTAGCTGGAGGGGTTAACAAGTTTTCTAATAATTTGCCAACGCAAAAAATCCAAATTGCTCGCTAGTAACCTTCATAAAAAAAAATTGGCGGTTAGGTAAATAATTTTTAAGAAATATAGATTAGAAGAATATACAGATTAGAGAAAAAGAATATATAGATTAGAGAGAATATATAGATTATAGAAAAATATACAGATTTGAGAGATAATTTTTAATGTGTCTAAAATTGGACGTCCATCAGTTACAAAGAAGAAGACAAAGTGAGCGGCTATAAAAAGAGAAAAAGAAGATACGAAAAATACCTGAAAACCGCTTTTTATTGTTTGGACGTTGATTATAACATGGCATTCATAAGCAATCATCACGGAGGTTCGTTAACATAATCAAGTTAAAATGTGTTTTCGAAGAGATTCAACGAGAAAAGTTAATTATAATATGTAAATCAGTCCATTTGCATGTTTTTCACGAACCAATATGTAATTAGCATTATCGCTAGAATTAAAAACATGATTACATAGCCTTATTTATTTATTTCTTTATAGTATATACATATTGTTAGAAAAGAAACAAAATGGCGGATTTATCCCTAAGATCTCTTTAAATCAACCTTTGAGTAACAGAAGGAAGGATAAAGACAAGAAGAATACAGGTAATATAGAAAGAAGGAAAAAGAAGAACTATGTATGTAGGTCAATATTTCGAGATAACATAAAAGATAAAAAATACCTTTAATGGGTTACAAAAGCATCGCTCACGACATCGGCCTTATGCACTCCAGCACCTAGTTTAAAAGTAGCTGATGTCACCCTCTAGCCTTTTAACTTTTGATATTTGGCACAATTATTTCTTATACACTGGAATAATATATAAGCTATAGAAATCCTGTTAATTCTATAGTGATAAGATGACATTAAAAAGCGTCCACGCAAACGAAGTTGCGGGTAAAAGCTAGTAGAGATATCATACAGCGTTTTCAATCAATATTTCACTTAACATATTCCCGCAGTACACTCAGTTATCTATAATAACAAAAGTGAAGCAATAATTAATCAATGCTCTAGGCGAAATAACGTAACAGAAGTCTAATTAACTCAACTCCAGTTAACTTGGTAAGTTATTCCTAAAATTACATCATTTATGGAAGATTTTATATCAAAGTGGTTGGTAGCCTGTAATATTGACTTTATATAAACTGTACTTAAATTTCTTCACTAAGAAATCTACTCAAAACTGCTGAAGCGATGATTACACTAGTTCTAAAAAAAATATTTACGTTGCGGTACATGATATTTCGAACACGAATGCACATAAAATTTTTGGCTATGGCAGCATGTGTTTGGCATGCAAATGCACGCGATTAATACACATTAGCTCAACACACGACAAGTGACTATTAAATATCAAGGCATCTTATAGTCACTTGAGTCTTTGTCTGATTACCTTTTATTAATTATTAATTCTCCCTCTAAACTACAAGAAAAACCAATTTGTTTCAAAAATTGTTTAATAAATGGCCTGAAAATTATTCATGTTATCAATTCAGGTGAGGTCAGGTAAGTATTGCAGTGATAAATAACTTAAGAACTTTAGAAATAAAATTATATATCCTTTTGCGATAGTTTCGACCAATAAGCTATCAAGGTTAGTAACAGATTCCTTCACGAGCAGTTTTCCGATAACATTTTTTACGAAGTCTCTTGAGATTTAAGCGTTAAGTGTGAATCAATATACTTCGGAATACTCTAGATTAACGCACTTGTTTTACCATAAAGTTTTTACCGTTTTACTTTTTTTACTAAAAAATACTTTCCCACATGTGTAAACTAAAATTCATAATTTCGATTTGTACTATTACAAATTTTATCGGATTACTAGATTAGTCAAACCACTAAGATTTTCGACGGTTAGTCTTTTCCACAAGGAAGGGTTGAACTACCCTTAATTAGTTACTATAAGTTGTTTCCTACTTAAGAAACAAAGATAGGAATTTTTATATCCTATATGTTAGTCGGTTATATTATATTAAATATCATCACTATATAATCATTTATAGTAATAAGCTTTCTGTATGTAATAAAGCTTCGTTTTTTAAGGAGAAAGCAAAACCTTAAGAATTAAAAAATCATGTACCTAACGATCTATGCATTTTTATAAGACACGAAAGAAGAGCCATATTCTAACCATCAGCAATATTACAAATATTTCAAATCAACTTGTATTAGATATTTAAAACAATTACTGAAAGAATAACATATACTTCTCACAAATTTACTCGTAACTCAATTTATTTATTTATTTTAAAAGGCAATATACATACCATGTTAGCTACAAATACAAATTGTGAAATTATTTAAAGCTAAGTGTTATATTAATTATAGAAGGCAACGGCATGCACAATTTGACAACAATTATTTTTGCCATTTCATATAATTCAGTTTCAACAATGTTAAATAGAAAGAACGAAATTGAAAAAAAAAACGAAGAGCGTACTAATTTCGGAACGATTTATATCATATAAAAAATATGAAACAAAATGGCCTTCAATGATCATATTTATTTTCCCAATCTGTATTTCGATGTTTGGAAAGAATATGAACTGTCACAATATTCCTTTTGTGGGAAGATAATCTCATTTATCACCTGTGAAAATAGAGACCTTTAACACGTTATCTTTTCAAGCATATTATAAGAAAAATATTGAGAAAGGTTTTGGTAACATCATATATCTGAGGTAACATAAATACACGCATTATTGCTTTTCGTCTTTATAAGGAATGGAATCAGCTAGCCATATCCGAATATATGGCGTCTTTTGCACCATAGACAATAAATTATGATAAACCGCTACGAGATAAAACTCACTCATTAGGGTTACTTTTGTATTTAAATAACAGCCTACTATGTTATTAGTTAGGTTTCCATTTGAAAAGTAATAATAAAATTTTATAATTACTTTTGTATTATGGATATCCGCAATGTAACGCCTAATTCTATTATATAAATTACTTTCCATTTCAATTTGTATTAATACCTAGCTTTTTCCCGCAATTTCGTTCGCATAGACTTGAAATTAACAGTAGGTTCGGTCACTCTCCAACCCTACAAATATCTCCATCACTAAATTGAGATGCATTTGGGAAGACTCAGAGAGACTTACTGTTTTATCAAGACCATAGTTTGATAATTTTAATAAATAAACCGTATGACTTACATGAAATATATATTAAAAGAGCTCAGTTAAAGGAGACTGCCAAAATTAGACCTGACAAAAAACCTATATACTCGTACATTAAAAAATTCTTCATGTTCTTCTAGTATTAAATATCAGTATAAATATAATAAACTATTAATGGGAATGTGCTAGAAAACTTATTTATTAATAATATTTATAGGTAACGTATCAATTGTGACGATGTTATTTTTTAATTACCTACCTATATATAGATTCAGCGCTGGAATCCAAAGTTTTTAGTACATATAAGTATTTTTTAAACTATGTTTTTGTGAACATAACATTTTAAAGTGCCGTGTGGTATCCAGCTCAGTAGAATAGACCTCATTTCTTACCGAGGGTTCGCAAAAGGTAAGGTTTGCGACTAAGGTAAGTTGATGTCAGGCAGGCGGCTGGTCGTTAAATACGTAGCCAAATCATGTTACAACATGTTGTGCCGACCCCACTTAGAGAAGGATAAGGGCAGGAGAATGATGTTTACTATCAAGATATAACTTACTCAAAATGGTAGTACTACTAAATGGATTACTGGCTATATCGAAACAGGATCCTCGATCGGAAAGGGGATTAAATCAAACTAATCTAACTTAACTATTGGAAATTGAATCTTAGTTACTCGTAACATAGCCAATATTGTTTAGCTTCGAATTTTAATTGGAACATCGCTCAATATGAATGAGATTAGAAAGACCTTGTTTCTAGTGTGATCCGTTTAACATTGTCGAATTATTCCCAATGGCACTTCGGGGCTAGTCACATTAATGCTATTACCCCGGCGACACTCCATTACAAAATTTATTAGGATCGCCTGAATAGTTAACGACACAATTACATAATAGATTTATGTTGTCATCATCTTCCTGCCCTTATCCCACTCTAAGTGGGGTCGGCACAACATGTCATAAACATGTTGTCACATGATTTGGTTACGTATTTTACGACCGGCCGCCTGCCTGACGTCAACTTATCTTAATCGTATTTTACGTCACCTCGAGAAGATAAAGAAGGTGGTCTATTCTACTTAACCGGATACCACACGGCGGGTCGACTTACCTTAGTTGCCTTTTACGACAGCTCGGTAAGAAATGAGGTTGGTCTATTCTACTCAGTCAGATACCACACGTCGGGTCGAATTACCTTAGTTGCCTTTTACGACACATCGGTGAGAAATGAAGGTGATACTATTCTATTCAGCGGGATACCACACGGCGGGTCGACTTATCTTAGTCGCCTTTTACGACACATCGGTAAGAAATGAGGGTGGTACTATTCTATTCAGCCGGATACCACACGGCGTATGATCCGTTTAGCATTGTTGAATTATTCCCAATAGCACTTTGGGGTTAGTCACATTAATGCTATTACCCCGGCGACACTCCATTACAAAATTTATTAGGATCGCCTGAATAGTTAACGACATAATTACATAATAGATTTATGTCAATGAATGTTTATTATTCCGAGAGACATTGGTCCATCCTTGTTGTACATAAGTAAATTACGATACAATTAGCTTATTTGAAGCAGCGGTAGCGGAATTGTTAGGATATTTTTCACGATAAATTAGCTGATTTGAAGAAAAAAGTGGATAAAGCACTGACTACTGTTTAATTATTTTTTCACGCTATCCTACATTAATATTTTTTGTATGTAGGAAATAGTATATTTTTAGTTTAAGTTTTAGTTAAATATATGTTAATAATAATTTTAGTACTACATTCTGTTTACAGTCTGTTTGTTTATAGTACGTAGTTATCTATAAAAGCATGCTGTGTCTACCTATAAGTGAAATTATATGTAATAAGCAAATAAGACCAAGTACCTATGGATTAACAAACATGTAATTTAGTTAGTAGGCTAAAAGTAAAAAAGTTACTACTTGAAGTAGACTAAAAACAAATTCGTGTTTTTTCAAATTATCTAATGTTCCTGGTAAACTGTAAATTTTTTTGATAATTGATCTTGGATTTGAAAATACCTTCAGCTACATATTAATGAATTAATTTAATTAATTTATTTAATAATGCAAAATTTCAAATGTTTAAAAGATTGACCGCCGAGTTTCTTTCAGGTTCTTTTCGGTAAGAGCTTTCCGAACTTCTTTCGTAGCTTCATTAATCATATTGATCCTTGACGATTTAAAAGTGCTTAAAAGAGCTTAATTGAATAAAAATTAATTTGATTTGATCCAGTGATCAATCAACTTGTTCGTCATCATCATGTTACCTTTTATAATCGTTTTATCCATGTTCAATTAAATATAAATGAATTTGTTGGTCTTCGAGCCTGGGTGTATATTTGTATTTAAGTATGTTTATATACTTATATATTTAAAAAATATATAAGTATATATATTACCCAGCTGTCTGTCTACCATAACACAAGTATAAAGTTACTTACTTTGGGGACGGACAACCGTGTGTGTAAGTGTCCCATATATTTATATTTATTTATTTAAATTTATTATTGTTACTATATAAAAAAAATACTTTGAGTGTCATATTACGTTCTTCTAGGTGTAAATAATTTATTAATTATATTGGCATAATTGCAACAATGAATATCGGATATATCTGAAGTCCATAAAATTTCAAAATCATTAATATTTTTTTATAAATTTTATAATTTTTCATTTATATATTTCTGTTCATATAGTGACGTCTTACAAAAAAAGAGAAAAGGAATGTAATGTCTATTTCAATTTAGATATATTACAGCATAGCACTAACACTTACGCTGAGTAGAATTACTACCCTCATTTTTCGTGTTTTGAAGCGTGAACTAAACCCTGTGGACCTTTTCAATCTATTTTTTCGAGATGTGACTGCTTAAGTAATGAAAAGTTTGATAGATAATAGAGATGTGCCTCTGTCATTTATATTTTTTAAACCTGAACATAGCATCTTGATTGTTTACAACACAATTGTTTTTTATATGTTTATTCGTTTTCCAATATGAAATGTACACACATGCGCATTACATCAGTTTAAAAACACTGTTAAAAGGAGACTGATACATAAAGACTACTATTCTTTTGAGAATTACATGAATGAGAAGATTGCGTCGATATAACTACTCTTGGACCCTGTATATGATAGTAACGGCTAAATGTAGTTATAAGAATTATATTTTGAAAAGAGCAACCTCCAAGTTTCTTACTGGCTCTTTTCGGTAGAAACAGCTTTCTAAACCAATAATATTTTAAATTTGAATGTTATACACTCATATGTTATAGACAACTAAATATGCGATTTATTCAAATTGTAGAGTAAAATTTGTAAGTCACTTTTGTTTTTCCTATATTTTTTTGAAGTGCTAGTGTGTTTATACTAAATATCTTAATTGTTGGAAAAATACTTCAAAAATAAAAAAACGGACTTCAATTTGTACCCAACATATAGTGTTTGACTAAACAATTAAAAGTTTACCCAATTATCATATTATCCCTTTAAACAGAACAAAAGCTTTGAATATTTAAGTGAGATAACTTTAAAAGTAATAAAAAAATGAATATCGCAAGGAAAACTCCATTAACTGAGACCAAAACAGCTTAGCATCGCTTGAAAAACAACGAGCTTTTTGTGCGCTTTAATAGGTTAGCCCATTAAGCAAAGCCAAAAACTTTTGTGAAGCAAAATGGATAAAGCATGGAAAAATCCACGTAAAGATTATCTATGAGAAATTTGACTAAAAAAAAATAATTCCTACAATTGAACTGTATTTTACGAGTATACTCCCTATGCTGTATGGTATCCGGCTCAGTAAAATAGACCACCCTCTTTCTTAACGAGGTGTCGTAAAAGGCCACTAAGGTAAATCGACGACAGGCAGGCGGCCGCTAGTTCAAATTCGAATTCAAATTCAAAATATTTTTTATTCAAATAAACTTGTAAACAAGTGCTTTTGAATCGTCAACTCTACTGCTGGTTCGGAAAGCTGTTCCTACCGAGAAGAGCCAGCAAGAAACTCGGCGGTTGCTCTTTTAAAAATATAATTCTTAATACTATTTACATTAAGTCGTTACTGTCTTGTACAGGTTCAAAGAGAACTATATCCAAACATTCTTATCCTCTAAATAATCTTCAAGAGTATAGTAGGCTTTCTGTATCAGCCCCTTTTAATACAGTGTTTTAAACTGCTGTAATGGCAATGCTGAAATGCTTGTAAAAAACGTAGCCAAATCATGTGACAACATGTTAATCACATGTCTAACAAATGATAAGAGAGAGAAGATAAGAGATCCATACTTATATGTCTAATCACACATAAGAGATAACAGACACATAGGTAGCCCCTTTCTTTTTTCGATGGAAAAATTTTAGGATAGCCTATTATAGTAAAATAACTCTATGGTTTACACTAAACTCAAAATACAGCACGCAACTCAAAAATGAAAGAGAAAAAAAGGCCTTTGGCCAGTTTTACAATAGTTCTAAGCTGCTTCATTAGTAAAATGTATTTAAAGTTATAATCTTTCATGACGTAATCATTTATAATTGTACGAATAAAACGGGTTGCGTGGAACAGGTCACGTATAAGGGTAAAGTTTACCGTATTACTCAGTTTTGTACACAAATACTGCTCTTAATAATTATTTAATTTGATTGGTACTATTGGTCAATTTGTATTTCCATTACATTTATTATTTATTAAATAATCAGATCTATATAATATTAGCCTAAATGAATTTATGAATGAATCACACGCTTTTCGGTGAAGGAAAACATCGTGAGGAAACCTGTATATCTCTAGAGAATTTTAGGGAAATGTGTAGCCTACCAATCCGCATTGGAACAGATAGGTTTTAGTTCCAAGACTTCTCTCCAAAAACGGAGAGATGAGAGAGAGCTATTACCAGCACTAGGATAGTAACAGTTACTTTTTTAACCTATTTGTTATGGAGAAAGCTCCGACGGAGAATTGTGTGTGTTTGTGTGTTATGTGCATTAATGTGGTGAGGAATACATCTCTATACATGTCTTATTTGACTGTTCATAATTTGCATAGATAAGGAATGTAGAGCATGGAAAGAAACCGGCTTTAAACGCACAAAACTGTGTACCACTGGCATGTATGAGGATGTTCTCCGTAAAATCATGGTTAAAAGCGAAAAGAGAGAGGGAAAAAGAAGAGAAAAAGACAGAAGGAAATTAAAGAAAAGATCAGCATGAAGAAATATGACAGCAGTTCCGGGCTGATTGGAATTGGAGAATGTCTTTAAGAATGGATAATAGCCCGGGTGACTACGGGCTGGTCGGCGTCCGTCAGGAAGCTTTTCCACATCGCGGAAAAACGGTTCGTGCAAGTAGTTTTTACCAGTTCGGGTTGATAAGGGTATTTTATATCAGGGACTTTTTCTGCACCGCATAAAAAAGATCGGTATAATCTAAGTATAATTTTGATGCTTAATTACAAAATAAAATAGTTTTTCCCGTGATCCACTGTAACACCAAAATTGGGCTGAAATACAGTACAAATAATACATTACAATACGCAGTCCTCTTATAATTTAATAGATCTAGAAATATCAATTATTATATACTGTCACCACTTATCTCCACTGGGACCCTAAAAATTTATATACAATCTTAAACCACGCATTCCTTTCGATACACCTGTAGAACAAAAAATTGACTAAACGACTTACGCATACGTATATATTTAAAAATACTTAACTCCTTCTGAAGGACTCCATCTTGCTTTTATAATCGTAGATTGCAGTAAAGAATTATTAAATCGATTTCTACCCGATAGGAAAAATATACATTAGGTAAAAAAATTACGACAAATTTTGTAAAGAAATGAAGTTATGTAAATTGACCGAAAATTTCCGCATCCACGATACCTAGAAGAACTTAAAAAACTAAAAGCAAAGACATTATCTACAAACACATAACTCACCGATATCCGGCACAGAACACTTTTAAAATAACAATTCTAATTTCGAAATTGAAAATTCGAATTTTTGTAAATTGATCTTAAAAATGTTGATACGTACGCGCGCGGTCGTAGATGTTCCGTGTGCAACGCCAACCCGCTCGGGAGGCGAGTTGAGTCACGAGTGAACGCTGAGGCTCCGCGTCCGCCCTTATACAGCCGCCCTAACCCCAGCGCACAGGCGGTAGGCGGATCTCTATAGAGTAGTTGCTATCGCTATCATGATCAATTTGGTATGACAAAAAAAATATCTACTCCGCCGTGCGGTACGCTCATTTCTCATCGAGGTTTCGGAAAAGGCGATTAAAATAACTTGACCTACCGTGCGGTATCCAACTGAATAGAATAGACCACTCCCATTTCTTAACGATGTATCGTAAAAGGCCACTAAGGAAAGTGGACGCGTCGTGTGGTATCCGACTGAGTAGCATTGACCATCCTCATTTCTTACTGAGGTGTCGTAAAACGTGACTAAGAAAAGTAGACCCGCCGCGTTATATCCAGCTGAGTAGAATAGACCACCATCTTTCTTACCTAGGTGTAATTAAATATGATTATGGTAAATTGAACTCAAGCAGTCGGCTGTCGTAAAATACGTAGCAAAATCACGTGACAACATGTTTATAATATGTTGTGCCGACCCACTTAGAGTGGGATAATGGCAGGAGGATGATGATGATGATGAAAATAAATTGTGCCGACCTCACTTAGAATGTGATAATGGTAGGAGGATGATGATGATGATGAAAATAAATTGTGCCGACCTCACTTAGAATGTGATAATGGTAGGAGGATGATGATGATGATGAAAATAAATTGTGCCGACCTCACTTAGAATGTGATAATGGTAGGAGGATGATGATGATGATGAAAATAAATTGTGCCGACCTCACTTAGAATGTGATAATGGTAGGAGGATGATGATGATGATGAAAATAAATTGTGCCGACCTCACTTAGAATGTGATAATGGTAGGAGGATGATGATGATGATGAAAATAAATTGTGCCGACCTCACTTAGAATGTGATAATGGTAGGAGGATGATGATGATGATGAAAATAAATTGTGCCGACCTCACTTAGAATGTGATAATGGTAGGAGGATGATGATGATGATGAAAATAAATTGTGCCGACCTCACTTAGAATGTGATAATGGTAGGAGGATGATGATGATGATGAAAATAAATTGTGCCGACCTCACTTAGAATGTGATAATGGTAGGAGGATGATGATGATGATGAAAATAAATTGTGCCGACCTCACTTAGAATGTGATAATGGTAGGAGGATGATGATGATGATGAAAATAAATTGTGCCGACCTCACTTAGAATGTGATAATGGTAGGAGGATGATGATGATGATGAAAATAAATTGTGCCGACCTCACTTAGAATGTGATAATGGTAGGAGGATGATGATGATGATGAAAATAAATTGTGCCGACCTCACTTAGAATGTGATAATGGTAGGAGGATGATGATGATGAAAAAAATAAATCAAAAATCTACACACTTTTGAAATTGACGGAATAATTTAATTATGGTCTTAAAGTAGCCGTAAAGGATTACCTTTAAGGTAATAAGCATCAACAATGATTTTTTTGTAAAAATTATATGCTTAAATGATATTTTGAAACCAGCATAGGTAATTCCTGGCATATTGAAAACCTGCCAAATTGCTTTGGTGGATAAGTATTCTTATCTGTTCACGCCGACACCTTGTTTTTAGTTTCTAGTGAGCTTGTTACAAGGTTACAAGAATTCTTTGGTTTATAATTATGGCTCAAATACTTACCACATAAGAACAGCAGGTTACAATATATAAAAATGATGACATACTGTGTCAATATACTTTTAACATAGAAATATGTGATAATGTTATATATATTAAATAAAAATTTATAATATGACATATTAGAAGTGTAACAGAGTTTACGTTTAATAAAGTAAATCCTTTTTGCAAAACTGTCTCAATTTGATCGTTAAATTCAGCCTTGCGTTTTCAACTACACAAATTAACTAATAAAATTGATTTCTATTTTTAAATATATAAAAATACACATGCCAAAAAGTCTCTGTGCTGTGTATATTTTAAACAAGATTAGTTATTAAAGGATTTTATAGGATTTTAGTAATATGTATATAAAAAAGGTTATATTTTACAGCTCGTGATAGATCCGCAAGGCGCCGTCTCTGTCACACCACCGCAGGTTGTCAACAAAATGTTATTAGTCGTCATCTACGCCACCGCCCATCTAGAGAAAAATTCCGAGTCGCTACTAGACTAACTTAAACGAATGGCACTCATTCAACCGATAACTTACTACATAAAAATATACTTTCTTACTTTCTTTGCTCAAGAGACTTGTAATTGATGGCAATCTTTTGTTGTGGAAAGTATGGTTGAAGGGTCGAGAACATATCTCAACCCTTAAGTTCTGGGTAATAATTTACTAACCCTACTCCAGACTTAAACACCTTTATAGCTTCTAGCTGTGCAGTGAGTTCGCCCGCGTGGAAATCAGGGTGTCAAAAATTTTTTCCTGAATTGAAATTTTGAACATAAAAGTAGTTATCGTGAATTACTTATCAGAGATTTTTGAATAACTTCACCGTTTACTTAGCGCTCGCAAGGAAAACTTTAAATTTTGCCATTTTCGCAATATTTTCGCTATACTAATAAATAATGCAGAACAGTTTGTTCGTTTGATTGAACGCGCCAATCTCAGGGACTACTGGGCCGATTTGAAAAATTATTTCAGTATAAGATAGTCCATTTATCGAAGAAAGCTGTAGCTGTATAACATCATGCTAGGATGAATAGGAAAGGAGCAGCACTAAAAAATATTACGAAAACGGCGAAATTTAAAGCTTTCCTTGCGTACGCTGAGTAAACGGTGATAGATATTCAATAATCATGTATTATTAAAAAAATTCCCTCTAAAAGTTCTAAATAAAAGTCCGCGACAGCATATATCTAGCTTTTAAGGTTAACCCACTTTAACCATTTCTTATGGTTATCAAAAGACTATATTATAGTTTTAATCTTTCCACGCAGGCGTAGCCGCTGACGATAGCTAGATTATAATATTTGGGATTCGCACTGCTGCTCCTCTCCTATAAATCTTAGCGTGATGTTACAATAATGTTACAATGCCTTCCTCGATAAATGGACTATCTTACAGTCAAAGAATTTTTCAAATTGGTCCAGTAGTTACTGAGATTAGCTTGTTCAAACAATCAAACAAACAAACTCTTTAGCTTTATATATTAGTTTAGATATACCTCTTGCGAATTCCATTCCTTCAGAGTTGTAGTGAGAATTAGACACCTTCTTTGAGCAACTTAGGAATTCAGAACCGCATTCATTAACACAACCTTCGTATATTCCTCTTCCGCAAACATAATAAGACTAAGAATTTTGGTCTTAAAGACACTCATGTCATGAGTATTCCAGTTAGAACCGCATATATGAAGAGTAATAGATAAAGTAGGAATTGACTTTGCGGTTTGTAGAAATACGTAAATCGTTCGTGAGGTAGCGTATAAGATTCTATAATAAAATTCCACAATAAATTTTAGGTTTGCCATTACAGAAGTTTAAAAACACTGTTAGAAAGAGGCTGATACAGAAAACCTACTCTTCGACACTGCACAATATAATAATAACTAAAGTACTAACTGTAACTAGTAATAAGAATTATACTTTAAAAAGAATAGCCGCCGAGTTTCGTGCTGGCTCTTTCAAGCTTTTTTAACCAGCAATAGAGTTGACGATTAAAATATAATAAAGAGTTGGTATACACGATGCTAATAAGTAACCTCAGAAAACCTAGCAAAAAATCTTGTTTCCGCCTGCTCCATAGACTTCGTCAGAGTGCCAATATTAATAAGCTAAGTACGAAGTCCCGGGAGCTTAAAGCTTATTAACTTTTCTTGCAAATTAAAGTAATAACTATTGAGTTTTTTTGTGTGCTTTCCTGTAAAAGCCTTTTCTGAACGGATTGCAAATTTAATAGCTTTAATAATTAAATTAATTTGTCGGCAATTCTCACGATAGATCTCTAAAGATCGACTTGAATAGAGCCGAATTTAGATTTGAATTTCAATAAGGAATTAAAGTAATTCTTATCCTAGCCATTCACTATTTATACTATTTGTACTCGCGACTTTGTTTTCTCTAACTTATGCATTCAAAAAACCTCAATAATACAATATATGTATTTTCCCTATCAGCGAATGAAAAATTGTTTTTTTTCTGTATATTATCCCATTGTATAAGTAGAATTTCATTTATTTTTGACTGGCCAGTCCGCGCTGTTAGATGTTACCCTGCTTTCAATTAACTCATTTAAATATTAAACATTTACAAGAAGATTTACGAGATTATTCAACAGTACATATTTCTGTAAATATTTTGGTCTTCATTTTTTTATACGACCGTCCATTAGATCCAAATGCTCACAGACGGCGGAAATGTTTTAAGTTCTTACTCGGAAGACGTTCCATTTCGCGGCAAAATATGCTAAAGTCATAACTTTTGGAATTCACAATGCTCGTTATTTATATAAATATAGTGTTCAAATTAACGTTTGTCTGTTTGTTACGCTTTTACGGCTAACCTACAGGACCAATAAAAATAAATAAATATATAGAACAATTACCCACCGTCCCCAAAGTAAGTAACTTAACACTGATATTATTAGACATCTGGTAAATATACACATATATAATTTTAAATATATACACCCAGACTCGAAGAACCTAAAAATTGTTAATAGAAAATGTTGGCCCTCGGCAGGAATCGAACCCCCGACCCGCAGAACTGAAGGCAGGGTCACTATTCACTGGGCCAACGGACCAGCTAACATTATCTTGGCTCTATTTAGCATATACAAGTTTTAATCATGGGTTAGATAGATCGAAATAAAAGTCATCATAAACACAAATTATATTCCGATTAGAAACGCATTACGCGATCGGTGCTCTGTTCTATGTCTTCGTCAATAAAAGTAGTCATAACTTAGAGGCGTCTGCTCTCCTTTAAAGATATTGAGTTTGAAATTAGTTTTGACATCGCTCTTATAATCAAAGATTGGTTTTATTTGTTTCTACGAGAGAATTTACTTCAATGTACTGATATAAAGTTAATGTAAGATGCTTGTGATTGTATTCAATACACGTGTAGCCGGAGGATAATTTAGTTAGAAATTTACATATTCTATCACTTCTTTATTAAGTACGCTTTAAACCTTTAATCCCAATATATCTTAAAGAGCGTTTCAACTTCTTGTAAGATGTGGCCGGCTAAGATCTATAAATACCTTAGATCTTGCCTCGAGACGATTTAGCTTTCAAGATGTTAAGCTGTGGAATGATTTACCAGTATCAATTCTCAAATCTCTTTCCCTTTCGGTATTTCAGTTAGAGACTAGAAAATATTTATCTTAATTGATTATATATTAGTAGCATCTTTCATCTATTTATTTTACCAAAATCAATTAATAGATTAAATACCGCGTGTACCGCGTGGTACAGAGACGGGAAACCGGTTAAAATTGACGACAGGTAATATTGCCTTATTACTACAAAAGTAATAATAAAATTATTTTGCTATAATCCGCGATGAAGTAAAATAGAAAATATATATAATGCTAAATGTAGAGTGGATAATCGGTTACCAAAATTCGATTTTGGTCGTGGAGTCTATCTCCTGATGATGCTTCGGTTGCGGGGCGAAACGATTGTTGAGTTTGTGATAGTGAACGTATGTAATGCTTGTGTATAGTGGTGGTGGTGGTGGAATTTTGTGCACGTGTTTTTACGAATCCTCCATGTATCAGGTATGAAAACGGATTGTCAATTCTACATTTAGCATTATGTGCATTTTCTATTTTACTTCATCGCGGATTACTACGGTTAATTTTTCAATTCAAAGTATTCTTAGAATACAGACTTTCTATAAAATAGCAAAGCTTTGCAAGTTAAATGAAGCAAATAACCGCATAGCTCAACCCCAACAGATTGAAAGTGATAAATCTAAATGGCAGTTTACGAGTGAATTCAAATCTGTATCACCCTTTATACCTGACCTCCCACAGAGCTGTGACCACAGATGCAATATTGGACATGTCACGAACATTCAAAGATATAGATCGCGTAATCTATATCTACTAGCAATCGCCAGCGGCTCCGCCCGCGTGTATAGATTAAAACCGTAATATAGTCTTTTGATATCCATAAAAATGGTTAAAGTGGGTCAACCTTAAAAGCTAGACATATGCTATCGCGGACTTTTATTTAAAACTTTTAGAGGGAAACAATTATGTAATAAATTATTTTTTAATAACTATCACCGTTTACTCAGCGCATACAAGGAAAGCTTTAAATTTTGCCGTTTTCGTACTATTTTTTATTGCTGTTCCTCTCTTATTCATCTTAGCCTGATGCTATATTTCAAGAACTACTGGACCGATTAAAAAAATTATTTCAGTCAAGATAGTCCATTTATCGAGGAAGGCTATATAACATCACTCTGAGATGAATAGGAGAACAGCAGCAATAACATATTACGAAAACGGCAAACTTTAAAGCTTTCCTTGCGTGTGCTGACTAAACGGTAATAGTTATTCAAAAATAATGTATTACCAGATTGTTCCCCTCCAAATATCCCATATTTAATATAGCCACATACTCTATAACATCACTCTGAAATAAATAGGAGAAGAGCAGCAATAACATATTACGAAAAAGCCAAACTTTAAAGCTTACCTAGCGTGCGCTGACTCAACGGTGATAGTAATTCAAAAATCATGTATTACCAGATTGTTCCCCTCTAAAAGTTCTAAATAAAAGCCTGCGAGAGCATATGTCTAGCTTTTAAGGTTATCCCACTTTAACCATTTCTTATGGTTATCAAAATACCATATTACGGTTATAATTATATAGATTTTCGATATTCAAACGTAATCATTCGCCATTTTGATTTATTAATAAGGCACAAATATAACTTTCTAAAATCTTTTTCCGTTTCTTTAAGTTGTATTTTAATATTTTTATAACATAATCTCGTCCGCCATCTTGTTTTAGATTTAAAGTTATGGAGGTAAAGCGCTTAATAGTAAACTGAAACTAAGACAACATCAAACGATGTTTGGATTACACTAAAAGATTGAAAAGGGATGCTCTTGTTTAGCTCTAGCTTGATGTTTATTTGGTTTAAAGCGGCCTAAGACGTGTATTATTAGTGAGCAGCTGTGAATAGGTAGTTCATATAAGTAGTTAAAAAGTTAGTAGACGAAGGAATGATCAGTAACAGAGTTTATAGAAGTTCAAAAAGAACAACTTCTACGTGATCTTCGTTTTCGTTTTGTCTCTACATAGTATAAAACGAGGTCGCTTTCTGTGTCTATCCCCATGTCCCTATGTCTCTATATCCCTATGTATGCTTAAATCTTTAAAACTTTGCAACAGATTTTGATGCGGTTTTTTTTAATAGAGTGATTAAAGAGGAAAGTTTATATGTATAATAACATTCAATATGGAGTAGGGAAATACTGTAATTTTTGAGGTTTCTAATGTGATGTCGTAAATAATCACATTTTTTCCGCTTACATTGCAAAAGCAGGCTGAACCCTACGAGATTTATCAAAATAATGTTCTAAGTATTTGTACACCTTGAAAAGGCCTACAGAAAACTCCGCAATAGTATATGTTTATCTTTTATGGATAACCCACAATAGCATTTTTTTGTCTTTTTCTTTTTACGAAAAATAATGCCTTATTATCGAAGCAAGTTTAAACAATACAGCATTATCATTATCCAATTAAGTTCCTTAAATATATTGTTGATTAAATATAGATCAAGATGGCCGTTTACAGCATATAATTTAAATGAACATTTTCTAAGATATTACAGATTTAAAATGCTGCGAGGAGGGCATTGAGTGCCTGAATGACATGGGCGGGTATTTTATAGCCGCGCGAAGCCGGAGCGGTCCGCTAGTTATAATATATTTATAATTCTACATATATACGTAACATTTATTAAGTGTTTCAGAAGTGACCTTTAGCCGAACAAAATAAGTTGTTCAAACAACATGGCCAACGTTAAACTCATAACAAAATTGAAATAACATTTATAACCTACAATACCATATAACACCCACGTTCATATCACTAGGGATGGCGGCTTTTGTGATATTTCAATCTCAGATCAAAAATTCATACTACAGAAAAAAATTGTAATGCGAATTATAAGAATAAAGTGTTCATAATAATTTACTTAATTATAAGCTGTGATAGCCCAGCGGTAATACCGTGCGAATCTTTCGAGGAGGACACGGGTTCAAACCCGTGCAGACACCAATGAGTTTTTCTGTTAAAACTTATGTGTCTAATTGATAATTGCAATTTATCACACGCTTTTCGGTGAAGGAAAACATCGTGAGGAAACCTGCATATCTCTATAGATATATAGAGAATTCTGGAGATATGTGTAACCTACCAATCCGCACTGGAGCAGCGTGGTAAGTCTTGGCTCCAAACCTTCTCTCCAAAAACGGAGAGGAGGCCTATTCTCAGCAGTGGGATAGTAACAGGCCGCTACTTACTTTTATAAAAACGAGAGTCTGTCTAACTTTTTATCCGTGCGTTAGCGGCTAATCCCGCTATGATTGCAGTAGGTAGTGACCCTGTCTTCAGCTCCGCGGGTCGCGGGTTCGATTCCCGTCGAGGGCCAATATTTTCTATAAATGAATTTGTTGGTCTTCGAGTCTGGGTGTATATTATAAATAAACTTATATTTAAGTATGTATTTAAAAAATATATATGGATATATTCACCAGTTGTCTGCCTAACTTAACACAAGTATTAAGTTACTTACTTTGGGGACGGACGACCGTGCGTGTAAGTCTCCCATATATTTATTTAATCTGCTGAACCTATATTGATGAAATTTGTTGCAATGAAGCTTAAATACCGAGCTAATATACCCGTATAGGACAAAAAAATGAATTTGCAAAATGAAAAATGCAATGAAATCAGGATTACAATATATATAACTCAATTAAACCCAACTTTTAATTGGTCACTATAATACTAAGCGTGTTATACAGTGATTAATTGAGGGTATTTCAACATTTAATTTGCAGCTTGCAGTACATAATAGAGTGTATTAACTTAATTAACTAGTACACTGTAACAAACTTAACCTATATTCTTAGCATTCAAATATTTTTTAAACGTTAAAAACATATAATCCGTCGCGCTTTAACTTATTTGAATAAGTAAGTAAGTAAGTAAGTAACGGCCTGTTACTATCCCACTGCTGGGCATAGGCCTCTTCTCTCCGTTTTTTTTTTCTTTGGAGAGAAGGATTGGAGCTAAGACCTACCCACGCGGCTCTAATGCGGATTGGTAGGTTACACATATCTCCAGAATTCTCTAGAGATATGCAGGTTTCCTCACGATGTTTTCCTTCACCGAAAAGCTTGTGATGAATTGCAATTATCAATTAGACACATAAGTTTTACTAAAAAACTCATTGGTGTCTGCCCGGGGTTTGAACCCTAGACCTCCTCGAAAGAGGCGCACGGTGTTACCGCTGGGCTACCACAGCTTATTTGAATGTATTATGTTAAAATGAACTTTAGGTATCCAATTTTGTTGTAATTGCCAACCCTATATATTTACAAAATGAAATAATGATTGTGCCAACGCTATAGTTGCTTTCAATTATCTGAAAAGGTACTTTATCGTATACTTTATTTATTATATCGCTATTTCTCTCAATGCAATTTGCCGCGCCTCTCATCTGCGTTAGGGCTTGTATGCTGGACTTATAATAAAGGACAAGTCCTATATTTCACATATTATAATACAAATTCCCCAAAAGCTGTCTGTCGACTTTTTCCAAATCTACTGAACGGATTTTTGTACGGTTTTTACAACAATGCAATTCTTCTGAAAGGTTTATATTAATAGTACATTACGGCCTATTACAAATTACAAACAGAGATACACTAAAGTATAAATTGTACATCTATAAAAAAATACTACAAAAAAGTTCACGACAGCATGTCTCTATCTGTTATGCCTAACTAACGCTAACTACTTTTATGTTCAAAATTTCAATGAAATATACTGATAAAATGATGAAATACACCAACTTAACTATGTTGCATAATAACACTATTCATAATCTTCATTTTTCTGCCTTTATCCCACTCTAAGTGGGGTCGGCACAACATGTTGTAAATATGCTGTCACGTGATTTGGCTACGTATTTTACGGCCGGCCGCCTGCCTAACGTCAACATACCTTAGTCGTATTTTAGGACACCTCGGTAAGAAAGAAGGTGGTCTATTTTACTCAGCCGGATATCACACGGCGGATCAACTTACCTTAGTCACCTCTTGCGACACCTCGGTAAGAAATGAGGGTGGTACTATTCTATTCAGCCGGATACCACACGGCGTTTACTATTACACTTTCTTTATAATATTAAGGTAAAATATGAAAAAACTTTGAAAACATCTTTAATTTATACTTACATTAAATAACACTTAGAATCTATAAAAACAAATCCTTTCACAAATATTTACAAAGCTGTAGAGTTTGCATCCTTTTTTGCATTTTCTCATAAAGCTTTGTTCCGTACACTATTTTGCCCTTTTGTGCAATATTTCTCTATTGTCGCGGCATCGACGTAAAGGTTACTAATATTCTTAAGCAAAAATTACCTCTATTAATTTTAGGGTATATATATTATTAGCTGATGAAAAAGAATGTAATTCGAAACTGGCTTGCAATTTGTGCCAAAGGATAAAAATATCATTAGAGATTTTGAAGTGAAAAACTGAAGTGAAAAAATATCAATAAAATACAAATTGTTTTTATTTTACGTTTGTAAGACGAAACTAATACATTTACAATATTGGGCCAATGTGAAGTTATGATCTCCTTAAATATGACGTAGTCAGCTTCTCCGCTGACCTGATGAGTACCAGAAAGTATGAAACGTTCATAAAGGTTGATTTTCTAAACCTACCTACCGTAAGAAACAATTGAAGAAATCCTATTGGATAGCTTCCACGCTGAGTCTCAATTTAAAATAGTTATAAATAAAAATGTAATCAACGTCTTCTTTGTTATATTTTTAAGTCTTCGTTTACGTTAATCGATTATTGTAATCGATTACTTATTTCTCTGCTCCAAATATATTTTTAAAGTTTTCAATTTCCAGAATTTAGAAACACAAAAATATACCGGTATTTTCAATCCAGAGATAAACCTAATACAATTGGCCCCAAATGTTCCCGTTTTCTTTAATCTTACTCAAATTCAAATTGAGTACTCTATTTTAATAGTTAACAATTTAAGTAAACACTGCATAGCGCAGATTGCTCACTATCGCGAGCGTCGCAAGGAATCTAATAACGGAATTAGGAAGACGTGCTTCTTCCCGCTCTAAGAGATATTTCGCGCTTTTAAGAGGAATGACAAGTACAAATAGCACCGTCATAATTATTAATGGAACACCACGTTTTTCAAAACATCTTCTTTAATGAAGCGGGAGATTGTCTACGGTAAAAATCTAAATCTACGAACATTGTAACGTATTTTAATGTAACAATGTTAATTCAAATTTGGAACTCATAAATAAAATTACTGGTTTTTTTTCAATGTTTTAATTATCACTCTTTTCAAGACAAAAGACGTTTAAACTTCACAAATTTAAGAAAGTTGTTTTATGAGATTTACTGACTTCTAGTTTCTCTTTAAAATATGTTAGAGAATTGTATGATACTCGTAACTAGCTTAACTTAAAAAAAATGACTTATAAATAATAATAAATAAATATACACACTTACACACACGGTCGTCCGTCCCCAAAGTAAGTAACTTAAATACTTGTGTTATGGTAGACAGACAACTGGTCAATATATTTGTTAAATACATACTTAAATATAAATATACACCCAGACTCGAAGACCAACAAATTCATTTATAGAAAATATCGAACCCGCAACTCGCGGAGCTGAAGGCAGGATTACTACCCACTGCGCCAACAGGCCAGTTTTTAGATTACTTACTGTAAACTTTACTTAAGTTTTGTACCTAAGAACTCAAGGTTCTGAACTTTACCGATATAGAAAACTCATAAGGAACCTTTATGAAGTTTAAGTTACGGCGTAGTATTATACTGTTGATTTTTTTATTCCAACAAATTCTACAATATATGATTGTATTTCATTTAATTGTTTATAATAACTATATAAAGTAGCCCACAATATACACGTGAACAATTATTTGTTCTCCAAGGAAACATTAAATGTCACACACGCCCCATTACGTAAACTAATTTCACACTGAGAGTGAAAAGGTGAAATCACGATCCTCGTCAAAATCTATGACGACGTGAAAACGTGGTCCAGAACTTATATCACAACGCTATAGTCCAGTGTAAATTAAACTTTAATACACTTGTATTTAAGTTTAAACTCTTGTAAAAGTTTATTCAGGATTTGTGCCGGTCGTTTTTGAAAGATTGATACACCCACGTTAAATATTTGGCTGTCAACACAAGTACATTGAAACAAAAGCCACATGCTCGTGTCACTGGCTATTGTTATGACGTAAAACAATATCAGTTTTGTGAATACAGCTTTACTTAGATATGCTGTATAGAATATTCATACAATAAATGACAGATGCACATCTGCGAGTTATTTATAGCGTTTATGATGTTATTGCACTCCACAAATATTAATTTTAATTAACAAATTATAATGACTACGATTGTCATTCTTGATATATATTAAAGACTAGCTGTGCCAGCAGCTTCGCCCGCATGGAAATGAGTGTTACAATTTTTTTCCTGAATTGAAATTTTGAAAATAAAAGTAGTTATCGTGAGTTAATTATAAGAGATTATTGAGTAACTTTCACCGTTTACTTAGCGCACGCAAAGAAAGCTTTAAATTTTGCCGTTTTCGCAATATTTTTTATTGCTGCTCCTCTCCTATTCATCTTAGCATGATGTTTTATAGCTTATAGCCTTCCTCGATAAATGGACAAGTTAGTCCATTTATACACTCAAATTTTTTTCAAAATTTCAAATAGGTCTATTAGTTCCTGAGTTTAGTTCGTTCAAACAATTAAACAAACTCTTCAGCTTTATAAATGAGTATAGATGGTAAATGTAATGCTAGATTGGCTAATATTAAATTAAAAAAAATTGTAAAATATGTTACAGAAATAGGCGTTACTTTGCGGACATTCATATTTCAAATGTAATCATAATATATTCGCGATATTTTATTGCAGATTAGGAAAAGATTAAGAAGGGATTAGCTCTTATCATCTAAATAAATAATTTGCGAAAATAAAAACTTTAAACCACATATTATTGGTCATATGAAAATGGTGAGCCTTCATTTCTTAATTTTATTTACTATTGAATATGAACTTCGCTAATTAAGTAATGCGTAATCCATATAAAGCTTTAAGACGGGTTTTTAGGGGGTACATCACTTACTTTTCATTAGCGAGATCGCGGCTGAACTTTTCTTTCAATTAACATAAACGAATCACTTATTTGAGAGTAAAAACCTTCTTTAACGTTAAATTGATTCAACAAACTTTTTACTACACCTAGTTTTTATAATCATAGCATGATTGATTACCTCTATAATATTTTACGAGTCGCTTGATGTGTATAAAACATTTTGCGAGATCTTTTCATTAGAATTGAGGACGGGCGGGCAAAATGTGAAATATTTACAACCTTCATCTAATGGGAATACATAATGTGAATGAAAGAAAAGGATTATACTGCGGGATTTAGGGCAGTTCTTATAAAGGCATCAAAAGAATATTGTACAAACCAGTGAATAAAATGTAATGGGTAGGAAATTACGGTATAGTGGGCCCAATAATTCGAGGCAACCTTTCCTTTTTCGTAAATTATTCACATCGGCATTGTATAGATAAAAAAAGAAATCATGTTATTGAAAGTATCTAAATATGTAAATTTTTGTGACATGTTTAAATTATTGAATCTTTATTAAGAATACCGTGTGATATCCGGCTGTATAGAATAGACCACTGTCATTTCTTACTGAGGTGTCGTTAAAGGCGACTAAGGTAAGTTGACGTCAAGCAGGCGGCCAATCGTAAAATTTACGTATTTTACAACCAACGTTGTGTGTATTGTTGGTGACGGTGTTTTGGGATATGTGTGTTGACTAAACCTGCATGTATAAGGTGTGAGAACGGTTTTTGCTCTGCACACTTAGCATTCCATAAATTTTCTTAACAAACGCGAATTATAGCAAAATAATTCTATCATAACTTTTATAGTATGGAATTCCGCAAAATAACGCCTACTTCTATAAATTTTGTAAATTATTGTTCGAAAATACTTTGTTAATCATTTTTTGAAGCGAGAAATAAGTTCAAACCGCCCACAATTTATTTTGCTTACTAGTTAAATAACATATAAGTATAATAAAAAAACACCGATTACAACGACTTTAGTTTTGCACAGGTATATATTTTGACGTAGCTGTGGTAGCCCAGCGGTATCACCGTGCGCCTCTACCGAGAAGGTCTAGGGTTCAAACCCCGGGCAGGCACCAATGAGTTTTCTAGTAAAACTTATGTGTCTAATTGATAATTGCAATTTATCACACGCTTTTCGGTGAAGGAAAACATCGTGAGGAAACCTGCATATCTCTAGAGAATTCTGGGGATATGTGTAACCTACCAATCCGCATTGGAGCCGCGTGGTAGGTCTTAGCTCCAATCCTTCTCTCCAAAAAAAAAAAAAAAAACGGAGTGAAGAGGCCTATGCCCAGCAGTGGGATATAGTTACAGGCCGATACTTACTTACTTACTTATATATTTTAACAAAATATATCACGATTATCAATATTTATTAAAGCACGTTATCTTTAATGTATATATTTCTCGTATCAAATCAAAATCCCAGCTAAGCCGCTGTTCCGAAAATTGGATTGTCATTTATAATCTCAAAAATGAGAGTCACTGTTCCGATATATGGATTAAGCCTATCACGAATAGCTTAAAAGCACGTATATATCAGAGGGGCATAACGACTGATGAACCATTTTTGGAAAATTAGCTTTATATTATCTCATGCTATAAACATGCTGTCACATAATTTGGCTGCGTTTTTACGACCGGCCGCCTGCCTGACGTCGACTTACCTTAGTCGCCTTTTACTACACCTCGGTAAGAAATGCGGGTGGTACAATTCTATTCAGCCAGATACCACACGGCGTTACCGCGTTTAATCATCATCCTCCTGCCCTTATCCCACTCTAAGTGGGGTCGGCACAACATGTTATAAACATGCTGCCACATGATTTGGCTGCGTTTTTACGACCGGCCGCCTGCCTGACGTCAACTTACCTTAGTCGTATTTTACGAAACCCCGGTAAGAAAGAGGGTGGTCTATTCTTCTAAACCGGATAGCACAAGGTGGGTCAACTTACCTTAGTCGCCTTTTACGACACCTCGGTAAGAAATGATGCTGGTACGATTCTATTCAGCCGGATACCACACGGCGTTACCTCGTTAAATATATGTTCAAAAAACTGTACATTGCAATGGTATTATTTTTTATATATTCATATATCGAAACATATATAATTTAATTTGCACCATCCCATATTCTTATACAATAATTACCTACACGAAAGGTCATCTATAAGAGATTGCTTACAATAGCAAAAAGTCCACCTTTGCTCAAATGAAATTTACTTTCAATCATTTATTTTTGTATTCTGAGTGCTACTTATTGAATGAGTGAAAACTTAAAGTAAATAAATAATCTTAGAAGTTAAATGTTTGCCGAAATCAGTAAATAAACTCCTACATGTTGTCGCCTATAACTTCCACTTTGTATTTTATAGCAACACAGTCATGAATCAAGAGTTTCGCGCCCTTTTTTAATAAAATGGTGGCAACACTGTGCTGTTGTTGTCTTCAGTAGAGTCTTCCTATTGATAAAACGTTTCAGTGACATGCAGTCTTTGTTCGTTATTCAAGGGAAGTGTATCTCGCAGCGGGAATAGTGGTATTCTATTATATCGTGTTATTTTATAGTGTGTGGGCTAACATACATATCCATTAATTAATTATCAATTAAGAAATCTATTAAAAATTAATTACTTAATTTAGTATTTAATTAATTATTAATCTATATGAGATGTAGTGTGGCTCTGTGTGTGTTTGTGGTATCCGGTTATACCATTTATTAATCGACCACACGTTGTGTAGTAAACAATCTCTTGTCAAGAATCTGTGACAAGATCATTTGAAATGCATACAGGGACCACAACCGCATAAGTAATTATAAACTAAGCTTAGACCGTAGAGTAGGCAAAGCGTAGGCCCTCTACGTAGACGGCTTTTGCTACGAAGGTACTAAAACTTTTTATATCTATGCTGCTACAATGGCTATATTGTTACCTGTAATTTTTCTATACAATATTTGTAAGATAACCACGAGCCATAATAACTGTACCAGGTGTGAATATGTTGATAAGTCGACTTACGACCTTTTATATGTTAATTCATAATACGCATTAGGATTGCCTAATTTATATGGTGAATACTTCAGTGTAGGCGATGTCTTTTATATCGCACATAAAAACTTGGGAATATTTAAATAACTCTCTTAAGCGTAAACTTCTATCTATTTACTCTATCTATATGTCTGTCTGTCTATTCTACTCAGCCGGATACCATTAGGAGATATATGGCTAGGTACTAAGGAGTATTATACAAAGAGCTCCTAAATATTAAATATATGATGTAACTTAAAACTGTAATTTAAATTTCACTTTACGGTATAAACTTGTGTAGCTTCCTACCTTTATTTCATAATTTTACGTTTACTGAAGGTTAGAGATAATGTAATTTATACTGCCAAAAATTTCTGTTCGAGACAAAAATGTAAAGAAAACAATTTTAATATGCAAATGCTGTGATTGTATTTTCGACATGGAAACTCTGCCGTGGTTATAGCATCTTATCTTTTGAAGGGTCCAATTTTGAACTAAGATTTGGATCTCAAATAATAATACATTAAAAATTGTTTAACAAATTGCCACAAAATAGGATCACATAAAAAATAGTATCAGTTTTATGTTCACTATTCTTATAATTTGAATTTGAATTTGAATATAACATGTTTATAACATGTTGTGCCGACTCTACTTAGAGTAGACAGGAGAATAATATTGACTATTCTTCTCTTATTTTTTTTCATATTATCCAATTACCAAATAGTCCACTGCTGGACATAAGTACAAAGGGTCCATGTTTTATGCAACCCTTGTTAATTACCGCCTAGTATATACTGGTATACGAAAGTTATGTTTCTTGGTACGGAAAAGTATTCAGATAATCTAGTTAATAAAAAGTGAAACAAAACATCGAAAAATACTTAAACACGCAATTAATAACGTTACTGTATCTGCTTTTTAAGACCTCTTTTCATAACCCATTCAGTTAACACATTACCAAATTAAGCTAGTAAAACTTAATTTATCGATAATACAAAAGTAATAATAAAATTATTTTGCTATAATCCGTGATGAAGTAAAATTTTACTTCATTTTATTTCTTCGCGGATTATAGCAAAATAATTTTATTATTACTTTTATCTTGTAAAACTTACTAACTCTTTATAAAAGTTACTTTTTATATAACTTTTCAAATAAGATGTCACGAAAACCTATTATGGGTCATCACCGCCCGACGGGGACGAGCGGCGGCTATGTCGGACTCTCACCGACTCAAAACCTGACAGTGCTCCACCACGCTGCTGGTGGCGGGGACAGGGTACCGTTGGACACAATGCCCCCATCCCCGCCAGCAGCCGCTCTTTACCACGGAGAGTGCTACCTCTGGGTCGGGGACTCTCTAACAGTGGCCCCTCCCTCCGCTAATCGATGCATCGGGAGCACCAGATGCATAGACCGCCTCGGGGACCTAGCTCCAGCGAGCGTACGATAAAACCCTACTAATATTTTAATTAAATGTTTTCCATCAGTCATTTCAGTTGTTAATAAGTTGAATTCAGTGACAGTGTCAAACTGTGACAAACAATACGAACTTCAGGAATATGAAATGACTTGTGTTAAACATTAATATTTGGAATATGAAAGACAGTGTATTTGGTATTGCACGTGAGAATGTCTGTGGAAACGGTGTTTGTAGGTCGCTTTGAGTTTGGAGACCAAGGCTGAGTGATTATTGTTTCTCTGGCGTCACAGTCATAGATGGAAGCTATTTCAAAATTGACCGTGGTTTTTGAATTCTAGTAGCGGTGTTTTCATTATATATAATTTTCATTTGCAATATAATTCTTAAAACCAAGTTTAATTAAATAATTCTTAAAACAAAGTTCAACCACATTTAACTTTCATCATCAGTATTATATACTGACTGAGATGAAAGTTAAATGTGTAAGAGCCAGAGAAACTATGATTGTCGATTCTATCCTACGCTTACTTCTGTAAGCGTAGGATGTCCTGTCAAAAATCCCTTTAAAACTAAGTAAAGTAGTTTGCCAAATTCCAATTAATAAATATTTCGATTTATATAAATGACTATTCCAATTAATCAGGATTTAGAAGTTACAAGTACACAACGAAATGCAGTTATTTTTATGAATAGATACTTAGGTTTTAAAAATAACAATGCTTAATACTAAGGATTAATGCTCATTCTCACCGTGCCATTACATGCGGATTGACAATGTCGCATATTTTCATGGTATATGCAAGTGACCTCGCGGTTTATTGCTTTGCCATAATGCGCACTATTATTTAGAACAAAGCTCATAAGTTTTTATATAAAACTCAAAGGCCAGGTTCATATGAGCTTTGTATAAAACCTGCTTTTTAAATGGCGAATCTTTAATATTTAAATGAGTTAATCTTGTATGTATATGTATATACATATTTTCGGAATCTCGGAAACGGCTCCAACGATTTTCCTGAAATGAAGCGTGCAGAAGGTTTTGAGGGAGAAAAATCGAGCTGACTAGGTTTTATTTTAAAAAATCCTTTTATCCCACTTTTTGGGCATTAAAATAATACTCACATTTACTATATAAAATTGCATATATAAAACACTATTTTTGCCGTTAATTGTCAAATCAGTGTAGCTTATTCAGGGAACGGAAAAGAGAAAGGGAAGGGTGGTGCAGCTAAGGAAATCATCAGGAATGAGGAGATCCGTAGAAGAACCAAAGTTACCGACATAGCTCATCGTGTTACGAAACTGAAGTGCAGATGGGCGGACAAATATTGCGCGTAAACTATGGGCGTTGGGGTCTTAAGGTGCTGGAATGGTAGCCCCCGCAATGGAAAACCCAGCGTCGGTAGACTGACAACCTCAAAAGGGTCATGGGGAGCAGCTGGATCCTAGCGGCAAAAGATCGTGTACTGTGGAGATCCAATGGAGATACCTATGTCCAGCAGTGGACGTCCATCAGTTGATGATGATGATGATGTTTAGTTCTTACTTTCAGGCATCACTTCCAATAAAATAAAAAAGTACTATAAAAAAGATCTAAATTTATATGAACAATAAGTTATTTTTACATTCCATTTTTAAAATGTTAATGCTTCGATGCCGGTGTTCATTCATAATGCCATTCTAATACTTAGACCCATTTACGTCTTCCGCTACTCAATGACAACTCAACTTTAATGGACTTCGTTGGTTCCAATTTTTTTCTTGCTAAATTCGGTGCGATCCATAATGGTGAAGATCATTTTCAAATACAAATTGTATCTTTTTATTTTATTTATTTATTAAGGAACATCAACGGCACACATATTAAACATTGATTAGGTTACATATAACAATAAGAAAACGTCGATAATCTCATAAACGCTGAAAAAGAAAAATTGACTAAATATTTGGATCTAGCTCATGAGGTTATCGCCATGTGGAATATTGACTCAACAATAATTGTTCCAATTGATGTATCGGTAAACGGTCTACTAGCGAAGAGCCTCGACCAACATCTCAAGAGGTTCTTGCTTAGTTGTTGGATCAAGGGCAGGATACAGAAGGCAGTGTTGCTTGAGACGGCACGCATTGTGAGGTTCCTCACTCTGTATTCCTAACCGCCGGGAGCTTGGGTCCTTTGTCCGCTCTCCGTGGATGACAATTTTTTTTCTATTTTTAAATGTTTTTTGTGTATGTTTTAGAAAATATTAAAAATATAAATTTATTTGTAAATAAATGCATGAGTGATAATAGAAAACGTCATATACATGAATCAATTATAAATGTCCACAGCATTGTCAGGACAATTTAGTGTTTAATTTGTTTAATTTGTTTTAATTTGTTTTTTGTTGTTAATTTGTTTGTTTGTTTTACTGTTTAATAAGTTTAATTTAAAATACCTCACAACAAAACTTCTGATACCTAATATATCATACAAAAGCTCTTTCATTTCTATGTGAAATATATTTCAGATAACTACACATTTTCAGCATGTCGTATACAATACCTAGACGCTACCATCCGGGCATTAGTATGAAGAATTGATGTCACTTTGGACATTCCGAGATAGATAAACGACCGGACATGTCCTTTGACTTGTCACTTTCTCACTTAACAAAGGCTTAAGGTCCACAAATCAAAGTAATAAACTTTGTTGACCTATATTTCAAATAAATTATTTTTACTAGCAGTCACCTCTAAAAGTAGGAGATTCGTAGAAGACCGACAAGCATATAGTTCGAAAAGTGATATTGGTGTCTCATGGTGATTAAAATGTACTGTATCCGACTGAGTAGAATAGACCACCCTTATTTCTTACAGAGATATCGTAATAGGCGACTAAAGGAAGTTGACACACCGTGTGGTATCCGGCTCAGTAGAATAGACCACCCTCATTTTTTAAAGAGAGGCTTATACAGAAAGCCTATTCTGCCGTTCAGGATAACTTAGATGATAAGAATATGTGGATATAGCTCTCTTCGAACCCGTACAAGACAGTTATGACTAAATGTAACTAGTATTAAGAATTATACTTTTAAAAGAGCAAATTTGAATTGTATTACCGAGGTATCATAAAAGGCGACTAAGGTAAGTTGACCCGCCATGTGGCATCCGGCTGAGTAAAATGGATCACCCTCATTTCTTACCGAGGTCTCGTAAAAGGCGACTAAAGTAATTTGACTCGCCGTGTTGTTTCTGGCTGAGTAGAATAGACCACCCTCATTTCTTATCGAGGTGTCGTAAAAGGTGACTAAAGTAATTTGACTCGCGGTATGGTATCCGGACAATTAGAATAGACCACCCTCATTTCTTACCGAGGTGTTGTAAAACCCGACTGAGTTAAGTTGAGATCAGGTCGTAAAATAACCGGCCAAAAAAAATGGTACAACATGTTTTAAACATTAAATACAACATATTAAACACAGAATCTGCTGCACTCGTAGATATTACAATGTTACGGTAAGTAAATAAGTTTATATAAGATTTGATTAAACAGCAAACATTGGAATTAAGAAAAAATTATACTCTAAATATTTAGAGAAACTACTGACTTTACACATGATGTGTACACGTAATGAAAAATGTCTGCATGCAAATTTCATTAAATTTGTATACGCAAATGTTCTCTTTTGTTATCCTTCTTTTATATTTTCATACGGTATTCTGAGATTTATTTAAGGGTACAAAAGATAACCTGCCTTTTGTTAGCTATTCCAATATTGGTCTATTCCAATGTTTGTATATTTGTCTATAACTACACCCAAAATAATAGAGGAGACTATGGAAAAGCCGAGAGGCGGCCATGCTTGCGCGATCTGTCAAAAGGAGTATACGTAAAAGCGAGAAAATGATAGATATTGTATTAAATTAAATTGTATGTATTATAAAGTTAAATAAAATGAATTATACAAAGCTGGCCGTATTTTACTATAACTACTTACTATCAAGAGAGAAGACGGACATTCTAACACTATGGGCATTTTCTCTAATTCATAATATAAAATAAAAACAACATACAAACGAGTTTGTTTTCTTATATTATATGTATAGTTATATTACATCATTTGTAGTAAATACATTTTTGTAAAAAGTGAAATAATAGTAAAATAAATTTATTTTTTTATTTATAAAACTTTATTGCACATTCCAACAATAAAATAGAATAAAGCAAAAAAGAGGACCAAAATAGCGATTTGTAACATTTAAAACATAGATAATTCACCATATAGGATAATTATGTAAAGGCGGCCTTATTGTTATGAGCAATCTCTTACAGTAATTGTAATATTCAAAATCAAAATCAAAATCAAAATAATCTTTATTCAAATATGCTCTTACAAGTAGTTTTGAATCGTCAAGGATCAATATGATTAATGAAGCTACAACTGGTTCGGAATGTTGCTCTTACCGAGAAGAACCAGAAAGAAACTCGGCGGTCAAACTTTTCAAAATTTTCAATTTTACATTATTAAACCGCAGTCCTGTATGAAGCTGAAAAGATTTTCAAATCCAGGCTTTTTTATCATCCAAATAATCTTCAACTTTGTAATATGCTTAACGCACAAGTACATCTCTATCCCCGTCTCAGTTCCCGCCGCGATAACGCCGCGTAAAGAGCTCATGAATAAGAGCCCCGTATGGGCTTGAAACTAGTCGGGCTCATCCGATAAAATAAGACGTGAGTATAGCCGGAATCTTAACATTAATTACATCTCTATACTTAACTTAAACCTTTCTGTAGACTGTTCTAGTATGGATTGCGGAATTTTATTGTAGAAGCGAATACCGAGACCATCGAATGAGTTGCTAACTCTGCTATTTATATTAATACGTAATACGTAAGTTAATCTCTTACTTCGTATAAATATTACTCTCCTGCCCTAATCCAACTCTAAGCGGGGTTCATTCGTCATGTCCACACCATCTTAGCTGTGGTATGAAGCTGTGGTAGTCCAGCGGTAACACCGTGCGCCTCTTTCAAGGAGGTCTAGGGTTCAAACCCCGGGCAGGCACCAATGAGTTTTCTAGTATAAAACTTATGTGTCTAATTGATAATTGCAATTTATCACACGCTTTTCGGTGAAGGAAAACATCGTGAGGAAACCTGCATATCTCTATAGATATATATAGAGAATTCTGGAGATATGTGTAACCTACCAACCCGCGTTGGAGCAGCGTGGTAGGTCTTAGCTCCAATCCTTCTCTCCAAAAAAAAAAATCGGAGAGAAGAGGCCTATGCCCAGCAGTGGGATAGTAACAGGCCGTTACTTACTTTTTTTTACACCATCTTAATCTCGCACATCTCGTATTTTATATATGGGGGCAACTTCCAGACTTCTTATATACTCATTTATATTTTCATTTTCACTTCCCCTTTTATACTCAAACAATAGCGAAACAAAAGTAATCTACATTTTCTTTTTGCCTTTTACAATGAAATTTATCAATCTCATCGCACCAACTGATCCATCCGAATGATTTAACGGATCACAAAAAATCACACGCCCCTAAAAGCTTAGTAATACATCAAATATGTCGACACAGGAGCGGAATAAAAAATTCATCACGTTTTTTACTTATTCTACTTTTATTCCCATGAATTTTAAAATCAATTTGACAGTTATGTGATAATTTAAAATTTTACTTTATATCTTTCGGCTTATCGGTACCTAATATCGATCGGCGAATATCCGGCTGAGTACCGCCCACCCTCATTTCTTACCGAGGAGGTACGTAGCTAAATCGTGTGGCAACGTGTTTATAACATGTTGTCTCGACCCCACTTAGACTGGGATAAGGGCAGGTGGATGTTGATCTAATAAATGCAAATGTATTTTTGCTTTTTTCATCTGTCACTTCTGTACTGCATTCAGTCGCGGAGAGAAGCTTTTAAATAAAAAATATATACATAGTAATAGTAGAAAATAATAATAGTAATAGAAGTAAAAAATAATGGTCATAGTAGTTTGCGCCACCGTGCGGTATCCGGGGGAGCAGAAAAGACCACTCTCATTTCTTACCGAGGTGTCGTAAAAGGCGGCTTAGGTAAGTAGACCCGCCATGTGGTATCCGCTTGAGTAGAATAGACCACCCTCTTTCTTACCGAGGTATCGTAAAATACGACTAAGGTAAGTTGATGTCAGGCGGCCGGTTGTAAAATACGTAGCCAAATTATGTGAGAACATGTTTATAGCATGTTGTGCCGACCCCACTTAGAGTGGGATAAGGGCAAGATAAGTAGTAATAGTAGTTTGCGATGTCAGACAATCTTAGTTTAGACTTTTACTCAAACAAAGTATGTGAACTATCGCTATTAATATTATAGTTTGTTTTATAATAACAAGACCCTTGCCTTGCGACGTTTTCGTGGCGGTCATCGGTTCATTTCCCAGGCAAGCACTAATGAGTTCTGCTATTAAAACTTATATATCTTATTGATATTTTCAATTTATTACACATTTATCGGTGAAGGAAACTAATTAAAACTATATATCTCCAGAGAATAATAGGTATATGTGTAACCTACTAATCCGTATTGGAGCCGAGTAATTTATTTTTATTGTTATTTATTTAATTTATTTCAAGTAACCTACGACTCATAACACATACAAACAACAAATGTAAAATATATATAACATAAAGGTAAAATATATGTAAGTTTAAGGTTAGTAATAAACAAAATACTTAAAACTAGTGTTAGTAACTTATTCCATGGTAATGGGTTTTAGCTCCTATCTTTACGTCCAAAAACTGAGTCTATACCCAGCATTGGAATACTGAAATGCCGTTACTTTTTATAATTACAACTATGCTCTCTATTTGTATATATATTATAAAAGTTACAGCATACCTTTTTAGCGAACTTTGGCTGCATAACACATGAAACGAAACTATTTTAAAATTCATGGAAATACAACAAAGACACAGTTGGAAACAGATGGCGGCGAAATGATTTATAGACGCGAAAATAGGTCAGGAATATGAATATAGATAAAACGGTCGAATCGCTTAATTTTTCAGCATTGATATTTGAATAATGATACAACTTTTTAATTACATTTTCAACACTATATATAGTGAAACTAGTTCAACGTGTGACTATATTTAAACTTCTATAATAAAATAAATATATACATGTAACACTTACACACACGGTCGTCCCCTTCAACTTAATATTTGGAATCCAGCGCTTTAGTCTATAAATATTTTTTTTTTAAAATTGACAATTGATACTTTACGCATTAATAAAATACTTATTATTATAAATAACTTTTCCCATTAAAAGTTTATAATATTGATAGTGATATTTAATCACAGAAAAACATTAAGAATTTTTTAATGTATATAGGTTTTATGTAACAGGCCCAATTTTGGCAGTCTCATTTAACTGAGCTAATTTAACATATATTTCATGTAAATCATACGGGTTATTTATCAAACTATGGTCTTGATGAAACGATAAATCTCTCTGGATCTATTTCATTTTTGTGATGGAGATATTTGCAGGGTTGGAGAGTGACAGAAGCTACTGTTAATTTCAAGACTTCAGTCCACGCGAACAAAGTTGCGGGTAAAAGCTAGTACAATATAAAGAACACAATATAATCTACGTGATACAATAAGGCGGCCTTAGCGCTAAATAGTGATTTCTTCCAGGCAACCTTTGGGCTAGAGACATTAATGAATAAATAAAGTTTTGTAAATTATTAATAATTGTTACATTATGTAAGGCCCGAAAAAAAATGGACCGTTGATTAAAAAGGTTGCTCACCCCTGGTCTAGAAGACATATAGAAGACGAAGTAACTGATGTTTTTAGTTTTATTTATTACGTGATTCCCCTGTTACACCAGTTTTACGATTATGTTTGTGCCAATACTTGGAGTAACAAGATAGAACAACCGGAAACAACACGCAAGCGAATTATTTGATATTCCCCAAATAGCCTAACCTATATAAATGTAAACAGTGTCGTCGTCGTTAATAATATGCTTCGTCTAGTTCAATTCATCTTGACAACTGAGAAATTAATCTAATATAATTTTATTATTTGTTTGAGAAAATTTTGCTAAATTAAATCTTAGCCTTAGCTTAGCTTAAACCTGGGTTACAGAGCTTTGTTCGGTAATTTTTTAAAGGTATAAATAAAATGAAAAAGAAATTAAAAAATAGTTGGGCAGGTGGGCCTCGAACCTAAGTATTTTCACCTCTCTAGACCGCCCGTTCCCCAAATGAGCTATCATGTCTTTACGTTTGACAGCGAAAAATGTATTTTGAATTCAACGTAAATTTAAGAGCATTTTCCCGAAAACAGGGATTAAAAGATTTTTTTCAAATGAAACTTTTTTTTAAAACTAGATCAAATTTTCCCCCCAATACCCCTATATGCCGAATTTCATGAAAATTTTTGGAGCCGTTTCCGAGATTCGGAAAATATATTTATATATACACATACAAGATTAACTCATTTTAATATTAAAAATACAGCTGTGATAGCCCAGCAGTGAGATCGTAGGCTCCAATGAGGTTTTCTTTTAAAAACTTGAGTCTAATTAAAAATTGCATTTTATCAAACGCTTTTCGCTGAAGGTAAACATCGTGAGGAAACCTGTATATCTTTAGAGAATTCTAGGAATATGTGTAACTTAAGAATCCACATTAGAGCAGTGTGGTAGGTTTTAGCTCCAAACCTGCTCTTCAAAAACGGAGAGAGGAGGCCTATGCGCAGCAGTGGGATAGTAACAGACCTTTACTTTACTTTTACTTTCCGGAGATCGTTTCAAACCCCGGACAGGCCCAATTATTTTTCTTTTAAAACTTATGTGCCTGATATTTACGATATACCACTCGCTTTTCAGTAAAGCAAAACATTGTTAGGAAAGCTATATGTCTCTGGAGAATTCTATTTCATTCTAACCAGTTTGTTCCACTAAAATAAAGTCTGTGGAATCCCTAGAGCTTGCAGCACACCGTTGTTTGGTAAAAAAACTGTCATTCTATCAATTCAGTTCAGTCTGATAATTACAGTCCACTATAATCAAATGATATAAAAATCTCAGGATAACACGTTGAAATTTGAGTTGTAAAGTTCGATAAACATGCTATTCTTTGCATTCTTTGTATGGTATCCGGCTGAGTAGAATAAGCCACCCTCACTGCTAACCGAGTTGTCGTAAAACCGACTAAGGTAAGTTGACCCACCATATAGTATCCGGCTGATTAGAATAGACCTTTTCTTACCGAGGCGTTGCATAAAGCGACTAAGGTAAGTTGATGTCAGCCAGGCGGTCGGTCGTAAAATACCTAAGCCCAATTATGTGATAACATGTTTATAAGATGTTGTGCTGACCACTTAAAGTGGAATAAGGTCAAGAGAATGATGATGATGATGAGAGAATGATGATCGCATTTATAAAATAAATAAATAAGTAATAAATATATGGGACACTTACACACACGGTCGTCCGCTCCCAAAGTAAGTAACTTAATACTTGTGTTATGGTAGACAGACAACTGGTGAATATATAATTATATTATTTTTAAATACATACTTAAATACAAATATACACCCACCCAAAAATAATTATGTTATTAAGAGTTTCTTGTTTGCCAAAACCAAACCAGTTAAAAATGAAAAAAACTGAGCTTATATAAAAAATGCTACTACTATAAAGGACATATGTGACGTAACGTGCTATGATTACAGCCTTGTCCTATATCAGGCAAACGGGGTCGACATTGGGAGTTGGGTTAAATAGCTGAATTCTGCACCGTTTTAATACGTCTCCCTTGAGAACTTTATTTACAGTTGAAATACCTCGAGACGGAGATTAAATGAAAAAAATATCTAAAGGTAAATTTTGGGAATTTTGGGTGAACAATTTTTTTCTTAATATTTATATACTAGCTTTTACCCGCAACTTCGTTCGCGTGGTTTGTTGTCGCGTGATAGGTTGATAATAGATGGCGCTTTTCAATGCCATCTTTTTCTATAGAATTACTATATCCTATATGTTATTCCGCCGTATAAGGTATAATTGTGCCAAATTTCATCGATATCGGTTCAGAGGATTCGCCGTGAAAAAGTAACAAAACGTACATCCATACTCACAAACTTTCGCATTTATGATATTAGTAGTATAGGATAGTATAGGATTTTCCTGATATTTGATATAGGAAGAAAATATGTGCATGGTTCCATTCATGAACTCATTTTATTGAAATCATTGAAATCATTTTATTTGTATCTATTTTTTACATACGAATGTAATAAAAGTTTTCAAAGCAAAATATCGTGATATTTCATGAATATTTCCACATTGTGTTATTAATAGCATTCTGTAGAGTGTGGGACGTTTATTCAATATTCTCGTACGTTGCATAGCCCTTTGTAGTTCTTCCTACGCTAGGTTTAAACGATGATACAGCAAGGAGGTATTTAACATATTGTTTGTGGTATGTTACAAGGGAAAATATTAATGTTATATCATTATTATAAAACAAAATCCCAAAAAGCTATTTGTCTATAATGATGGCTTTACTCAAAATTTACTGAACGAATTTTTGTACTGTTTTTACTATAAGGTAGTGCAATTCTCCAGGAAGTTTTAAATTAATAGTACATTACCGTTTTATGTTGTGTAAGGGGTCGCGCAGTTAAAAAAAGTTCGCCTGCTGGGAGATCTTCAGTCACGTGCGCCGCGTAATCAAACAGAGATACACTAAAGTAATGTAATAGAAAATTGTAGATCTACAAAATTATTATAAAAAAGTCCGCGTAAGCAAGTCTCTAAGTGTTATGTTTATCTCACAATAACTTTCATGTTCAAAATGTCAATTAAATACCTACATTGATTTGCACGCGGATGAAGTTGCAGGGACAGCTAGTTATGTTATATCAATTTAATAAATAAATAGCTTTAATATATTGTTATACTGGGTATATTGCAATACCTATCGGACGCCTACCTGGTAAGGTCTCCGAGGCGGTTGATGCATCTGGTGCCCCCATTGTCTAAAGGGAGGGGCTAGTTTAAGAGAGGCCCCCACCCAGAGGCTCTGGGATTCAGAGTTGCTGCTGGCGGGGATGGGGGCAATGTGTACAATGGTACCGTGTCCCCGCCAACAGCAGCGTGCTGGAGTACTCAGCTTGTTTTAGTCGGTGCGAGTCCAACATACCCGCCACTCGTCCTTGTCGAGCTGTGGACACTAAGGGATTTTTTTCCTGATATTATATATATTATCATAAGCTGTGATAGCCCAGCGGTAAGAGCATGGGACTCTTTCGAGAAGGTCGCAGGTTCAAACCCCGTGCACCTATGAGTGTTTCTATTAAAACGTATATATCTAATTGAGATTTGCAAATTATGACACGTTTTCAGTGAACGTAAACATCGCGAGGAAACCAGCATTTCTCACGAGAATTCTGAAGATATTCTATTCGCTAAAATAAACTCAGTGAAATCTCTAGAGCTTACAGTATACCGTCGGTTGAAAAAAGACATTCTATAATCAAAAGTAATAATAAAATTATTTTGCTATAATTTTTATTATTACTTTTGTATTATGGGTCATTATAAACAGTCCATTACCATCAAATAATTCGAAATTAAAACTCTGAAACTAGATAAAACAGTGCAAAAGCAATCAAGTAGCTCTGGTGATATCAGAAAATCATTTCCCAATATCATATTCAAGGAAAGCACATTAAATACCGTTTTTGTGACAAAGCGTTCCGTAGCGTCTGTCAAATTCATTTAAATCCTATCTCGGATCCCGATGATGGGGATTACACGTGCACCGATTTTCACTTTATATGATAATTCAGCAAAGTACCTAAGAATCCGGGCGTAAATTTTTTACATACTTTTCTCGGGGACAAATCTTTTAAGAGGATTTGTGAATCTTATAACAGTGTGATTATTTTGTTTTTTATAATATTTTGGTGTATCCTGTAAGTAATCGGAGTACCTAATTTTCTGGTTTTAATGATGATATATGGAAATATCATATTTAAACTTTTTTTTATTTACAGCAAAAACGTACAAGTAGGTACGTATCTTAAATTACTTACTCGCTAGGACATACAAATGGAATGGAACGTGGAATGGTCCCAAGAATGCTGGCAGCGATTCCGCGCTGAATCGCTAAGCTGATTCTTTGTGCGAAAAAGGAGCCAGCGCTCTTGTCACCTGAAGAGGCAGCGAACCGAGGTGTTAAAACGAGTAACATTTTTTTGCACTTTGACTACATGGGCCTAGGGTCTCAACTGCAAACATCACAAATATATAACTGTCGATGAGAGATGCATACTTTTACCGCCGTTTGCCGGATTCGGCCACATTTTAATAGAATTAACGATTTAAAAATACTCGTTTACAAGTATACTTAAATTAAATATATATTTTGAATTTGAATCTTTTTATTTTAATATGAGAAATTAGATAACTGATACCGTACCGTAATTTCTTTGACTTAATGTAACAATATGTTATTCTGTAACTAAAATATATTTTTAATTTTAATTAAAAATATATTTTAGTTACAGAATAACATATATCTAGCTTTAGCTAGACGTTTGAAAATATGACTCTAAGATTTTCTTTGAACTTGAAATGTGACAATAAAAGTATAGTAGTGTAGAAGTATGATTAGTAGCTATGTAGCAGTTGCAGTAGTGTTGTATTTCTGGCAATGTAGCAGTGTTAACTGTAACACTGCTACATACACATTCTAGTGCTAAGGCAACTGAACAATAGTATCTGTAGCAGCAGCAGTGTAGCAAAAGCAGTATCAGTAGCAGTATTAGGAGCAGTATCAGTAGCAGTAGCAGTGTCGAAATTCGAAATAAAAGTCGTTTAGAATAGGAGCCACTATGGGAAATAATTAAAAACTTAGCCAAATAGGCACAGATGGTGAGTGAAGCGGCTTAAAGATATAAACCAACGTAACGTGGCTCGTAAAATTCGAAGCATTAAATCAAGCTGTCGTAAACCTAAGGAGTGTTACTTGGATTAAAGCAATGAAAAATCTACGGTTCTCAAGGCGAACCGACGTCCCACTTTATACAAATTTCAAGTTAAATCCACTTAATGGTGACACTCGAAATCGCGGATTTCATTCGCTCCGAGTTTTTACTCAATAAAAGAAAAGTAGCAAGTAAGCTTCTATTAGCGAGTCAATTCGACAATGAGTTTTTTTTGGTCTTAATAATTTTGCTTTAACCAAATCTATCTAATTCTAAATTTCGGAAACCTTTCACCAACAATTTTCTTGAAATTTATAATGCTTATGGTTTTGAGGAGACAAATCAATCTAGCTACGAGAAGGTTTCATTTTTAGAAAAAACGTAGCTTTGACTGTATTTTAAAGCAATAAAAAACTGCTACAATATCATAAGAATACAAAGGTTAATTTCACCATCATGTACAAGCTAATGTACCATAATAGGTCAGGTGGGACATCTGTTAATATCGAAATCACAAGGACATAGTTCGAGTTTAAATATCTCCTCTGAATATTTCTTGGCCTCTGATTATTTATATTTTTATGAAGTTTGAATTTTGTTCTTAAAATATTGTTAGACGTTCCTTTGTCTGAACAAGTCTATGTAATCCAATAACTTTCGTCAGACTTTTGATTAAGGAAAACACGAAAAATCGTGTTCTTTTTAATACTTACCTTCCATTAAGTCTACTAAATCTGATTAAAAGGTGATTCTCCCTGACACCCGCAGCCCTCAATTTGTTTTGATTAAGCCCCTCACACTTCGGAGGGTGTTGTACAAAGTTAAACGCCGAAAGATAAGGGAAAAAGATATTTTAAGTACAAATATCTCTAATGATGACGTATATTATATCATGACGTGTCTGGCTGGGTAGAATAGACCATCCTTATTTCTTACCGAGGTAACGTAAGAGACGACTAAGGATTTGCAAAATTCTTTGAGTTTGAGATAGTCCATTTATCGAGGAAGGCTATAGACTATATGACATCAAGCTAAGATGAGGAGAGGAACAACAATAAAAAAAAATGCAAAAACTGCAAATAATAAATCTTTTCCTGCGTGCGCGAAATAAACGGTGAAATATATTCAAAAATCTCTTATAATTAACTCACGATAACTACTTTTATGTTCAAAATTTCAACATTTTTCCAATTGGGAAAAATTTGTGACACACTAATTTCCGAAGGGGCGAAGCTGCCGGCACAACTATTGCTAAATAAATGCTTAGAAATACTAATAATGAACTAGAACTATCTACTATTAATACTCCTTTCTATGGCAAATAAGTTTGTCATTTTAATTTGGGCCGCTTGTATAAGCTTTGCTACACAATCTCGTTAGAATGAACGAAAAGCCCTTAAAGGCTCCCACAGATTAAACGAAAGCTCCTATTAATATTATGTAACACGTAGATTATGAATTTAGGCTAATTTTAACACAAACTTTCGAAGGATAAATCCGTTTTGTATAATCATTCTTCTATATTATCATAAAAGGGGATTAAAGATTTTAGGGAGAGACCAAAAATTATATGGAAATTATATCATCCTTCGTAATAACATTTATATGATGATAAAAGCGTCTCTTAAATTGATTTAAATTATAACTTGCTTGGTTGAAGCATCGCTTTGTGATTTCGTCGAGAGCTGTATCTCCTAATAATTTCTTTTATTTAGTGGAACGATTATTGGGATAGTCTGTTAGTAAAATCGTGGTCTTCTAGTGCTGTAGTGTAGGTTTTTAGTACATACTTGTGGTCTACTAATCCTGAATATATAAAAAATGAGAATAGATTACGCATCCTCTCTCTCTCTCCTTGGACCGATGGACGTCTACTGCTGGATATAGGTTGCTTCATGTATTCTCCACACCACACCATTATGTCCCACTTGGATCCAATCGCTTGCCGTGACCTTTTTGAGGTCATCAGTTTACGTCGTAGTGGGTTTACCGCGCTGCGTTTTCTGGTGCGGGGTTTTCATACTAACACCATAACACCCCAACGTCTATCGATTCTCCACACTACGAGTATATGCCCCACACATCACCACTTCAGCTTTTCGATAGTCTGAACTATATCGGTCATATATCGGCTATATTTGGTTCTTCTACGGATCTCCTAATTTTTTATTTGATACCGTAAAGATACTCCAAGCATAGCTCGCTCCATAGCCCGTTGAGTGACTAAGCTTTTCTATCAGGCCCATAGTCAGCGACTACGTTTTATATTCGTATGTCATTGCTGGCAACGTGCGTTGTTCGAATCAGGTACTGTTAGGTACTGAGGTATTTTGGACGAAAAAATTTCGCGTAGCTTTGAGTCTTACCTTAAGTATATTTTATTTTTTCATTTAAAAAAAATTACCGAGTATCGCTCGGTCACCAGGTACTAATTACTCTATGCGTACAAATTGTTTGTCAATCTTAAACACGTCATTGATTTTTCAAAGCAGAGTGAGTAAGTAAACTTTGCAACTGAAGTAACTATTGGAGGCTACGACAAGAAAAATAGGAATTCTTTTATCCGACTTTTTATATTACGTAGCAAATATTTTAGTACTTTTATTTAAAAAAACAAAATAGTATGTTTTTATTCTTATCTATGACTCGGCCAGATGTCAAAAGCAATATCCTTACATAAAGACAAAGGGCATAACCTTAATTTCTTGGCCACATTTGGTCGACCCCAAACGGAGATTTAAGTGCAATTTATATCGCTGAACATGTTTTTGTACCCATTTCTAAACGAAGAGTTACATCTTTCTAGAATTCAGAGGACATATTGTGAACCTTAAGTTCTTATATTGACAGTATAATGTTGTTTACTTTGTATATAATACGCTACATTCAGAACGTAGATTTGAATCATAGGTGTATTCTATAAACCTCTTTATGTAATGGTATGGTAAATTAATAGAAAGATCGAGCTCATCTTAATTGTACCTGTTGTAGAAAACGATGAAAAATATTAAATATACTATAACTACATTATCACAGAATGACTTTATAAAAGATTGATATTTTGATACATCAGATAATCTAATATAATTAGGTACTATTGCCAGAATTGCATATTCAATTATTAAATCAAATGTTTGTGCTTTTGATACTAAAAGCATAAATATTACAAAAGAAATATTTCAGTAAGAAATTATTTTGACATCATCATCTTCCTGTCCTTATCCCACTCTAAGTGGGGTCGGCACAACATGTTATAAACATGCTGTTACATGATTTGGCTGCGTTTTTACGACCGGCCACCTGCCTGACGTCAACTTACCTCTGTCTTATTTTATGACACCTCGGTAAGAAATGAGGTTAGTCTATTCTACTAAACCGGACACCACACGGTGGGTAAACTTTCCTTAGTCGCCTTTTACGACACAACGGTAAGAAATGAGGGTGGTACTATTCTATTCAGCCGGATACCACACGGCGTAAGAAATTATTTTGACATATACAGTTTTATTTCAATTACTTTATTGGTAGATCGTGTTATTGCAATAAAATATTTGGTACATCTGAGTCAAATGGTTTTGTTAATGTTTAGTTAAGTGCCTAATCCTACGGAGTATAGGAATGGTATTTTCAAAATACTTATATTGCTTAGACAGAACTTAAGAGCCGCCCAATGACGAGAATTTCACAGGTTCGGCAAAGAATGCTAAAATATAACGCCTTTGTAATGTTTAGTGTATTGATTGTAGCGGCAACAATTCGCATCTCTAATTTGTATGCTCAGGGTATTCGCTGGGTGGCAAAATTAACGACATAAAAGAACTTCGTAATTGTTTTTTGAAGCGACCATTTATCTTATTTCTACTTAACGACAGTAATGTTTTCCTGAAACAAATGAATTACTTTGAAATAAATGGTACATAAATATTGATAGAATTATATATAAATATCTTTATTGCATAAAATTATATCATCCTCCTGCCCTTATCCCACACTAAGTGGGGTTGGCACATGTTATAAAAATACTGTCACATGATTTGGCTACGTATTTAATGACCGGCCTGCCTGCCGTCAATTTACTTTAGTCGTACTTTACGACACCTCGGCAAAAAAAAGGTGGTACTTTTCTACTCAACCAGATACCACTCAGTGGGTCAACTTACCTTAGTCACCTCACCTTTTACGACACCTTGGTAAGAAATGAGGGTGGTCTATTCTACTCAGCCGGATAGCACACGACGGGTGGACTTACTTTAATTGCCTTTTACGACACCTCGGAAAGAAATGAGGGTGGTCTATTCTACTTAGCCGGATACCACACGGTGAGTCAACTTATCTTTCTCGCCTTTTACAACACCTCAGATACCACACGGCATATGCTGTTACTCTAAATACGATTATAATATTTAGTAATTATAAATTGGAATTATCATAAACACAATGAAACGACCTTAAAAGTAATAGGTTGTATAATAAAAATTTCTGTAAACTTTTTCTTTATGAAAAGAATTTCGCAATCTATTTCTACAAGACCGAGTTTCAAAGAAATTTAATTAATTTAAGCAAGCTCAGTCGTTATTTGGATATTCATCGATCACATGAAGAAGAAGAGCTGATCTAAATTCATCAAAATATATAAAGATATTGAGTCCTTGAAAAATTTTATTTGAATTTCAGTTCAAGGCAGTCCCTTCTGTAATTAAGAGTTTGCACGCGATATGAATTATACATGAGGCCGTTTCTGTATTTGCTACCAGATATTTATTCAGATTTTTTATCCCTGGCTTTTGTTACACCTTGACAGTGAATTCTTGAATATACAAAATGTACTGTAAATTTAAATATTGCTTTAAAAAAGGCCGCCAGATTGAATAAAACTTTTTTAAAATCTTATGTAAATTTAACGAAAATAAAGAAATAACTTGTTTATTTACAGCTTTACTAAATAATCTATCGATTGATAGATAAATTTGCATTTATAATATTAGTAGGATTCTACTAATATTATAAATGCGAAAGTTTGTGAGTATGGATATATGTTAATTACTTTTCGTAGCGAATCCCCAGAACCAATATCGATGAAATTTGGCACAATTATTCCTTATACACCGGGGTAGCATATAGGCTATAGAAATCCTGTTAATTATACAGGAATAGGATGACATTGAAAAGCGTAATCTATTATCACGCGACAACAGTCCACGCGAACGAGGTTGCAGGTAAAAGCTAGTTTAGAAATATTCGCGGATCACGGGTTCAAACGCCAGGCACCAAAGAGTTTTTCTGTTAAAAACTTATGATTCTAATTTCAATTTATCACACTTCCGGTGAAGTAAAACATAGTTAGGAGACTTGCATATCTCCAGAGAATTCTGTGGATATGTGTAACCTACCAATCCGCATTTGAGCAGTGTGGTAGATCTTAGCTCCAATTCTTCTCTCCAAAAACAGAGGAAGGAGGCCTATGCCCAGCAGTAGAATAAAAACAGGCCGTAGCTTTTTAGAAAAGACGTAGAACATTGTTAAATATTTTTTGCAAATCGCCCTGAAATCGCAGATATTTTTCCAGATTTTTATGAATAAAAACGTAAATATTTAAATCATATTTCAGTAGAAAGTAATTTCATTTTATTGTTTAATGTAAACAGTATCGATACGCAGAAATGACTTTTCAAGTTAATTATAAGACTAAATTTGCTCACTTTGTATTCAGAATTGGCTATCGTCTGGAAAATGTTGGTCCGAGGCGGAAATTAAAAACGAGTTCGAATTGATTTTCAATTTCGGACTGTACCAAAATATACTTCGTGTCCAATATTAATATTCGGAAATGCTAAAACTGGATCAGACGGACAGTTCAAAGGTAAATTATATTTATATCTTTCTATTGTCGACAGTCAACAATGACGTTGTTTTGAAATCTTTAATATTTAAATGAGTTAATCTTGTATACAAATATATCTAGGTAAATTTTTTTGTATAAAAAAATCGTTTTGTCCCTGTTTTTGGGCATTAAAAAATACTAAAATTTATATTGAATTGATTTTTTGTCATAAACTGTCAATTCAGCGTAGGTTATTCGGGGAACGAGCAGTCTCGAGAAATGTAAATGCCTAGGAACGATCCCAACTACATAATTATTTTTTTCTTTGTTCCTTTTTTCATTTTGTAAAGAATTACCGAGCAAGGCCCGGTCAACCAGCTACTAATTATTTAATGAAGACAAGAAGAATTGAGACATGATATGAATCACCTAAATGTCAAAATCGTCACTTTTAAAACCCCTTATTAATTTATTGCAAGTAAAGTCTTGTAAGCTGTGATAATCCAGATAAATAGATAACATGCAACTCTTTAGAAAGATCACGGGTTCAAATTCCGGGCAAGCACCAATGAGATTTTCTGTTAAACTTATGTGTCTAATCGATAATTGCAATTTACCGCACGCTTTTCAGTGAAAGAAAACATCGTGAGAAACCTGCATATCTCTAGATAATTCTAAGGATATGTGTAACCTACCAATTCGCATTGGAGCAGCGTAGTAGGTCTCCAATCCTTCTCTCCGAAAATGGAGAGACGAGGCCTATGCCCAGCAGTGGGTCAGTAATAGACCGTTACCAAAGCCGTATAAATTAGAAATGCGCCTTTTCTATTACTAAAAAAACATGGAAAAAAGCAACGAACGAAAAACTTTCTTTTCAACTAAACTGAACTCCTTTTATTGATTTTTTATACGGATACGTCCATGTTTGCTCAATCTCTATCTAACGAGATAGCTCTCAGGGCTTCGTTTGTCCTCTCGTTAGACGGAACACAGACTTTATTCAAGGATGGTTCGATTTCCATGACAGAGGAATAGAATATATGTACCTACTTAGCTTACTGCCACGTAAGCAGTAATATTAAATATTTACCCAATCTAATTAACCTGTGTAAAATATCTGCTTTTTTATTGCAGTTTTTTTTAAATTTTTACTTTATTTTAAATAAATAAATAAATAAATATATGGGACACGTACACACACGGTCGTCCGTCCCCAAATTAAGTAAATTAATAGTAGTAGGGAATAGCCGGTTCTAACTCACTCCCAGCACCTTGAAATCCTTGAAATAGGCTAACTTAGCGGATTCTAAAAAAAGCTCGCCAAAGCAGATTCCAATCAGACTAAATTCCAATTGACCGTCGGAGGTCTCTTCGGATTTTCCAATTGGATCCTGGGTTGCAAAAGGAATTTCCTTACTTACCCTCGTAACGAATCGTTTTTTCTCGTATTTTATTAGATTAACTTATCGGACTCCTTGACCAATTGGATTTTCCATTTGATCCACGACTTTCCTTTCCTTGATTAATTAATAAAATTAACTGAATTCTCATTACAGTATGAATGTCTGATATTTAATGGCCGATTCTGGCTCATTGGCTTGGTTTTATCAAACTTGATTAGGTTTCCAATCTAAGATTTTTCTTAATAAATAACATTAATCGTTCAATTTTGTTTTTATCATTAATTTGATATCAAACTGATAATAATTGAATTGGATGTGTGTCAGATATAAATCCAATATGAAAAAGTAAATAAAAAAAAGTTTCAAAGAAAGTGTCTCATAAAATAATATTTTAAATTAGACAGGGTCGTAGTAATTTATTATAATAGACCCTAATAAATCAATGGAAATAATGGGCATCGACCATTCGCCCTCTTCCTTATAATATTCTTTTATCCAGCCTAAACGTTGTATTCTGTGGCGACAAGTTTAGACACGATCTCGCAAAAAGCAGATGTAAAAGGATCACATGGCATCATGTATATCATAATTTATTATAATAGACCTTAATAAATCAATGGAAATAATGGGCATCGAACATCCGCTCCTTTTTTATAATATCCTTTTATCCAACCTAAACGTTGTATTTTGTGGCGACACGTTCAGACACGATCTCAAAAAGCAGATATAAAAGGATCACATGCATCATGTATATCACAAGATATTTTAATACCACGCGGCTAGTATCCAGGCTGACGTAGTGTTCAAGTGAAGGCAGTAACTAGGCAATTATTAATCATGGAGGTAAGATTACGTACTTATATAGTATAATTTCATGATATATATGAATATTCGTATTAAATTTTAATCCCTGTTGACCAAGTGACAAGAATACGTGTTACAACGATATCTTTGTTACTAGTAAAGTTAAATTAATAAGACCAAGATTAATATTTTTTATAATTAAAATCTTATGTTTCTAACCTAACCTAACCTATAACGGTCACAAAAATCTATAGATTCATTCTGCAATAAAAATAATATTAATGTATTAGATTTTAATAATAATAAAGGTTCTTACTGTATATGAATAATTTTGATGACACTAGTGATTATATTTACTTATTTCTATTTTTTTTTTCAGATCTCACCGAATCTCGATGAATTCAATGTAAAAAACTATTATTATCCTATTAACTTAAGCGATGACGAAAATGCAAGCAATTCTTGCATATTGAAAAATAAAAAAATCGCAACGAAAAGAGCTGGTAACAATATCGACATATTCTTTGAAAAGCCTAAGAAAAAGAAAAAAACCATTCCGTCTTCATGTGTGGCTCAAGCGTGTGATGGAGGTGTATCATTTATTTCTTCCAATGATAATGACGGAGCGAATGCTTCATACCTCATGAAAATAGAAATTTATGACATGAAGAATCTGAAAGAGGTTTCGCCTGTAGACTATTGGAAACATGCAGACTTGCGATTAAAGTACTACATACAATCCAATACTGATAAACATTATCAGAACACACGAGATATAATATACAACATTACAAAGCAGATCGCCTGCAAGGAAGACTGTAAAAAATATTTCATTGATAGAGACAGTAAGAAACAATAGAACTTTCTCTAACTCATCACAAATCAAACCCATAATATAACTTTACTTACAAAAACCTTTTAAAAAAATACAACCCCCACTGCCGCTCTCGCCTCGCAAACAAATTATAAAGAGATCAGTCATTCGCTACAAGCGTTCATACTAAGCACAACGAAACACAATGGCTGAGCTTGACAACTCTGTATACGACGAAGAAATGGTCGCGATATGTGAAGAAATTGAAGACAACTTTTTGCACCTATGTAAAAAAATTGAAAAGGACCATGCAGAGATGTGAGTGATCAATCTTGTTTAAACTTGACTTTTATGGAGGGGTTGATTTTGTATATAAATATACGGACATCTAGAACGTTTTATTCAGTCACGAGTACGCAGTGAATATATAAAAGTTACTATGGAATTCTTAACCAATGATGATATTAGTTCATTTACAAAACAGTTTTTGATCGATAAGATGCATAAATTCATACGTTTGTGGTATATCAGTGATAGACTTCCAGGGTGGATGTTACAGGATCCTGATATAAAACCCTATTTTACTCCTTGTAGTGGACATTTTCAAACGTGTTCTGTATTTGATGATATATATGATGAAATTGATGGAGTATTCCCGATGGAAGCTTATTGTACTTTATGCAAAAAGTCTGAAAAATAAATAGTTTATGTAAGTTGAATATTTATTAACATCAACTTAAAACGTAACACGGAATATTATTTGAATTTTATATATTTATTGGTTTACTTCATTCCAGTACGGATCAGTTTGGAGCAGGAGTGAGACAAGTTGGAGAAGCAGTCAAAAGAAATGCCACAGAACATGGAACTCCTCAATATTCAAGGAAGCGTTTATACGCACAAAAGTCTACATCACCTGGGAAGGCAACAGCTTCACCACCGAACACAGAAACAGAGCCATCTGTAAGTTCTGCAAACTTAAATAGCATTAAATGCCCAACTTGTGAAATATTTGTTAACAAAAGGTACTTTACCAATCATCTTAAAAGTAATAGGCATAAAAATAATGTTTTCACGTTGATACCGAACTTAAATAATGTTCAGTTAATAGAAAAAGCGTTCGGTCAGAGATTAGTAACATACAGAGTATTCTCTAACTCTGCTACAACTGATACCGACTTTAAAACTCCTGAATCATTTCTTGGTTCAATTCGAAGCACTGTTCAAACATTACTGGAAAAAGTCTTGAAAGAAAATACCACAGTTAAAGTTAATTTTATTTTAAATGGGGATTTTGTTCAGGCAACGAAAAATTTAGAAAACTCCTTTGACTTTCAAACTTTTAATTACATGTTCTGTTTAGGTGATGAATTTGATGATATTTACTCAAATATAACTTCTGAAATTTCAAACAAAATAAGTAATTTTGAAAAGAAAGATAGTGGTTGGAGTCTTAAAGAAATGAGATATGTCGATCTAAACATTAACAAATTCAACCCATTAAAAGGATCTTCATACATAGACCTACCGATAGATATCAAACGTAAACGAGCAGTAGTTAATGTTAAAAACAATGATTATCAATGTTTTCTATGGGCTGTTCTATCCGCTTTATATCCTGTGAATAGAAATGCAGACAGAGTTTCCTCATATTTATCTAAACAAAACTTGCTAAATTTCAAGGGTATTGCTTTTCCAGTAAGACTAAAAGATGTTATAAAATTTGAACGCTTAAATAATATTAGTATTAACGTTTTTGGAATAGAAAAATCTAATAATAAATCTACGAAGATAATTGGGCCTCTCCATTTTACCAAATGTCGTAAATTAGTTCATGTAAATTTATTATATTTAGATAATGGTTCTAACGGTCATTATTGTTATATTAAAAACCTTTCTAGACTAGTCAGTCGTCAATTAACTTCACATGAACATGCAGTCTATATCTGTGATGGCTGCTTGCTTTATTTTCAAACATATGATAAATTGATTTCTCATAGACAATTTGATTGTAATCACGTTAGAACAGATTTGCCTGATATCAGTAAGGCAAAAATTTCATTTAACAAATTTGAACGTGAACTAAGAGTACCTTTTGTGATATACGCAGATTTTGAAGCATTTTTAAAGCCAATACAAGGGTGTGATAATAATCCATCTCTATCGTATACCAGTAATTTTCAAAAACATGATGTGTATAGTTTTGGATATTATATCAAATGTGCGTATAACGATAGCCTCTCCAAATATATAACTTATACAGGTAGTGATTGTGCAAAAGTGTTTATGGAAAGTTTGAATGAAGATTTAAAATATATATCTAAAGAGTATTATGTCAAAGTTGATCCTCATCCGCTTACAGATGAAGCTAGGAGAAGAATATCTTTGACAACTACTTGTTGCATATGCAAAGACACTCTGAAATTAGATAGTAGCTTAAATTTTGATAAATATACTGGAATCTTTACAGGTGTTAGTCATAAAGCTTGTTGTAAAAAGTTAGAAACCCCTCGATTTATACCGATTATTTTGCATAATCTTAGTAATTATGATGCTCATTTCATAGTGCGCGCATTAAATTTTGCTGAAGGTGACATTAAAGTTATACCACAGAATAAAGAACGTTACATTTCCTTCTCAAAGATATTAAAAATCGAGAATCAAAATTTTGAGTTAAGATTTATTGACTCTTTTAAATTTTTATCATGCAGCTTGGAATCTTTATCAAATAATTTGAATGATGAGGATTTTATCGAGCTGCGTAAAAATTTTCAGCACCCTGACGATTTTTATTTTTTAAAACGCAAAGGCATTTATCCATATGATTACATGACCTCATTTGAGTCATTAAAGTTAACTTCACTTCCCACACAAGATCAGTTTTACAATATACTAACTAATAGCGATGTTACAAATGAAAATTATAACCACGCTAAAGATGTGTGGCATCATTTTAAGTGTCGCAATATGGCTGATTATTCTGATTTATACCTGAAAACTGACGTGTTACTTCTAACTGATATCTTTGAAAATTTTAGAAACGTTTGTATCAAAACTTACGATTTAGATCCTGCACAATATTACACTGCACCTGGCCTAAGTTGGGATGCAATGTTGAAGCACACAAAAATAACATTAGATCTATTGACAGATTTTGATAAAATTGCTTTCATAAAGTCTGGTATACGTGGTGGTATTTCTCAATGCAGTAACCGTTATGCTCATGCTAATAATAAATATATGTTCAATTTTAGTGAGAAAACTCCTACATCTTACCTTACTTACTTAGACGCGAATAATTTGTATGGCTGGGCTATGTCTCAATATCTTCCTACGGGTGAATTTCAATGGGTAAATTGTGACACAAATTTTATGGTTCCAATTGACTCAGAAATAGGTTATATTCTTGAAGTGGATTTAGAATATCCACAAACTTTGCATGAATCACATTCAGACTTTCCACTATGCCCAGAAAATATATGTATTGGTGGTAGCAGGGAAACAAAATTAGTTCCAAATTTATATGATAAAACTAAATACGTTATTCACTACAGAAACCTCATACAGTGCATAGAAATGGGATTAAAACTGAAAAAAGTTCATAGGATTTTAAAATTTCGTCAAAGTCCATGGTTACAAAACTATATAGATTTAAATACACAATTACGTATGTCTGCAACATCTGATTTTGAAAAGGATTTTTATAAATTAATGAATAATTCAATATTTGGGAAGACTATGGAAAATGTAGAAAAACGTGTGGATGTCAAACTTTGTACTCATTGGGAAAATAGGGGTAAATGTCAAGGTGCTCAAAATCTAGTAGCACGACCTGAATTTCATAGTCTGTCTATATTTTCAGAAAACTTAGTGGCCGTTCAACTTAAAAAAACAAAAATACTTTATAATAAACCCATCTATCTAGGACTTTGCATATTAGACATATCCAAAACGCTCATGTACGATTTTCACTATAATTATATGAAAAATAAATACGGTTCACGCTGTAAAATGATGTATACCGACACTGACAGCTTCATATATCAGATTTTTACTGATGATTTCTATGAAGATATTAAACCGGACTTGAACAAATACTTTGATACCTCTGACTATCCTTTTGATAATCTTTTTGGTTACCCTCAGATAAACAAAAAAAAGATTGGTTTTTTCAAAGATGAAAATAACGGTAAGATCTTTACAGAATTTGTCGGTTTAAGGTCAAAAATGTATGCGATGAACGTACAGAATAAATTTATAGCTAAAGCAAAGGGAGTTAATAAGTCCGCTACAAAAAAGTTTAATATGCGAAATTACAAAAACGTCTTATTTAAGAAAAATAATCAAATATGTGAAATGTACAGATTTAGATCGATAAAGCATGTTATTTTTACTCAAAAGGCTAACAAAATTTCTTTATCGCATTCTGATACTAAACGATTTTTAATTAGTAACTGTACTGATACTCTGGCTTGGGGTCATTATAAAATAAAATCATATAAAAGTGATGAATAAACTAACATACACTATTAAAATGACTTTATGTTTAAGAATTGCTAAGTATTATTATTATTTCGTCAATAGTACCTAAGAATGTAGATATGTAATTATAATATAAAATACGAACTTGTTGAGTTTTTTTTAATTGGATTCCTACCTCTTCCAAAAACACACGTATTCAAAAAATGTATCACTTTCTTCATCCATTTACTGCAATCGTGGCAGGTCCGAGTGGTTGTGGTAAATCAAACTTTGTTACTAATTTTCTAAAATATTGTAATGATATATGTAATACAAGTTTTGCACAAATTTTATGGTGCTATGACGAAATGCAGCCACTCTACAACCTAGAAAATGTATCTTATGTTCAAGGGTTACCAGATATGAGTATGTTCGACGGCATACAGCCACGATTAGTTATAATTGATGATCTTATGAGAGAGTCCGATGGTCGTATTGTTGACATTTTTACTAAAGGTAGTCACCACAGAAATTTAAGTGTGTTTTATATTACGCAGAACTTGTTTCACCAAGGTAGAGGACAACGAGATATATCTCTCAATACAAGCTATATTATTTACTTCAAAAATCCTCGAGATCGAACACAAATACGTTACTTAGCACGTCAAGTGTTTCCAGATAATTGTAAATTTGTTGAAGAAGCTTATAAAGATGCTACTGTCGAACCACATGGTTATCTAATGATCGACTTAAAGCAGAATACACATGATCTCTGTCGCTTTAAAACCAAAATCGATCCAATAAAAAATCTATGTGTTGTCTATGTACCAAAGAAGGGACTTAAATACAATATACATCAACCAATTATAGTTAGTGATAAATAATGGTCGAAGATAGCACAACGTTAGATGAAAAATCGTTAAGGTGTGCATTACAAACTTTCAAACCAAAATATCGTAAAATATTGCTAAAGTCGCTTAGTAAAAAAGAGATAGATCTGGTTTGTAAATATATTCAAGAAATTTTCAAAGATAAAACCCCAACAGAAAGAGTTAAACGATCGTCTATTGTTAAATTGAACTGTTTTCTTTCAACTAATATTATATAAATATTAAGTTATTTTAAAAATCGCTATCAGTCGGATATAATGCCTGGACGAGTGACAACTCATAAGGATTTATTAAAATCGTTACACACTCTCAAACCTAAATACCGCACAGCTTTATTAAAAGCTTGTAACGAGGAAGAAATAAATTGTATTTGCGAATGCATTTATAACACCTTAAATGGTAAAGTGGTTTTAAAAGAAAACGAGAAATCAAAATTAAGAAAACATAAAAATATTCTCAGAAAACTAATAGGTAAAGGTAAAAATAAAATAAGAAAAAGAATTATCATTCAAAAAGGAGGAGCATTTCTGCCTATCATTCTAGGAGCTGTGTTGAGCGGATTATTAAAAAAAATTTTATGATCAATTATTTTAATTAAAAAAAATGGATAATACTAAGAAAATGATTCTCATTGAACAAGATGTTATTGATAGACTTAAATCAAGAGACACAACGCCTGAAAGTAATTTATCTAGATTAGATAAAGAAATGCAAAATATATTAAGTAGTAAAATGGACGATCGCGAAAAATGGTCACTGTACATGCAAATCTTACAAAGATATCTCCATTTCGCTAATGAAAATCGAAAACCAATAAAACTACCCGTGACCGTTGAAGGTGAGCATAAATATTCAGAAGATTTGACTCCTCATAAAAAGACAATTAAAGACGAGGACGCACCAGTTAACGAAAACTCCGTACATGATAAGGACGCACGAGATGTATCAAATGAAACATTGTATACACCTATTTACATAAATAAATTCATTCCAAAGACGTATCGGAGAAGAAGTGAATTATTATTGGACACTATTCTCAATCATAAAGATAAAATTAGTTGGAACGAGGAGGGGTTGGTGTTCATCGATAATGAAGTTGTAGACGACAGCAACATTGTTGATCTCGTGAATTATACTCTTAGGCCTTTAAAGCGCCCGAAACCTAATGGATGGAAAAAGTTTACAGAAACTATTAAAGATATAAGGGTTCCTCTCACTTGTATTGGTAATCCGCAAACTCTTGAGTATATTAATAATCTTTCTCTGAAAGGACAACAACATCTAACACCAAGTGATGATAGTAATCCAAAAATCAAAACATCATATAAACTGAGAAACAGAAAAGACATTTGGGAAAGATGGAATCCGTACTAGACATTAAAGATATATATTACGACGTATCGAATCCAGCGGGATACAGCAGTGTTGACAAGTTAACTCGAGCGTTAAAAGGTAAAATGAACAAAAAACAAGTAAAGGACTGGTTGCAATCCCAGGAAACTTATACACTACATAAACCGGTACATAGAAAATTTCAACGAAATAGATACATATTGTCAAATTTTAATGAACTGTGGCAAGCTGATTTGAGTGATATGCGGACTTATTCTCAATATAATGATGGTTTTAAATATATACTTTGTGTTATTGATGTTTTTAGTAAATACGCTTTCGCTAGACCGTTAAAAAAGAAAAATTCAGAAAGTATAAAGGAAGCGTTTGAAAGTATATTTACTGAAGCTAACGCGACCCCCACACACATACAATCGGATAAAGGAACAGAGTTCGTATCAAAGGATGTTGCACAATATTTTAAAACTAAAAATGTAAACTACTATACTACAAATAACCCAGATATTAAAGCTAGTATTGTCGAGAGATTTCAACGAACTCTAAAAACTAAAATGTGGCGTTATTTTACACATAAAAATACATACACTTATATTGATATTTTGGATGATTTGCTTTATTCTTATAACCATAGTTTTCATTCAAGCATTAAGATGTGTCCATTTGAAGTTAGTTCTAGTAACATCATGAACGTTTGGAATAATTTATATGAGAATAAAAAATATAGATTGGATGTTATACAAAAAAATAAGTTTGAAGTTGGTGATCACGTAAGAATAACTAGACATAAGCATATTTTTCAAAAAGGCTATGAAACTAATTGGAGTGATGAAATTTTTATCATAACAGCTATAAAAAATAACATGCCTAAAGTAGTCTATACACTCAAAGATCTTCAGCATGAGCCCATTATAGGAACATTTTACGAGAATGAATTACAAAAAGTAATTTATAACCCCACTACTCATTATAAAATAGATAAAATACTGCGTTCTCGTTACTCAGGAAACAGAAAAGAGGTTCTTGTTAAGTGGAGAGGTTATCCCAACAAGTTTAATAGTTGGATCTCTGTATCAGAACTTGAAAAAATATGAGAGAAGACAGCTTTTATCTCACTTTGCTAAGTAACAGTTCCATGACATACTTTGCTGAAAACACTACAGCAAATTTTTTTACCAAGTTACCAAAGACTATGAAATTAGAAGGCGAATGGGAAGTCGCTATTGTGGAATTTCATTACCCATGTAGTATGTTTAATCTGGAAGAAAATGAAAATATTATTTACATCACGTCTAAAGGCGATAAATCGCAGTTATTCACGCATCTGGAATACATGACACCAACCAACTATATTAGTGTGGATCAATTCGTTATCGATTTTAATGAAAAATTAAAGGATAAAGTTAAGCTTAGATATGATACATTATCGAAACTCGTTACAGTGAGTAGTTGGGCAATCGACGTTACATCTGTGGTATGTAGTCCTAGACTGAGTGTGCAGTTAGGCTTTGCACCATTTACTAATTTAATAAAACATAACTTCGGAAAATATCCCGCGAATCTAAACTTGGGTCTACCTTCACAACTTTTAATATATTGTGATATAGTAGAACCACAAGTAGTGGGTGATGTCATGACACCTTTATTGAGAATTGTTTCGTTGGATCCCACCAAATATGTATATGGCGCTTCTAAAATAAATATCTTTTCGTCCCCTCATTATGTACCTGTTATGCGCAGGGAATTTGACGTTATAGAAATAGATATAAGAACAAGTACAGGTTAAAGAGTACCATTCCAGTTTGGAACTACGTGTATAAAGGTACATTTTAAAAAAGTCAAGTGAAAATATCAATCATGTCTTGTCCATATTTACATTATTATACTCATCAAGCTGGTTCTGGTATGGGGGTAATTTACAAAGGTGCACCACATCAGCGAGGTCATGGTATAGGGAGCTTTTTGGGGGGTTTGTTCCGATCGGTTCTTCCACTTTTAAAAAATGGTGCGAGATTTGTAGGCAAAGAAGCTTTAAATGCAGGTGTAGGTCTTCTATCTGACATGTTAAATGTTCAACCAATGGGTGAATCTGTCAAATCACGCTTGAAAACGGCAACTTCAAATTTGAAAAGGAAAGCTGATGAAAAAATAGATTCAGTAATGTCTGGATCCGGATATAAAATAAGAAAGCTAAAAAGGAAGATCATCACTTCTAAAAAACCTTCCAAACGGAACGGTACTAAAAGAAATAAACGACAAAATATTCAAGATATATTTTCTTAAATTACTTCTCGTAATTCAAAAATGGCGTTTTTACATCATCATTCCTGTGAATGCGTAAAATCAGAGTTGGATTTATTTGCTCTACCATCTACGCAAACGAGTATTGAGAGTGGTCAATGGATACATTATAATCCCATTTCATCATTGACTGACGATGGACCGATTGAGTTTTTAGTACCGGGCAATGGAGACGATTACATTGACTTGTCCCACACTTTACTTCATATAAAAGCTAAAATACAGAATGGTGATTCAAGCAAACTTTTAGCAGGAATTCATGTCGCTCCAGTTAATAATTGGTTGCATTCTCTTTTTAGTCAGTGTGATATTTATCTTAATCAAAAGTTAGTGTCTCCTCCAAATAATACCTATGGATATCGCGCATACATTGAAACGTTACTCAATTATGGAAAAGCTGCTAAGGAAAGCCATCTTACTTGTGGACTTTGGTACAAAGACACTGCTTCGAGCATGGATTCATGTGATGTTTCAAATCGAGGATACGTTCAAAGAGAAGAACTGGCAAAGGAAAGTCACACTATTGAAATGATAGGTCACATACATGCTGATATTTTCAATCAAGATAAGTTTTTAATCAATGGTGTTGAAATGCGCTTAAAACTAGTTCGTTCAAAAGATACTTTTAATTTAATGTGTTCATCTGTAGATAAAAAATTCAAAGTCCATATTTCAAGTGCTAGTCTCATTATGCGTAAAGTTCGTATCAATCCTTCAGTATTAATTGCTCATGAAAAAGTATTAGCAACCACTCCTGCAAAATATCCAGTTACGCGTGCCGAGGTTAAGGTTTTGACTATCCCATCAGGAATCCAGGGTAAAATGCTCGACAATGTATTTTTAGGTCAAATACCTAAAAGATGTATTGTTGGGTTCGTTAGTAATGCTGCATTTAATGGTGCTCTTAATGTGAATCCGTTTAATTTTGGTAACTATGGTCTCAACTTATTTGGTTTGTATGTCGACGGTCAATCTATACCATCGAAAACGTTGGTTCCTTCTTTTCATGATAATACATATATAAGTGCATATCATACCTTGTTTTCGGGAACGGGAATTCATTTCCTGAACGAAGGAAACGATATTTCCAAGGCAGAGTACAGTCAAGGTTATTGCTTGTATGCATTTGATTTAACTCCAGATCTATCCGCTAACTCAAACTCTCATTGGAATCTTATAAAGCGGGGTAGTGTAAGGTTTGAAGTTCGATTCGATAAAGCTCTAACTACAACACTTAATTGCATTGTGTATGCAGAGTTTGATAATGTAATTGAAGTCAATAAAAATCGAGAAGTCAGCTTAGATTATAATAGTTAAGATAAATATAAGTGGAGATTTCTAATGTTTAAGTCATTCTTTGTTAGGTCATGCTATTACAAAGATATGGATACAAAAGAGATAGAAAATTATTTAAAACAAATAGATAAAAATATTGAGTTCAATGTGTTTGCGGCGAATCAAATGCCTGTGTATTTTACTAAGCCAGTATATCTCATTTCAAATTTAGATCCTGATACAAGACCGGGATCACATTGGGTTGCTATATATGTAGATATTTACGGATTTGGAGAATATTTTGATTCGTTTGGCCGTAAACCAGAAGGATATCATGAAATGTTTTTAAAAACCAACTGTAAAAAGTGGATTTCTAATAATAAAATACTTCAAAATTATTTCAGTGCGCAATGTGGACTCTATTGTTTAGTTTATATTTATTTTAAGTATAATCATGTTTCAATGTCTAACTTTATTGATTTTTTTTCTAATGACACTGTAACAAACGATAAACTTGTACAACAAATGTTTATTTCTTTATTTAAAACTTGAATAAACAATAACTATGTGAAATGAGGTTGTTTTATTTATTTCAATTATCTATTAAATTCTAAGCGTAATAAATAAAAACTTAATATAAATTTAAAGAAATTTATTACAAAAACTTAAAGTAAAAGAACATATTTGACTTAAAATTATAACACAATTATTATTTAATCTCTCATCGATTCCCAATCTACCTCCAGAGTATTCGATAGATTCTCCTGAAGAATCAGGAATGGAATTGGGACTTCGTAATCTCTGTAGTCAGACACATGGAATGAATCAGGGCTATATAAACTTGGACTTGGAGACAGGATCACTAGTTCATCCGTTTCGTCTTCTTCAAATAATGGTTGAGACATTGGTTGGTACTCAACCATGTACTCGAAGTTTAATGGAGCTATTGGATTGGAATAACCCCTTTTAATTTGGTCCTCCACGTCCTCACATATTAACACTAATTGTTCTTCAATATCACTCTCTTCGTTCTTATCCAGGACACGACACATATCATTTTCTAATTCAATTTCTTCACATATCGCGACCATTTCTTCGTCGTATACAGAGTTGTCAAGCTCAGCCATTGTGTTTCGTTGTGCTTAGTACGAACGCTTGTAGCGAATGACTGATCTCTTTATAATTTGTTTGCGAGGCGAGAGCGGCAGTGGGGGTTGTATTTTTTTAAAAGGTTTTTGTAAGTAAAGTTATATTATGGGTTTGATTTGTGATGAGTTAGAGAAAGTTCTATTGTTTCTTACTGTCTCTATCAATGAAATATTTTTTACAGTCTTCCTTGCAGGCGATCTGCTTTGTAATGTTGTATATTATATCTCGTGTGTTCTGATAATGTTTATCAGTATTGGATTGTATGTAGTACTTTAATCGCAAGTCTGCATGTTTCCAATAGTCTACAGGCGAAACCTCTTTCAGATTCTTCATGTCATAAATTTCTATTTTCATGAGGTATGAAGCATTCGCTCCGTCATTATCATTGGAAGAAATAAATGATACACCTCCATCACACGCTTGAGCCACACATGAAGACGGAATGGTTTTTTTCTTTTTCTTAGGCTTTTCAAAGAATATGTCGATATTGTTACCAGCTCTTTTCGTTGCGATTTTTTTATTTTTCAATATGCAAGAATTGCTTGCATTTTCGTCATCGCTTAAGTTAATAGGATAATAATAGTTTTTTACATTGAATTCATCGAGATTCGGTGAGATCTGAAAAAAAAAAATAGAAATAAGTAAATATAATCACTAGTGTCATCAAAATTATTCATATACAGTAAGAACCTTTATTATTATTAAAATCTAATACATTAATATTATTTTTATTGCAGAATGAATCTATAGATTTTTGTGACCGTTATAGGTTAGGTTAGGTTAGAAACATAAGATTTTAATTATAAAAAATATTAATCTTGGTCTTATTAATTTAACTTTACTAGTAACAAAGATATCGTTGTAACACGTATTCTTGTCACTTGGTCAACAGGGATTAAAATTTAATACGAATATTCATATATATCATGAAATTATACTATATAAGTACGTAATCTTACCTCCATGATTAATAATTGCCTAGTTACTGCCTTCACTTGAACACTACGTCAGCCTGGATACTAGCCGCGTGGTATTAAAATATCTTGTGATATACATGATGCATGTGATCCTTTTATATCTGCTTTTTGAGATCGTGTCTGAACGTGTCGCCACAAAATACAACGTTTAGGTTGGATAAAAGGATATTATAAAAAAGGAGCGGATGTTCGATGCCCATTATTTCCATTGATTTATTAAGGTCTATTATAATAAATTATGATATACATGATGCCATGTGATCCTTTTACATCTGCTTTTTGCGAGATCGTGTCTAAACTTGTCGCCACAGAATACAACGTTTAGGCTGGATAAAAGAATATTATAAGGAAGAGGGCGAATGGTCGATGCCCATTATTTCCATTGATTTATTAGGGTCTATTATAATAAATTACTACGACCCTGTCTAATTTAAAATATTATTTTATGAGACACTTTCTTTGAAACTTTTTTTTATTTACTTTTTCATATTGGATTTATATCTGACACACATCCAATTCAATTATTATCAGTTTGATATCAAATTAATGATAAAAACAAAATTGAACGATTAATGTTATTTATTAAGAAAAATCTTAGATTGGAAACCTAATCAAGTTTGATAAAACCAAGCCAATGAGCCAGAATCGGCCATTAAATATCAGACATTCATACTGTAATGAGAATTCAGTTAATTTTATTAATTAATCAAGGAAAGGAAAGTCGTGGATCAAATGGAAAATCCAATTGGTCAAGGAGTCCGATAAGTTAATCTAATAAAATACGAGAAAAAACGATTCGTTACGAGGGTAAGTAAGGAAATTCCTTTTGCAACCCAGGATCCAATTGGAAAATCCGAAGAGACCTCCGACGGTCAATTGGAATTTAGTCTGATTGGAATCTGCTTTGGCGAGCTTTTTTTAGAATCCGCTAAGTTAGCCTATTTCAAGGATTTCAAGGTGCTGGGAGTGAGTTAGAACCGGCTATTCCCTACTACTATTAATACTTGTGTTATAGGTGACAGACAAGTGGTGAATATATACATATATAATTGTTAAATACATACTTAAATACAAATATACACCCACGCTCAAAGACCAACAAATTCATTTATAGAAAATGTTGGTATATAAATATACAGTAATAAGGTTGCCTTGAGCTTGTCGGTTAACCTTGACTTGAAAGTGATAACGACAAATAAATAAATATTACAAACACGGTCATCCGTCTCCAAATTAAGTAACTTAATACTTGTGCTGTGGGTGAGAGACAACTGGTGAATATATACTTATATAATTTTAAATACATACTTAAATACATATACACCCAGACTCGAAACAGCAACAAAGTGAGAAAATATTGTCCCACGGCAGGAATCGAACCCGCGACCCGCCGAGCTGAAGTCATGGTCACTACCAACTGCGCCAACGAGCCAGTCAAAGTAAAGAGAATAAATTGTTTGAGTTCTACAATGGTTTTAAGTTCATTATTAAAACTGAACTGCCTTTGATCATTTCACCAGCTCCTGAACTGTTCTATATCCCACTTTACACGTTTAATAAAGGACCTAGAACTTAGGACATGGAATACATTATACAAAATAGGGTCGCCACGCCTTTGTCATGTCCCAATCTCATATTAAGTATAGTCTGCCACTAGTGTCAATAATGGCATTTGTCTGTCTAAAGTTCAGCAGTTTCTGTGATCTAACTGTATTTTGTCTGCCAATTTACTGTCGCGGTTAGAAAAGACAGAAAGTTTACATTACATTCAAATAGAAATGTTTAATTGCTGTATAAGAAACATGCTTATACACGCCGTGTGGTATCCGGCTGAATAGAATAGTACCACCCACATTTCTTACCGAAGTGTCATAAAAGGCGACTAAGGTAAGTCGACCCGCCGTGTGGTATCCGGCTGAGTAGAATACACCAACCTCATTGCTTACCGAGGTGTCGTAAAAGGCAACTAAGGTAAGTTGACCCACCGTATGGTATCCGGTTTAGTAGAATAGACCACCCTCTTTCTTACCGAGGTGTCGTAAAATATGACAAAGGGAAGTTGATGTCAGGTAGGCGGCCGGTCGTAAAAACGCAGCCAAATCATGTGACATCATGTTTATAACTAGTTGTGTCGACCTCACTTAGAGTGGGATAATACAGGAAGATGATGATTATAAAGTAAAGTAAAGTAAAGTAACGGCCTGTTAATATCCCACTGCTGAGAATAGGCCTCTTCTCTCCGTTTTTGGAGAGAAGGTTTGGAGCTAAGACCTACCACGCTGCTCCAGTGCGGATTGGTAGGTTACACATATCTCCAGAATTCTCTAGAGATATGCAGGTTTCCTTACGATGTTTTCCTTCACCGAAAAGCGTGTGATAAATTGCAATTACCAATTAGACACATAAGTATTAACAGGAAAACTCATTGGTGTCTGCCCGGGTTTGAACCTGTGACCTCCTCGAAAGAGTCGCACGGTGTTACCGCTGGGCTACCACAGCTTGATTATACGTAAAGTATATTACGATTGACCATGATGATTATACGTAAAGCATATTACACAATTGAAGAATATTTGAATGATAAAAATGCTCAGATTTGAAAATTCTTATAGCTTCATACGAGACATTGGTTTATATGTTTAATGTAAACTGAAAGATTGACCGCCGAGTTTCTCGCAGGTTCTTCTTTGTAAGAGCAATATTCCGAACCAGTGGAAGCTTCATTAAATCTAATTGACCCTTGATTGACTCAAAAGTGTAATCTTTATTCAATAAGCATATTTGAATAAAGATTATTTTGATTTCATTTCATTTGCTTACCCACCTAAGCTATATTTATATTATTGAGTACTAGCTTTTATCCGTGACTTCGTTCGCGTGGATTGTTGTCGTGTGATAAATCAATAATAAATGGCGCTTTACAATGTCATCCTATTGCTGTAGAATTAACAAGATTTCTATAGCCTGTATATTAATCTGGTGTATAAGGAATAATTGTGCCAAATTTCATCGATATTTGTTCAGCGGATTCGCCGTTAAAGAGAAACAAACATATATCTATAGTCATAAACATTCGCATTTATAATACTAGCTTTTACCCGTGACTTCGTTCGCGTGAACTATTGTCGCGTGATAGGTTGATAATAGATGTCACTTTTCAATGTTATCCTATTCCTGTAGAATTAACAGGATTTCTATAGTCTATATGTTAACCCGGTGTATAAGGAATAATTGTGCTAAATTTCATCTATATTGGTTCAGCGGATTTGCCGTGAAAGAGTAACAAACATACATCCATACTCACAAACTTTCGCATTTATTTGCATTCAAATATGTTACATATTTGCCCGGTTAGGGCGTTGCAAAATATTGTACACACGTCTAACATTATACAAAAATCTAATTTTAACATGTCAATATTTAAATAATCAATAATTTCAATTTAGTAAGAAAATAGTGTTTAATTATATTCATAATGTCGTAATTTTTATATATTATATTATAAATGGGGTAATTTATAATATTAATAGGGTAGGATTTCCTTAAAATTCATTCATAAATTTAAAAGGAGGCATAATATTTTTCTTAAGTTTTTAATGAAATATATTTCAGTGCGCAATTTTTAATGAAAACTTACAGGTGCATAAAATTTGAACTCACGCCCTGTTGACGAGACCTACAAAAAAGCTATTAAGGTCGTTGATTCATTTAAATAAAACCTTTCAACTACTGCTAAATATAAAATATATTTTTCGAGCATGAAAATTGCCGCGCTACTTGTTCTGCGTGGGTAGGAAAAATTCAATTACCAGAGTCTAGAGAAATATAAATTATATTAGAATCTAGTGTTCATACGGCTTCTGTTATAACTTTTAGTCACGATAAACCAGGCATTATTAAAAATTGCTACCAACCTTCTAATGTCTGTTAAATTATTAAAACTACTGATAACAGCAAGCTGTGATGGCCTAGCGGTGCGACCGTGTGAATCTCTAAAGACGATCATGGGTTCAAACCCGGGCAGACACCAATGAGTTTTTCTATTAAAACTTATGTGTCTAATTGATAAGTGCAATTTATCACACGCTTTTCGGTGAAGGAAAACATCGTAAGGAAACCTGCATATCTCTAGAGAATTCTGGAGATATGTGTAACCTACCAATCCGCATTGGAGCAACGTGGTAGGTCTTAGCTCCAATCCTTCTCTCCAATAACGGAGAGAAGAGGCCTATGCCCAGCAGTGGGATAGTAACAGGTCGCTACTTACTTACTTTTTACTGATAACAGAGAAGCTATGGTAGCCGAATGGTGATACGAAGTGCATCTCTCTTATGTACCTAATTACTATTTGTATGTGATGTATTATTTTTGCAGCATTAGCTAATTGTTAATTCAAATTTAAATTCAAAATATTCTTAATTCAAAAAAACTTGTAAACAAGTACTTTTGCGGTAGCTACAGTTTTTTTAAACCAGCAGTAGAGTTGACGATTCAAAAGCATTTGTTTACAAGTTATAAATCTATACTAATATATAAAGCTGAAGAGTTTGTTTGTTTGATTATTTGAACGCGCTAATCTCAAGAACTACTGAACCGATTTGAAAAAATTCTTCAATGTAAGATAGCCCCTCTATCGAGGAAGGCTATAGGCTATATAACATCACGCTAAGATGAATAGGAGAGGAGCATAAATAAAAAATAGTACGAAAACGGCTAAATTTAAAGCTTTTCTTGCGTGCGCTGAGTAAACGGTGATAGTTATTTAAAAATCTTGTATTGCAAAATTGTTCCCCTTTAAAAGTTCTTAATAAAAGTCTGCGACAGCATATGTCTAGCTTTTAAAGTTAACCCACTTTAACCATTTTTATAGTTATCAAAAGACTATAATATTACAGTTTTAATCTTTCCACGCAGGCGGAGCCGCTGGCGATTGCTAGTAATGTATATTTTGAATTTGAATTTATAAGAAAAGTACTGCAAACTAACATCAGATTCTACTACTAAAGCGCAACGGAGGGTGACAAAACTTACCAACTCAAACACGTCTACTAACTATCTAATAGTTATGAACGTGGTCAAAAAACTTCCGTATCAGTTATCACTCGCTCGTTAGGCGAAAGTTGTTTGTCAACTAACAACATCAGTTCTCCGCAGTCTCGTGCGGACGCGCGCAGTGAACGGACGCGTATTGTGAACGTTATCGCTGCGCGTATCGTGTGAGACGTAAAGTTCGTCAGTTTCGGTTAACGCCCCTGCACCCCTGCCACCGGCGCCAGTTGTACTCGCCGCGACCCGTGTTGCGGCTCGAGGAAGCGGTCGGCAGCGCATCGCGTGCCGTGCTCCGCCGAAGCTGCCCGGACGCAGCGATCTGCACCGCCTTTCGTTGCAAAGACGTATGCAGACGTGCCCTCAGTGAAACCACCGTTCATTATCCCATTGTGTTTGTAGTCTCCGCCCCCGCTCGCGGGCGCCTAGCTGGGCCTCCCCCCAGGGGTCTCACCCGGCTGGGTTGCACGCGCCGAGGGTGCGTGGAGCTGCACTCGCACAGGAGCGGCTCACTAAGGTACCTCTGTAGCTACTATCGGAGTAGCATTACCCGCATTCGCAAAACTGCGCGACCATGTCCGGTCGGGGGGAGCCCCCCCCGAGGGACCCACGTATTAGGGGGGAGCGCCCCGCGTTCCCACGCGCTGTAGTGCGGCGCGACATACGGGACAACACTATTGTCCCGTTTACGCCGATCGCACCCGCAGCAGCGCCACCATCACCACCAGCGCCTGAACCACTACCACGCTTCCGGATTTCATCCGGCGAGCGAAAGTCGCCAGACTCCGCACCTTTGTTCTCCGCCGATGTAGCTGGGCTTACATCGGGCGGCGAAGCACCGAAGCGTCCGCGGGCTGCCGACTCTTCGCCCGAATCCCTCGAGGGAGACGACAAGCGTCCGAAGACGGACCAGTCGCCGACCACCTCGCTGACAACGTCGTCCTCGTTCGACGTTCAGCTAACAGCCGAGCAAAGGACTCGGCCCACTCCACCGCCGGCCTCCTCGCCTCGGGACGACGGTGGCGTGCGACCGCTTGCAGAGAGCGCGTCGCAGGGATCCGCCTCGTGGCCTCGAGACTCGACGAGCTACGCCGGATTCACCTCGTTGCCGTCTCCAATGGCGACGTCCCGCCCCCCTACCCCTCAGGCCGGGCCATCCGGCTACGCCGCCGCCGCCGCCGCGCCGCCGTCACCCCGGGCGCTCCAGCAGCGCCAGGAAGAGCTGCAGCGCCAGCAAAAACCGCAGGCCACTACCGGAGCGAAGACAGCGCGCTCCGAATACCCTCCCATCACCGTGGAATGCCTCCCCAACTGGACGAGGCACTTCACCGCAGTCCGAGAAAAACTCGGACACGCTCCTAACGCCCGCCCGATGGGGAAGGGTGTCAGATTCCTCCCAAAGTCGGCGGAGGAATTTCGGGTGCTACAGAAGTACCTCCTCGACGCCGCTAAACAGGACCCCAACATCGCGTGGTTCTGTTATAGCCCAGCGTCGAGCCTGCCCAGCAAGGTAGCCATCAGAGGGCTACCACAGGACACCCCACCAGAGGAGGTCATCGCGGCGCTGCGATCCCTTGGGTATCCGGCGACCCAGGCGAGGGCCATACCACCGGTCAGAGGGCGGCACGGCTGCACATACTACGTGCAGCTGGAGCACCTGACCTTCGAAGAGCTCGGTCACCTGTACAGAGAGACCGAGCTCCTGTCGATGCCGGGCCTCACCATCGAGGCCTGGAAGGGCGGACGTGGCCCGCCCCAGTGTCACAGGTGCCAGCAGTTTGGCCATTCATCGGCCAACTGTCACCGGCCGCCTAAATGTGTCCGCTGTGCAGGCGGGCACCTGGCCCAGGACTGCGACAGGCCCCAGGAAGACGCGCCCAAGTGCGCGAATTGTGGTAAAGCGCACGTGGCGCGTGACCGACGATGCCCAGTCTTTCGCCGCGAGGCGCGGAAGCGCGGAATCGATGTCGCGCCGCCGCGCCCGGACGGGCAGGCGAAGAAGAGGGCAGGGAGGGGTGAGCAAGTTCCCCCCCCAACCGCAACACCCGCCGCCGCCATACGAGTCGCCGCAGCAGCCCCCGCCATCCCCGCAGTACGTCCCGCGGTAGCCGTACGCGCCACCCCTGCCCCCGCGGCACGGCCCGCAGTGGCCGTACTTGCCGCCCCCGCCCGACCCGCACTGAGTAGCGCCCCGCCGACGCCCGGCGTGTCCATTCAAGCTACTCGACGGGGGGAAGCGGGAGGGGCTAACATAGTCCAAGAGCCGGCGACCAAACAACCGCCGGCCTATATCCCGACCGCCCCAGCTACTCGACGGGGGGAAGCGGGCGGGGTTACCATAGACCAGGAGCCGGTGACTCTGCAACCGCCGGCAAACGACCCGACAGGCAGGGGGGAGCCCCTGCGACGGAAGAGAAACCGGCGCAGGCGCAGGCAGCCGAGGCCAGCAGATGCTGAGCCCGCCGCCGCGTCCACACCGCACCCCAGGCCGCCAACATCAACATCGTTGGCGGCGATACCCAAAACTGCCGAGGCGCCGAGAAGCCGCGGCCACCGACTGGCCACAGAAGAGGCGGAGCTGCGAGCTCCGCAATATCCTACGTTCCTCCCGCCACCCCTCGCGCAGGACTCGGGCATTAATAGTATTGTCCGGGTCCTTATCGAGGCGCTTATGGCGGCACTCACGCACTATTTGAGCAACAGGGACGTAGTCGGCGCCATCACGGCAGCAATTACCCAGTTTGGGAGGTCGTATCAATGACCTCCCTACGAATCCTATACTGGAACCCGGGCGGCATCAGAGGTCACGTCCGTGAGTTAACACTACTCGCCCAGTCGCAGGATATCCACGTCATCCTCCTGGGCGAAACTAAACTCACGGACAGCGTCGAGCTCCGCGTGCCCAACTACTTCGTGTATCGCCGCGATGAAGTCTCTCCCCGGGGCCGCCCGTACAGAGGTACGGCCGCTCTGGTGCGGAGGGACATCATACACGAAGAGCTGGAGCACACCCCGTTCACTAGCACCCGCACACAGGGGGTGCGAGTCAACGTGGGCAACCAGGAGCTCCGCATCTATGCCGCCTACAAACCACCCGGACTGACTTTCTGCAGCACTGATGTCGAGGCAATCTTCGGGCAGCAGGGACCTGCAGTGATCGTGGGCGATCTCAACGCGAAACATCACGCGTGGGGATCGCGAATCATCACTGCGGTCGGGAGGCACCTGCACGAAGATAGCGTGAGGAGCGGGTACGGTGTGGTGGGGCCGGGAGCGCCGACCCACATACCCACCGACAGCCGCTCCCAGCCAGACGTCATAGACATAGTGCTGCACCATGGACTGGACAACCCCTTTGATGTCGAGGTACTCTACGACCTCGACACGCAACACCTTCCGGTTCTGGTCAACCTAGCCACCCAGGGAGGCTTCTTAGTGCCTCGCCCGCCGCGGACGCGGACGAACTGGGAGCGCTACACCGCAGAGCTTGCCGGGCTTGAGCTAGCAGGCCCGACCACTACACCTTCGGGAGTCGACGATGCTGCTGCGTTCATCGCGGAGGCGATCATCGCCGCCAAGGCAGCAGCCACCACCACCACGTCGACTTCACCGGATACCAATCGAAGGAAGGACCTGCCGAGCTCGCTCCGCAATATGCTTAAGCGGAAGCGCACCCTGCGCCGCCTATGGGCCCGCACTCGTTGCCCCAGGGTGAAGACTGACCTGAACCGCCTTGCAGAGAGGATCGCGCGTGCCGTAGTCGCTCTCGACGAGGCGCGATGGGAGGATACCGTCGATCGAGCGACAGAACACGACACAGCGCTGTACTCCCTCTGCAAGAAACTCACCGGACAAGACACCCCCGTTTACCCGCTGCTCGATGCCGCGGGTAAACGCACCTATGCCGCCAAGGATCGTGCTGAGATTCTGGCGGCACACCTGGAACAGACATTTACGCCCAACGCCCCTAACACCTCCAACCTCCATGTCATCCGTCATCACGCGGCTGTCCAGGACAAGCTGGAAAGGTTCCTGTCGGCCCCTACACCGCCGCTCCGGGGAGAGGACTTCATCTCCCTGTCAGAGCTGCGGTCGGTCGCTGCTCGCCTTGATAAGCGAAAAGCGCCAGGCCCCGACGGAATCACTAACGCCGCGCTGATGCTGCTGCCCCGAACAGGTCTCGTAGCGCTCACGAGACTGTTCAACGGAGTACTCCGCACCGGCCACTTCCCAGAGGCGTGGAAGACCGGGAAGATCATCGTTCTTCCCAAGCCGGGGAAGGACCGCCGCCTGCCTGGAAGCTACCGGCCGATCACCCTGCTCTCGCACATAGCCAAGCTGTTTGAGCGTCTGCTGCTGCGTCGAGTCACGCCCCATCTGCCCCTGCGCGAGGAGCAGTTTGGATTCCGTAGCGGCCACTCGACGACGCTCCAGCTGGCGAGGGTAATCAACCACCTGACCAGTGAGCGGAACAACGGGCGCTACACCGTGGGGGTCTTTCTCGACATCGAGAAGGCCTTCGATCGTGTGTGGCACGCCGGGCTCCTGGTCAAAATACTGGACACCACCATGCCGCCTGCTTATGTGCGAGTGCTGGCATCATTTCTACACGGCCGTAGCTTTTACGTGGCAGTGGATGGTGCCGAATCCCAGCCACGCACCATCCAAGCCGGAGTACCCCAGGGCAGTTGTATATCGCCGCGCTTATACGCGGCGTATACGGATGACATCCCCACCCTGCGCCACCATCTGCGGGAAGGGGAGGAGGACGTGCTGTTGTCGCTGTTCGCCGACGACAGCGCGTATTTTGCGTCGTCCTACCATCAGATCGTCGCCACCAACCGCATGCAGCGTATGCTGGACTTGTTGCCGGAATGGCTGGACAAGTGGAGGATGGCCGTCAACGTCGGGAAGACGGCCGCTCTGCTCACCAGCCGCTCCAAGCCGCTACGTCAGCTGACTCTACGAGGCCAGGACGTAGAGTGGAAGACCACAGTAAGGTTTTTGGGGTGTGAGTTGGACCGCAGCCTGTGCATGATCCCCACGGTGAATCACGTCGTGGGTCGAGCTGCCGCTGCTAGGTCCAAGCTTCACGCGCTATTCACATCCCATCTACCTATGAACACCAAACTGCGGGTCTACGGTGCCTACGTCCGCTCGCGCTTGACGTATGCGGCACCCGCCTGGTACGCGTTATGTTCGGCGTACCAGAAGCGAAGACTGCAAGTCCAGCAGAACCGCTGCCTGCGACTGATCGTAGGAGCCCCGAGGTATGTGCGGAACGACGTCGTGCATCGGGATACCAAAATGCCGACCGTGGAGGAGTATGTCCGTCGCCTTGCGCGCCGGATGTTCGCGCGTGCGGACCACAGCGCGCACGTACACCTCCACGGCATCGCGCCACTCCATGCGCGACCACCCGATGGACGTTCCCTGCCTCGCGAGCTCCTGCGGTCACCGTCTCCGCGGCCCGATGCGGATGACGACGGCGACGACGAGGACGACGCGACGGGCGAGAGGGCGACACCACGGATTATGACACCACCGGATATGACACCACCTGACGACGACTTTGAGATCTGGGAGCTAATATTCCCAGACCTCCCCACCGAACCAGACATCCCTTAGGTCACCTAGGTGACCTGGGCTCACGGCCCAAATACCGACACCCTTAGGTCACCCAGGTGACCTCGGCCTACGGCCGAAACACAGACCGGGCTTAAGTGCCCGCGAGGAACTGCCCGGGCAAAGAGGTACGCCTCGAGGCCCGTACCCCGCTTACCCCCCACCCGGGGAGTCAGCGAGATGACCCTGCTGCAACATCAGTTCTTAACTGGTTTCTAAGTTGTTTAAAATATCACTTTGGATTTCGGCAACGAATATGAATCGGACATGAGAATTTTTTAGCCCATGGTTAACTTTTTCTATTTCTTGAGTCTTCTACGGATCGCCTCAATTCTGATTTTATCATGCAGAGATACTCCTACCATAACTGTTGCTATCGCTAGCTGAGCGATCCTGAGCTTTCTTTTGAGGCCCGTAACTGGCGACCAAGTTTAAGATCATCATCAGCTGTGATAGACAAGCGTTAAGAACGTGCAGCTCTTTCGAGGAATCACGGATTCGAATGCCGAGCAGGCACCAATGAGTTTTTCTATTAAAAGTTATGTGTCTAATTTATAATTGCAATTTATCACGTTCTTTTCGGTAATGAAAAAAATACGAGGAAACCTGTATATTTATTTATTTATTTATTCCTTAGAACTACCAACAGATTTACATGTGTAACTATACTAACATGGTTATATATCCTAGGGTTGCTAATGACATATAAATCTAATTAGAGGTAGTCACAGCGTGCTTAAAAGGTAACAAACATACAATAACTATAATAACTAAAATTAGAAGAAAAAAAAAATAGAAAATATAAAGTATAACAAACTTAGGGAAAATATGGGAAATAGCTTTGCATTGAGAATGGAGTATAAATTACGTCCTTACTCAATGCAAAGCTTTGTATAAGTGTTTTTTGAATAAATTTAATTTATTACTAATATCTATTGAGGTATTCTTACTGACAAATTCATTAAATTGCCTGCATATCCTAGGTAACACGGAGTAATGCCCTAAGTTTGTTTTATACATTTTGTGAGTAAAAACGGGAATGGGATGTCGTGGCAAGCGAGAGGGAATCTTAAACAATATCTGGCTTAACAGTTCTGGGTTGTCAATTAATCCATTTAAAAGCTTATATAAGAACAAGGTGTCATTAATTTTTCGTCTGTCTGATAAGGAATTGAGCTTAAACATGTTCATTCTCATCACATATGGCAATCTTTTTTTCGATCCTGTCAAGTACATTTGCGTAAATTTCCGTTGGATACTTTCTAACCTATCTTTATACATCTGATAATGAGGACACCAAATGACTGTACCGTACTCCAACTTGCTTCTAACTAAAGCAGTATATAAAAGTTTTTTCGTATGCATATTTTTAAAACCTTTAGAATGCCTAAATATAAAACCTAACATTTTTCGTGCTGACCTACAAATACTTTCAACGTGATGGTTAAACTTTAACTTAGCGTCTATTATAATACCCAAGTCACGAACAAATTCAAGTTTTTGAAGTACCTTATCGTTAATCACATATTTTGCATCAATAATTGTTTTATTTCGTGAGAATCTAATGAATGAGCATTTATCAGTGTTTAGGACCATGCCATTACTTGTACACCATTGTGCAACTTTATTGATGACCTGCTGCAGTAAATAAGTGTCATTCTGATTCAATATCTGTTTTGCTAATTTTAGGTCATCGGCAAAAATGTAACATTTGGAGTATTGAATACAATCAGTAATATCATTGATAAAGATATTGAACAACAGGGGTCCCAAGATTGATCCCTGAGGTACTCCAGAAGTTGCACAAAATTCGAGGGATGAATAACCCTTCACTACTACATTCGAATACCTAAGGTCAAGGTATGATGAAAACCAATGCAAGAGAGATCCACCAATGCCGAAAGTTGATAGTTTTGCTAAGAGTAATTTATGATTCACTTTGTCGAAGGCCTTCGAAAAATCCGTGTATACAGCGTCAACTTGCATCCGGGAGTCCACAGAATCAGATACATAGTTTATAAAACAAGCCAAATTTGTAATTGTAGACCTGGAATGCATAAATCCATGCTGTGCGCTTGACAGCGCTTGGTAAATATGACTTAACAAAATAGGTTGTATAATAGATTCAAAGACCTTCGACAACACACATAATATAGATATCGGCCTGTAGTTGCTTATATTTTCTCGACCTCCTTTCTTAAAGACTGGTACAATCCTCGCTCGTTTCCATAGATCAGGGAATATACCCGTACAAAGTGATTCGTTGAAAATTATGCTAACCGGTAGTGACAAAGAGTGTGCACACCTAACTAAAAGTAACGGAGATAAGCTATCAGGCCCAGCGCCCTTTCTAACGTCGAGTCTCTTCAACTTACAAAGGACTTCATTTTGTGTGATGTTACATGAACAAAGTGAGTTGCTGGAGACTAGTTGTAAATTAAAATTTAAACTGGTCGAGTTCCCTCTATCGTAAGTAGAAGCAAAGAATTCCGCAAATAAGTCACATGTACTCTGGGCATCGGAACTTATTCTATCCATGTAAATCATGCTGCATGGGTAGGTATTGGATGACTGTTTAGTATTTTTTAAATGAGTCCAAAAATATTTAGGATTTTTAGATAGGTTAATTTCAATTAATTTAATATAATTATTATAACATATATGAATAAGTTTTTTACAATCATCTCGATATATCTCTAGAAAATTCTACCAATCCGCATTGGATCCACATGGTAGCTCTTAGCTCCAATACCTATCTCCAAAAACGGAAAGAGGAGGCCTATGGCTAGCAGTGGGATGGTAACAGACCGTTGCTTTACTTTTTTTATGTCTTCGAACATACACTGTTCGAAGACTTTGTCTTCTAGCACTAAAAAATATTGGACGAAAGTTCTCGCGTAACTGCTTGAACCCTGCTCATCCGGATTGGGTTGGGCAATTGACTATTTTCTTGAAATTCTATAGTCATTTCGATACTGAAAGATGCTCCTTAGATAGAGGTTTACATCGCAAATTCAAACAGCTTTCCTCCTACAAGCTTAGGTAAATCCAATTTACCTAAAGTGTTATGAAACAACCACCTGGCTAAAAAATTCTTCAACCACAATTTTTCTTATCGATCCATTCGCGAACAATACGCAATTGTTTATCAAATTTCCAAAGTATATAAAACAATTCGAGCACAAATTGGAAAACAATATTGGCAACTCGTTCCTACAGAACGTAATTCAGTTGATTGCTCAAGATTTAATTGAAATGATGTTGGTTGTTAATTTGAAGTGACGCACGTCGATCTCAAGGACCTTGTACATTATTTTATCTTACAAAAATGAAATGTAAGTTCTGCTGACTTTTATTGTTTCATTGCAATTAAATTAGTTGTCTAATACGACCTTTAAGCATATTAAAATTATGAGAATCTTATGTAATCGATATTGATATAAGAATTTCAAAAGTTTATTAAACATTTTTCTCGAATGACAAGGGCAGCGGATCAAAAAAAGGCTGGGAAGAGACAGTGGCTAATTTTTATCTTTTAATTTTTTTAAGTCTTAGACTACGTACATATAACCACTTCCTATGATAGGTCATTTATATTTATTAGATGCAGCCCTCCAAAACGCGCCGCCTTAAGCCGAGGTTCGGTCTCGCAGGAGACACCCTTAAGGCGACGCCCCCTGTAGCGCGGGTGCTTGTAATGCACCCGCATGTATCACCTATTTCTTCTCGGCGATGCTTCAGCGCTCGCCCGTCTTATCGGTGACGCTGTCAAAGCCATTAGGGCTAACAGCATTAGTCATATTCGAAAAAAAAAAAAAAAAGGTCATTTATAAACTTTTTTCTATATAAACTTATATAAAATTTCGCATATGCTATGGGCAATTAATGAGTGCGTAATTAGGTCAACGAAATGTGGGAAAAATATGAAACTCAAACATAATTTATATTAAAAGAGGATTCATGTTATTTAAGGATTCATTTAATATGATATAAACGACGAATACATTACACACATAAATATATGTACATTCAGAGCTACGTGAAGGCTAGTTACCTTTTCTGAACTCACTTTATCGTTTTTTTCATAACATCACTATATAGTTTTTTTTATCGTCGAGAAGAATGTTTCTGCAGGTGGCTCAGTGGTATCTGCTTAAAAAACGTTATTGAATTCTAATATATATATATATATATATATATATATATATATATATATATATATATATATATATATATATATATATATATATATATATATATATTGTATTATATTTAAACATAAACAAAACAAAATACAGAACCAGTCGAAAACGAACGAAACGTGTACCCCGTTAAATTGTACTGCAGGTTTAAAAAGAGACAAGAAATGTCCAACTTAATATTTTCGATTAAATATATAATTTAATTAAACTAGATATTATCATATTTCTACGTATCATATTCTATATATCATAGTTTTTACAGAACCTATTTCCATAATTTATAGAATTAGGTGTTACTTTGCGGAGATTCATAATACAAAAGTAATAATAAAATTATTTTGCTTTAATCTGCGATGAAGTATAAAAACGGATTGTTCACTCTACATTTAGCTTTCTATTTTTTCTATTTTACTTCATCGCGGATTATATATTATAGCAAAATAATTTTATTATTACTTTTGAACCTATTTCCTATTAATTTTTGAATCTCCTACTCGTTTACATTGTCGTATAAAAGTTCTGGGATAGATATAAAATTCTTATATTCTTCACTCAGATGATATAAACGCTACTTCACCAGCTATATTATAAAATAAAACTGTTAATTAAGGCATGATACTTATAAATTCGTTACGCGCTCACAAAACTCAGGTTCGGAAACTTTTCAATTAATCAACATATTTAAAAGAGATCGTATTTTTTGAAAGGTCAGAAATATTAATACATCCACTCAACTTTTGTGAAAAACGAAACTTCCCTGAAACTTTTGTTTATGATCCTTTCAGTTTTAGCAGTAATAAAATTTGTGAACATTTTTACATAATTAATGTATTTTTTAACTTATCTTGTGTTTAAAGCTTTTAGCCGTCCTATTGACAAACAAATAAGACTCTGGTCACTTACACCGGTGTATTATTCAGACTGACATACGTAAAATTGTATGTGTGCAGAAGAGTACACTCAATTCACACTTGGCAGTAATTGTTTTACCGCCTTAAATGAGTCCTAAGAATCACGCAGTTTATCATTCTGCTACCCTTATCCCACTCTAGTGGCTAGTTATTTTACGATCGGCAGCTTGCCTGATGTCACCTTACCTTACGCCTTTTACAAATCCTTGGTAAGAAATGAGGGTGGTCTATTATACACGGCTCGATACCACACGGCGGCTCAACTTACCTTAGTCGCCTTCAACGACACCTGAGTAAGAAATGGGGGTGGTATATGCTACTCAGCCGGATACCACACGGCGGGTCAACTTATGATAGTCGCCTTATCATGTATTAGAAAAAAAACGCAGTTTATTTATTTATTTATTATGACAAGCCAATAGCATACATAAGGCAAAGTCTAGGTAAAACACTATTTAAGGCGAGTACAGCGTTGTCGTAAGAAGTTAGGTACGAAATTATTTATATTAATAAAAAGGACAAATTATATTTATACTTCAGGAAATTTTGATAAAAACTATTACTTAAACTTTAACTTTAATCCGTTAACATCGGTATTTAAAGAAACACAGTGGACCACCCTTTTAAATGTATTTTACTTAACTTTCTATGGTTTTACAATTACACTGTTTAGTACTCTTGAAACCAATAACTTGCGACTTTCAGAAAGTCGTCTGTCAACCTTTAACCTTAATTACTTTGAAATGTTAACGCAAATATACAATTTTTGTGAGAATTTTATTACAGAGACGCGCGGCCCATTCTTGAAAAAGGTTTTTAGATGTACACGTTTATTACAGATGTGCTTTTTCATGCAAAAGTTTTTTATACGCCAGACATCGTAAATTATTTTCGTACATTATTTATATATCCTTCTAAGTTTTAATTGAATATGATTTGATATGAATGGAAAACCGTATTCTATTTTTAAATTATACCCGTACCTATGCAAAAAGGATAAAACAGATTTAAGACTATTTTTAAAATAAGAATTTTGCAAGTTAAATTTGACCTACTTCCCGGTGTCCTATTGAGCTGAAATTTTACATACTTGTCTAATCAGGATGACAATGCATGTTTATGATAAGCGTAACCTGATGCTGCTGCCAGAAATAACTCACAGAGGGAACTCTTCAACGGTTAACAGCAGGATAATAAAAATTTTGTTAAAAGCTTTTTTTAAATAACTCGGACCATTGTAAAAACACAAAATAAATTATTCTTATGCAATATATACCTTCCCATTTTCAGTGTTACACGTCGTTCTAACCATATCATTAGGACTCAGCATAGATTGCTACAAGCATAAGTTCTTTTCACAAAACTTGGACACGGAACCTTCTTTATCAATACTATACGCCAGAGACAAAAAAAGCGATGCCATCACAAACGAATGTCTCACTGAAATGTATCCAAGAAACTTGTATAAATACCCGCTTCATATAGACCGGAATGACGTTCCTTGTATCATACATTGTGTGCTAAAGAAGTTTGGTATTATGTCTAACGATGGAGTCATAAATATACGCAATTATTACCGGAGAGTCCAAGCGATCCATCGTTATGATCCAAGAGTGTTAATATCGGATGTAGGCGAGACCTGCGCACAGAATATCAACGGAATGAATTTAGACCATGATATATGTAAAAAGGCAAAAGTATTTAATGATTGCACACAACTGTATGTTATTTCGTATAGAGACCTTGATGACTAGTTAATTAATACATGGGTGAACGAGCTTTACTCATTTTTTTAAGAAAATAAAAAAGATGCAATATGAAAAAAAAAGCTGATGATATATGGATTCGATCCGGATTTTAACTTAGACTACCCTTTTTCAATTGAGCTATTATAATTGCAAGTGACGTAATTAACCTTTGTTTTCTATAATATTGTCGCAGTTTTTTAATGGCTCAAAATATTGATAAAATGACTTTTTAAAATGAAACCTTGTTAGATCGATTTATCGAACGTTAAACTCTGTACATACTAAGTTTCATGAAAATCGTTGCAGCCCTTTCTGAAATTATTGTATTTCTTGTTTAATACTTTTCTACTTTTTTAAATAAAAATGAATGTTATTTAATTTGACAAATGTTTATTTGATACCTTTAAACTTTTAAATTATGCAAACAAAGGTTGCGAATGATCCACCGCTAAACGTGATTTATAGTGCTACTATCGGATGATGGAAATTCTTTGGTCAATATTTGCTAACCTTGAAATATTGTTAACGCTGGCTTAGTTGCTGATGCAATGCTTCGGCGCGGTAAACTTTTCATTAAAATAAATGAAAGATAAAAACTTTCATTAAATTAAACCATTGATATAGAATTACTAGCTTTTACCCGCGACTTCTTTCGCGTGTACAGTTTTAGTGTGCTAGCTCGATAATGGCGCTTTTTAATTTCATCCTATCCCTGTAGAATTAACAGGTATTTTACGACAAGCCGCCTGCTTGACGTCAAGCCACATTAGTCGCCTTTTACAACACCTCGGTAAGAAATAGGGGTGGTCTATTCTACTCAGCCAGATACCACACAGCGGGTCAACTTACCTTACTTGCTTTTTACACCTTTGTCTTTATTTAGTTTTAATAAAACATTGTCTAAATTAGCAGTGTATACAATAAAGGTATCATAAATAAAAAATAATAATAAATAAGAAAAGAGGGGGGTCCATTATATTTAGCCGGATCCCACAGGGTGATCATTGCATACTGTTTGTATTGGCAAATTCATACTGTTTAAAAACTTCAGTCTTTAAGACTGGAATACTGCGGGATAAAGTAAAATATTTTTATCGTTTATTCTGCGTAAATCTAATATGTTTAAAGTCTGAAATTTATTGCGGGATTTTATTACATAAATGTAGAACTTAAGTCATAAATAATTTTTATTCCTTGACGTAGCAAGATGATGGCAATATGAGATCTAAATTACTGTATTAATATGTACCATTTAAAGAGCTTTATTTAGATCCGCATAATTTATAGAATTTGGTGTTACTTTGCGAAATTCCATAGTACAAAAATTATGATAGAATCATTTTTCTATAATCCGCGTTTATTAAGAAAATCTATGTAATGTAGGAAGCAAAACCGTGCCCACACCTTATACATGCAGTATTAGCTACCACTAGTTGAGATAGTCGTAGTGCTTGTATAGTGTGCTGTTGGTGGTGGTGTCTTATGATAAATGAGGTAGCTGATCCTGTATATATAAGGTATGAGATCATGTTTTGTTTTCTACACTTAGCATCATCCTCCTGCCCTTATCCCACTCTAAAGTGGTGTCGGCACAACATGTTATAAACATGCTGTCACATAATTTGGCTGTGTTTTTACGACCGGCCGCCTGCCTGACTTCAACTTACCTTAGTCGTATTTTACGACACCTCGGTAAGAAATGAGGTTGGTTTATTCTACTCAGCCGGATACCACATTACACTTAGCATTACATAGATTTTCTTAATAGTGAACGTGTGTAGTGCTTGTGTATTGTGGTGGCGGTGGTGGAGGTTTGTGCATAAGTTTTTATGAATACTGGATATATCAGATATGAAAACCGATACATTTAGCATTATTTATAAGATGAAGTAAATAGAAATACTTCAGCCCGGATTATAGTAAAATTATATCATTGTTAACTTTGTAATTAGGGTCTCCAAAAGAAACGCCTAATTCTATAAATTATTTCATAGTACCATTTAAATACATTTGCCGTATGGTATCCGGCTGAGTAGAATAGACCACCCTCATTTCCTACCAAGGTAAAAGGCGACTAAAGGAAGTTGACCCACTATGTGGTATTCGGTTAAGTAGAATAGACCACCGTCTTTCTTACCGAAGTGTCGTAAAAGGTGACTAAGGTAAGCTGACCAACCGTGTGGTAATTTGAGTTGAGTTGAGTTGTTGGGCTAAGGTAAGTTGATACACCGTGTGATATCTGGCTGAGTAGAATAGACTACTCTTATTTCTTACCGAGGTGTCGCAATATACGACTAAGGTAAAATCAATCATGTGGGAACATGTATATAATCTTGTGCCAATTTATCTTAGAATGTTATAAGGCAGAAGAATGATGATACCATTTAAATACGAAGACATAACTGAAATAAAATGAAATTTTGCAGATAAATGATTCAGTCAATTTGATGGCTGACATAGATCACGTATATTGAAGGCTTAGCGTAATTGCTGCAAACTGGGTGCCATAAATTGCTACGTATAACATTTCCAGCGGCCATTTGTCATATCTTCTAACAGATATATTGCACAATTAATTGAATAATATTGCTAGTGAGATATCATATTCCACTCTGTTTGAACAGGGACATAGGATGCTGTTCAATGCTTCTGGACGTTAATTGATATAATACCCTTCAATATGTTCTGGGGTGTGCTATCCGGCTGAGTAGAATAGACTACCCTTTCTTACCCAGGTATCGTAAAAGGCGACTAAGGTAAGCTGACCAACCATGTGGTATTTGGCTGAGCAGAATGAACTACCCTTTTTTCTTACCGAAGTGTCGTAAAAAGTAATGTAATCTGACCCGCCATGAGGAAACCGACTGAGTAGACCATCTTCTTTTCTTACCATAAAGGTAAGTTGACGTCAAGCAGGCGGCCGTTCGTAAAATACCTAAAATAACATAGTTAATACATGTTGTGCCAACCCAGTCCGTGTGGTTTCTCGGACGCCCATCTAAAAAGATCCCCGAGGCGGTCGATGCACCTGGTGATCTCGATGCATCGATTAGCGGAGGGAGGGGCGACTTTTAGAGAGGCCCCGACCCAGAGGTGGCGCACTCTGGGGTTCAGAGTTGTTGCTCGCGGGGATGGGGGCAATGTGTACAACGGTACCCTGCCCCCGCCACCGGTAGCGTGGTGGAGCACTGTCAGGTTTTTAGTCGGTGCGAGTCCGACATACCCGCCGCTCATCCCTGTAGGGTGGTGATGACCCATAATGGGTTTAACTGACATAAAAAAAACCCTAGTTCAAGTGGGATGAGAATGACTGGCAGGAGAATGATGAATATATTGAATAATATTGCTGGCAAGTTATAATGTTCCACTCTGTTTGAACAGGGCTTATAATTGGATGCTCCTCGATCGGTATCGCTCGATCATGTGACAACATGTTTAAACATGTTGTACCGACTCCACTTAGAGTGGGATAAGGGATGATAAATTCATTATTTTTTATATCAAGACTTTTTTTTAAATAATTTATTGACACAAAACAATGTTCACATAAATATTGGTTAACGATACTGGTATAAATTCGTTGAACGGATATAGGCAATCGTTTACTTGGAATGGGGCTTATCACATATATGGGGTTAACGTTGAGTGCAAAATGGAGTTTTCGGGATTAAGGCGATGGTAAAAAGGATTTTCGGGTTGTCTCACTCAATGTGGGCTGAAGTTAAGTTTGATATTAGATCGATTTAAGAACTATCTTCAAAACAACTATTTTCATTTAAAAATAATATTTATTTAAGATTCGTGAACGGTCTTCTTCATCATCGTACTGCCTTTATCCCGCTCTAAGTGGGTTCGGCACAACATGTTATAAACATGCATGATTTGGCTACATATTTTGCGACCGGCCGTCTGCCTGACGTCAATTTATCTTAGTCGTATTTTACGACACCTGAGTTAGAAATAGGGTGATCTATTCAACTCAGCCGGATACCACACGGTGGGTCAACTTAACTTAGTCACATTTTACGAGACCTCGGTAACGACTTTGCCGTTACATCGCTTTAAAAACAGTGTATGAAATACAATACAGTGTATGTATATACTGTTAACGATTATATAGATTATAAGAATGCGTAGATGTAGCGACTCCTTTACCTTGTACAAGATAGAAATGACTAAATTTAACTAGTTATAAGAATTATATTTTGCAAAGAGCAGCTGCCGAGTTTGTTTCTGGCTCTTCTCGGTAGGATCAGCTTTCCGAACAAGTTTACTTCATCATCATAATGCAGTTGAAAACCAAGATCTCAAAATGCACTTAAGATCAAACTTCTTATGATTGTTTCAGATTTATTGTTGTTGTTTTCTCTGTTCATCTCTTCAGTTTACGCGCGCATTTCAGTAATGTACGCACACGAGAAACTGACAGATATGGTGGCTGAACAGTGTTTAATAGAAATGTTCCCAAAAGGCAAACGCATCGAGCTCCAAGAATCTGATGAGTCGTGTATAATTTTCTGTGTTTTGAAGAAATTCGGCATCATGAACGGCAGTGGGCAGATAAACTTAGATGTATACAGGTAAATTGGTGATATTAATACTAATATAACAAGAACGATCATCTTTTCTTAATATATATTCTGTTGTCCTTATCCCACTCTAAGTGGGGTCGGCACAACATGTTTTTATCTTCCGTTCTCTCCTATCATTCGTCAACACTGGCGCTACCTCTTATATGATTTACCAGTATCAATCCGCAAATCTCTTTCCCTTTCGGTATTTAAGTTACAGACTACAAAATATTTATCTTAAATAAATATATTAGTAGCATCTTTTCATATATTTATTTTACCAAAATTAATTAATAGATTAAATAGTTAAATTTATATAAACTTGTCTCTGTATTTCCCGTATTCTCTTTCTTCTTCAATTCTTGTCCTTTTCCTTTTGTTACTTAAAGGTTGACTGGAAGTGATCCCTTTTAGGGATAAGTCCGCCTTTATACGTGTGTTTTTTTACTTTTTCTTTCTCTTTTCTAAATATGTATCAAAAGAAATAAATAAATGTAAAGCATGTCATACTTCACACAATCCAACCAGCCCTTTTTAGACCTCCTTCTAGTCATATATAAAGCCACATTTATATTCATATTAAATACTACTTAGTATTATCTATAGTGCAAATATTAATCTAGGCATATAGTTTTTAGTTATTTTTCTTTCTATATTACCGGTATTTCACTCCTTATGTATGTCCTTTTCCTTCTGCTACTCAAATGCTGACTGGAAGAAATCCCTTTTAGGGATAAGTCCGCCTTTGTACAGGTGCCATTTTTTTTCTTACTCTTTTCTAACATATGGATGTAACGTGCCACAGTAACGCGTGGCCGGAGTTGCTTATAAAAATAAAACATATAAGTTTTACTTTTATCCACTCAAACATAAAAAAAGACAGACAAATTTGTTGGTTTTTCGACCCTGGGTGTATATTTGTATTTAAAATTATATAGGAATATATTTACCAGTTGTCTGTCACCCATAACACGGGTATTAAGTTGCTTAATTTGGGCTCGGACGACCGTGTGTGTAAGTGTCCCATTTATTTATATTTTATGCACACAAACATAAAGAATAAAGAACTATAGTAAATATGTCTAGTATAAGTCCAAGTTCCATTAAACCTTAAAAACTTGGTGGACGTAAACCAGCATTAGTTTGGCATAGACAAATTAGCTAAATCCTAAATGTCACAGTATGTTCGCGAAGATAACTGGAAGGAATTGCGTTGAGATCCATTGTACTAGGATGAAGTTTATAGCATATTAAAACTTCCTTTAGAATGCTGGGATAAATTTACAGCTGATGTTTTGAAAAGGCACTTTTAAGACATTATACAAGTTTTTATGGTATGAATATAGCTTAAAAGTTTGCTTTTAATTTTAATTCTCAGTACCTGGGAGCCTAGCTCGGTAAATTTTAAAATGATTTGAATGATGAAAAAAATTAAAAAAAATTGAAAAGAAAAATAAAAATAATAATAGGGCAGGTGGGGCTCGATCCTAGGATTAAGACCTCTCTAGACCGCCCGTTTCCCAAATGAACTACCATGACTTTACGTTTGACAGCGAAAAATTGTGTATAATCTAAATAATCTTTTTGATGTTTCTTTTAAAATTAAAAGTTTAACATTTCCGCTACAACTGTTACCGCAAATATGATGTGTAGGAAGTTATTTACAAAAGCATACGTGGGTGGGTCGAGGGTTAAGTTGCGAAACTCCGGAAGTTTGTTGTAACAATAATAACAAGGGGTTTAAACTTTCCTATTAAAGCGCTATTAAGCATCATTTTGTACTCAATTTATGAAAGGCTTTTGCTAATTAGACTCTTAATTTTTCTCCGTGTAACTATTAATTTGGACTTAGTCATCATAAACATTCTATAAAGTTAAAATAAGATAATTTTTGGTATTTACCAAAAAAATATTCTGAATATATGTACGTTTCTATAAACAATTATTTTATTTCAGTTTTGTCGTTGCAGTTTTCAGTTTTTTAAGTTTCAAATTCGGTGCAACAAAGTGTTGGAATGTCCTGCCACCCCCGTTACGTAGCGTACAAACTAAATCTCACTTTAGAATTAAACTGAAATCTTATTTTTTTAATATACAATAATCAGTTTTGTAAATATATAAAAGGTATATCTATCTTTATTTATGTAAACATTCTTAAATTTCATCTTTATCCACCTTAATGTTAAGTTAAAATTCGTGTTAAGTTTGTATGTTGCACACTATATAACTATCGCTCCATTCTAGCTAAGTCGTGCCAGTACTTCGGTTTATAAATCCACTGTCACTCTTTCGAATATTTAATTTACTTGCAAAATTACCTATTGTATTTTATATATAATTTATAAAGGTTACTAGCGGCCTGCCCCTGCTTCGCACGGGTGTAAAATATATATCCCATGTCAGTCAGTGTAAAAAAATGATTTAAATCGATCCAGTAGTTTTGATTTATTCATTACTGCCCGTGGCCCGCACGCGCTAAATTTGGAGAAAAACAATTTCCTTTCCCTATACCAAGAAGATTTCCTGCTATCTTTGGAATATCTAAATTCATATAGTACATTTTTACTTATTTACTTTTACATTTTCCCTATGTATTTTACTTTTACTATTAATTACAGAATGTCTTTAAACAAACTCTTGAAAGAGGGACATAGCTGCTAAAGTCGAAGGCAAGCCGCGGCGTCCTCACGGCATTTTATATCTGTAATATCTCCGAAAATGTTCACTTAAATTACATGCTGTAAACGGCCATATTGATCTATATTAAATCAACTATTTATTTAAGGTACTCAATTGGATAAGGATTAATGCTGTATAGTATAAGAATTGCTTCAAAAATAAGGCATTATTTTTCGTAAAAAGTAAACGACAAAAAATGCTTTAGTGGGTTATCCATAAGCGATAGACATATACCATCGCGGACTTTTCTGTAGACCTTTTCAATGTGTACAAATACTTAGTACATTATTTTGATAAATCTCGTAGGGTTTAGCCTGCGTTTGCAATGTAAGCGGAAAAAAATGTAATTATTTACAGAAACCTTAAAAATTACAGTATTTCTCTACTCCGTATTGAATGTTACCATACGTACAAACCTTCCTCTGGAATCACTCTATCTATTAAAAAAAACCGCATCAAAATCTGTTGCGTAGTTTTAAAGTTTTATGCATACGTAGGGAAATATGGACTTTGTTTTATAATATGTAGTGATAGTGATTGTTACTTTCCTCGCTAGAGAGCTCCGATCATAAATGCGTCCGATCGCTGCTAAATTCAAATGATTAAAGGGCGAACCGCGTTTTTTTTCGAATTTGACTAATGCTGTTAGCCCTAATGGCTTTGACAGCGTCACCGATATGACGGGCGAGCGCGGAAGCATCGCCGAGAGGCGAACCGCGACCTCCGACGCGCTATTTATAGGCTCGCGGCGCGGCCCCTGCATTTTAAATCTGTAATATCTTCGAAACTGTTTATTTAAATTTCATGCTGTAAAGGGTCATATTGATCAATATTAAATAAAAAATATATTTAAGGTTCTTAATTGGATAAGGATTAATGCTGTATTGTATAAAAATTGCTTTGAACATAAGGCATCATTTTTCGTAAAAAGTAAATGAAAAAAACTGCTATTGTGGGTTATCCATAAGAGATAGATATATACCATCGCGGACTTTTCTGTAGACCTTTTTAAGGTGTACAAATACTTAGTACATCATTTTGATAAATCTCGTAGGGCTTAGCCTGCGTTTGCAATGTAAGCGGAAAAAAATGTAATTATTTACAGAAACCTAAAAAATTACATTATTTCTCTACTTCGTATTGAATGTTATTATACGTACAAACCTTCCTCTGGAATCACTCTATCTATTAAAAAAAACCGCATCAAAATCGGTTGCGTAGTTTTAAAGTTTTATGCGTACATACGGAAATATGGACTTTGTTTTATAATATGTAGTGATACGTAATAATTGAATAATATTTATACCTGTCGAAAATCAGCGTAGAGCTCACCGTCCTTATAAGTCTGAGTGGTTATCCTATTTCTTTTTCATCACACCGACACACAACGTATATAAAATATATAATATAAAAGTTTTTTAACTCTTTTTTATGTGCATTTCTATTTTTCTTTAAATTTTCTATTGTTTTAACTCTAACCGTAATGTGTGTAGAAAAGAAATTCTATTCTATCTACACTGACTTGTCCGACACCTATAACACAAGTATTAAGTTGCTCACTTTGGGGACAGACGACCGTGTGTACAAGTGTCCCATATATTTATATTTATACTCATTTATAAAAACGAAAGTCTGTCTGTCTGTCCGTGTCCAATCTGCTGGACCAATAGTGTTAAAATGTGGTACAATCGTAGATTATACACCAGGCTTATATATTAAAATATTCCTTTTTATCATAGAACAGGATAAAATATATAAACGAGAAAAACACATCATAATTAGGGTATGTGAGTACTTCCTCCTCCTCGAGTCGCCTTCCTCAATGCTGAGGGTCGTGACCCCCACTACGGATAACTTTGGTGCGAACTATGTTGCGCATGACAAGTCGCTATTCATTTGTGATCTTTCCATTGTGGGGGGGTTTTCTTGGGAAAAATATTTAAGTGGTGGGTTCCCGCGTCCTTCCACTCTCAGTCTTTAAGAGGTCATTTAACTCCTCACGGCTCCTGTAGCCGCTTCGAGCCTTAGGTTACTTCGAAGTTGTAGGGTTAATTAACTGCCGCCCGATGCTCGGCGTTGACTATTTTAACGCCGGGTTAGGTCTTTCCCTGACCAACCTTCCTCATTTTGCATCCGGGCTTGGGACCGGCAATGGCGGAGTGAGTACTTAAGTTAACGCATTTTTTTTAGGAAACGAGTCCGGCAAGCTCATCAGTTAGACAGTCACAATTTGGTGGACGACAAAGGTGGTGCGTGTGTAGAAAGTGCTGAAGCTACGCAGCATAAACAAGATGTTTGCAAGAAGGCCAAAGTTTTTAACGACTGCACTCATTTGTATAGATTACTGTTTTAATAAAGCTGTAGATAAAATGTTGTATTTATTTATTCGTTAGAAAGCTTTGCAACTTGTTGAGATAATTTGATCGTTGTAATCACTATCACTACATATTATAAAACAAAGTCCATATATCCCTATGTACGCATAAAACTTTAAAACTACGCAACAGATGTTGATGCGGTTTTTTTTATTAGATAGAGTGATTCAAGAGGAAGGTTTGTGCGTATAATAACATTCAATACGGAGTAGAGATAAACTGTAATTTTTGAGGTTTCTGTAAACAATTACATTTTTTTCCGCTTACATTGCAAACGCTGGCTAAACCCTACGAGATTTATCAAAATCATGTACTAAGTATTTGTACACCTTGAAATGGTCTACAGAAAAGTCCGCGATGGTATATGTCTATCTCTTATGGATAACCCACTATAGCATTTTTTGTCATTTACTTTTTACGAAAAATAATGCCACATTTTTGAAGCAATTTTTAAACAATACAGCATTAATCCTTATCCAATTAAGTACCTCAAATAAATAGTTGATTTAATATAGATCAATATGGCCGTTTACAGTATGTAATTTAAGTGAACATTTTCGGAGATATTACAGATTTAAAATGCCGTGAGGACGCCGCGCTTCACCCTCACACTTCGACTTTAGCAGCTATGTCGCTCTTTCAAAAGTTTGTTTAAAGACATTCTGTAATTAATTGTAAAAATAAAATACATAGGGAAAATTTAAAAGTAAATAAGTAAAAATGTACTATATGAATTTAGATATTCCAAAGATAGCAGGAAATCTTCTTGGTATAGGGAAAGGAAATTGTTTTTCTCCAAATTTAACGCTTGCGGGCCACGGGCAGTACCGAATAAATCAAAACTACTGGATCGATTTTAATCATTTTTTTACACTGACTGACATGGGATATATATTTTATACCCGTGCAAAGCAGGGACAGGCCGCTAGTATCTAATATTATACATTAAATATCAATATAAAAAAAATCGTTAATCCCTGTTTTTGAACACCAAAAAATCCTAAAACGTAGACATGAATTACAATGATTTTTTGGTTATCGAACGTAATGCTGTGATAGCCTAATGGTAACAATTGGAACCACGAAGTTTGAAAACCAGGGTTCAAGTCCAACATGTCACCGGCACTTTCTTTACTATTTTTTTTATTTTCATATTTTTATATACTTTACATATTTAAAAAATCGCAAGGCTCGGTCACCTACTGTTTGTATAAGCTTGTCAAGGTTTTACCTTAGTGTGGATTACATTTATTCTATTTGTATTTGTATTTGTATTTGTATCCGTATCCGTATCCGTATCCGTATCCGTATCCGTATCCGCATCCGCATCCGCATCCGCATCCGCATCAGCATCCGCATCCGCTTCCGCATCCGCAACCGCATCCGCAACCGCAACCGCTAACGCAGCCGCAGCCTCAATCGCAACCGCAACCGCAACCGCATCCGCAACCGCATCCGCATCCGCATCCGCATCCGCATCCGCATCCGCATCCGCATCCGCATCCCTATCCGTATCCCTATCCGTATCCGTATCCCTATCCGTATCCCTATCCGTATCCCTATCCCTATCCGTATCCCTATCCCTATCCCTATCCCTATACCTATACATATCCCTATCCCTATCCCTATCCCTATCCCTATACCTATCCCTATACCTATCCCTACCCCTACGCCTACCCCTACGCCTATGCCTACGCCTACGCCTACGCCTACCCCTACCCCTATCACTGTCCCTACCCCTACCCCTACCCCTACCCCTACCCCTACCCCTACCCCTACCCCTACCCCTATCACTGTCCCTATCCCTATCCCTATCCTATCCCTATCCCTATCCTATCCCTATCCCTATCCCTATCCCTATCCTATCCCTATCCCTATCCATATCCCTATCCCTATTCCTATCCCTATCCTTATCCCTATCCCTAACCCTAACCCTAACCCTATCCCTATTCCTATTTCTATTCGTATTCTGATTCTTATTCGTACCCGTACCCGTACCCGTAGCCGTAGCCGTAGCCGATGCCGTAGCCGTAGCCGTAGCCGTAGCCGTTTCTTGTGTCGCCAGGGGAATGTTACTCGAACGAACAGTAACACTATTACGAGTCCAAAACTAGACACAACACTAAATTTAGGCACTGCACTTTATATTGCAAGTCCTAGACGAATTTTTCGATGTTTTATAATGAATTTGATGCGAATTATTTATAGCGATCGAACGGCCATTAGCGAAGGTTCCGCGCTCACGAAGACACTCGCACGGCGACAGGCGACCCGATCGGCGAGTGGCGTTTTCATTGCTACCCACATATCGGTGAATAAAAAAATTACAATTTACAAAAATGACAATGACCAGAGACAAAAAGATAATACAAAATAAATAGAATTATTAAATATTTACGAACAAGGCGACTGAGGTTAGTTGAAGGCAGGCACACAGACGGTCTTAAAATACCTAGCCAGATTATGTGTCAACATGTTTATCATGTTATAAATCCACTTAATTATTAATGATAATTAGTTGTTTTATGTCATGAGTCTATTAAAAAATAATTCAAATTCATTCGATAACTGGAGGAAATTATGTTCACAAAATTTAAGTTACCTTCAGCTGATATTTTCTGAATATAGCATACAGTTGACAAAGAGCCATATTTGGCTTGTCAAGCGAAAATGATATTTCGCTTGGTTTAACACTTATTATTGCCAAGACATGTCTATTTGGACTATAATTTCCTGTTTATTTTCAACCTAACGTATAGGTAATGTATTTGAGATGCCATTTTTTTGATGGTCCGTTGACGCAGTGGGTAGTGACCCTACCTTCAGCACCGCGGGTCGCGGATTTGATTCCCACCGAGGGCCAACATTTGTTTGCGGTAGCTACTAAAATATAAATTTGTAATTACCTGTTGTCATCTATTAACAACTGCCCAAAACCTCAGAACTGTAGCCCGTTGTTTAATTAGAATTTAATATTACCCGTACCCGTACCCGTGTCCGTATCCGCAGCCGCAGCCGCAGCTGCATCTGCATCCGCATCCGCATCCGCATACGCATCCGCATCCGCATCCGCATCCGCATCCGCATCCGCATCCGCATCCGCATCCGCATCCGCATCCGCATCCGCATCCGCATCCGCATCCGCATCCGCATCCGCATCCGCATCCGCATCCGCATCCGCAACCGCATCCGCATCCGCATCCGCATCCGCATCCGCATCCGCATCCGCATCCGCATCCGCATCCGCATCCGCATCCGCATCCGCATCCGCATCCGCATCCGCATCCGCATCCGCATCCGCATCCGCATCCGCATCCGCAACCGCAACCGCATCCGCATCCGCACCCGCATCCGCATCCGCATCCGCATCCGCATCCGCATCCGCATCCGCATCCGCATCCGCAACCGCAACCGCAACCGCATCCGCAACCGCATCCGCATCCGCATCCGCATCCGCATCCGCATCCGCATCCGCATCCGCATCCCCTATCCCTATCCCTATCTTTATCTTTATCTTTATCTTTATCCCTATCCCTATCCCTATCCCTATCCCTATCCCTATCCCTATCCCTATCCCTATCCCTATCCCTATCCCTGTCCCTATCTTTATCCCTATCCCTATCCCTAACCCTAACCCTAATTCTATCCCTATCCCTAACCCTATCCCTATTCCTATTCGTATTCGTATTCTTATTCGTACCCGTACCCGTACCCGTAGCCGTAGCCGATGCCGTAGCCGTAGCCGTAGCCTTAGCCGTAGCCGTAGCCGTTTCTTGTGTCGCCAGGGGAATGTTACTCGAACGAACAGTAACACTATTACGAGTCCAAAACTAGACACAACACTAAATTTAGGCACTGCACTTTATATTGCAAGTCCTAGACGAATTTTTCGATGTTTTATAATGAATTTGATGCGAATTATTTATAGCGATCGAACGGCCATTAGCGAAGGTTCCGCGCTCACGAAGACACTCGCACGGCGACAGGCGACCCGATCGGCGAGTGGCGTTTTCATTGCTACCCACATATCGGTGAATAAAAAAATTACAATTTACAAAAATGACAATGACCAGAGACAAAAAGATAATACAAAATAAATAGAATTATTAAATATTTACGAACAAGGCGACTGAGGTTAGTTGAAGGCAGGCACACAGACGGTCTTAAAATACCTAGCCAGATTATGTGTCAACATGTTTATCATGTTATAAATCCACTTAATTATTAATGATAATTAGTTGTTTTATGTCATGAGTCTATTAAAAAATAATTCAAATTCATTCGATAACTGGAGGAAATTATGTTCAAAAAATTTAAGTAACCTTTAGCTGATATTTTCTGAATACAGCATACAGTTGACAAAGAGCCATATTTGGCTTGTCAAGCGAAAATGATATTTCGCTTGGTTTAACACTTATTATTGCCAAGACATGTCTATTTGGACTATAATTTCCTGTTTATTTTCAACCTAACGTATAGGTAATGTATTTGAGATGCCATTTTTTTGATGGTCCGTTGACGCAGTGGGTAGTGACCCTACCTTCAGCACCGCGGGTCGCGGATTTGATTCCCACCGAGGGCCAACATTTGTTTGCGGTAGCTACTAAAATATAAATTTGTAATTACCTGTTGTCATCTATTAACAACTGCCCAAAACCTCAGAAATGTAGCCCGTTGTTTAATTAGAATTTAATATTATCCGTACCCGTACCCGTGTCCGTATCCGCAGCCGCAGCCGCAGCTGCATCTGCATCCGCATCCGCATCCGCATACGCATCCGCATCCGCATCCGCAACCGCATCCGCATCCGCATCCGCATCCGCATCCGCAACCGCATCCGCATCCGCATCCGCATCCGCATCCGCATCCGCATCCGCATCCGCATCCGCATCCGCATCCGCATCCGCATCCGCATCCGCATCCGCATCCGCATCCGCATCCGCAACCGCAACCGCAACCGCATCCGCATCCGCATCCGCATCCGCATCCGCATCCGCATCCGCATCCGCATCCGCATCCGCATCCGCATCCGCATCCGCATCCGCAACCGCATACGCATCCGCATCCGCATCCGCATCCGCATCCGCATCCGCATCCGCATCCGCATCCGCATCCGCATCCGCATCCGCAACCGCAACCGCATCCGCATCCGCAACCGCAACCGCATCCGCATCCGCATCCGCATCCGCATCCGCATCCGCATCCGCATCCGCATCCGCATCCCCTATCCCTATCCCTATCCCTATCCCTATCCCTATCCCTATCTTTATCTTTATCCCTATCCCTATCCCTATCCCTGTCCCTATCTTTATCCCTATCCCTATCCCTATCCCTAACCCTAACCCTAACTCTATCCCTATCCCTAACCCTATCCCTATTCCTATTCCTATTCGTATTCGTATTCTTATTCGTACCCGTACCCGTACCCGTACCCGTACCCGTACCCGTAGCCGTAGCCGTAGCCGTAGCCGATGCCGTAGCCGTAGCCGTAGCCTTAGCCGTAGCCGTAGCCGTTTCTTGTGTCGCCAGGGGAATGTTACTCGAACGAACAGTAACACTATTACGAGTCCAAAACTAGACACAACACTAAATTTAGGCACTGCACTTTATATTGCAAGTCCTAGACGAATTTTTCGATGTTTTATAATGAATTTGATGCGAATTATTTATAGCGATCGAACGGCCATTAGCGAAGGTTCCGCGCTCACGAAGACACTCGCACGGCGACAGGCGACCCGATCGGCGAGTGGCGTTTTCATTGCTACCCACATATCGGTGAATAAAAAAATTACAATTTACAAAAATGACAATGACCAGAGACAAAAAGATAATACAAAATAAATAGAATTATTAAATATTTACGAACAAGGCGACTGAGGTTAGTTGAAGGCAGGCACACAGACGGTCTTAAAATACCTAGCCAGATTATGTGTCAACATGTTTATCATGTTATAAATCCACTTAATTATTAATGGTAATTAGTTGTTTTATGTCATGAGTCTATTAAAAAATAATTCAAATTCATTCGATAACTGGAGGAAATTATGTTCAAAAAATTTAAGTTACCTTTAGCTGATATTTTCTGAATACAGCATACAGTTGACAAAGAGCCATATTTGGCTTGTCAAGCGAAAATGATATTTCGCTTGGTTTAACACTTATTATTGCCAAGACATGTCTATTTGGACTATAATTTCCTGTTTATTTTCAACCTAACGTATAGGTAATGTATTTGAGATGCCATTTTTTTGATGGTCCGTTGACGCAGTGGGTAGTGACCCTACCTTCAGCACCGCGGGTCGCGGATTTGATTCCCACCGAGGGCCAACATTTGTTTGCGGTAGCTACTAAAATATAAATTTGTAATTACCTGTTGTCATCTATTAACAACTGCCCAAAACCTCAGAACTGTAGCCCGTTGTTTAATTAGAATTTAATATTATCCGTACCCGTACCCGTGTCCGTATCCGCAGCCGCAGCCGCAGCTGCATCTGCATCCGCATCCGCATCCGCATACGCATCCGCATCCGCATCCGCATCCGCAACCGCATCCGCATCCGCATCCCCTATCCCTATCCCTATCCCTATCCCTATCCTTATCTTTATCTTTATCCCTATCCCTATCCCTGTCCCTATCTTTATCCCTATCCCTATCCCTATCCCTATCCCTATCCCTAACCCTAACCCTAACTCTATCCCTATCCCTAACCCTATCCCTATTCCTATTCGTATTCGTATTCTTATTCGTACCCGTACCCGTACCCGTACCCGTACCCGTAGCCGTAGCCGTAGCCGATGCCGTAGCCGTAGCCGTAGCCTTAGCCGTAGCCGTAGCCGTTTCTTGTGTCGCCAGGGGAATGTTACTCGAACGAACAGTAACACTATTACGAGTCCAAAACCAATGACGCTCCAGCTGGCGAGGGTAATCAACCACCTGACCAGTGAGCGGAACAACGGGCGCTACACCGTGGGGGTCTTTCTCGACATCGAGAAGGCCTTCGATCGTGTGTGGCACGCCGGGCTCCTGGTCAAAATACTGGACACCACCATGCCGCCTGCTTATGTGCGAGTGCTGGCATCATTTCTACACGGCCGTAGCTTTTACGTGGCAGTGGATGGTGCCGAATCCCAGCCACGCACCATCCAAGCCGGAGTACCCCAGGGCAGTTGTATATCGCCGCGCTTATACGCGGCGTATACGGATGACATCCCCACCCTGCGCCACCATCTGCGGGAAGGGGAGGAGGACGTGCTGTTGTCGCTGTTCGCCGACGACAGCGCGTATTTCGCGTCGTCCTACCATCAGATCGTCGCCACCAACCGCATGCAGCGTATGCTGGACTTGTTGCCGGAATGGCTGGACAAGTGGAGGATGGCCGTCAACGTCGGGAAGACGGCCGCTCTGCTCACCAGCCGCTCCAAGCCGCTACGTCAGCTGACTCTACGAGGCCAGGACGTAGAGTGGAAGACCACAGTAAGGTTTTTGGGGTGTGAGTTGGACCGCAGCCTGTGCATGATCCCCACGGTGAATCACGTCGTGGGTCGAGCTGCCGCTGCTAGGTCCAAGCTTCACGCGCTATTCACATCCCATCTACCTATGAACACCAAACTGCGGGTCTACGGTACCTACGTCCGCTCGCGCTTGACGTATGCGGCACCCGCCTGGTACGCGTTATGTTCGGCGTACCAGAAGCGAAGACTGCAAGTCCAGCAGAACCGCTGCCTGCGACTGATCGTAGGAGCCCCGAGGTATGTGCGGAACGACGTCGTGCATCGGGATACCAAAATGCCGACCGTGGAGGAGTATGTCCGTCGCCTTGCGCGCCGGATGTTCGCGCGTGCGGACCACAGCGCGCACGTACACCTCCACGGCATCGCGCCACTCCATGCGCGACCACCCGATGGACGTTCCCTGCCTCGCGAGCTCCTGCGATCACCGTCTCCGCGGCCCGATGCGGATGACGACGGCGACGACGAGGACGACGCGACGGGCGAGAGGGCGACACCACGGATTATGACACCACCGGATATGAAAATTTAAAAGTAAATAAGTAAAAATGTACTATATGAATTTAGATATTCCAAAGATAGCAGGAAATCTTCTTGGTATAGGGAAAGGAAATTGTTTTTCTCCAAATTTAACGCTTGCGGGCCACGGGCAGTACTGAATAAATCAAAACTACTGGATCGATTTTAATCATTTTTTTTACACTGACTGACATGGGATATATATTTTATACCCAAGCAAAGCAGGGACAGGCCGCTAATATCTAATATTATACATTAAATATCAATATAAAAAAAATCGTTAATCCCTGTTTTTGGACACCAAAAAATCCTAAAACGTAGACATGAATTACAATGATTTTTTGGTTATCGAACGTAATGCTGTGATAGCCTAATGGTAACAAGTGGAACCACGAAGTTTGAAAACCAGGGTTCAAGTCCGACATGTCACCGGCACTTTCTTTACTATTTTTTTATTTTCATATTTTTATATAATTTATCCCTATCCCTATCCCTATACATATCCCTATCCCTATCCCTATACCTATCCCTACCCCTACGCCTACCCCTACGCCTACGCCTACGCCTACGCCTACCCCTACCCCTACCCCTACCCCTTTCACTGTCAACACTAACCCTAATCCTATCCCTATTCCTATTCCTATTCGTATTCTTATTCGTACCCGTACCCGTACCCGTACCCGTACCCGTAGCCAATGCCGTAGCCGTAGCCGATGCCGTAGCCGTAGCCGTAGCCTTAGCCGTAGCCGTAGCCGTTTCTTGTGTCGCCAGGGGAATGTTACTCGAACGAACAGTAACACTATTACGAGTCCAAAACTAGACACAACACTAAATTTAGGCACTGCACTTTATATTGCAAGTCCTAGACGAATTTTTCGATGTTTTATAATGAATTTGATGCGAATTATTTATAGCGATCGAACGGCCATTAGCGAAGGTTCCGCGCTCACGAAGACACTCGCACGGCGACAGGCGACCCGATCGGCGAGTGGCGTTTTCATTGCTACCCACATATCGGTGAATAAAAAAATGACAATTTACAAAAATGACAATGACCAGAGACAAAAAAATAATACAAAATAAATAGAATTAATATCACTATCCCTATCCCTATCCCTATCACTATCCCTATCCTATCCCTATCCCTATTCCTATCCCTATCCCTATCCCTATCCCTATCCCTATCCCTAACCCTAACCCTAACCCTATCCCTATTCCTATTCCTATTCGTATTCGTATTCTTATTCGTACCCGTACCCGTAGCCGTAGCCGAAGCCAATGCCGTAGCCGTAGCCGTAGCCGTAGCCGATGCCGTAGCCGTAGCCGTAGCCTTAGCCGTAGCCGTAGCCGTTTCTTGTGTCGCCAGGGGAATGTTACTGGAACGAACAGTAACACTATTACGAGTGATTAAATGTTATTAATAATGTGATTAAATGTTATTATTAAATGATAATTAGTTGTTTTATGTCATGAGTCTATTAAAAAATAATTCAAATTCATTCGATAACTGGAGGAAATTATGTTCACAAAATTTAAGTTACCTTTAGCTGATATTTTCTGAATATAGCATACAGTTGACAAAGAGCCATATTTGGCTTGTCAAGCGAAAATGATATTTCGCTTGGTTTAACACTTATTATTGCCAAGACATGTCTATTTGGACTATAATTTCCTGTTTATTTTCAACCTAACGTATAGGTAATGTATTTGAGATGCCATTTTTTTGATGGTCCGTTGACCATGGTAGTGACCCTACCCACTGCGTCAACGGACCATTGTTTGCGGTAGCTACTAAAATATAAATTTGTAATTACCTGTTGACATCTATTAACAACTGCCCAAAACCTCAGAACTGTAGCCCGTTGTTTAATTAGAATTTAATATTACCCGTACCCGTACCCGTGTCCGTATCCGCAGCCGCATCCGCAACCGCATCCGCAACCGCATCCGCATCCGCGTCCGCATCCGCATCCGCATCCGCATCCGCATCCGCATCCGCATCCGCATCCGCATCCGCATCCGCATCCGCATCCGCATCCGCATCCGCATCCGCATCCGCATCCGCATCCGCATCCGCATCCGCATCCGCATCCGCATCCGCATCCGCATCCGCATCCGCATCCGCATCCGCATCCGCATCCGCATCCGCATCCGCATCCGCATCCGCATCCGCATCCGCATCCGCATCCGCATCAGCATCAGCATCCGCATCCGCTTCCGCATCCGCATCCGCAACCGCATCCGCAACCGCAAACGCAGCCGCAGCCTCAATCGCAACCGCAACCGCAAACGCATCTGCATCCGCAACCGCATCCGCATCCGCATGCGCATCCGCATCCGCATCCGCATCCGCATCCGCATCCGCATCCGCATCCGCATCCGCATCCCTATCCCTATCCCTATCCCTATCCCTATCCCTATCCTATCCCTATCCCTATTCCTATCCCTATCCCTATCCCTAACCCTAACCCTAACCCTAATCCTATCCCTATTCCTATTCCTATTCGTATTCGTATTCTTATTCGTACCCGTACCCGTACCCGTACCCGTACCCGTAGCCAATGCCGTAGCCGTAGCCGTAGCCGATGCCGTAGCCGTAGCCCTAAGGCTACGGCTACGGCTACGGCTAAGGCTAAGCCTTAGCCGTAGCCGTAGCCGTTTCTTGTGTCGCCAGGGGAATGTTACTCGAACGAACAGTAACACTATTACGAGTCCAAAACTAGACACAACACTAAATTTAGGCACTGCACTTTATATTGCAAGTCCTAGACGAATTTTTCGATGTTTTATAATGAATTTGATGCGAATTATTTATAGCGATCGAACGGCCATTAGCGAAGGTTCCGCGCTCACGAAGACACTCGCACGGCGACAGGCGACCCGATCGGCGAGTGGCGTTTTCATTGCTACCCACATATCGGTAAATAAAAAAATGACAATTTACAAAAATGACAATGACCAGAGACAAAAAAATAATACAAAATAAATAGAATTAATATCACTATCTCTATCCCTATCCCTATCACTATCCCTATCCTATCCCTATCCCTATTCCTATCCCTATCCCTATCCCTATCCTTAACCCTAACCCTAACCCTAACCCTATCCCTATTCCTATTCCTATTCGTATTCGTATTCTTATTCGTACCCGTACCCGTACCCGTAGCCGTAGCCGTAGCCGTAGCCGTAGCCGTAGCCGTAGCCGATGCCGTAGCCGTAGCCCTAGCCTTAGCCGTAGCCGTAGCCGTTTCTTGTGTCGCCAGGGGAATGTTACTCGAACGAACAGTAACACTATTACGAGTCCAAAACTAGACACAACACTAAATTTAGGCACTGCACTTTATATTGCAAGTCCTAGACGAATTTTTCGATGTTTTATAATGAATTTGGCTTGTCAAGCGAAAATGATTTTCGGTTGGTTTAACACTTATTATTGCCAAGACATGTCTATTTGGATTATAGTTTCCTGTTTATTTTCAACCTAACGTATAGGTAATGTATTTGAGATGCCATTTTTTTTATGGTCCGTTGACGCAGTGGGTAGTGACCCTACCTTCAGCACCGCGGGTCGCGGATTTGATTCCCACCGAGGGCCAACATTGCTGCATCTGCTGCAACAGCTGCATCTGCATCCGCATCCGCATCCGCATACGCATCCGCATCCGCATCCGCATCCACATCGTATTCGTATTCTTATTCGTACCCGTACCCGTACCCGTAGCCAATGCCGTAGCCGTAGCCGTAGCCGATGCCGTAGCCGTAGCCTTAGCCGTAGCCGTAGCCGTTTCTTGTGTCGCCAGGGGAATGTTACTCGAACGAACAGTAACACTATTACGAGTGATTAAATGTTATTAATAATGTGATTAAATGTTATTATTAAATGATAATTAGTTGTTTTATGTCATGAGTCTATTAAAAAATAATTCAAATTCATTCGATAACTGGAGGAAATTATGTTCACAAAATTTAAGTTACCTTTATCTGATATTTTCTGAATATAGCATACAGTTGACAAAGAGCCATATTTGGCTTGTCAAGCGAAAATGATATTTCGCTTGGTTTAACACTTATTATTGCCAAGACATGTCTATTTGGACTATAATTTCCTGTTTATTTTCAACCTAACGTACAGGTAATGTATTTGAGATGCCATTTTTTTGATGGTCCGTTGACGCAGTGGGTAGGGTCACTACCCACTGCGTCAACGGACCATTGTTTGCGGTAGCTACTAAAATATAAATTTGTAATTACCTGTTGTCATCTATTAACAACTGCCCAAAACCTCAGAACTGTAGCCCGTTGTTTAATTAGAATTTAATATTACCCGTACCCGTACCCGTGTCCGTATCCGCAGCCGCAGCTGCATCTGCATCCGCATCCGCATCCGCATACGCATCCGCATCCGCATCCGCATCCGCATCCGCATCCGCATCCGCATCCGCATCCGCATCCGCATCCGCATCCGCATCCGCATCCGCATCCGCATCCGCATCCGCATCCGCATCCGCATCCGCATCCGCATCCGCATCCGCATCCGCATCCGCATCCGCATCCGCATCCGCATCCGCATCCGCATCCGCATCCGCATCCGCAACCGCAACCGCATCCGCATCCGCATCCGCATCCGCATCAGCATCCGCATCCGCATCCCCTATCCCTATCCCTATCCCTATCCCTATCTTTATCTTTATCCCTATCCCTATCCCTATCCCTATCCTTATCCCTATCCCTATCCCTATCCCTGTCCCTATCTTTATCCCTATCCCTATCCCTATCCCTAACCCTAACCCTAACCCTAACTCTATCCCTATCCCTAACCCTATCCCTATTCCTATTCCTATTCGTATTCGTATTCTTATTCGTACCCGTACCCGTACCCGTACCCGTAGCCGTAGCCGTAGCCGTAGCCGATGCCGTAGCCGTAGCCGTAGCCTTAGCCGTAGCCGTAGCCGTTTCTTGTGTCGCCAGGGGAATGTTACTCGAACGAACAGTAACACTATTACGAGTCCAAAACTAGACACAACACTAAATTTAGGCACTGCACTTTATATTGCAAGTCCTAGACGAATTTTTCGATGTTTTATAATGAATTTGATGCGAATTATTTATAGCGATCGAACGGCCATTAGCGAAGGTTCCGCGCTCACGAAGACACTCGCACGGCGACAGGCGACCCGATCGGCGAGTGGCGTTTTCATTGCTACCCACATATCGGTGAATAAAAAAATTACAATTTACAAAAATGACAATGACCAGAGACAAAAAGATAATACAAAATAAATAGAATTATTAAATATTTACGAACAAGGCGACTGAGGTTAGTTGAAGGCAGGCACACAGACGGTCTTAAAATACCTAGCCAGATTATGTGTCAACATGTTTATCATGTTATAAATCCACTTAATTATTAATGATAATTAGTTGTTTTATGTCATGAGTCTATTAAAAAATAATTCAAATTCATTCGATAACTGGAGGAAATTATGTTCAAAAAATTTAAGTTACCTTTAGCTGATATTTTCTGAATACAGCATACAGTTGACAAAGAGCCATATTTGGCTTGTCAAGCGAAAATGATATTTCGCTTGGTTTAACACTTATTATTGCCAAGACATGTCTATTTGGACTATAATTTCCTGTTTATTTTCAACCTAACGTATAGGTAATGTATTTGAGATGCCATTTTTTTGATGGTCCGTTGACGCAGTGGGTAGTGACCCTACCTTCAGCACCGCGGGTCGCGGATTTGATTCCCACCGAGGGCCAACATTGCTGCATCTGCTGCAACAGCTGCATCCGCATCCACATCCGCATCCGCATCCGCATCCGCATCTGCATCCACATCCGCATCCGCATCCGCATCCGCATCCGCATCCGCACCCGCATCCGCATCCGCATCCGCATCCGCATCCGCATCCGCATCCGCATCCGCATCCGCATCCGCATCCGCATCCGCATCCGCATCCGCATCCGCATCCGCATCCGCATCCGCAACCGCATCCGCATCCGCATCCGCATCCGCATCCGCATCCGCATCCGCATCCGCATCCGCATCCGCATCCGCATCCGCATCCGCATCCGCATCCGCAACCGCAACCGAAACCGCAACCGCATGCGGAACCTTCGCTAATGGCCGTTCGATCGCTATAAATAATTCGCATCAAATTCATTATAAAACATCGAAAAATTCGTCTAGGACTTGCAATACAATGCCGATGTGAATATATTAAAATGATACGCCACCAAAAGATTATTTAGCTCCGCAAGCCAATTTCCGTTATGTAAAAATAAAATACATAGGGAAAATTTAAAAGTAAATAAGTAAAAATGTACTATATGAATTTAGATATTCCAAAGATAGCAGGAAATCTTCTTGGTATAGGGAAAGGAAATTGTTTTTCTCCAAATTTAACGCTTGCGGGCCACGGGCAGTACTGAATAAATCAAAACTACTGGATCGATTTTAATCATTTTTTTTACACTGACTGACATGGGATATATATTTTATACCCGTGCAAAGCAGGGACAGGCCGCTAGTATCTAATATTATACATTAAATATAAATATAAAAAAAATCGTTAATCCCTGTTTTTGGACACCAAAAAATCCTAAAACGTAGACATGAATTATAATGATTTTTGGTTATCGAACGTAATGCTGTGATAGCCTAATGGTAACAAGTGGAACCACGAAGTTTGAAAACCAGGGTTCAAGTCCGACATGTCACCGGCACTTTCTTTACTATTTTTTTTATTTTCATATTTTTATATACTTTACATATTTAAAAAATCGCAAGGCTCGGTCACCTACTGTTTGTATAAGCTTGTCAAGGTTTTACCTTAGTGTGGATTACATTTATTCTATTTGTATTTGTATTTGTATTTGTATCCGTATCCGTATCCGTATCCGTATCCGCATCCGCATCCGCATCCGCATCCGCATCCGCATCCGCATCCGCATCCGCATCCGCATCCGCATCCGCATCCGCATCCGCATCCGCATCCGCATCCGCATCCGCATCCGCATCCGCATCCGCATCCGCATCCGCATCCGCATCCGGATCCGCATCCGCATCCGCATCCGCATCCGCATCAGCATCCGCATCCGCTTCCGCATCCGCATCCGCAACTGCATCCGCAACCGCAACCGCAAACGCAGCCGCAGCCTCAATCGCAACCGCAACCGCAACCGCATCTGCATCCGCAACCGCATCCGCATCCGCATGCGCATCCGCATCAGCATCCGCATCCGCTTCCGCATCCGCATCCGCAACCGCAACCGCAACCGCAAACGCAGCCGCAGCCTCAATCGCAACCGCAACCGCAACCGCATCTGCATCCGCAACCGCATCCGCATCCGCATGCGCATCCGCATCCGCATCCGCATCCGCATCCGCATCCGCATCCGCATCCGCATCCGCATCCGCATCCCTATCCGTATCCGTATCCCTATCCGTATCCCTATCCGTATCCCTACCCCTATACATATCCCTATCCCTATCCCTATACATATCCCTATACATATCCCTATACCTATCCCTACCCCTACGCCTACCCCTACGCCTACGCCTACGCCTACCCCTACCCCTACCCCTACCCCTACCCCTACCCCTACCCCTACCCCTACCCCTACCCCTTTCACTGTCCCTATCCCTATCCCTATCCTATCCCTATCCCTATCCCTATCCCTATCCATATCCCTATCCCTATCCCTATCCCTATCCCTATCCCTATCCATATCCCTATCCCTATCCCTATCCCTATCGCTATCCCTAACCCTATCCCTATCCCTATCCCTATCCCTATCCATATCCCTATCCCTATCCCTATCTCTATCCCTATCCCTATCCCTATCCCTAACCCTAACCCTAATCCTATCCCTATTCCTATTCCTATTCCTATTCGTATTCGTATTCTTATTCGTACCTGTACCCGTACCCGTACCCGTAGCCAATGCCGTAGCCGTAGCCGTAGCCGATGCCGTAGCCGTAGCCTTAGCCGTAGCCGTAGCCGTTTCTTGTGTCGCCAGGGGAATGTTACTCGAACGAACAGTAACACTATTACGAGTCCAAAACTAGACACAACACTAAATTTAGGCACTGCACTTTATATTGCAAGTCCTAGACGAATTTTTCGATGTTTTATAATGAATTTGATGTGAATTATTTATAGCGTTCGAACGGCCATTAGCGAAGGTTCCGCGCTCACGAAGACACTCGCACGGCGACAGGCGACCCGATCGGCGAGTGGCGTTTTCATTGCTACCCACATATCGGTGAATAAAAAAATGACAATTTACAAAAATGACAATGACCAGAGACAAAAAAATAATACAAAATAAATAGAATTAATATCACTATCCCTATCCCTATCCCTATCCCTATCACTATCCCTATGATAGCCTAATGGTAACAAGTGGAACCACGAAGTATGAAAACCAGGGTTCAAGCAAGTCCGACATGTCACCGGCACTTTCTTTACTATTTTTTTTATTTTCATATTTTTATATACTTTACATATTTAAAAAATCGCAAGGCTCGGTCACCTACTGTTTGTATAAGCTTGTCAAGGTTTTACCTTAGTGTGGATTACATTTATTCTATTTGTATTTGTATTTGTATTTGTATCCGTATCCGTATCCGTATCCGTATCCGTATCCGCATCCGCATCCGCATCCGCATCCGCATCCGCATCCGCATCCGCATCAGCATCCGCATCCGCTTCCGCATCCGCATCCGCAACCGCATCCGCAACCGCAACCGCAAACGCAGCCGCAGCCTCAATCGCAACCGCAACCGCAACCGCATCCGCATCCGCAACCGCATCCGCATCCGCATCCGATTCCGCATCCGCATCCGCATCCGCAACCGCATCCGCAACCGCAACCGCAAACGCAGCCGCAGCCTCAATCGCAACCGCAACCGCAACCGCATCCGCATCCGCATCCGCATCCGCATCCGCATCCGCATCCGCATCCCTATCCGTATCCCTATCCGTATCCGTATCCCTATCCGTATCCGTATCCCTATCCCTATCCCTATCCCTATCCCTATCCCTATCCCTATCCCTATCCCTATCACTATCCCTATCCCTATCCCTATCCCTATCCCTATCCCTATCCCTATCCCTATCCCTATCCCTATCCCTATCCCTATCCCTATCCCTATCCCTATCCCTATCCATATCCCTATCCCTATCCCTATCCCTATCCCTATCCCTATCCCTATCCCTATCCCTATCCCTATCCCTATCCCTATTCCTATTCCTATTCGTATTCGTATTCTTATTCGTACCCGTACCCGTAGCCGTAGCCAATGCCGTAGCCGTAGCCGTAGCCGTAGCCGATGCCGTAGCCGTAGCCGTAGCCGATGCCGTAGCCGTAGCCGTAGCCTTAGCCGTAGCCGTAGCCGTTTCTTGTGTCGCCAGGGGAATGTTACTCGAACGAACAGTAACACTATTACGAGTCCAAAACTAGACACAACACTAAATTTAGGCACTGCACTTTATATTGCAAGTCCTAGACGAATTTTTCGATGTTTTATAATGAATTTGGCTTGTCAAGCGAAAATGATATTTCGGTTGGTTTAACACTTATTATTGCCAAGACATGTCTATTTGGACTATAATTTCCTGTTTATTTTCAACCTAACGTATAGGTAATGTATTTAAGATGCCATTTTTTTGATGGTCCGTTGACGCAGTGGGTAGTGACCCTACCTTCAGCACCGCGGGTCGCGGATTTGATTCCCACCGAGGGCCAACATTTGTTTGCGGTAGCTACTAAAATATAAATTTGTAATTACCTGTTGTCATCTATTAACAACTGCCCAAAACCTCAGAACTGTAGCCCGTTGTTTAATTAGAATTTAATATTACCCGTACCCGTACCCGTGTCCGCATCCGCATCCGCATCCGCATCCGCATCCGCATCCGCATCCGCATCCGCATCCGCATCCGCATCCGCATCCGCATCCGCATCCGCATCCGCATCCGCATCCGCATCCGCATCCGCATCCGCATCCGCATCCGCATCCGCATCCGCATCCGCATCCGCAACCGCATCCGCAACCGCAACCGCAAACGCAGACGCAGCCTCAATCGCATCCGCATCCGCATCCGCATCCGCAACCGCATCCGCATCCGCATCCGCATCCGCATCCGCAACCGCATCCGCATCCGCATCCTTATCCGCATCCGCATCCGCATCCGCATCCGCAACCGCAACCGCAACCGCAACCGCATGAGCGCGGAACCTTCGCTAATGGCCGTTCGATCGCTATAAATAATTCGCATCAAATTCATTATAAAACATCGAAAAATTCGTCTAGGACTTGCAATACAATGCCGATGTGAATAATTTACGAAAAAGGAAAGGTTGCCTCGAATTATTGGGCCCACTATACCGTAATTTCCTACCCATTACATTTTATTCACTGGTTTGTACAATATTCTTTTGATAAGAACTGCCCTAAATCTCGCAGTATAATCCTTTTCTTTCATTCACATTATTATTATATTTATTATTGCCAAGACATGTCTATTTGGACTATAATTTCCTGTTTATTTTCAACCTAACGTATAGGTAATGTATTTGAGATGCCATTTTTTTGATGGTCCGTTGACGCAGTGGGTAGTGACCCTACGCCACTTAGAGTGGGATAATGGTAGGAAGATGATGTTACTGAAAGTCTTTAAAGATGTATATTTTTGTGACATGTCTAAATTATTAGGTTGTTATTTGAGTCAATTGAATCGTCATTAAGAATACCGTGTGTTATCCGGCTGTATAGAATATACCACTATCATTTCTTACTGAGGTGTCGTTAAAGGCGACTAAGGTAAGTTGACGTCAAGCAGGCGGCCAATCGTAAAATTTACGTATTTTACAACCAACGTTGTGTGTATTGTTGGTGACGGTGTTTTGGGATATGTGTGTTGACTAAACCTGCATGTATAAGGTGTGAGAACGGTTTTTGCTATGCAGAACTTAACATTCCATAAATTTTCTTAACAAACGCGGATTATAGCAAAATAATTCTATCATAACTTTTATAGTATGGAATTCCGCAAAATAACGCCTACTTCTATAAATTATGTAAATTATTGTTCGAAAATACTTTGTTAATCGTTTTTTGAAGCGAAAAATAAGTTCAAACCTTCCACATTTATTTTGCTTACTAATTAAATAACATATAAGTACACGCTGTTTGTTACGAAGTTAATACATTTATTTTTATATTAAAATCTTTTTATTTTAAATATTTATACATTTTATTAATTTATTTGAACTTTACCATAAATAAAGTATATCGTTTGATATACCCTAGTTTCATTAGTGGAAACCTTATTTATTCATTACAATGCCTTCCTTAAAGATATTAAAAATTGGTTTCTTGAATGCGGGATCGCTTAGTACTGGACACGATGAGTTTACCATCAGTTTGAGAAATCACGACGTTGATGTATTAGCAGTAAATGAAACTTGGCTTAGATGCGGAGAAGACCTTCGTGCGCCTTCAGTGCCGGGCTATCGCCTTGTTCATGTGCCCCGCTCCTCACAAGTACGCAGCCGAGGTGGCGGTGTGGGGTTTTACGTCAGACGAGGGATTTCTATCAGGATCCTCGAACATCCGATTATAATTGGGGTCGAAGAAATGTGGCTCAATATTAAACTTGGTAATAAAATATTAATCGTAGGTACTGCATACAGGCCTCCTTGGCTGAGTGCACATACTTTTATTAATGCGTTAACAGATACCTTCAGTTCGTTCACTCATTTCGATCAGATCGTGTTGTTGGGTGACTTCAATATTAATTGTTTTGATACTGAGAGTATTAATTTCAAACTTCTAAGTGAGTATTTATCTTTCACTAATATGCGTCAATATGTCAGCGAACCAACTCATTTTACAACACACAGTGAGACTCTTATCGACCTTATTTGCAGTGATGCAAGCATTACTAATATTTGGGTAGAACATGTACCTGGACTTAGTGGCCACGCATTTTTATCTTGTAGTCTTAACATACCTAAAGATCCAGTATTGGGGAGATGGGTGAGTTATCGACAAATAAAAGACATTAACAACAGTGATCTTGCTGTTTATTTAAAACATATCGACTGGTCACAGATTAAATTCTTACATGATATTGATGACTTAGCCAGTCGTTTTACTAATATTATAATTCAAACATTTGATATTTTTGCGCCTGTAACGTGTAAATATTTTAAAGATAATGATTTTCCATGGATAACTTACACAATTAAAATTATGATGAGAAAGCGAAATGATGTTTATAAAAAAGCACGGAATACTAAACTGGATATACATATGAATTATTATAAAGAACTAAAAAGATTAGTTCGTACTGCAGTACACTTCGAAAAGAAAGCATATTACAACAATTTTATAAATTTAAATGTGAAAAATGCTGCACAACTTTGGAAAAATCTAAAGAAACACGTTAATTTTAGTAAGAAGGATACTCGCCCATTACCACATCACCTAATGGATCCTGATAAAATTAATGCCCATTTTTTGAATACACCTGGTAAGAGTGATGCGGCAATGGACGATTTACTATTTTATAAGTCTAACAGATTTGTAACAGCAAATTTTAGTCTTAGTGTTGTGGACGAGGATTATGTGCTACGTATTTTACAAGGTTTGAGTTCTAAGGCTCTAGGCGTGGATGGCGTTTCACTAGATATGGTATTGTCGACTCTGCCAACTACGTTAGAGACTATCGCCAATATAATGAATAGCTCTATACTCAGTAATACTTTTCCAAATTTATGGAAAATGGCTATAGTCAGACCTATACCTAAAAAAGAAAATCCGTTGGACCTGAAGGATCTTAGACCGGTAAGTATTCTACCTTGCCTATCTAAGGTATTGGAAAAAATTGTTTGTAACCAAATAAGAGATTATTTAGAAGAAAATAACATATTACCTCATAAACAATCTGGATTTAGGAAACGAAGAAGCACCACAACAGCTCTGACCGATGTAGTGGATAATATTTTAAAAGCTCAAGATGTTGGGGAGGGTACCATCATGGTACTTTTGGATTTTACTCGTGCATTTGATACAATAAATATACCTCTTCTGTTATCTAAATTGCACTATTATGGCTTCAGCACTAGCGCTATTAGTTGGATTTCTAGCTATTTGACTGGGAGATCTCAGTTCGTTGAATTAATTGCTGAAGATGGCTCAAAGGCAATTTCATACTGCTCTCCAATAACTAGAGGCGTACCGCAAGGGTCTGTATTGGGACCTCTGTTATTTAGTTTATATTGTGCCGATATCGTTAGTGCAATAAATAATTGTCAGTACCATATATATGCTGATGACATTCAAGTTTATATATCTTTTAAGCCTAACGATACAGGAGCTGCAATAAGTAAACTAATGGAGGACCTTGGCCATATTAGTGAGTGGGCAAATAGACACTGTTTGTTGCTTAATCCAAGTAAATCTAAGTATTTGGTACTAGGTTCACCTACACAGATTAGTACAATTTCTCTTAAGAACCCTATCATTCGGGTTCACGATGAGCCCATTGAACGAGTATATGTCGCAAGAAATCTCGGCCTTTTGATGGATGATAAGTTACGCTTTGAACAACATGTTCTCAATAATGTACGTAATTGCTTTTATCGTCTTAAAGTGCTCTATAGAATTAGGGATTATTTAAGTGTTGAAGTGCGTATAAAGCTTTGCGAATCTCTTGTGCTATCTAAATTAAACTATGTAGATACTGTTATTGGGCCTAGATTGTTATGTCGTACAAAGAACTTAATTCAGCGTGTTCAAAATGCTTGTGCGCGATTTTGTTTTAAAATACCGCCTCGCAATCATGTAACACCATTTCTAAATAATGCAGGCATGCTGAAAATGGAGTATAGGCAACAGCTACATTTTGCTACATTATTGTTTGGCATTATTAAATACAGAACTCCAAAGTATCTATATGACAAACTTGGTTGGGCTAGGGATTTTAATACTTATGCAACCAGAGCCTCTGCCTATATGATTCGTACGCCTCATCACAGAACAGCCGCTTTTAGAGGCAGTTTCAAATATTCAGCCAGCAAATGCTGGAATAACCTTCCTCCGCCAATCCGTAATTTACAATCAGTTTATTCTTTCCGTATAAATTATAAGATGTTTTTGTTGGATAAACAGAAGGGAGTGTAAATACTACATCATTACTTTCTTTTTCTTTTTATGCGTATCTTAATTATCATTAATTTATATTATATTATTATCATGTATTGTATTATTATAATTATTAGCTGCATGACATATATTTTACTAATCATTGTGGCACACTTATCGGGAACATTTTTATAGTCATAGGGACATGTTTGGATACTCTTTATATATATATATATGTAAGGGGCCTCACGTGGGTAGAGTTACACTTACAAAGAAATGTTCGGGTCTGTGTTGAAAACGACTTTATTTACAATGCAAGTTAGTTACAATAGTTATAAGCGCGGAGAGTAAGATAGTGAGGACCTCGTTCTAAGACGGTTCGCGGCGCACTGTCGAGTAGTGCCTCAGCGGTCTATCCCCATTCTTCGGCTTCTGGGAAGGGTGCCTAGGCGGCACGCACAAAGGTGGAGATAAGAATGCACTGTTGAGCAGATGGCGGGCTAGAAAGCGGCGATAAGGTTTCGCGGAATGTTCGACGGTAGAGACAAAGGCAGCGGCATGTTTAGGGAGTAGGCGAGCGGCGAGGGATAAAGGTAATAAAGAATAATGGTAGCGTTACATCCTCCCCCTAAAATTCACTACGAGCGCCCTCGCGTTTGAATTTGCTACGCTGATTTCTTCAGTCTACCTCTTCTCTTCTTTACCTTAAGAGGATGCTGAACGTTACCTGTGAACGGTATCAGTTGAAAATCATGGTATCTGCCTATCACGTCGGAATCGTGTACATTCTCTAGAATGTAAGTTATAGGGCTTACAACCTTCTTAATCTTATAGGGGCCATCTCTCTTATGTATAAATTCGGGCATTAGTCTGCGCGCGGCATCTTTTGCCTCGTGCGTTTTAAGTAGGACTAAATCACCAACTGCGTAATCGGGTATTGGCCCTTTGTCTGCACTCCTTTTTTGGATTGCTGGGTTCTTTTTAGGAACATTTTCGTGTACTACCAAGCATGTCGATAAATTAAACTTCCGATCAGAGCAAACTCTCCCCCTGAACGGTTCGTCTGATGTTTTCAGGTCTTCGATAATTTTCTTGAGCGTAGTACCTTTATTTTGATCCCTGATATCACGGTGGTTTCGGCAAGGTAAGTCGACATCGGCGAAGCAAAGATTGCAGCTTGATTCTTCTTCGTTGCGCAAGATATGTTGCGAAGTGTCGACTTTCATGAGCTCTGCGTCTTCTTGCACGAGAAACTTATTTAATCCTGGGCTAGCGATTGAGTGTGTAGCGCTTGTGTCCAAGATGACTGTCCCTTTATCTGTAGCGACTTTGATCGGAACAACCGGACGCGTATCAACATCACCGTCTATCTTACGTGTGTGGTTACTATTATACGCGGATTGCGGAACTCGGTACATGCTTCGCAAACTTCGAAGCGCGTCGTCCCACGTAGTAGTTGTCGATTTAACACCACGCCACCAGATCGCTGCATCGTCTGTGAGAAGCATAGGTAAACACTTTAATGCGTGTTCGTCGCTCACGTTCGTGTATTCCTTGTATGTTTGCACGGCGTCGATGAATGCTTCTAACACATCTGATATATCGGACGTTGTGGCCATGCCGTCGAAGCGCGCTGTGCAATCTGCGAAATTATCCGCAAAGGTAGGAGCGCTATATGATGCATAGGCCGTCGATCTGGGTGTGCTGTCCGAGTGCATTGGTCCACGGTAGATTGCCATTATATTTTCTACTAGAAGCCGGTTCGTCTCTGCCTGGCTTTTGGCAATACTTGCTATAATTCTTGACAGCTGTCCTTCCGTTATCATCATACCGGTTACTATTTCTTCGTCGGCGCTATCCTCGTCGCTCTTCCTTCTTCTGTCTCTACGTGGTAGACTCACACGAGTAAACAGGTAGGCTGCGGTAGATTTTGCGTGAATACGACGTAATAGTTGAAATCGGGTATGAGGTTTGCATTCACTATGTAACGAAAGTTTTTAAAACTGGCACTGAGATTCGTCAAACACAAGCCCCACGTTGGGCGCCACTTGTAAGGGGCCTCACGTGGGTAGAGTTACACTTACAAAGAAATGTTCGGGTCTGTGTTGAAAACGACTTTATTTACAATGCAAGTTAGTTACAATAGTTATAAGCGCGGAGAGTAAGATAGTGAGGACCTCGTTCTAAGACGGTTCGCGGCGCACTGTCGAGTAGTGCCTCAGCGGTCTATCCCCATTCTTCGGCTTCTGGGAAGGGTGCCTAGGCGGCACGCACAAAGGTGGAGATAAGAATGCACTGTTGAGCAGATGGCGGGCTAGAAAGCGGCGATAAGGTTTCGCGGAATGTTCGACGGTAGAGACAAAGGCAGCGGCATGTTTAGGGAGTAGGCGAGCGGCGAGGGATAAAGGTAATAAAGAATAATGGTAGCGTTACATATATATATATATATATATATATATATATATATATATATATATATATATATATATATATATATATATATATATAGTATTTATGTATTTTGTTTGGTTTATTCTTTGCTATGTTGTTACTGACGTTGGGACGATTGGGGGGGTTAGGATTAAGATTAGTATTAGTTTGGCTGCTACTGAAAATCAGTGTTGGGCTTTCCAGCTCAACAATCGCTGAGTAGCTACCATTTTATAGCATTGCACTGCTATTATCTGTTGTGTCAACTGTTTGTTTGTTGTATACTTCACTGTACACTGTTAGAATAGTAGTGCAATTATATAAATAAAGATTTTCTTATTCTTATTCTTATTCTTATACCCGTACCCGTAGCCGTAGCCGTAGCTGTAGCCGTAGCCGTAGCCGTTGCCGTTGCCGTAGCCATAGCCGTAGCCGTACCTGTGCCGTAGCCATATCCGTAGCCGTTGCCGTAGCCATATCCGTAGCCGTTGCCGTAGCCGTACCCGTTGCCGTAGCCATATCCGTACCCGTACCCGTACCCGTACCCGTAACCGTACCCGTACCCGTACCCGTAGCCGTAGCCGTAGCCGTAGCCATAGCCGTAGCCGTTTCTTGTGTCGCCAGGGGAATGTTACTCGAACGAACAGTAACACTATTACGAGTCCAAAACTAGACACAACACTAAATTTAGGCACTGCACTTTATATTGTAAGTCCTAGACGAATTTTTCGATGTTTTATAATGAATTTGATGCGAATTATTTATAGCGATCGAACGGCCATTAGCGAAGGTTCCGCGCTCACGTAGACACTCGCACGGCGACAGGCGACCCGATCGGCAAGTGGCGTTTTCATTACTACCCACATATCGGTGAATAAAAAAATTTACAATTTACAAAAATGACAATGACCAGAGACAAAAAGATAATAGAATTATTAAATATTTACGAACAAGGCGACTGAGGTTAGTTGAAGGCAGGCACACAGACGGTCTTAAAATACCTAGCCAGATTATGTGTCAACATGTTTATCATGTTATAAATCCACTTAATTATTAATGATAATTAGTTGTTTTATGTCATGAGTCTATTAAAAAATAATTCAAATTCATTCGATAACTGGAGGAAATTATGTTCACAAAATTTAAGTTACCTTTAGCTGATATTTTCTGAATATAGCATACAGTTGACAAAGAGCCATATTTGGCTTGTCAAGCGAAAATGATATTTCGCTTGGTTTAACACTTATTATTGCCAAGACATGTCTATTTGGACTATAATTTCCTGTTTATTTTCAACCTAACGTATAGGTAATGTATTTGAGATGCCATTTTTTTGATGGTCCGTTGACGCAGTGGGTAGTGACCCTACCTTCAGCACCGCGGGTCGCGGATTTGATTCCCACCGAGGGCCAACATTTGTTTGCGGTAGCTACTAAAATATAAATTTGTAATTACCTGTTGTCATCTATTAACAACTGCCCAAAACCTCAGAACTGTAGCCCGTTGTTTAATATTTAGAATTTAATGTTACCCGTACCCGTACCCGTGTCCGCATCCGCATCCGCATCCGCATCCGCATCCGCATCCGCATCCGCATCCGCATCCGCATCCGCATCATCCGCATCCGCATCCGCAGCCGCATCCGCATCATCCGCGTCCGCATCCGCATCCGCATCCGCATCCGCATCAGCATCCGCATCCGCATCCGCAACCGCATCCGCATCCGTATCCGCACCCTATCGCTATCCCTATCCCTATCACTATCCCTATCCCTACCCTATCCCTATTCGTATTCGTATTTGTATTCGTATTCGTATTCGTATTCGTAGCCGCATCCGCATCCGCATCCGCATCCGCATCCGCATCAGCATCCGAACCGCATCATCCGCATCCGCATCCGCAGCCGCATCCGCAGCCGCATCCGCATCATCCGCATCCGCATCCGCATCCCCATGCCTAACCCTATCCCTATCATATATCCCTTTCCCTATCCCTATCCCTACCCTACCCCTATCCCTATCCCTTTCCCTATCCCTATTCCGATCCCTATCACTATCCCTATCCCTACCCTATCCCTACCCTTACCCCTATCCCTATCCCAATCCGTATCCTTATCCCTTTCCCTATCCCGATCCCCATCCCTTTCCCCATCCCTATCCCCATCCCTATCCCTATCCCTATCATATATCCCTTTCCCTGTCCCTATCCATATCCCTATCCCTATCCCTATCCCTATCCCTATCCCTATCCCTATCCCTATCCCTATCCCTATCCCTATCCCTATCCCTATCCCTATCCTTATCCCTACCATATACCCATCCCTATCCCAAATCACTATCCCTATCCCTATCCCATATCACTATCCCATATCCCTTTCCCTATCCCTATCTCTTTCCCTTGCCCTATCCCTATCCCTACCCCTTTCCCTATCCCTATCCCTATCCCTATCCCTATCCCTATCCCTATCCCTATCCCTATCCCTATCCCTATCCCTATCCCTATTCCTATTCCTATTCCTATTCCTATTCCTATTCCTATTCCTATTCCTATTCCTATTCCTATTCCTATTCCTATTCCTATTCCTATTCCTATTCCTATTCCTATTCCTATTCCTATTCCTATTCCTATTCCTATCCGTATCCGTATCCCTTTCCCCATCCCTATCCCCATCCCCATCCCTAACCCTATCCCTATCATATATCCCTTTCCCTATCCCTATCCCTATCCCTATCCCTTTCCCTATCCCTATTCCTATTCCTATTCCTATTCCTATTCCTATTCCTATTCCTATTCCTATTCCTATTCCTATTCCTATTCCTATTCCTATTCCTTTTCTCATTCCTATTCCTATTCCTATTCGTATTCGTATTCGTATTCTTATTCGTATTAAATAAATAAAAATAAATATTTATAAATTAGCGATGTAAAAAAAGATGTGTTGCTTGATATAAGGTTCACTGAATTTCTGCGATCTTTAAATAATGAAACGAGGTGTCACTTGCTTGAGAGTTTAATAGCGACTGGTTTAATGATATACAAGAACATTACTTTATACTAATACGAATGCAACATGCCGCCCACCAAAGGACCCTATTAGTGTCCTTTATCAAAATACATGAATTAAATGATACATGACTTGAACTTTAACATAAAAAAGGCAAAACATAAACATCTGAATTATTCTTACAAATATCTTAAATCTTAATGGGCATGTTACTCTTTTAACTTATACATTGCAAATAGACATAAGATAATAACACAAAATTTCTTAGTTTACATTAATCTATATCAATGGGTAATGGACACAGTTTTGAGACTGATCTTTGCAATACATTATCACCTCCCTTGACGTCTGTAAACCCTGGTCCCACCATCAGGACCGGGATGTTTGTTTACGATGCGACCTAACATCCATTTGCCAGGAGGGAGATTATCATTTTTTATATGCACAATTTGTCCTATTTCCTTGGTTGTTCTAACTCCTCTACCCCTCGACATCAGTATTTGATATGGACCAGCAAAATCAACACCACTGTGCAAAAATGGCCTGTTTGGAGTTACTCTTTCACGAGGTAAGTCTCCCATTAGCTGTGATTTCACGACAGCAGTTTGTTTTGCACAGACAAGACTTTTCCTAAATTTTAATTTAACTAAGTTCTTTGCTTTCAGGATCCAGTACTTCGCGCGCAAGTATCCCAGCATAAGTTGCGGCCCACCGTGCAACGTTTTTATATGAGCATCGGCAACAAGCAGCGTGGACAGGTAAGTATCGTGGTCAAGTATTATAGGATGTTTACTTTCTTCATTTATTTCAGCGTGACGTAACCTGCCGCCCACCCTGACGATATCTTCTTCATCAAGGTAAGGATTTAAAAACTTTAGTTTGCTATTTTCCTTTACTCTTTTATTATTTCTTAAGTATTTTATATCTTCATCAAAGCTTTCTTTCTGTACTAACTTAATGCATGTTTTTAATGCTTCATCTAACTCTGTAGTAGTGATAGCTGTTTCTTTATCCTTTAATTTATTACCTTTTAAAAATCTTTTGCAGTAAATTATAACATTAAGTAGTTCTTTCAAATTGTCAAAATTTTCAAACTTTCTTACTAAACTTTCTATATTAACTTTTATTTTCAGGTTTGCATGTATGACTTCTTTTCTTTCCAGGTTTGTTGCTATATTATTTGGTCTATTGAATTTAATTTCTCCCTTCTGTAGCCATTCTGGGCCCTTCCACCACATTTTCTTATGTTTCAGATCTTGCAAAGGTATTCCTCGGGATGCTATGTCTGCGGGGTTTTCTTGTGATTGCACATGGTACCAATTATGATTTCCAATTTCTTCCAGTATTTCGACAACTCTATTTCTTACATATACATTCCATCTTGCAGGGTCTCCGAATAACCAGGACAGGACTATAGTGGAATCCGTCCAGGCATATATCTGACAAGAGGGTATTGTCATTGCTTCCTTTATTTGTTTCAGAAGACCAGCGAGTAGAACGGCTCCACAAAGCTCGAGACGAGGTAAGGATTTTGATTTTATTGAAGCCACCCGTGGTTTAGTTCCAATTATTGTGGTTTTTACTTTTCCTTCTGTAGTTTGCACTCTCAAATAAGCAACAGCACCGTATGCTTGGGTTGATGCATCGCAGAATCCGTGGACAGAAACACAGCTCATTAGATGATCAGTTGTCTGAAGCCATCGATCAACTTCAATTTCAGGTAAGTATTGGAAGCTGTTTCGTATATCAAGCCATTCTTCTGCAGTTGCTTGATCTATTTCTTCATCCCACGAGATGCCTTGTACCCACAGTTTCTGTATTAGTAATTTTGCAGGTAAAATTGACGGTGCCAACCACCCAAGTGGATCGAACAAACGTTGTACTTCAGCTAATATCATTCTCTTCGTGATTTTATCTAATTTAGAAGGTAAGTTGAAGCTATATTTAAATTTGTCTGCACCCATATTCCAGTACAAGCCGAGTGCTCGGGTACTACCATCTAATGTTATATCGAGTTTTACACTGGAACTTCTTTTAGATGGTTCGAACTGCTTAAGAAACTCAGCGTTGTTAGAGCACCACTTTTGCAATATAAAACCTCCCTTTCTTAGTATGGAATCAATTTCTTTAGCGGTAGTTATTGCTTCTTGAAGAGTATCCTTTCCAGACATAAGATCGTCCATGTAAAAGTCTTGCTTGATTATTGTAGCAGCATCCGGATGATTGTAGCCTTCGTCTTCTGCGAGTTGATGCAAAGTGCGGACTGCTAAGAAAGGTGCAGATGCTGTTCCAAAGGTTACTCTGAGGAGTCTATAATCTTTCACAGGTTCATCTGTGTCTTTTCGCCACAGAACTCTTTGCAAATCGCTGTCTTCTTTCGTCACATGAATCTGACGATACATTTTTTGTATGTCGGCTACGAAGCATATTCTTTTCATCCGCCATCTTAGGATAAGACTTCTCATGTCGTCTTGTAATTGAGGGCCTACTAATAATTCTTCATTTAGTGAAATGCCGTTATTACCCTTCTGTGAAGCATTAAATACGGTTCTCACCTTAGATGTTTCTTTTTCTTCTTTAATAATAGCATGATGAGGTAAGTATATCGCTGGCTTATTAATCTCCTCTTGTGGTACTTCTTCCATGTGAGACATCTCTTTGTATTCTTCCATAACCTTGACGTACTCTTTCTTTAAACTTGAATCTCTGTCGAATCTTTTTTCTAATTGATATAATCTTTTTAGTGCTATATCTCTTGTATTTCCTTCTATCGACAATAAATTGTCTGCTTTTGTTGGTAACTTCACAATATATCTTCCATCTTCTGATCTGGTTGTAGTGGTTTTGTATATTTCTTCGCATTTTCTTTCTTCAGCTGTAGGTAGCCTTTTTTCGTCTATGTTTTGCTCCCACATTTGTTTTAGCATATTATCTAGATCCAGATTCAGGTGCATTGTTATCATTTCATCTCTTACTATCTTCTCTAGTACGTTTCCAAATAGAATCCAACCCAGGTTTGTATTTTGTGCGCTTGGAGTTCCTGGGGGACCCTTGATTAATTCACCCTTCATTATTTGGGCACATACGTCAACACCGAGCAGCATGTCAACTCGTCCTGGTTTGTTGAAATTAGGATCTGCCAGAACGAGTCCTTCCAGGTGGGGCCAGGTGCTTGTTGAGACGAATCTTGCAGGTAGTTGTGAAGTGAGTCGCGTTGGCATGATATAAGACTTGATCTTAAGTTTGAATGTTGTATCATGTTGTGATAATATATGTACTTCTGTTGCATGTTTCACTGTAGTTCTTATAGAACCGACACCAGTAATCGTTCCATTTATTCCTGTCCTCTTCAGGCGTAATATTTGTGCCGCTCTTTCACTTAAAAAAGATGCTTGCGATCCATTATCTACTAGCGCTTTAAGTGTTGTAGTGTTTCCATAATCATCCATTATCTTTACCAATGCAGTAGCTAGTAACGCTGTACTTTGATGTTCGTCGAAGTCTCGCGAATCGATTCCCGTGTGGACTTGTACTTCTTCTTCATTGCTTTGATTGGATACCGTCGGTTGCTTAGGTTCATGTTGACCCGACGCGCTTGTCGTGCTTGACTGATGAAGTAGAGAGTGGTGTCGTTTTCGGCATATACGGCAAGTATGTGGAGCTCGACATTTTTTCGCTGCATGTCCCGGTGTAAGGCAGTTAAAGCATAAATTCTTGTCAGTGACGAATAAACTCCTTTCATTATGTAAAAGTTTTACGAAGTCTTTGCAGTGGCTTAACGTGTGGTTACCATCACATTTCAAACATTGTTTAGAGTTGGTGGCTATATGAAAAACTTTATCCTTTGTCCTTTCTCTTGTTGTAACTGGTGTACTAGTTAATTCTAAAGTGCGAAATTTTGTTTCGAGAAATTTCCTTAAGTCTTCCCAGGTAGGCAGTTGCTCCGGTTTCTCTTTATAGGAAAACTCTTCCCATTGTTGTTGGGTTTCTTGATCCAATTTTTGAACTAACAGGAAAATGATGATCGGATCCCAAGAGGCGGTTGAAATTTCCATATTTTGTAAACTGTTTAAAATTTCAGTACTTGAGTCTAAGAGCATTTTTATATTTTGAGCGGACTGTATATTTATTTTACGTTGGGCGAAAAGTCTTTTTAATAAAGAGTTTATAATGAGTCTTTTATTTCCAAAACGGTTTTTTAATGTATCCCATGCGAGCGAGTAGTTGCTTTCTGTAATCTGAATATGTTTTAATAACGCGGATGCCTCGCCAGTGATACTAGTCTTCAAGTAGTGTAGCTTCTGTACGGAACTGAGCGACGAGTCTTGGTGCACCAATGATATAAAAAGATCTTGGTAGGTCGGCCACTCTTCATACACACCGGAGAAGGTAGGTAGCTGTATCCGCGGTAGCTTAGCCATTAAATTAACGTGATAATCACTACTCGAACTCGAACTCTGACTCCCGGAATTATCTTTATTTTCACACTGTGTTTTTGAAGTCAACATATCTTTAAGTGTAGCTAATAAATTTAAATAAATATCTTCCTGAATAAAGAATTCTTCTTTCACAAAGTACGGTGAAACATTGCGTTGTTCCCGCGTCGTGCACTTAACCAGGTCTTGATGCGCTTGCTTGTATGTTGTCCAATATTCGTCGATATTTTTTATTCTAGCCTCAATATAGCCTTTAGTTAGTCTCTCTTTCGGACATTTCTTTAAATTATTGTTAGCCTTTTGAAAAAACTTCGCCGTTTCTTCCAAAACACCGATAATTTGGTCTTGTGTATTCGCCATGTTTCAACAAATCGTTTAATATTACTTCGTAATAAGTAAAACGCTCGAGTATCGCGTAAACAACTTCTTATCTGATCGGACGCGACGATCCTTTTGTTCTCGCGGCGGCCACTCTTTTGTTTAACTATCGCAGGTAAAAAATATTATGCGGCTCGATTATCGACCATATGTTGCTTAATATAAGGTTCACTGAATTTCTGCCATCTTTAAATAATGAAACGAGGTGTCACTTGCTTGAGAGTTTAATAGCGACTGGTTTATTGTTTAATGATATACAAGAACATTACTTTATACTAATACGAATGCAACAAGATGTTTGTCTCCAAAATTTGAATTTAATAAAGTTGAACACATTACTGGCGCTGATCGTTACTCTAAAAATATCATTACACGAAAATCCTCGGTAGAAAGCTTTAAATATCTTGAATCGGCATCATTAAACTGCTTTGCTCAGTTGAATCGTTTTTCATTTTGATCAAATCTCCGTGAAAAAATACGTTATTAAATTCATATTACTTATTGCTGAGTGGATAAAATTGATACGCTATGTCAGTGTATATTATGTGTGCTAAATATAAAAATAATTTAATTTCGCGCAATACTTTTAAATGTACTGTTTATATTACCTATTCGTCGTTTATTGTATGTTTGCCCTTTGAATGGTGGTATATAAAAAAAGCAACTGGTATACTTAATCGAAATCAAAATGTCTACTTTCTTTTATTGAAAGCCGGCCTAAAAAGTGTCCAATGAAAAAAAGAGAAAGCTAAGATATGACATTACCTATGTATGCAACAACTAAGCGAGATCTTTTTCAGATATTTGTCATCCCCCTGCCCTTATCCCACTCTAAGTGGGGTCGGCACATATTACAAAAATGTTGTCACATGATTTGGCTATGTATTTATGACCGGCGCCCTGCTTGACGTCAACTTACCTTAGTCGTATTTTACCACACCTCGATAAGAAAGAGGGTGGTCTATTTTACTCAACCGGATACCACACGGCGGTTCGACTAACCTTAATCGCCTTTTACGACACTTCAGTAACAAATGAGGGTGGTCTATTCTACTCAGCCGGATACTATTTGGCGGGTCAACTTACCTAAGTCGTATTTTACGACACCTCGGTAAGAAAGAGGGTAGTGTTTTTACTCAACCGGATACCACACGGCGGGTCGACTAACCTTAATCGGCTTTTACGACACTTCAGTTTGAAATGAGGGTGGTCTATTTTACTCAGCTGGATACCATTCGGCGTGTCAACTTACTTTAGTCGTATTTTACGACACCTCGGTAAGAAAGAGGGTGGTCTATTTTACTCAACATATAACACACGGTGGGTCAACTTACCTTAGTCGCCTTTTACGACACCTCGGCAATAAATGAGGGTGGTACTATTCTATTAAGCCGGATACCACACGGCGTAGCCTCTTCAGATATTATGTTTATTATTATTAAAAAAGTTCTGAGCGACACTAAACATGAGCAATAAGCATAAGAGTTACCAACTTACCTGACAAAGATGAAAATTGTGCAAGAACCTATACTGAAACTAATTTATCCATATATTTGTGAAAGGTTTGCAAAAAAAAGGCTGTTACTAAGAAGGATAAATTTAAAAGTTTTTAAAAGTGTTTTTAGTATTAAAAAAAATTCAATTTGTAACATCTTTTAAATTATTTATATTCCTTTCAAATTTTCACTACCTTCAGCTCAAAAATTTTCTGAATACACGTTTTCTTTTTGCTTTAAAGTGAACGTCATTAGAAATTCGCAGCATTCGAAAGCGTTTTATGAATATTTCTCAGATATTTTCTTGTACAAATAAAAAGTGTCGAACTTAATTTAAAAATATTCTTCTCGCCTTTATTCGCCTTTGCGCCTTTGAAGTTATAAAATGATTATTGTAATAAGTTTTTCAATTTTGTTTCAATATTTTATCATCAAAGATCTTATGTCTAATTTTAGTTTATTTTTTAAGGTTGTTTATCCACTAAGCAAAAGTTAAATAAACTATGTTTTACGGTGGATCAATTATTTTTAAAAGTGATAATGGAAATAGTTTGCTGTAATAGAATATCGCGGATCTTATTAAATTTATCACGGATTATAGCAAAATTAATTTATTATTACTTTTGTATTATCGATTTCCACAAGGGATCGCACAATTCTTGAAACATTGTTTTTAAGTGTGGTATCCGGCTGAGTAGAATAGACCACTTCAATTCTTGGTTGTCGTATAAGGCGTGGAGGGAAAAAGGGCGTTCCTTAATTAAAAGGAACCTGGTCCGTGGACCCTAGGTCGCTGATTGGTAATTTAAGTGAACTGTATAGGGGGGTTCAGGGCTTTAACTATTTTCTATCTTTCTGGGCAATGCGTAATTTATCACCGATAAGACAACAACTTACCACTACCCGCCTTTCGATGCCTTTGTACTTCCACCATGCACTGGAAGGTTCGAAGTCCTCGATATGCGCTGGCGGCCGGCCGTTTCTTGTGTCGCTAGGGGAATGTTACTTGTACGAACAGTAACACTATTACGAGTCCAAAACTAGACACAACACTAAAATTAGGCACTGCACTTTATATTGCAAGTCCTAGACGAATTTTTCGATGTTTTATAATGAATTTGATGCGAATTATTTATAGCGATCGAACGGCCATTAGCGAAGGTTCCGCGCTCACGTAGACACTCGCACGGCGACAGGCGACCCGATCGGCGAGTGGCGTTTTCATTGCTACCCACATATCGGTGAATAAAAAAATTACAATGACCAGAGACAAAAAGATAATACAAAATAAATAGAATTATTAAATATTTACGAACAAGGCGACTGAGGTAAGTTGAGGGCAGGCAGACAGCCGGTCTTAAAATACCTAGCCAGATCATGTGACAACATGTTTAACATGTTATAAATCCACTTAATTATTAATGATAATTAGTTGTTTTATGTCATGAGTCTATTAAAAAATAATTCAAATTCATTCGATAACTGGAGGAAATTATTATGTTCACAAAATTTAAGTTACCTTTAGCTGATATTTTCTGAATATAGCATACAGTTGACAAAGAGCCATATTTGGCTTGTCAAGCGAAAATGATATTTCGCTTGGTTTAACACTTATTATTGCCAAGACATGTCTATTTGCACTATAATTTCCTGTTTATTTTCTAACTAACGTAAAGGTAATATTTAAAACCTTTTATGACACTCAATTATTTAAGATTGTTTCTAAATTTCATTTGAAATAATGGCTTGTTTATGGCCGTAGGTATGGATAATTGATAAGTATTTGAGATACTAGATAAGAATAGAAAGCCTACTATAATGTTGAGGATTACTTGGAAGATAAGAATGTGTGGATATAGCTCGCTTAGCCCTATACAAGACAGTAATGACTAAATGTAACTAGTCATAAGAATTATATTTTTAAAAAGGAACGGCTTTCCGTAGCAGCAGTAGAGTTGACGATTCAAAAGCACTTGTTTACCCACCGTGTGGTATCCGGTTGAGTAAAATAGACCACCCTCTTTCTTACCGAGGAGTCGTAAAATACGGCTAAGGTATGTTGACGTCAGGCAGGCGGCCTGTCGTAAAATACGTAGCCAAATCATATGACAACATGTTCCTAACATGTTGTGCCAACCCCACTTAGAGTGGAATAAGGGCAGGAGGATGATGAGAAAAAAATAACAATAAATATTAATGTACAAGTAGATGTCGAAAAGAAGAACGAAAAAGTCCAGAAAGTCGTATAGTTTAATCGCAGGAATGTTACAAACATTCTAGCTACTTAACAATTGTGAAATAACGAACATAGCTATTTTCTGTATCCAGCACCATATCGAGCAACTGGGTTTTGTCTGCACGTCCTCTTCTTCTTCAGCGGCAGTGGTTGCTGGAGTGGTGGTAGCATCGTCACAAAGTGCATACGTCGCGAACACTACAAGCAATACTATACCTAACTTCACAATTGTTACCTTCATCTTGATTTTATACTTGCTGTATTATACTGGTATTTTCTTTTAATAAATTATTTTATATGAAAGGACCTTTTGGTACAACGATCGCGTCTGTATTACCAAATTTCGTTCGCATAGCTTCGAGCGCAATTAAGATGTTTATCTTTTTATACGCGATTTCGGAATGTCAATTTAATTCACATCACTGTTATTATGTTTAATCTAGATATGCACATATAATTGCTATTATTTTATGATATGGGTAATTTTGATGGATATTTGCAAACACGAGTTACCAAAAATAATTACAAATTTCAAATATTTTCTATTTCTACCATAATTCTTATACATGTTATAGTGTAGTACTAAGCTGGTAGCATATAATAGAACAGCGACAATGTTTCTGGTAACGCATATAGTTCGAATAGCATAAGCATTTAAGAGATTTATAAATTTAATAAAAATAAAAGCCAAGTCAAATTATCCTATCTTTATGGAAAAGGGAATGGAGTTCAGACCTTCTGTATGCTGGCTACAACATGAAACGGCATGACACAAGTTTCCTTGCGATGTTTTCCACCAAAAGATGCGAAATGATTTGTTATTCACATTTTATATAGAAAACAATATGTTTAACAAAATAATCGTTTTTACTTGTCCAGAGTCTGAACCCGTGAATGCATAGTGAGGTTATTTTATCATTGTACAATCTTTGTAATGCTAAGTGTAAGCAGGCAACACTCACAAACCTTATACATGCAGGACAAGTCACCACGCGTATCACCAAACCAAAAACCAAGAGTATGTGAAGCTGCATTCTGGAATAATAAACCGCAAAATTCGATTTTTGATTCGATACCGAGAAGAAATAGCAAATAACTAACCAGTCACTCTTATCAATTAAAAAAAAAAAAAACATAATTTATGAAGTTATAACTTAAATCCAAGCTCTCCTGTCATTCACATTTAGTTAGAGATAGAAACATCCCGCTTTTTCTATTACTATCAGAATAGATACCAACTTTTTAACGTATGACTTATGACGTAATCACTAGTAATTTTCTCATCATTTAGTTAGAGATAGTAACAGGCCGCTTTTTCTATCGCTACTATTATTATACTATCAGAATAGATACCAACTTGGTAACGTATGACTTATGACGTAATCACTTATACTTTTACTATCGGAATAGATACAAACTGGTAACCTACGACTTATGACGTAATCACTAGTACTTTTACTATCGGAATAGATACAAACTTGGTAACGTACGTCTTATGATATAATCACTAGTACGTCTTCTATCAGAATAGATACCAATTTAATAACAAACGACGGACGACGTAATAGCATAGTAAAAGAATAGTTTATTTAATAGAAAACTGTTAAACGATTTCGCCTTAAAAATTACATTAAAATAATTTAACGACATTACTTAAAACGATGTTTCTAAGTTAAAAGAACGTTCAAACTGTCGAACAAAAGAAAGTAATTTCTTGATATTAAAAATTGTTTAAAAGCCCACGAAGACTTTTTACGGTCTAAGTAAAAAATTAGGGGAGAAAGTTTTTAGGGCTAAGGGTATTTGTACGCAAGTCTTGAATCAATTGATTTATACAATTTCATTTCATTTATATTTTAGTACATTTGCGTCTCACGATCCAGGATGATAACATTAAGTAAAAATTAGGATAATGAAAAATTGAAGAAGAAGAAGAAGAAAATGAAAAAAGATAATATGAGTCTATCGAAAAAAAAATTTTTTTTTTCAATAACCAACGGTTCATTCTACATTCAATAAAATCTTTTAAATTATTTTACTAATTGTATATTGCAAATATCTCCATCGGTTGACATTAAATGGCGATTTTCAATGTCGTTCTATTTCTGCAGAATTAACAGTATTTCTATATATCCTATATCTTATTCTGGAGTATAAGTAATAATTGTGCCAAATTTTATCGATATTGGTTCTGCGGATTCGCCGTGAAAGAGTAACAAACATACATCCGTACTCACAAACTTTCGCATTTATAATATTAGTAGGATATTGCGTGATTTGTAGTCGCGTCATAAGTTGATAATAGACGGCACTTTTTAGTATCATCCTATTCCTGCTGAATTATCAGTATTTCTATATAGCCTATATGTTATTCTGGCGTATAAGTAATAATTGTGCAAAATTTTATCGATTTCGGTTCAGCGGATTCGGCGTGAATGAGTAACAAACATAAATCCATACTCACAAACTTTCGCATTTATAATATTAGTGGGAAAATACAACCGTACCCACATTTGTTTTAATTATTTCCACACAAAGTTTTGCGGTGAAACAAAATTATACAAATACCAATGTAAATTGAAAATTTTCCGTGTCACACTGACATAAACAAATTACGTCTCGTCAAGGCGAAAGAATAATTTCCTGCTATTTCCGCGAACATATACCGTATTTTTGTTATTTCCCATAGCAATCCAAAAAAAATTTCGCTAATCAAATTTATTTCTTTATTCATACTAATATTATAAATGTCCAAAGTACGTCTGTCTGTCAATTAGGCTTTCACGGAGAAATACTTATGAAATTCGGTACAATTGAAGCTTATACAGGGTCAATAAACAAGATGAAAAAATTCTGTTTTCTTTCTGGATTAGGAAAAGCATGCATAAAACATTAAATCAGTTTATTTCAAAACTAAAGCTGACTCAAATAAAATTTAAATAAATGTATAGGACATTTACGCAAATGCTGTCCGTCCCCAAAGTAACTTAATAATAATTGTGTTATGGATAACAGGCAACTGGTACATATATACATACATAATTTTAAATACATACTTAAATATTATACTATATACTATACAGAATTGAAGAACCAATAATTTTTTTATAGAAAAAATTATGACCTTCAGCGGGAATCGAACCCTTACAACGGAGCTGAATATAGAGTCACTGACAACTGCCAACGGTCCAGTCAAATAAAAAATACGTTTTTTGTTTAAAAAAAATTCGTTTTTCATTATTAGTATTATGAGATTCCGCAAAGTAACGCTATAAATTGTATATTCTATTTTTTATTTTTTTTACAACAAAAATTTACAAGTTATATCTATCTTAAATTACTTACACGCTAGGACTATACAAATCCAATATGCCCACGTAGAATGGTCCCAAGAGTGCTGGCAGCGTTTCCGCGCTGAATCGCTAAGCTGATTCTTTGTGCGAAAAAGGAGCCAGCCGCTTGTCACCTGAAGAGGCAATTAGTCGAAGTAATTAATATTTATTTAATTAAAGTAGCGGCCTATTACCCTCCCACTGCTGGGAATAGGCCTCTTCTCTCCGTTTTTGGGGAAAAGGATTGGAGCTAAGACCTACCACGCTGCTCCAATGCGGATTGGTAGGTTACACATATCTCTAGAATTCTCTAGAGATATGCAGGTTTCCTCACGATGTTTTCCGAAAAGCGTGTGATAAATTGCATTTATCATTTAGGCACATAAATTTTAACAAAAAAACTCATTGGTTCAGGCTTCGATCCCGTGACCTCCTCCGTGAAAGAGTCGCACGGTGTTGCCACAGGGCTACCACTGCTATTAATTTAATTAATTAATAATTATTAACTAATTAATCTTCTATTATCTATCATTTCCAAAAAAGGGATAGAGTTAACGTAACTAAAAAAAGAATTTTTTGTGTTCAGGATTTGCCACATACTGAACTAAGTTATATCCTTACACATATCATATAAGCAAAGTTATCATAAGCATACGAACATTCAACATATTAATGTTTTTTTTTAATTTACAACGCTCCGTGATAGCGCATGCATGCATTTAAAAGTATGTGTTTAATAATTTCTGTCGTATTCCGAAAAATAACAGCTTTTAACAACTGTTAACAATCAAAGAGATCACTCGTCTTGAGCCAATACTGACAGCAGCATCAGGTTATACTTATCATAAACATGCATTGTCATCGGGACTATACCAGTATGTAAAATTTCAGCTTAATCGGACATCGGGGAGTAGGTCACTTGGAAGACTTCACCTTCACATACAAACATATAACTATATACAAAGCAAGTCATATAAAAGCTTTTAAAAAAGCTTCACTCGACAGCTCGGAAATTTTCTTTCGTTTTTTGTCAGTCTGAGACTTTTATACCAATTTTCAAACATTTTGCATTCTCGCTACAAAAACACGTTCTCTCAAAATAAATCGGATACAACGCCGTCTTACATAACATTATGCAAGCTACATTTATTTTAACTACTCCGCTAGATGTTTCCGCGGAACCAAATAATGCAAATACCAAGAGAAAATTGCAAATTTTCTTTGTCGCATAACGTTAACTGAACTCCCACGAGAAACAATCTTAAAGCTTAAAGAGCTTTTCTTAATTGTTAAAAATCTATTTATTACTTCCATAACAACAAAATCAAATTGATCTTTAGCTAGATGAATAGAGATAATATTTAAAAAATATGAGCTGAGTGGTATACGGCTGTGTAGCATAGACCACCCTTATTTCTTACCGAGGTGCCGTTAAAGGAGACTAAGGTATGTTGACTTGCCGTATAGTATCCAGCTGAGTAGAGTATAACACCCTCTTCCATACCAAGGTGTCGTAAAAGGCGACTAAGAAATTGACGTCAGGCAGACAGCCGGTCGTAAAATACCTAAATATATAAAATAATGCGACAACATGTTTATAAGATGTGGTGCCAACCCCACTTAAAGTGGAATAAGGGCTGGAGAATGAATATTGAAAAAATATGCGGAGACAGATTATAGCAAGATAATTCTATGGAATTCCGCAAAATAACGCCTGCTTTTATAAATTACTAGCTGCCTGCCCCTGCTTCGCACGGGTATAAAATATATATCCCATGTCAGTCAGTGTAAAAAAATGATTAAAATCGATCCAGTAGTTTTGATTTATTCATTACTGCCCGTGGCCCGCAAGCGTTAAATTTGGAGAAAACAATTTCCTCTCCCTATACCAAGACGATTTCCTGCTATCTTTGGAATATCTAAACTCATATAGTACATTTTTACTTATTTACTTTTACATTTTACCTATGTATTTTATTTTTACAATTAATTACAGAATGTCTTTAAACAAACTCTAAAAGATTCGAAGTGCTATATAGGGTGAAGCGCGGCGTCCTCACGGCATTTTAAATCTGTAATATCTCCGAAAATGTTCACTTAAATTGCATGCTGTAAACGGCCATATTGATCTATATTAAATCAACAATTTATTTAAGGTACTCAATTGGATAAGGATTAATGCTGTATTGTATAAAAATTGCTTTGAACATAAGGCATCATTTTTCGTAAAAAGTAAATGAAAAAAACTGCTATTGTGGGTTATCCATAAGAGATAGATATATACCATCGCGGACTTTTCTGTAGACCTTTTTAAGGTGTACAAATACTTAGTACATCATTTTGATAAATCTCGTAGGGTTTAGCCTGCGTTTGCAATGTAAGCGGAAAAAAATGTAATTATTTACAGAAACCTCAAAAATTACAGTATTTCTCTACTTCGTATTGAATGTTATTATACGTACAAACCTTCCTCTGGAATCACTCTATCTATTAAAAAAAAAACCGCATCAAAATCGGTTGCGTAGTTTTAAAGTTTTATGCGTACATACGGAAATATGGACTTTGTTTTATAATATGTAGTGATTTGAAAAACATAGTTCCAATAGAGTAATCTTATAACAGAAGTTATATTGACACATCTATTTTAAACCCAATTTCATTATTTTCATTTTCTATACCAACTAAAAATATAGTCTAACTTTCATCTCTTATATATAGTTTTAATACATTTTCTATAATTACCCAACACGACGTTTTACGAAACAAAATTATTCAAATGCCAGTGTAAATTACAAATTTTCCTTGTCACTTAGCGAAGTAAACAAATTATCTTCCATTTATGGGCTTAGTGCTTTCGTTAATTATCTGAAGACAGTCACATTCAATATTTGAGACTGTGAATTACTTTTAATGCACCTATTTTCCGCCCGGTCACAATGAGTGCGACTTAATTTACATAAAAATTGCTTTTGCTATGTCCGCTTTAGCTAGATAAAAATTCCCTTTTGTTTTCAATATATTCACATACTAGCTTTTACACACAACTTTGTTCGCATTGATTGCTGTCACGTCATAGTTTAATTGCGCTTTTCAATGTCATCCTATTTATGTAGAATTAATAGGATTTCTATAGCCTATATATTAACCTGGTTATAAGGAATAATTGTGCCAAATTGCGTCGATATAGGTGCAGCAGATTCTCCGTGAAACAAACATACAATCATACTGAAAAACTTTCGCATTTATAATATTAAATAGGATGTTTTCAGCATATTTATATAAAGCTGTGGCAGCCCAGCGGTGACACCATGAGACTTATTTAGGAGGTCACGGGTTCAAACCCCGGGCAGACGCCAATGAATTTTTCTGTTAAAAACTTATGTTTAATTGATATTTGCAATTTATCACTATATTTATCACAGCTAGTTAAATATATTTTTACTATACTCAAGTCTATAAAATATCGGTTGTCCCCTAGTCTCCTAACAATCGATGATTTTATTCATAAGCTTGTTACGCGTTAGTACTGCGAAACAAAATTATGCTTTGTAAAAAGATATCATTTCTTCTATGATGTAGACCTTTACCTGAGATGCTTCGTATTTTCACGGAGAAAATCCTATAATAATTTAAAAATATATAAACAGATGTCCTGGGTTTTAAACTCCAAAGCCCTGGTCACTGGTGGTCCATCGGTTCTCCGCACTATGTGCCCCACTCATCTCCACTTCAGCTTCGCGACCCGCTAAACTATGTCAGTGACTCTGGTTCTTCTAGGGATCTCCTCATTTCTGTTTTGGTCACGTAGAGATACTCCGAGCATAGCTCGCGCCATCGCTCGCTCAGCGACTCTTGAGCCTTCTTATGAGGCACATAGTCTGCCAACTACTCATACCATGTTTAAATAAGGACATTACATATATCTACAGTCCTAAAATATTTATCTTTTCTTCCCAATCCCTAGGGATTTATTCCCTTACCTTTATTACGATTTGAGGATTCATCATCATCTTCCTGCCCTTATCCCACTCTAAGTGGGGTCTTAACTACTTACTAACTACGGTAAGAAAGAGGGTGGTCTATTCTACTAAACCGGATACCACACGGTGGGTCAACTTACCTTAGTCGCCTTTTACGACACCTCGGCAAGAAATGAGGTTGGTCTATTCTACTCAGCCGGACACCACACGGCGGGTCGACTTACCTTAGTCGCCTTTTACGACACCTCGGTAAGAAATGAGGGTGGTACTACTCTATTCAGCCGGATACCACACGGCGTTACGATTTGAGGATTATTATAGAAATTAAACATTGCGAGCGAATTGATTACGTATTCACTTCTTATCATCTGCTGAATGAATGGATCCGATCAAAACAATGGAGGAATTGTTACAGCCATAAGTTAATGTTCTTTTTTAATCGTTCTTAGGAGTGATTTTGAAACATTGGTTTAGTGACTGCTTAGTGTTGAAGCAGCTGTGTCATTTAGTTTTATAGAAAGCTGTACAAACAACAACTGTAAGTATAATTATTCTATATTTTTAGTATACTTAAAAAGTCTTAACATTTAAAGAAGTTAAGTTAATATTTCTATTATCCGTACCTATGCACGCGTGAAAATATATTATTAAATTAACTATATTAATTAATTATTAATTAAATGAATAAAAATAAATTATCAAAATTTATTATAATAAAGTGATTCTCAAAAATGTATTCAATAAATTTGATATCACCAGTTATAAACACAATTGCAAATTTTATGGTTTTATTGTGTAACAATATTTTTAATCTATAGGTACTATAAAACAAAATCCCCAATGTTTGGTTGTACGTGATTTTTTTCAAAACATCTACTGGATGGATTTTTGTAAGGTTTTTACTAAAAGATGTAATTGTTGAGAAAAGTTTAGGTTGATAGTACATAAATATTTATGTAGGTAAGTTGATTGAAAATTCGTGACCCAATGGTTTTCAAGCAGGTGAAGCCACAAACACAGTTCGTTGAATTATAAATAGTCTCTAAAATATTGCATTGCATGCAAAAATTATACAATATCGCAAGAGGCAATTAATCGAAGTGTTGAAACGGATAAAAAAAATTGCACTTTGACTCCATAGCCCTAGGGTCTTTACTACAAACGAAAGAAAGAATTCAGTGGCAAAGTTCAAATTATGTAAAGGAAAACTGCATGGATTATTCACTTTTGTTTGCGCCAAGAGAACAATGGATAGGGTGAGCGAAAACAATGGGGATTGTTAGAGCCGCAATTACTTCGCGTACTGTTACATAAACTGTGATATGTGGCGGCAAACGGAGTAAATATCTCAAAAAATTTCTAACACATTTTATGTTAGCACTTGTACTAACTCATAGTTTTAGTTTAGAAAGGCTTTTCGGTTACTTAGCTATCAAAATGTAAAAGCTTTTTATTCTATATATCTTAATATCTTAATCAATTAGCAGGAATTGAATTTAAACTATTAAACCGTTAAGAGAGACATTGTTTACATATATTTCTGCAAAAAACTTAAAATGGGGTCTCAACGATGCACATAAATGGGATAACATCCAGGACCCCATAAGTATACAAATTGATAACGCTTTTAAGGAGAAAATAAAAACAAAATCTGCAAATTTTTTTGTACGGCTAGCTTCTTTGTATGTATCGACTATCTGAATTTCAGTGCAGTATTTATGCATATAACAAAATCTGAACATCCAGTTCGTCCGTTTAGAATTCAAAAAAAGACTAACGCTATGAATTATTCAGTCATTATAAAACATTACTGCAAATTTTTGGCAAGAGTCCGGAAAACTTAAAATAAGCAAAGTTATAAACAATCTAGAATATCAATTAAGCAAAAACCACTTTGTGACGTCAACACCAAGCGCCAAATAAGAAATATATATTTTATTTAAATTATTCTTAAATATTTTCAAGTATATTCCAGTCATTATTTACATATTTCTTAATTAATGTATATTACTTAACAAAAAGAACTATAAGCTGCCTGAGCTCTTGTAATCTACATCGCTATGCCCACATCCTGAAACTAGCCTAGAATACTTTTTTAAACTGAGTTTGTTTCTAGAAGCAGGCGTGACTTTGCAGAGATCCATAATAAGAAAGTAAAGATTATTATTACCGCTATAATTAATATTTGGGACATGTAACTATATTCTTGGGATGGCGCGAAATGTTTTAATTAAAAAATTCAATGCAAAAAAAGGATGATATAGCCAAATTATATTATTAAACCCTTAGTATTAATGAATTTGTTTAAAATTAAAACCTTTATAATAATTTATGGCGTTCTTATAAGTGAATTTTTAAGTTTATGTTCATGTATTTTAATTTAGCGGGGCTGCCTAACTTAATTTTTAAACAAATTATACGAAGTTTCGCTTAATGAAGTAGGCAAAACGTGGCATGATTAGTAATAGTTTGGGACTGGTTATTGTCTAAACCCGTGTCCAACTTTAATTTTATTAATATGAAATAGATTATGTAAGTGACTGTTTTGTGTTATCACGACACGAAACAGCTGTTTATGATAGATTTATATTTGTGTTACTGCTCTGTGGTTTTGTCGCAAAAAGTATTTAGATATAGTTTAAAACAATATCTAATCTTGAATAGTTTAAAGGAAAGTAAAATAAAGATCTTGTAAATATCCTTCTATGCGTTGTGTGGTATCTGGCTGAGTAGAAAAGACCACGCTCATTTCTTACCGCAATGTCGTAAAAGGCATCTAAGGTAAGTTGACCTACCATGTGGTATCCGGTCGAGTAGAATAGACCACCTTTTGTCTTACCGAAGTGTCGTAAAATACGACTAAGATACGATACGACGGGCCGGTCGTAAATCATCTCTCGGCACAACATGTTATAAACATGTTGTCACATGATATGGCTACGTATTTTACGAACGGCCGCCTGCCTGACATCAACTTACCTTTGTTTTTTAAAGCCTTTTTTTACCTTTTTTTTAAAGTTGTATTTTACGACACCATTGTTCATTTAATAGATATAGAGAAAAAATACCGCCGTTATAGAAGTTTTCCTTTCTCTTACTCACTCAACAGCTTACATATCGAATCGGCATTTACATAAAGAATTCCAACTTAAGATTTAAATTGTTCTATTACGATTCTATATAGAATCTGGTCACTTTAAAATTACATAGATATTTTTACAATCTGTTATCGTGGAACAGATGTGTAGAGACTAAGCTGATATGTATGTATATGTACTTGTGCGTAAAGCTTGTTACAAAATTGAAGATTATTTGGATGAAAAAAAGGCCTGGATTTGAAAATCTTTTCAGCTTCATACAGAACTGCGGTTTCATTATGTAAAATTGAAAATGTTTAAAAGATTGACCGCAGAGTTTCTTTCTGGTTCTTCTCGGTAAGAGCAACATTCCGAACCAGTTGTAGGTTCATTAATCGTATTGATCCTTGACGATTCATAAGTGCTTGTAAGAGCTTATTTGAACAACTAATCGTTGTTTTGATTTGATTTGAGTTGATTTGTATTTACCGAACATTAATAACTTTACAGCCGTTCCATAGAACAATGCTGGCGCACTTATTGCTTGCTCTTATTGGGCACACCCTCGCCGCACAACCGCATGGATTCTCTGGAACGTTAGTTGACTTCACGGACCCTAAGGTAATTATGAAATAATAATAAACACCTCAATTTGGACTGGCCCGTTGGCGCAGTTCGATTCCCGTTTCTATAAATGAACTTGTATATTTCTATGGATAGGTGTATATTTGTGTGGGTGTCTGGGTGTATATTTCTATTTAACTTTGTATTTAAAAATTATATAAGTACATATTAACCAGTTGTCTATTTACCATAGCACAAGTATTAAGTTTTTGGGGACTGACAACCATGTGTGTAAGTGTTCCATATTTTAAAAAAAAATTAATGAAAGTCCAATGTTAACTGTATTTATTGAAATTGGCTGTTTAAAGTAGCTTTAAACCTCAAATAGTATTAAATAAGCTATCACTGATTCAGAAGTTGGTTCTACCGAAAAGCGCTGACTACGGTCAATAGAGCTTCTCGCCGTACAATTTATTACCGGCAGGCAGAATGCCTATAATGCCAAGCTTGTGCCAGTAATGAGAACGCTTGGTATAAAGGTTGATGGTCGCAGTAAGGGTCAGCTGTTACAAATATACTGATGATTCAGCTTAAAAACACTAAAAAAGCGGCTCATACAGAAAGCCTACTATACTGTTGAGGATTACTTAGAAGATAAGAATATGTGGATATAGCTACTCTTCGATCCTGTATAAGACAGTTACAACTAATGTAACTAGTAAGAAGATTTATATTTTTAAAACAGCAACCGCTGAGTTTCTTGCTGGCTCTTCTCGGTAGAAACAGCTTTCCGAACTAGCAGTAGAGTTGATGATTCAAAAGCACTTGTTTACAAGTTTATTTGAATAAAGAATATTTTTAATTTGAATTTAAATTTGATAGCGCTGCTGCCCGCTGTTGATCTGTAACAGCTATGGGTCAGCTAGAAAAGAATAGTCGCCATTAGTCGGTGTATAGAACTTATTGTTTTATCTACTAGATACGTTTTTAGCAGTTGATACTTGCATTTGAGGAATCACATTTTGATTAGCCTTCCTCTTATAACTATAGATTTATACCAATGTTATAAATACAAAAGTGCGTTTGTATGTTATTATTTTAGGTTCGAAAGGAGCAACAAATAAATGTAATTTTTTATATGGAAAAACTTAAAGGGCTTAAAAAATATAAGCCACTTTTAATATCGGAAGTTAGTTCATGCATAAAATTGCGAATCGAAAGTATTTTATAATATAAATTTTTTAAAACAGAATAAATATTGACATATTTAAGGTTATTTTTAAAACCTATATCAGTTTTAAATAATCCGCGCACAATCCTCACGAGGATTAGAAAAACCCTGTGTAAGTCTATTTGCATATTCTGATTTGTTTTTGATTGGAAATCGTATACGAATATCGTATATCAGAAATAATATAAAGGTCATCTGTGAGATATTGTTAAAAGCGATAAAATCAATTGGAAAAAAAAAGTTAATATTAATAGCAAAACTTTTGCTCTGGTATTGCCATTTCGTGAACAACTCAAAAGAAGATCGCAGGGAGTTAATGAATCCAATCGGCACAAAATCGTTTAGTATAGAGAACCTTTAAAAGATCTATTTCTACTTGTGGACAATTCATTCGTAGAATAAGAGGAAGATGAAGTTTATTATGAGTTATGTTAGCTAAGTGGTAAAGCCATGTGGCTCTCCAAGGAGTTCTAATCCTGGGCAAGCACCAATGAGGTATTCTGTTAAAACTTAAGTGACTAATTGATATTTAAAATTTTACACACGATTTTAAGTGAAGGAAATTGTCGTGTGTAAGCCTGCATATCTCTGGAGGACTCCTGGGATATGTGTGACCTACCAATATGCATTGGAGCAGCGTGTATCTAAGCCTCAATCCTTCTCTCCAATTACGAGGAAAGCCGAGAGAAAGGGAGGAGGTCTTTGACCCAAAGTAGGATAATAAGAAGCCGTTACTCTTACTGTTTCGATTATACCCATATCCCTAAACGCCACGCCCCAAAGGGTGCAAATTCCGGTTTATTTAAATGCTACGCTTGATTTTGGTGCCAGGTTGGCAGACACTGTTCCAAGTAATACTCACTGTGTTTTCCATAAACTAAATTCTAAAATAATTCTTTAACTGCTTAAAGGTCCAAGGCCATCTAGATGCTTTGGTCCGGATGGCGCAATCCTGCGTAATCAAAGTCAGAGCATCGCCTAAAGACGTGCGCGCCTACTTCACTAATTCGCCGCCTATAACCAGGTCTGGGCAGTGCTTCGCGGCTTGTATGCTTGAGCAGAGTGACGTCATAAGTCATGGAAAAGTATGTGTAATTTACCTAGTTTTATAGTTAATAATTATGTTATTCTAGGTACTGATGATGTTTACAATAGTCAAGCAAGTCAACTCAATTTTTAATATTTACTTTGCTGAGATCTATAAGATAGAAGTAATGATAGTATTAGTTTTCAAATATTATTTAATTATCAATTATATAATGCTGTAATTCACTCTTATAATTAAAAATATAGATAAATTATTTTATTATAAGTGCAAATAACAGCAAAATAATACTATAATGACTTTTGTATTTATTTTGCAAATAGTGTTAACGCACACAATAATACAATAACACGATATAATAGGAATACCATAATTCCCGTTCCGAAATGCACTTCTCTTAAATGACGAACAAAGACTGACTATCACTGAAACGTTTTATCAATAGGACTGAACTGAAACCTACCTAAAACAACTAAACCTGAAACAACAACGGCACAGTGTTGCCACCATTTTAATCAAAAAGGGTGCGATACTCTTGTTTTATGACTGTGTTGCTATAAAATACAAAGCGGAAGTCAGTGGCGACAACATTAGTATTAAAGTTTTAATTGAACTGATGCTTAAAATTTATAAAAATCCACTCTAAAAGTTACAAGTTTCCCCAATACTTTCAATTTCATCGATGGTCCCATCAATCGGTTCTGTTAATGACGGACTGTTTGGAGCTAAATGGATTAATCTAGATGTAAATACGTCATTTCGGCTCCCTTTCAAAAAACAACTGTCTAGTTGATACGTTGCTCGTCGCGTTGTTTTTAGAGCGCTAAATAACTTAAAACCTATTCTTCTATAACCTGCATTATATATAACCATCCAATATTATTATACCTATATTATATATTATATTACCTTTAATTTATTTTATAGGTAAACCGCGATTTACTAGTCCATTTAGCGAGTCTAGTAAACGGTAAGAACTCTCGTGTGGTTCGAAAATTGCACAGCATTTCCCGACTTTGTTTGGACAGCATCGAAGGGATGTCGGATAGATGCCAACTAGCTTCAACATACAACGATTGCTTGAACGAAAATATGATCGAATTCGCCTTCCCTCTGGATATGGCAGAGGAAGCTGTAAGGAAAATGCCGTTTCATCTTATACAACCAAAGTGAGTAACAAATTATTATAGGCAGACATTCAGATTCACGTCGCCCTAAGCCATGGTCCGGCCTCACAGGAGGCACCCTTAGGACGACGTTCCCTGACGCTAGTAGAGCTTCTGCGCTCTACTCTGCGCATTTCGCAACATCGGCGATGCTTCTGCGCTCGCCCGTTCCGCCCGGTGACGCTGTAAAAGCCGTTAGGGCTAACAGCATATCGACAATCCGATAAAAAAAATACATTCAGGCAATAATTTACTTGTTTTTCGAATCTGGGTTTATTGTTAAAATGGTTTATTATTATTAAAAATATGGGTTTATGATTAAAAGCTTTTATCTAAATTGCCGTGTATGTATGTAAAGGTGCAAGTTTTATTTGACCCACTTTCCGGTGTCCGTTTGAGCTGAAATTTTAGATACTGTTCCAGTCCCAATGACAATGCATGTTTATGATAACCACAACTTGATACTACTGCTAGGATTGGCTCCAGACGAGGAAACTTTAGAACAGTTAACATGAAATTTTGTTAAAAACTTTTTTAACTTAACTTGTAACTTGTATAAACTACAATATATAACATTTTACTTTATATTTCGTTCGTGGTAATGTGTTCGAACACCAGGCAGACACCATTGAGTTTTTCTATTAACACTTATATGTCTAATTGATATTTGCAATTTATCACACGCTTTGCGGTGATGGAAAATATCGTAAGAAAACCTGCATATATGTCGTGATTTTTTTGGATATGTGTATCCACCAATCCGTATTGGAGCAGCGTAATGGGTTTAAGCTCCAACCCGTCTCTCCAAATAAGGAGAGAACAGGTCTATACCCAGCAGTGATATAGTTACAGTTACTTAAAATATGTTAGCGCGTTCATAAACTTCTGGTCCGTTTCCAACGTACATTTAATTGTACCGTTGAATTGTAAAATAACAGTACTAAAAAGCCTTATAAACATATCACAATCTAAATTTATTAAACTAACCCATCACATATACATGGTCTATAAAAATATTATAATACTGTTTTATATGAAAATAACGTAGAAAGTGTACACTGAAAGAGAAAAATGGTTCAAAGTATATACGCATAAAGCTTCCGACATAATGCGGCATGAAATAACAAAAGAAAAATATGCCAGAGTGCCATCTTTATCCTGCTTCTGACCGACTACTACAATCTGGGTCAATTTACTTGAAAAAAAAGGGAAATGAGTACTTTTTGTGCGTTAGTGCAAGATTTATTTGCATTTACATCGCGACGTTGTGAGATGGAAACAAAAACAAAAATTATGACGTCTACTCAGCTTTTTTCCCGCAAAGAAAATGCTTACAAAAAGGATTGGGGATGCGACATTTTTAATAATTTTCTGTGTACTCTCTGATAACCTGTTGTGTGAAAAAAGTATTGTAACATTGATAGGTTACACATATCCCCAGAATTCTCTAGAGATATGCAGATTTCCTTACGATGTTTTCCTTCACATGTTTGTGTGTATCCTTCACATGTTTGTGTGTAAAAAAAAAAAAAAAATATTAATTAGGGACATATTATGTTTTTAATAAAAACTCATTGGTTTGTGCCTGGAGTTTGAATCCATGACCCTCTCGTGAGAGGTACACGGTCTCACGCTTTGGTTATAACGGCTTTGTATGAGAATATACCTTGTATAAAAATATAAATACATTTGGACTAATTCGTATTTTTGTTGGTTTTTCCACATATTTATTCTCATAATTAATTCTGACACAATCTCATAGTTCTAACTAATTTTTAATCATAAATTGATTCATTTAGAATTTTATTCTACAGTTAGACTAATATTTTAGTAATAAACATATCTTTTTTGTTACAGTTTACCACAAGAGTTGAGACACGCGTATTAGTTACAATAATATTTATATATATTTTATACTTTTTACTTTAATAAATTATATCAAGCCTTTCTTATAGTTTTATTCTAAGAGTGTCAGTTCATTTTCAATTTCAGTTTTATTTTAAGAGTATAAATAAAATATTATAACTAAACAATATTTGTCCTTTGTACTTATTCAATTAATAAAAAGCAATTTTCCCGAAGTCAACCCATTTACTCTTTCTCAACAACTCAATGACACATAATGACGGCGGAAATGTTTTTTCATATTAACGACCAACTCTATGAAGGATTAGAACTCTATGTATAACGCTTTGGCTACATTAGCGGGCTACGGCGAATATTCGGGCTACGGCAATATATGTGGCCGGGGTACATCGTTACAACGCGATGTATTCGGGCGCAGACGATGTAACATCGGGCCACTGTCGGTAAACTGGCGCGCATCAAAGAGATTTGTCGCGACAACATTCGCTTGAGTGGCCACACTTACGACACTTCATACTCGTCGTCCATACTTTGAAGTGGGACGACAGACACACAAAACTCAACGACGAATATTCGCCGTAGGCCGCTTTCCGAATCTTCCCCCGCTAATGTAGACAAGAAAATATTTGGCCTCGGCCGGAATAGAACCCGCGACCCACGGGGCTGAAGGCAGGGTCACTACCCACTGCGCCAACGAGTCAGTCAATACTTAAATATGTTGAATGTTTCGATAATAACGAACTTATTGTGTACAAGCATTTTGCAGTAATTCATTCATCCTTTTACAAAAGAGAAAACGTTAAAAAAACCTTCTTGAATACAAAGTTCGACAGAGTGTAAACAAAGTCAGTCAATTTGAAGAAAGAGCAAATATGTTTGAGCTCGATACAAACAAAAAGATATTTCATTTTATGCAAAGGAATTTAATTTCATCTTACACAAAAGATTGGTAGATGACTTCTTCAAATATATTTTCAATACTTCTTTTGTATTTCTATTTGCTTATTTCTAACTTATTTTTATTTTAGTAAATATACCAATACTCTATACTAATGTTTTAAATGCGAAAGTATGTCTATTTTTGTTACAACTATTTGTAATAAGATTGATGGAAAAAATTATACAAAAGTTATGATAGAATTATTTTGCTATAATAAATAAATAAATAAATAAATATGTGGGACACTTACATACACGGTCGTCCGGTCTCCAAAAGTAAGTAACTTAATACTTGTGTTATGGATGACAGACAACTGGTGAATATATACTTATATATTTTTAAATACATACTTAAATACAAATATACACCCAGGCTCGAAGATCAACAAATTCATTTATAGAAAATGTTGGCCCTCGGCCCTATAATGCGGGTTTGTTAATTAATTCTATGTAATGCTCAGTGTGTAACAGTCTCATCCCTACATTCGAGTTTTTAAATAATTATTAAAATTTCAATATTTTAGAAAAATCTATAAATATAATATAAATGTTTGTTTGTCACGCAGTAATGTTTTTTCGCATCTATAATTGATGCTCTATTCATAAAACATCAAATTCAGAAAAATCATATTTTCGTCAAATTGACCGAACGTCGCGACAGCCGCCGTACTACAGTATGGAGAGAACGGGCGGAGCGCATAAGTGATCTGTTAGGTCGCTTACGAAATGTTGTTATAAGTGTAGCAACCAAAAATACTCCTCATACTTTATACATGCAGTATTAGTTACCGCACGTATCACAAAACACCGCCACCAACAACACTCTACACACATTCACTACGACAATATCAACGATCGTTTCACTCCGTTACCGAAACATCATCAGGAGATAGGCTCCACGAAAAATCTCAAAACCGCATTGCGCCAGCAAACAGTATTATTAAATACAAAAAGTTCAACCCCCAGCACTGATTTTGCTTTTAAACTCAGATTTGGAGATAAAATCAATAAATCAAACACTTGTAGCATTACAAAGATTTTTTTCCACAAACGTGGATTCGCGCCGGAAACGCGCCGGGTGGTCTATTCTATTTAGCGATATACCACACGGTTTTAATTTTATTGTTGTTTCTTTATAAATTTAGTCTATTTCAAGTTGTTAATAGAGTTACAGCGTGGGTACATTAATAGAAGTAAATCCTAATCGCTACTGTCTATAAATAAATAAAAAAATCGTAAGAAAATAGATAAAACACGTGTTCACCCATATACGCCTGTTTACCACCCTCATTTCTTACCGAGGTGTTGTAAAAGGCGACTAAGGTAAGTCGAACCGCCGTGTGGTATCCGGCCGAGTAGAATAGACCACCCTCATTTCTTACCGAGCTGTCGTAAAAGGCGACTAAGGTAAGTTGACCTACCGTGTGGTATCCGGTCGAGTAAAATACTCAGTAAATACTCAGTAATAAAATAAAGTCAGGCAGGCGGCCGATCGTAAAATACGTAGCCAAATCATGTGACAACATGTTGTGCCGACCCCACTTAAAGTGGGATAAGGGCAGGAGGATGTACGTGTTCACCCATATGTAGTCCACCGCAAACATAAGGGATGGGAGGGTGGTAGGAGAATCTCGTTAGAAAGGAAAACACTTGTTCTGTACATAAGTTAAAATTTATTATTCTCATTTAGTACTTAGTGCATAACATCAGAAAGATAAAATACTAAAATACATATATTGTTTATTATACTTAAATATGTGCTGATATAAAATTACATTTTCACAGCTCAGTATTCTTTATAATAAATATATCAATTTAAATAAAGAAACTTAAAACAGTTTATATATATTACCATACATTAAGGACCGTCTACTTAAGTTAAAAATCCTATATAAAACTTCGTAGTAAAGTTTAACTAGAGTTATCGCCAATGTGGAAGAGATATTTTGTTTAGTTTAGATAAACCCACTTATTTCTAAAATTTTAAAATATTTAATAATTAAAAAGGTTTTTTTTTCGAATTCCTTATTTAGCCAGACCCTGCTTGAAATTCTAACTCATATGTTTTTTTGGTTTTTTAATAAAGATGGCGATGAAACAAGATTGTTTTCCTCATCTTAAGACATAGAGATCTATAATATTTTATATTGCTTCTTATTCATCAAAAAAGTCAAAAATCAAAAAGAAATGCATCAAACATCTTTAAAAAAACACTTAAAAGAATAGGATCATTATAACTTAAAGACCTTTTCCTAATGAGAATTTTCATAGATACAAACCGCGTTGGGAAACTATGCGATTTAGCATTTCGGCGATACCAATACATTAATTTGAACTACGTACTATAAAATGCAATTGTTTATCTATTCTTCATGATTTTTCTAAACATTCTACTATACTGCGTCCATCATATTATCAGTCTTTTGACAGCTCACGCTCATTAAGTTTTGTATTGCTTACGTACAAATATCATACAAATAATATTTATACTTTATGGATGGGTACCGCCCACTTAGTGATGTCACACATAATGATTACTACGATTATGCCACAGATTAAAAATAATCGGTAGAAATCGATGTTACGAGTATTAAAAGACATTTAATAACATTATATAAAGTTTTACTTTCTTCTTAGTTAATACATGAATACAAATAAAACAATCAGGATATTTTAATTTATTTTATTAGCACGAGTCGTCGGAATGATAATCAACACTAGACTCCTCCGATGAGGAGTCTTCAGTAGCAGTTATTATTAGCTCTTGTGTAGATAATATATTATCAAACGCAATATCACGTTCCCAATCAGAGAATATTACTCTTTTAGTTCTTTCCACCACACTTGCCCAGTTCTCGGCCGTTACGTGGGTGCAAGCATTTTTTAGCAATTGCAACATTTTATTCGCTGTGAATGGGGGGCTTGTATTGCATCTCGCAGCATGCCCTTTTACTTGTGCCCATATAAGTTCTATTGCGTTGTACTGGCAGTGGTATGGAGGAATCCGAAGAACAGTATGGCCATATTCTGCTGCCATTTCATTGATTACATAGCGTTTTGCTCTCTTTTTGGTTTTTAATATTTTTATTAATTCAACTTTTAACATTGAGTCGTCCACATTTTCTCCATTGTCCCGAAGCCAATTAATTATTTCATGCTTTTTATTAGCCTGTGTTGGCATTTTGTCAATTTGACGGGAGTGGTAGGGCGCATTATCAATAAAAATTATTGATGGTTCTTCCAATGAAATGAGCATTTTTTTGAACCACTCTTCATACACATTGGCATTCATCTCTTCGTGGTAGTCATTTGATTTCTTCGATTTAAATGCCAACAGTGCGTCTTGTACAAATCCTTTTGCTGTACCTGCATGGCAAATGATTAGGCGCTCACCTTTTCCCATTGGTACTGAGGAAGTGGAATCAGCAGTATCATCAGTCCAGAAACGAGATAGTGTGTGGTTAGCGTTGAGCCATGTTTCATCCGTGAAAACAATATTTGCCCAATCTTGTATTTTCTTTGCCTCTCTTAAAAAATCACAACGTGCTATAGCTATATCTGTGCGTTCCATTAATAATTTTCTTTTATTTAACTTTTTATATGAAAAGCCAATTGTGTTCAAAACTTTGACCAAAGAGATTTTTCACCATGAAATAGACCACTTCTTTTCAAAGAAACAATAAGTTTTCTCAAAGTTGGAATTTCTTTTCTCAAGTAGTAATCTAGTTTACGTAGGTTATCATTAATCGAATTACTTAGGTACGTAATTCGATTAATGATAGTAGGTACTATAATCGGAATGGTATCGCATACGAGAATCTTTAGGACATCACTATCGTCAATCTGTCAAAAGATGGTTAATATAATGGACAGTGTATAATATTATAAATGCGAAAGTTTGTAAGTGTGGATGTATGTTTATTACTCATTCACGGCGAATTCACTGAATCAATATCAATGAAATGTGGCACAATTATTCCTTATACACAGGGGGTAACATATACGCTATAGAAATCATGTTAATTCTACAGGAATAGGATGACATTGAAAAGCGCCATTTATTATCAACCTATGATGCAACAGCAAGCTTTACAATTAAATTATCCAAACCATTAAATTAATATAGTTCTGTATTGCGATAATGTATCTGCGGTTTTTGTTTATTTATTCCAGTACAACCGCTTTGGTATTTGTATATATAAACATTTCAGACCAATCAATTTATTTTGCTGATTTCGATAATGTATCTTGGAATAATTGAAGATAAATTAATACAAATCATCAAAATTGAATTTAAATTATCTCAATGGTTTTGATGTTATACAATGGTTATAGAAAATATTGTGTAGCTCTCTCAGTAGGAACACCTTTCAGAACCAGCAGTAGAGTTGACGATTCAAAAGCACTTGTTTATATGTTTACTTGAATAAAGGATATTTTGTTATTTGAATTTGAAAGCAAATACCGAAATTAATTCGGAATTTTGCAACCTTGAGTACCTCGTATCTCCCAAAGCCACTATGATCCAAATTCCATAATCTACCATCGTTCTTACCTGTGTTGGGAGCATGCACTGACAAAGTTTCAGCTTTTATAAAATGATGAAGGTCTGGCGCTCACGGGATCTTGGGCCATTTAGGATATAAAGCACGTATTCCAATGACAGCAAATTACCGCCTTAACATATTCGTAGCATCAGACAAAATACTTTACAACTCCTAAAGAATTTATATACCTGTTTGAACAACTGAGAATTTCTAAGTATTCAGTTAAAGTGGATGTAATTAAATAATTAATTTTCCAACGTATTTTCAGCGAATTTTAGAAGGCATGGTAAATATTCTAATAAACTCTCAAGATTGTTTCGAGCACAGAATAAACAATCTGTTTTCATTTTCTAACATCAATATTATCCTTGAAAACGTTGAATGTACACCACTTGAAATTAAATCTTAGAAGAGTTTTGCTTTTATAATAGAAATATTTTAGAAATTTTTACAAAAACATTTTTTATATAATTATGTGTGCATATGCTAGACAAATAGATTCGCCGTGTGGTATCCGACTGAATAGAATAGTACCACCCTCATTTCTTACCGAGGTGTCGTAAAAGGCGACTAAGGTAAGACGACCTGCCGTGTGGTAATTTTTTATAACTCCTATACAATAATCGATGTCAAGTGTTATATAACGTGTTTATTATAGTATTATATTACGACAAAGTGTTATATATCCGAACTATGATATGGTTAATAGAAAATTTAATTTTTATTGACTCTAATAAATGAAACAAAATTAGCCTATTCATAAGTTATCACCATATTTAGAGTACAAAAATAATACTTAATTACCATACATAATTTTACATTTAGGTCTATTCGGATATTTATGTCTAAACGAAGCTATAATAGTTTGGTATCGTCGATGATTCATCCTCTCGGCTCTGTTGTGACGAGAGAAGTTTCTAGTAACGGCAGCGTGACAAAGAAAAGCACCATCCAGCACCACCATCCTGTATTCTAGCAGGCACATTTCTAACATCTATGTGAAAAAAATACTTCTTTTCTGAATATATTACGATATGTATTTTGTTATTTAAATTCATAAATTGGAACACTAGATTAAAGATTTGACGGGCGATGTGACCCGTATGTTTATATAATAATCAGTATGAACCGCGAATAAAAATAATAAAGTTTAAAATCCACTAGATTAAATTCAGAATGACAATATATAATAAATTATTCTCGCTACATCAGCGCAACAAAGGAAAAGGCCATCCAGCGCCACCATTCTGTATTCAGCAGGAGAATCTCTTGGATCTATTTGAATAAAAAAATCCTGTTCGGAATATATTCAAATATATTTTTTGCTATTTAAATTCAAATTTCGAAATTAGAACAATCTCTATTCTCGAATCTCGATTTACCGTAACGGTAACGTCACAAAGGAAAACTCCTAGCATCTCTCTCCTGTATTCGATCAGGAACATCTGTAGCATCTATAATGATTTAAATATAAATGGTTCCTTTTTATAATATATTTCAATATATAGTCTTGTTATTACGTTGAAATTAAAAAAAACGCATGATAATATAAGAATAACAATGATTATAAATAAATGATTCTAGTAACGGGAGCGTTACAAAAAAACCCCCTACAATCCCGTATTCTAGTAGGCGCATCTCTAACATCTATTTGAACAAGAAAACAATGGTTCCTTTTTAAATATATTACGATTTATGTTCTGTCAATATAATTCAAATTTAAAAAAGAATCCTTATTTCAACTTTGTTTCGGTCGAATATGACCCAAATTTTTAATTTATATAAAACCAATAATTTTGCACAGTCAAGTCATGGCATAACAATGAATTTAAAATAATATTATAAAAAGAAAATAAAAAAATGTTAAAAATTTATAAACTGTTTAATGAAATTAAAGTATAATAACATTCAATAAATATAAAATGCAGAGTTTTATAAACCATGCTTAGCATCGCATCGCGGTTTCTTTCGCGCCTCCATTCCATACTTTTTCTGGAATATCCAAATAAGTTCACCATATCTATAAATATTCAATAAAGCTGCCCGATATTTCTTGTCATTGGTTAACTTGATATATATCACTCGGTGCGTATGACAAAAGAATCCACCATCGAGGACAACAAAATTATACTTCAACAGGCACATTTCAAGCATCTAAGAAATAAAATTATAGTTTAAAAATGATCAGAAATTATAAATGATGTTAAAGCTTTTTCTAAACATGAATAACAATTATCTTTTTTATATGAATAAATAGTTTTCCACTTTTTCACACACACACACTTTCATACAGTGTCTTTGACGTTTTATATTTTCTGTATATTTCTGCATCAACTTCATCAATCAGACTTGACAGCAATGTTTTTAAAGACCGTATATCAACAATAGTAGAGGCAGTACAGTTCTATATAATAGATAAATAAGCTTTCTCTAGAACACAAATAAAACTAATGCAACGCGTTTTAACCAAACTAATATATGCATACGACCCTAACTGTAAGTTTGCCTCACCAAATCGTCTACGACAGGGGTGTCGTACTCGTGGTCCTGGATAAACAATTTTACTGCCAAGTTAATATATCCGATGCAAAGTACAAATAAAAAAAAGAAATGTGAATTAAAAACGTAACACACATATATAGTTATAAAATACATTATTTATGAACTATACGCCAATAACTATTGATACAGTTCACGTTGAGTTGATTTTGAAAATAGTATCAGAGAAAAGATGTTAAGTGTCAGGATGTAAACAATAACTTAACTTTATATATGCTTATTACAATGTAGTCAAATAAAAAAAAATGATTTTATAAATATATCAAATAATAAATTAAATCATAAATAAAGCCCTTAAAGTTTATTTGGCCCAAGTTAGCTTTTAAGTTCTACACCTGCCCTTGGATATTACTTACAAGGCCCTCAGGTATCTCTGAATTTTTGCTTAGTTGAAATTTTTTCAAATTTATTAACGCAAATAAATCTTAATCGATATAGCAGTAGAATTATCTAAATAACACTTGCGTCACAATATTAAATTACACACGTCATGTTCTATTGTGTTATGTGTTAAAGTTTAGTTTTAGTTAACAACTGTATATCACGAAAGGTGAAATAAACGTTCTTCCTTTCTTCTTTCTTCCATATCTTGGATAGGCTTTACAAGATGACTGACATTCTAATCTCTCTTAATCGGCCATAAACACGTTTATGTACAATAATGATCGTGCCTTTTTTGTTTTATGAACATTGATTTTTTTTTGCGGTCCACCTAAGTTAAGCGTTTAGTACCTGGTTGACCGAGCCTTGCTAGATAATTTAAAAAAAAATAAAAAGAAAACTTGAAAAAAAAGAAAAAATTACAGAGTAGGTGGGGCTCGATCCTAGGTATTTTTATTCTCGCGACCACCCGTTTCCCGAATAAGCTACACTGACTTGACAACGGCAAAAATAGTGGTTTATATATTCAACGTAAATTTATTTTTTAATGTCTAAAACAGAGAAAAAACGATATTTTTCAAATAAAACCTAGCTAGATCGATTTTTCTCAACTAAAACTCCTGCATGCTGAATTTCAGGAAAATCGTCGAGCCGTTTCCGAGATTGAGAAAATTTATATATACATACAAGATTAACTCATTTAAATATTAAAGATTTGGCCCAAGTTAGCTTTTGAGTTTGACACCCCTGGTCTAGGACTTATTCAAACTTTAGCTAGCAGGAGTTGAACGTTGCATCTCCACCTTCGTAGTTGTCGTGCGGTTCGGCGATGTCAAATTTAAATTACATTTCCCGGCGTCACACGAACTGCGAGTACTTTATGACATTATGATAACAACGTTCCACTCCGCAGAAACTTCACTGACGAAACAATAGAACAGCGAAAACTTTATTAGTCAGACGATTGTAAATTTGAACTTCAGTATAATCTGGTTACTTTAGATAAACAGTACTACCTCACCACACAACCGAGATAGTAATTTTAGTTTCCATTGATTTAAAGTTCATTTAAAAATATAGACAAATTATTTGTGATTCATCTATTTGCCAGATAATAAATAGTATGTGTTGATCTGAAGTTATTTCGTGAATCTACAAAGGATATAATTTAAACATACGTTATAAAAACAGGAGAGTTAGGCTAACTTAAAAAATCTTACTTAAAAATATAAAGTAAAATGTAGAATGTTAATAGCATTTATTGGCTATCAATCCGATATTTCCTATTAATTAAAAAATTAAAATACATAAGTATATAAAAAGCTTTTTATGCGAAAATGCAATGTATGATTATTTCTAGTTTATTCATCTTCTACTGTATGAATTGAATAAATTATATTTTTTTGTCAATGATTTCTATTAAGATAATAGTACTTGAAATCATCAAAAATCTAGAATAATATATTAAAATACAAATATTTACAATATATATGAGGTGAGGTGAGGTTAATTTGGATCTGAATAAACTCTATGAATATAAGATAAAACGATTTACTTCATTATGTCATAACATTATCGACCTAAGCGTCATTTATTTATTAATTTCAATTACCAACAATGGTTATAATTCCATTTTCTTATAACAATTGCACCTCAAATTATAGGTAATTATGACATGATTTAAAGGATAAAACGGCAGCTCTAAGCTCTAATTTGACCTACTAAATATAAAAATAATAAAATAGTCAGAAATTAAAAAATTATATTAGTAAACTTAATCTAACAAAAATAAAAATAAAAATATGTCATAGTCCTGTTAAGTTCACTGTTTGAAAAAATCACAACTGTGGCTTCAAAATTAATTATCAACTAATTAATTAGGTTACCTGGGTCATTTTATCCTGTCGCCCTTCCCATGACAGCATCTCGCTGTACCAAGGCTCGTTATGAGTGCCAAAGTATAAAGGCTCCCATCTGTGATAAGGGTACTCTCTTCTAGCGATCAACATCGGCTGAAATATTGTACTGATTAGTACAGTTTTTTTAATTCTAACTGGTCCCGTTGGCGCAGTGGCTAGTGGAATCGAACCCGCGACCCGCGGAGCTGCCTTCAGCTCCGATTCCCGATCCGATCCAATCGAAATAAATTTCGATTCCCGCCGAGGGCCAACATTCTCTATAAATGAATTTGTTGGTCCTCGAGCCTAATTGCATATTTGTATTTATGTATGTATTTAAAAAATATATAATTACATATTCACCAGCTGTCTGTCTACCATAACACAAGTATTAAGTTACTTACTTTGGGGACGGACAACCGTGTGTGTAAGTGTCCCATATATAAAGTGTCCCATTTAAGTTATTTTATTAATAATGTTACCTGTAATGTATATAAAGTAATAATAATATATGATGGTATGATATAGGTAGCACAGGCTCAAACACGCACTAACAAGGAACCACATGTCACTTCACGTCCACTATCACCAAGGACTCTGGTGTTACTAACGTGGTGCATCATAAGACCGTGTATGTTTCTTTGTACATCAGTATTAGTGTGAGTTAGTGTATGTTCATGTATGTATTACATATAATATGTGTCTTGTATATAAATATACAAGGTAAGTTACACATCTCAATCCGCATACACTACATTACCCAATGATTATTGTATTCGCTTTATAAGTAAAATTATTAATAAAATTCGTCTGAAACACATGTTCTACGAACGGCCAACGCCAAGAAGCAAGGACCTAACCCGCAAAATTTTTGACCTATCCTACATATAACCTCATCATTAAAAAAATATCTCTTAAGTACTTAATACTTAAGTAACCTAACAAAAAAATCTTAAAAGAGTTATAGTTTTAGGCAATAGCGGAAGTCACAATTTCCTCTTGTCATATACAATATAACGTACATAAAAAAAACATACTGCGTTCTGCAAAAGTAATAATAAAATTATTTTGCTATAATCCGCCATAAAGTAAATAGTAAATTTATATAATGCTAAAAAGACTATCCGTTTTCATACTTGATACATGCATGATTCTTAAAAACACATGCACAAACCTCCACAATACACAAGCACTACACACGTAAACTATCATCAGGAGATAGACTCCACGACAAAATCGCAAAGCTTCTGTCGTCATCACCATCCTCCTGCCCTTATGTGTTCGGCACAACATGTTGCCACATGATTTGGCTACGCATTTTACGTCCGGCCGCCTACCTGACGTCAACTTACCGTTGTCGTATTTTCCGACGCCTCGGTAAGAAAGAGGGTAGTCTATTCAACCAGATACCACACGGTGGGTCAACTTACCTTAGTCGCCTTTTACGACACGTCGATAAGAAATGTGAGTGCCTTATTCTACTAAGTCGGATACCACGGCGCAAAGACTTCTGTCGTCTATTTAAAAATTGAAAATAACACTCGTAATTCGAAATATAAATAATTGTGTAGTGTAGTTACTATAGTCATAGATTATTTGCTCTATTAATTAAATTTTCTTACAAGCGATAGAGAGGGCGCCAATAAGGTTACAGCTTCCCTTTATGCGTTGCTAATTGAGAATAAGTAACGAGAGAACAGAATCCGACAGGCTCTTAGCGAGACATGCAAAAGCATAAATTTGTACACAAGTTGCTTGTTGTGACAGTTGCTGAGTGTAAAAGTAAAATGATATATAGAAATAGATTTATGGTAAGGGCATTAGTAATTGACCATGCACTAGTAGTTGACCGTTTTGTATGAAATTTTAAATAATAAGCGCTTTGTTTGTTGTAGCTAATAAAAAATAAATTTGTAATTACATGTTGCCTTCTATTAACAACTGCCCAAAACCTCAGCACTGTAGCCCATTGTTTAATATTTAAAATTTAATATTATTCATTAATATTTTTTATTAGCTTAGATTACCTTAGATTTAATAGGATACCTTAGATTTAATAGTTGATATAATTAAAATAGAATAGTTAACAACTAACAAAAAATAAAAAATAAAAACAATGCTGAATACGCCTGTAAATGATAATTATAATGGAACTAGTATTAATATAAGAATTTATTGTTAATGTATCTATATCGTTGGTGTATCAAATAAATCAATAAGGTTAGTAATAAGATATAAAGATTGTCATGTCGTTTGTGGAGAATTTAAATATAATCAAATAACGTATCAAGTTGCAAATTTGAAACAAGGCTTTTCGTACGGTTCTATTTAATCCTTTAATAACAGGTACATCATTAAATACACAGTCAATAACATTACAAAATCTACATAGTAAATTTTAATATAACTCTTAAACGACCCCTTCCCCACTACTTAACGAAAGTTGATTGAAGTGGCAGTGAGTTAGACGGCGGCCAATTGGATTTGTTAAAGTGGATGACTTTTATTCATATTATCCACTTACTTCTCGGGATTTTCATACAATATTATTTAAGTATTTTATGAAATTCCTAGTTCATTTTCAATATTGCCAATTTTAACAGATTTTTGCTCTTGTCATGATGACCTAACGACGAAAATACAAATGATCTTTTTTACGAATATAAACCCTAATGAGTTTCACAAAGTAAACAAATGTGTTTTAGGAGTGTTAAATTACATAAAAAGTCACCAGAAAAGTAGGGCAAATACTTAATAGTGCATGGATTATAAAATAGAAATCAATTTGCAAAAAGCAATCGGTCGAATGACGGCAAGTAAATATTTTGAAAAAATAAAAAAGTTGAAATGACGGAACACAGTTAAAAGAGTCGATAGGCTTTGGAGTTCTGAGGTATTGTAATAGCAAACTGGCGACGGAAAAAGCAGCATTAGTAGATATCACATGGTGGATAGGCTACACGGAAAAATTTTCAAGGGTGCCACTGGACTAAAAAAGGCACTGTATTTTAAAGCCTGAAAATCACTTGAAGAGACCTATGTCAAGAAGTAATCGTCTGAAGCAATGAATAATGCAACCAAAAAAAACTAATGGAATAAGTGACTTTTATGAATATTAAATTCAGAATATGTTGCCATATTATATATATTACCTCTATACCATTCGGTGTTGGTCGCAAAAGCCACGATTGCAAGCCAGGAAAACGTTGACAGTGGGCGCACACCTTTTGATGGAAATACTTCGCACGATTTTCGGTTACTAAACGAACTAACCTATTAAAAAGGAATTTTACGTTATTATTTAGTAAAAACTGCATCAGCGGCTTAGTTTGCGACAACATAAATACTATATTTTCCAGAAGTAAAAACGGTAATTTATAAAAAAAAATATTTATGTTACAAAGGTACATTAGGTGTATATGCGAATCAAGTGAAGGTAGCAAAAGATAAGTGTATACACTTATCTTTTATATTTCATACCGCCAATCCTCTAGAGTTATAACACTAGAGGATTGTCACAGTTTTCTATGACAACAGCAAATGCACTTGTTATGAATATTTTTGAATCTGTTTTAACATTCACTTAATATTTTCTATTCCTATATCGCAAATATATTATCTTAATGCAACGGTTCATCACGTCGTATTCCATCGTAAAGTTCATATTGAAACTTACAATTTTCTATTTATTTATTAACTGAGTAAAACAAACCTTTTAAAATGATATGATGTTACAACATGTTTTATATACAACCTCCTTTATAGAGTTGGTCATTAATATAAAAAAAACATTGTGGCCGTCATTATGTCATTGAGTTGTTGAGAGAGTAAATTTGGTTGACTTTGGGAATATTGCTTTTTATTTATTGAATCAGAATAAAGTAAAATATCGTCGATTTTTATAATGATTAACGATAATTCTATGTTAAAATAAAAATAATGGAGAGAAAATTCAAAGTGTAATAATTATAATTGTCTTAAATTACATTTACGTAATTTACATTAATTTTACACTAATTAATTAGTTAATATTATTTATACAGCCTCTTACTTAACCTTTTTCCAATTTAAATCAATTTTCTTATTAAAGAATTGTAAGCTGAAAAATTTTCGACCTTGAAAGTAAGAATTTTAATTAGCTTTTCAATTTTATGGACATAGCCTGCCGTAGATTTGTCCAATCATTAATTCGATCATAAAATTTTGTAGCTTCATTTACTATTCTCTGACGACATTGTCTGGATTAAAATTTTATAGACGTGAAATTTAAGATATCGTTACATAAGTGACATTTACCAGAATATAATTAGATTTATCGTTATTGTAAATGTAAAACGAGCTTTTATATAATCGTTCAATTTCAGAAATTATGTAATACATTTGTAACAAGACCAGCCAAGAAGCTATTTTGTCTTTAATTTTAAACATTACTTAAGGCAATTGCCAAAAACGACTAAGCCACAGCAACGTGTGGCCATGTCTGGTAGTTAATTATAATACGCAACTAACTTAACAAGGCTGCTCGTAAATTTAATATCAACACTTTGTAAATACGAGGTATTCCCGCTTCGTATTGCACTACAAACTTAATCATTCAGTCATCACTCTCCTGTCCTTATCCCACTCTAAGTGGGGTTAGCACAACATGTTATAAACATGTTGTCACATAATTTGACTTTTACGACATCTCGGTAAGAAATTAAGTTGGTCTATTCTACTCAGCCGGATACCACACGGTGGGTTACCCTACCTTAGTTGCCTTTTACGAAATCTTGATAAGGAATGAGGGCGGTCTATTACATTACGCCGGATACGACACGGTGGAGAACAATTTCACATAAAGATAGACTAAAGATAGAAAAAAAATCAAAAAATTTAGCATCATTTTTATGTCAAAATCATATACAACGGCTCAATTTTAATCCGTATATAGTCGAGAATATAGAGCTGTAACCAAGCAAATATAGGGGTAGTAACATCACTAACAACGCGTACATGATGTACTATGTTACAACGGTATTATTATAGCTCTAAATTTACTATGAAAGGGGAAATAAATTGCACATTCTACCGCACATTCATTTCCTTGATGCACTGGCAAGATTACCTTTACACGAACAATTTTCTCAACCGCCCACAGAACATTTGCCCTTTGTAATAAACTAGTTCGCGCAATGTGCAGGTGCTTTAAACAACTGAAAGGCTCATTTATCAACTTACGTGTCTTTGTCACGAGGTATCTCCGTCCCCCTTTCAACTTCGAACAACGGCACTACAAAGACCGTCTTCGCGAATATACACCCCTCGTTCCGTTTCTTATCGCCCATAAGCTTTCTTACCATTGTCAAGAATTTTGTTGCTAATCCGTCGCTCGGTACCATTTCTATATCTGACACTATAAAATAGTTCGTCCTTGAAGCATTCCGAGCTACGTTCCTACCAACGTTTATTGGATATATCAAATTTTTGTCCCGTCTAAATGTGGATATATCAAAAACTTCTAATCCAGAACAATCGTTAAAAATTAAACGTGGCGCTACACTTTCCTTCTTGGAAATTTTCATCATCATTCTTTCCACCTTCTTCTTTCTCACCCATTGTATATATTTCGCCCTTGTATTATTATTTAACTTCCTATATCGATCCAATTTTCTCGCTAGCATCTCTTTTGTTGATATGTGTTGAGTGGTAGTTGAAATGTTTGATGTTATCAAATAATTGATAGGAAGCTTTAATATCGCTGGTGGATAACGCTTAGGATAAAACAGATGCAGAGATACCTTAGACATAGCAGAATAACATCTGCAAAGTTGAATCATCATTTGCATTGCAATATCTATGTCATAATTCGGTACAAACACTGCTAAACTGATAGGGCCGTCCCAATATCGTGCTATTTCCACAACGTGGTAAATAAATTCTGGGGTTGCTTGAGTAGCATAAGTGACTGCATTATATTTAGAATGATTTGCAAATGCTGTACCTTGTACAGCGTCGTATATTACCCTATAGGAGCTTTTAACACCATTTTCGGGAGAAGGGAATATCTGTATGTTATCCCAATTGATTGTTTCTGGAAGGCCGTAGTTAAAGTTACAGTAACTTACATTCTCGTTAGGCTGATGACCTCTTAGGAACGCACCTGGTCTGTAGTCAAAATCACCGATTCTCGCAGCAAAATGCGGATTGTCTTGATGTCTGTAGGCGTACAGTTGGAGGATAATCGTCACTACTAATATGAACGAAGCTATTAGTAGTATTGTTGAATGTCTTCGGGACAGACGGTATGAGTACGCTCCGCATATGCGTAGGCATCTCGTCATTTTTATTGCACATTGTCTATGTTTACTAGTTCCGTAAAATCATGCCTCTATAAATTCATATGTGAAATAGCATCTGGTTGCTCATACTACGGAAATGTATAATTAATAAGAGATAAATTCACGTTGATATGATCAATTATCACTCATATGTAACGTCAACAAATATCAACAAAAAAATATGTATAAATTTCACAATTTACAAACACATATCAAACGCAAACTATTTATATTAAAACTATTAAATCATACACAAAACTCCAATATTCACATTCACACTAAGCGTTGTATTTTGAAATAATTTAGGTTTTAGAAATATTTATTTTAATATGTAATAGCAAAACATGTAAGATTGAATTTATTTCTCTAGACATTTTGACAGATGCGCGCGCTGGAACGCGAATCGGATGCGCAAAGCAATACGGCAATCAATAAATACCTCCGTCCATTGCTGGATATTATAATAACTGTATATATGAATAAATGGACCAAATAATTTGCAGGCAGCATTTATTTATATTTAAAACTTAGAAAGATAGCTCAGTAGTTATAAAATAACAAAATAAAGAATGAATGCAAAGAATATAGCCGTGTGATATCCGGCTGAGCAGAATAGACCACTCTCATTCTAAGCGAGGTTTCGTAAAAGACGACTAATGTGAGTCGATCCGCCGTGTGGTATCCACCTGAGTAGAATAGACCACACTCATTTCTTACCGAGGTGTCGTAAAATAGGAATTAGGTAAGTTTATGTCGGGCAGCCGGTCGTTCGTAAATTACGTAACCAAATCATGTGACAACATGTTTATAACATGTTGTACCGACCGCACTTAGAGTGGGATATTTGATGGATTGGATTCTTGGATTTCTCATAATAGCTTTATTTTTTTCAAGTACAAGTGCTGAATAATATATTAAACACATCACAATTCCACTGTTCCTGAATATACATTCTACGTCTATTTTCGCTAGCAAATGTATTTAAAGCTTTGAATAAACAAAACGTTAAAAGCTTTACTTTCTTTGTGATATTTAATAGTCTTAACCCCATTACCCTAAAAGTTCGGCGCTTTGATGTTCCACTTCCGGTACCTCAACGTCTACACCGGAACTAGATAATTTTAAGTTTTTTGCACGCTATCGTTACGGTGCTGTTATACCAGTCTGCTTTTGGTTCCACCATAGAAAGCTTTGAAAATTATGAAAAATTCACTCGGTGAAAAATTTAACACAAATTTCTTTGTCAAACCACTCTATAGAAAAACTAAGAATCATGATCGGGGTAATGCTGAAAAAGGTACAATACCTTTTAAATTTGATAGGACGATAAAACTATGTGGCGATGATTTTAATGTCAGAACAGTTATATTTAAGCATGGTGCTAATGTGATTAACGTAAAACGTAAAGTTAGTAAAGAATATAAAGTAGTGCTTCCTGGTGCTTGTTACAGTGAAAAAAGTGGTGAAAGTATAAATAATTTTAGAGATTTAGATTTAAGTAAACTCATGTATAACAAAAAAAATAACAATACAAATACTCAACCTTCGTTTGAAAAAGTTAATACGGAAATGGTAGAAAGAAGTAAAGTTGATGTAGATGGTACTGCAAATAATGAAGAAGAAAATAAAATGCAAAACGCAGATGTAGTTATATTACATGAGGTACTGAATATTTTCAACATTATTCAACAAAAAACGAACTATTGCTATCCCACTGCTAAGCATTAGTATTACTCCTTTCGGAGGAGTGACCAGCGCTGCTTCAATAACTTTTGATAGGTGACACATATCCTAGGAATTCTCCAAAAATATGTAGGTTACCTAATGAAATTTTTCTTAATTGAAAAGCGTGTGATATAATACAAATATCATTTAGGACATAAGTTTTAACAGAACAACTCATAAGTACCCTCCCGGGGTTTGAACCCGTGACTTCCTAGAAAAAGTGACACGGTCTCATCATTTCGCTTTTAAACAGATTAATACATCGACTTTCACTTTGATATTATATGAATATATGAAGATCAACAAAAACTATACACTGTCCATTATATTAACCATCTTTTGACAGATTGACGATTTACATATTTAGTGATGTCCTAAAGATTCTCGTATGCGATACCATTCCGATTATAGTACCTACTATCATTAATCGAATTACGTACCTAAGTAATTCGATTAATGATAACCTACGTAAACTAATAACAGATATAGAAATCAACATTTTGATTTAATATTGCCTTAGTTTTTTGAAAATAAATGTTAATCCGTGTGTATTTATTATAATCATAAAAAATATATTATACATCAACTGGCAACATCAACAGACCTTCCGCTCGGGCGCCATTTTGACGTGATCTGTCACTCTCAACGAAACGCCCGTGATAGTCACACGCATTTACGTTCGCTGAGTGTTCTCTCGCATCTGTTACACCTTGAGTTAAGTAGCTTTATTCCTCGGAAAAACTTTTGTGAAACTTATATTAATTGATCGTGAAAATGCCGAAAGGACGTGTGTTGAAAGCACAATCGAGACAGTTAGTGTTAAAACTTCATGAGTATTTTGAGCAAGAAAATCAAAATGGCGGACCTCTTATACCTATCACGCAAGTCCGAAACCGTGTTGCAGCCGCGTTGGGGATCAGTCTATCAACTGTGACTAAAATCACTACTGATGCCTACGGCAGGAGCGGCTTGGAGCAAAACAAACCATCTACACCAAAAAGAAAGCGCCGGGCTCATAAGGTGACAGCTGTTGATGACTTTGACGCTGACGCTATTCGTCGTCATGTATATGATTACTACTTGAGAAAAGAAATTCCAACTTTGAGAAAACTTATTGTTTCTTTGAAAAGAAGTGGTCTATTTCATGGTGAAAAATCTTCTTTGGTCAAAGTTTTGAACACAATTGGCTTTTCATATAAAAAGTTAAATAAAAGAAAATTATTAATGGAACGCACAGATATAGCTATAGCACGTTGTGATTTTTTAAGAGAGGCAAAGAAAATACAAGATTGGGCAAATATTGTTTTCACGGATGAAACATGGCTCAACGCTAACCACACACTATCTCGTTTCTGGACTGATGATACTGCTGATTCCACTTCCTCAGTACCAATGGGAAAAGGTGAGCGCCTAATCATTTGCCATGCAGGTACAGCAAAAGGATTTGTACAAGACGCACTGTTGGCATTTAAATCGAAGAAATCAAATGACTACCACGAAGAGATGAATGCAAATGTGTATGAAGAGTGGTTCAAAAAAATGCTTATTTCATTGGAAGAACCATCAATAATTTTTATTGATAATGCGCCCTACCACTCCCGTCAAATTGACAAAATGCCAACACAGGCTCATAAAAAGCATGAAATAATTAATTGGCTTCGGGACAATGGAGAAAATGTGGACGACTCAATGTTAAAAGTTGAATTAATAAAAATATTAAAAACCAAAAAGAGAGCAAAACGCTATGTAATCAATGAAATGGCAGCAGAATATGGCCATACTGTTCTTCGGATTCCTCCATACCACTGCCAGTACAACGCAATAGAACTTATATGGGCACAAGTAAAAGGGCATGCTGCGAGATGCAATACAAGCCCCCCATTCACAGCGAATAAAATGTTGCAATTGCTAAAAAATGCTTGCACCCACGTAACGGCCGAGAACTGGGCAAGTGTGGTGGAAAGAACTAAAAGAGTAATATTCTCTGATTGGGAACGTGATATTGCGTTTGATAATATATTATCTACACAAGAGCTAATAATAACTGCTACTGAAGACTCCTCATCGGAGGAGTCTAGTGTTGATTATCATTCCGACGACTCGTGCTAATAAAATAAATTAAAATATCCTGATTGTTTTATTTGTATTCATGTATTAACTAAGAAGAAAGTAAAACTTTATATAATGTTATTAAATGTCTTTTAATACTCGTAACATCGATTTCTACCGATTATTTTTAATCTGTGGCATAATCGTAGTAACCATTATGTGTGACATCACTAAGTGGGCGGTACCCATCCATAAAGTACAAATATTATTTGTATGATATTTGTACGTAAGCAATACAAAACTTAATGAGCGTGAGCTCTCAAAAGACTGATAATATGATGGACGCAGTATACCGTATGCAAGTAGGGTTCATATTAATTTCAGCGTAGAGCTCACCGTCCTTATTACTTTGAGTGGTTATTCTATTTCTTTGTCTTCACACCACCACATAACGTTATATAAAAGTCTTTTAACTCTTTTTTTTATGTACATGTCTATTTTTGAAAATTTTCTATTTTATTAACTTTAACTATAATGTGTGTAGAAAAGAAATAATGATATTCTATTCTATTCGAAAATCTCTATCGAATAAAAAGTCGTGAAATATTTAATTTGATAGATTTTCTTTTATTTTAGGTACCTGATACATGGCTTAGGGTATACCCAGCGCCAAAAATAACTGGGGAAAGTTCATATTCCGTTATTTTGCGATGTTGTCTGTGCCAACTTGGATTGTGTTCGTTTCTTATACTATGGTCCATTATTGCTGTTTTTATCATACATTCTTTTGAAGGTAAGTTAAAAATATTCAATTTAAATATTAAAAAAATACAATTATATCCATGTTAATGCGGATGAATCTAAAAAAGGAGGCGTTAAATTTGGAAACTTTTTAAGTCTCTAGTATTGCCTTCTGTATCCCATTGAATAAAATTGTAAGATAGGTTAGTTATATCCAAATGTTATTTAAAATCAAACAAATCAGTTTTAATGAAAAATCACTTATAGTCGGGACTAAAATATGCTTTCACTTGCATTTGACTCAATATAGCAGACGAGCTTATTCAAACTTTTGACTAGATGTAAACTTGGTAGCCAAACTAACCAACTCATGAAATGAAGCCAGCTCTTCTTAGTAGAAAATGATCTGCAGCGTTAAACTACACATTACTGAAAAATTCCAATACTTAACTTTAAATATAATTACGCCAAGCGTTGAATTATATTTAAAGTTTATGTTATGCATATTAAAAATGTATGTTTATACATTTCACTTTAAAAAAAAGTGTTCCTTTGAAAATAGCATAAATTTAATACATCTTACAGAACCGCAAGAAACAAAAGTTTCATTAGAATTTGAAAAAGAGCAGAATCAACTTGTTATCGACTTGGCCACGGAGCTAAGGCAGGTAAGTTTATTTTAATGCATTCTTTTGTATTTTTTTAATCATTTTTGAAACATTTTAAGCATATTAATTTTTTGCTTAATACGATTGGTAATTTAATTTTATATTTGTCGATAGTTGCTAAATAATCTTAGTTCCGATCAATTACAGGAAGTGATAGTATTTCACGATTGCAAATAAGTGCAGCATTTTAAAGCGTTATTTTCAAATCGCTTTTTATTACTTTTTTTTTCTTTGTAAGTAATGGAAACTTAAAATACTATTAAGTCAATGTGCAAAGTTAGATTGAATTATTTGATTGAAGCTGCGGACATCTGCTAGTACATAATTTGATTCCCTTCGCCGAGCTCTCGCATTTCATTTTCATAAATTCTCTAAATTGAGGCATACCATATTTTCGTTTCCCCTCGGCGACACGTATCGATATGAATAACGTAAATGAACATTTGGCGTCCTCTTTTATTTGAATATTTTTCTAATAAAACTAAAACAAAATTTTCTGAACACTGAAATATTTTGGAACTGCGTTTCATTAAGAATTAATTGAATACAATCACATTGACATGGTTCCAACGTTTTGATCTACTTAACTACTTCTACATTTTTTTTTATGTTAAGAAAAGCCATTATGTGTCGTCACCGCTCGACGGGAACGAGCGGCGAGTATGTCGGACTCCCACCGACTAAAAACCTGACAGTGCTGCTGGTGGCGGCAATAGGGTACCGTTGTACACATTGCCCCCATCCCCGCCAGCTGCAACTCTGAACCCCAGAGTGCGCCACCTCTGGGTCGGGGCCTCTCTAGAAGTGGCCCCTCCCCTCGCTAGATGATGCATCGACTGCCTCGGGATCTTTTCAGGTGGGAGTCCGATAAACCCCGTTCGCAGCGCCCAGAAACTACTTCACACTATTATTATTTAAATAGGCACAACTTAAGGAATTTAAATAGTAATGGCCGCGGCTTCGCACACATGGAAATAAGTGTGTCATGAATAAATCTTTTAGCCAAGTTACATAACGCATAATCTACTATTAACCTAAAACTTCCTATAGTCTCTTCGTATCTTCTTTTGTCTGTTCAATCTTTGAGTAAAACAGTACAGAAATCCGTTTAGCCGATTTTGAGGAAATCGATCACATACAGACAGTACAGTATATACAGACGAGTATATTAAACTTGTACTACCAATTACGTATCGTTAAGCATATCTAGATAGGATTTTAATCCCATCGAGTAGAATTTAAGAAATTGCCAAAAACTCAGTAAAGAAAACATTTATCATAGTTCCGTTAAAATTGGATTTCAATTTCATCTTACTTAAACGGCATACTGGTGTGACAGTTCTTACAGAGGGCAAAAGTAATATCAAGCACTCTTACAAATAGGCCATTCCATATCAATCAATTCCACTGATTGTCAACTTTATTCGTAAGGTATGTTGACTACGTTGACCACTATGTGGACTACGAATATTTGTGTAAGTTTTGATATAGAAAAGAAACAACAATATTTCGAGTATTGACGTCGATTTTGAAACATAAATAAAAATATATATATATGGGACACTTACACACACGGTCGTCCGTCCCCAAAGTCTATAATACTTGCGTTATGGTAGACAACTGGTCAATATATACTTATATATTTTTAAATACATAAATACAAATATACACTTAGGCTCAAAGACCAAGAAATTCTTTTATAAAAAATGTTGGCCCTCGGCGGGAATCGAACCCGCGACCCGCGGAGCTGAAGGCATGGTCACTACCCACTACGCCAACGGGCCAGTCATCAACTATCAGCCACATAGTGACAAATAGTAAAACTAAGGAACACATTGCGAATAACGTAGGTTATTTGAATTTGGGTTGACGATGAAGGGAATGTGAGTTTTATAGGTGGATAGAGTAGTAGAAAAATTTATGATATCAAAATTGAGTGGCAGATACCACCAAGTCACAATATAACTATAATTGTCAGTACTAGAAACTATTGAGTAGTTAATAGAGATAAAAATATATATGTCAGTGAATTACTTAAACCAATAAAATAGCCGATCCCTTATTTTGGTAAATATAAACCAGTTTCCACGTCCTGAAAAGGAAAACGTATTTACTGTCATTCTAAACACACGTACCATCGTCTCCGTTATTTCCGACGTGACGAGGATTGAAAAACTCTAGAAACATCATTTGGTGGTAAAATTGAAACAAAATATAAGGCACATAAAATTTTGATTGAAGACTACTTTATCTAAATCTAAAAATAACGTTTTATATCTCTGTCTCCAAAGAGATAAAAGGCTTTAGGCCAGTAGAAGTAGGTAGAATAATACTGTACAGGAGTCCTCAAATATTTAACATACCCAAGTGCACGCGTATGTAAACTTCTTAAAATTAAACGGCCTGTAATCTTTTATAGTCTTGAAACGGTTTTTTTATGTTCCTTAAGTATATATTACTCATGAATTAACTCGTCGTAGCTAAGTTAATTGTCAATAAATGTAAGTAATGCAACATAAAGTAATTCTTTAAGTGAGGCTTTCTTTTTCTTACCAAGGAAATACTTTACGAGCCGTTAGACGCCGCTGAGTGCGGCAGATAATCTTTCTCCTCGCTCGTAATTTGCAGAATAATTTCCTATCGAAATGCCAAAAATTTCACTGAACTCCTTCCTTGTACACTAAACATTCCTCGGTATTTACCTGTCAATGAAATTCCCTTACGATCCCTTACGAACAACAACGATATATGTATGTGACAACGAAGAAGTTATATGACAATATTGATGAATGATAAACTTTTAACATCAAATCTAATTTTAAAATTATAATTTTATAAGGAGTGAAGGTAGGTTCGATCTTATTTGGACAATAATATTAAATATATTTGTAAAGATCATCATTCTTCTGCCGTTTTCTCACTAAAAAGTGGAGTCGGCACAACATGTTAGCGCACACTATATACAATAACACGATATATTAGGAACACCACTATTCCCGTTCCAAAATGCACTTCTCTTGAATGACGAACAAAGACTGACTGTCACTGAAACGTTTTATCAATAGAAAGACTAAACCGGAAACAACAACGGCACAGTATTGCCACAATTTTAATCAAAAAGGGCGCGATACTCTTGTTTCATGACTTTGTTGCTATAAAATACAAAGCGGAAGTCAGTGGCGACAACAAACATGTTATAAACATGTTGTAACACGATTATACGACCGGCCGCCTGCATGGCGCCAACTTAGTCGTATTTTACAACACTTCGTTAGGAAATGAGGGTGGTCTATTCTACTCAGCCGCATACCACACAGCGGTGAATATATTTCACAGTTCTCCAGAATGCAAATTCAAAACATTTTCATCGGTTATTAAACCTAAAGCCATAAATATAAAAAGAGACGCCTGCCAGCAACCGACACCCTTCAGAGGGAACATTATGACATAAACCATGATCAATGAAATTAATGGTGGAAATACGAATAAAGATGCCATTCGACAAGTCGAATAATAAAGGGCTCTCTGTATACCTCTTTGCTTCGTTTTTAATTATGATTATCATTTTTTTCTCTTTTTTTGACTGCACTTTTGTTTATCATTTTATAGTATCGTTATACCGTGTTATGTGGGTTTTATCACTCATCTCTTTATTTGAAATTCCAAACCTAATTCTTTTTACTCCGAGATCAATATCCTTTTTTGCTCTATGGAATTACATTAAACCTACTCTTATACTATCAATATATATATCAAATTCAAAATATTCTTTATTTAAATAAACTTGTAAACAAGTGCTTTTGAATCGTCAACTCTACTGCTGGTTCGGAAAGCTGTTCCTACCGAGAAGAGCCGAGAAACTCGGTGGTTGCTCTTTTAAAAATATAATTCTTATTACTAGTTACATTAGTTATTACTGTCTTGTACATGGTCGAAGAGTAGCTACATCCAGGCATTTTTATCATCTAAGTATTCCTCAATAGTTATAGTAGGCCTTCTGTATTAGTCTTTTATTAATAGTGTTTTTACACTGCTGTAATGGCAAAGCTAAAATTGATTTCGGAATTTTATTATAGATTCGAGATATATCTATAGATCCGAATTCTGAGTCTTCTGAATTAAATTTTTGCAAAGACTTCATTTCCATCATATACCATTCCGTTGATATACAGTCCAAAAATGCTAAAACATTGTTTCGTATATTTTACAAATCAATAATAGCCCATTATAAGAAATAAGAATATTTGTAAAAAGGCCTTGTTTAAAATTAATATTAATATGGAAATTCATTTGTTCTTTTAAAAGGTACATCTTTAACACCACTTTACTTTTAAAGTCTTCAATATCTGAGGTGCACTGAAAATGCAAATTAACGGGACGTCTAAGTGCAAGCATATTCTCTTACGATATACCCCTTTTCTTGGCTAAGTGGCATTAGGGCTTATTTATACGAGTAAGGGGCGAAGAATATGGTACTATATGGATTTATACGATGTGTGCCAGCAGATTCGCCCGCATGGAATAAATTTGTCCTGAATTGAAACTTTTTTGAATAACTTTCACCGTTTCTTAGTTTCAAGCATTAAATTTTGCCGTTTTCGCAATATTTTTTATTGCTGCTCCTCTCCTATTCATCGTAGCGTCGTTATATAGCCAATAGCGTTTCTCGATAAATGAACTATTTTACACTGAAATAATTTTTCAAATAGGTACAGTAGTTCCTGAGATTAGCGTGTTCAAACAATCAAACAAACAAACAAACTCTTCAGCTTTATATATTAGAATAGATACATTTCATAACTTAGAAGTTATTCTATCGATAAAATTACATATCACGATTGAGGATAATTTAACTACAGTCGACTCGAAGGAAGTTGCATGTCGTACTAGTTTTCATTCTCCTGCACTTATCCCACTCTAAGTGGGGTCGGCACATGGTTTCTCTTCCATTCTCTCCTATCATTCGTTAACTCTGGCGCCACTCGTTATAGGTATATGCACGTCATACTTCTCACACGGCAGAAATTCGCAGAAAATCATCATAATAAATATTATACAAACATGCGCTCTAATTTAGTGTATACATAACTTTACATCAATCTAATACACATCATTAAACAAACGAGCATTTCCAGAACATTTGCAACGTAATGTTTGCGAAATTCATTTCGGCATCATTGTTTGGAAATTACAATGTGCATAACAGCGCTGTTCAACCAACCTCATAGTGCGCTTGGTACGGGAGGATCGTAGATACATGAAATTCGTTGCTTTATACTTGATTACATGCTTTCATTTTTTATTTCATTCTTTGTACAAAAAAAATGCTATTACATGGCAATAAATTACCAACAGATCTTCGAATCTTAACTTCAAATGTTAGAAACCATTTAAGATGTGGCTGTTAGGAAAATGTTATCCTGTTAATTCTACAGGAATAGGATGACATTGAAAAGCGCCATCTATTATCAACTTATCATATGACAACAGTCCACGAGAACAAAGTCGCGGATTATGATCGCCCGAGAGGACAAGCCCGGGTAAAGAGGGTAACCTCGAGACCCGTAGCCCCCCGGCAGCCTAACAAGGCTGAGGGAGAAGACCACGACCACCACAAAGTCGCGGGTAAAAGCTTGTATGATATGAGTAAAAGTTCTAATATCAACAATTGGAAATTTTTTATCGACTTACGAAAATGACTAATAAACACATATGTGACATTTCCAATTACTATTAGTATACTTTTTTCCGTGTCAATAAAACTGTTTTAATTTAATTTAAATAGCGCTAAACGCGTTAAAAAAGCAATCCGACAAGATTACTTAATAGTTAAAAAAAAGAGATGAGTTTTTATTTAATAGTAGATACATGTCAAAACTAGGAAAGACGAGCTTAATGTGGCAGTTCTTTATTTATTTCGTAGCGGAAGTCTAATTATAAATTTTTAGTAATTTCGTTTTTGTATAAAAAATTTACAGCAATATCTGGGCCATTTGATTGGCCCGTTGGAGCAGTGGGTGACCCTGCCTTCTGCTTCGCGGGTCGCGGGTTCGATTCCCGCCGAGGGCCAACATTTTCTATAAATGAATTTGTTGGTCTTTGAGCCTGGGTGTATATTTGTATTTAAGTATATATTTAAAAAAATTATAAGTTAAATTCGCCAGTCACCCATATCACAAGTATTAAGTTACTTACTTTGGGGACGGACGACCGTGTGTGTAAGTGTCCCATATATTTTTATTTTATTTATTTACATTTATGTGCCTATAAATATTCCTTATAAGTGGTGTGCATGATTTATAAGATATCGTTCTGAGATGTTTTTAATTAAATCCAACAGCAATAGCTAAGTTAAACTAATGGCGTACCGGACTCGCTTTCGCTTACATAATACAGCTTCAAGCCTCTAACTGCAATTTATCAGTCTCATGTTCTATTATCCTTCGTGCAGATATTTCTATAAAGATATTTATAGAAAAAAGTGATAAGACCTTTTTTAATATAAAATACAAATAATTTATTCTTTTAAACATGACTTTCGATTTTGTGTGTGGTATCTGGCTGAGTAGAATAGACCACCCTCATTAGTAACGGGGTGTCGTAAAAGCGACTAAGGTAAGTTGACCCACCGTGTGGTATCGGGTTGAGCAAATAGACCACCCTATTTCTTACCGAAGTGTCATTTAATAGGACTAAAGTAAGTTGACATCCGGTAGGCGGCCAGTCGTAAAATACGTAGCCAAAGCATGTGACAATATGTTGTGCCGGCCCCACTTAAAGTGGGATAAGACCAAGAGAATTATGATGATATATTTTTACATGCTGTATTTGTGACGTCGTTGGCGACAACATAAGTGTTGAAAAATTTCTGTTGTTGTCCGCTGTGGCGTACAGCCACAAATAATTCACAAGCAAAACCATAGCTCACATGTTGTATTGTTTTAAACAACTAGTACGTGAGCTATGGATAAATAAAAATGTTATGCGAAATAGGCATATAAGAAATATAACGTACGTGACAATATATTTCCTGTATTTCGCTCCCCCCGTTAAAATTCGTATTATATAAGTTAAGGTATTTTTCTTTGTATTCACTCTCACTTACTTTAACCTGTTATTATCATGTAGTCAATTAAATATACATTTGTTATTCATCACGTCATATCATTCAACACCTTCGGTTCCATTGCGTACCGTACATCCCACAAACGCAATAGTGGTGACCCCGACGTGATCCTGCTCAAGAGGTCAGTCGACAGATACTGCCACAAGCGGCAACTGACGTGATGAAGTAAATACAAGCGACCTAGCTTTTAACAAAATTTCATGTCCCCACTGTTACCTGTTGAGTAGTTCCCAAGTCTGGAGCTGATCCATTCAGCAGCATCAGGTCATGTTTATCATAAACATGCATTGTCATCGAGACCGGACCAGTATGTAAAATTTAAGCTCAATCAGACACCGGGAAGTGGGTCAAATGTAACTTGCAAGATTCCATTGTTTGTATGTGAAGATACAAACATACATAGACGGCAAGTTAAATAAAAGCTTATAAATGCCTTCAATAACGCACTGTATATTTCTTATCTGTACTTAAAGAAAAAAATAGGTATTTTTGTCCTTGTTTATATACCAAGTAATATATTATAGTCCGGCAAATAAGGTTCAATAGCTCCGAATTATACCGAACGGTAACATCGTAACAAACAGACTTCCGTTTTCAGTATGGATGGTAAGAAAGTGACGTCATACTCCATTGACGTCATAGGTATGACATTAACAATAAATCGATTTGCAGGCATACTGCCTCCTTCTGTATATTCTGTATATTCTAACATAAAACAAAACTGTTTATTGAGACCTTTTTCATCCTTAAATTCATCTAAAAACTGACTTGAGAAGAAACATCTTACATATGCATTTAGCATCTTTTCCTTTACTAGTTAGTCTATTTTGTGAAATCTGGTTATACAGCATTTCCTTGAAGAATGTAAACTGTCATGTTCCCCGTACTATCTGAGCTATTTCCTTCCAATTAGTGAGATTTAACAGTCGTAGGGCTGTCACTGCACCTACTTACAATTTTTAAATATATTGTGGATGTTAAAAATCACAATACGATCTAACTAATAAGCAACCCTATTTTTCCTGGCGTTCTTTTAGTTTACGAATAGACGAGACTAGAATTTTTTTCCGGCTGAGTAGAATAGACCACCCTCATTTCTTACCGAGGTGTCGTAAAAGGCGACTAAGGTAAGTTGACTCACCGTGTGGTATCCGGTTAAGTAGAATAGACCACCCTCTTTCTTACCGAGGTGTCGTAAAATATGACAGAGGTAAGTTGGCGTCAGGCAGGCGGCCGGTCGTAAAAACGCAGCCAAATCATGTGACAGCATGTTTATAATATGTTGTGTCGACCCCACTTAGAGTGGGATAAGGGCAGGAAGATGATGAACAAACAGTCTCCTTTCTTTAAATAAGCTTATTAAGCTTAGATAAATAATGTTGATTTAAATAAGTTACGATTAGCCATGTGGTATTCGGCTGAGTAGAGTAGACCACTCTCATTTCTTACCGAATTGTTGTAAAATGCGACTAAGTTAAGTTGACGTCAGGCAGGCGACCGATTCAACAAGCGAAGCTTCGCGATTTTATCGTGGAGTCTATCTTCTGATGATACTTCGGTTGCGGGGTGAAACAATTGTTGAGTTTGTGATGGCGAACGTGTGTAGTGCTTGTGTATTGTGTTGGCGGTGATGGAGGTTTGTGCATGTGTTTTTACGAATCCTGCAATTATAAGGTATGAAAACGGATTGACCACTCTACATTTACCATTATATATATTTTCTATTTAACTTTGTCGTGGATTATAGCAAAATAGTTTTAGTATTACTTTTGTATTATGGATCTCCGCAAAGTAACGCCTAAATCTATAAATTACTTAAATATAGAGTTGTTAAACTCAAAGCAATTACGCCGTGTGGTATCCGGTTGAATAGAATAGTACCATTTCTCATTTCTTACCGAGGTGTCGTAAAATATGACTAAGGTAAGTTGATGTCAGGCAGGCGGCCGGTCGTAAAATGCGTAGCTAAATCATGTGACAACATGTTTATAACATGTTGGTGCCAACCCCACTTAGAGTGGGATAAGGGCCGGAAAAACAATGAAAAGTCAAGGCGATTATTAACAAATACAACCACTGGCGTAATATGTATATGTAATCAAAAGACAACTCTCTTTTTTTATTCAAACTACAAATTCTACACCCCTATTACAGGATGCTTAAGGAAATATCAACATTAACATCCAATACTATGATTTATGTACTTGTAACAAAGATCAAATTAGCTTAACACTAACGAAACTAAGATTCCTTTGATAGTTGTGGCCGATTGTTATTGCTTAACGCGTCTGGATTGCGTCAAAGCTCTTCCTTGGCTTTAACGGAATGTAGTAAACAAGAATCTTAGCCGGAGATTGGAATATTGTCTGCGATGTCAATAACAAGGAGTTTCCTCATTTTGGTCTGAAAGGATTTGGTACAGCTATTTGTCATTTTATAGGTAAAGTTTGGATCGTTTCTGCACAGAAACCGATACAAGAAAATAGAGATCAAATATACTTACCTATTTTTGTTTATATTTCTTACTGTTAACATTCATTTGAAGTGATAGGAAAATATGTATGAAAAAATGTAAACCATACAATCTTTAACTTATCACATCTCGTGTGTATGTCGTGATACGTAGAAGCAATATCCCGGAAATATAGCTGAAATTTGTCTATTAAAAAACACAAAATATATTTTAAAAAAACTACAAAACACGCTTTTATATCACGTCGAACTAAAATGTGAAAATAACTCTTAATAAAGGTAGAATAAAAACAATATCATCCATAATAACATCCATCCCATGAGATAATAATAAATCTATATATATATATAAATATATATATATATATATATATATATATTTATATATATATATATATATATATATATATATATATATATATATATATTATATATATATATATATATATATATATATATATATATATATATATATATATATATATATTATAACTAGCAATTTCCAGCGGCTCAGTCCGCGTGAAAACATTAAAACCGTATAGTATTTTGATAACCACAAAAATGGTTAAAGTGAGTTAAACTTAAAAGCTAGACATATGCTGTCGCGGATTTTTATTTAGAACTTTTTGAGGGGAACAAATTTGTAATACATGATTTTTAAATAACTTTCACCGTTTACTCAACGCACGCAAGGAAAGCTTTAAATTTTGTCGTTTTCGTAATATTTTGTATTGCTGAGCCTCTCCTTAAGTTAAACTTAGCGTAATGTTATATAGTCTATAGCCTTTTTGGGTAAGTGTCTTATACTCAAAGTATTTAACAAATTGGTCTAGGAGTTCCTGAGATTAGCGCGTTCAAAGAATCAAACGAACATACAAACTTCAGCTTTATATATATTAGTATAAATGTATCTATTTATATAAATACACATAGCCTTGCATCGTAGCCATAGCAAAAGCCAAATTTTTGAAATATTGTTCGGATAATCAGATTTATTATCACGCCGTGTGGTATCCGGCTGAATAGAATAGTACCACCCTCATTTCTTACCGAGGTGTCGTAAAAGGCGACTAAGGTAAGTCGAGCCGCCGTGTGGTATCCGGCCGAGTAGAATAGACCACCGTCATTTCTTACCGAGGTGTCGTAAAAGGCGACTAAGGTAAGTTGACTCACCGTGTGGTATCCGGTTTAGTAGAATAGACCACCCTCATTCTTACCGAGGTGTCGTAAAATACGACAGGGGTAAGTTGACGTCAGGCAGGCGGCCGGTCGTAAAAACGCAGCCAAATCATGTAACAGCGTGTTTGTTACATGTTGTGCCGACCCCACTTAGGGTGGGATAAGGGCAGGAGGATGATGATGGTTTAGATATTCAGATTTATTATCATACCATATCATTTCAAGAATTGCGCATTTAACTCTATTATTAAATCATATCTTACGTACAGGTGAGTTAAGGTCATACGCAAATCTGTAATAAAGAAAGCTTGGCCTTTGCATAAATTTTCTTTATGATATACAGGCCAATGAAAATTTTATCACTAGCTTCTCTGCGCGCTCGACCTTAAGTAAAAAGCCCCTATTTACAACACAAATTCATACAATTTGCATTCCTAAGTCTTCGCGGAGATCATAAATACGAAATGAAACTTGGGTTGGGACATGTCTCCCGTGTTTTTGGTTTACTTTCTTAAAGTAATGAAAAAAATAATCTTCATATTTAATTCTAGTGAATATGTTTTTTGTTTAAGCCCACAGAGTCCTGTTAAATATCGTAGTTCCAACGTGTTTGTGAATAACGCAAATCTTATCTAATCTTTAAAAAATATTATGGTACACAAAGTTAAACGATATGTGGTATCCGGCTGAGAAGAATTGACGTCAGGTAAGCGGCCGGTTTTAATATAACTGTTGTGCCAACCCCTCTTAGAGAATAATACAGGTGAATAATATATACACAATGAAACTTAAAAATTAAATTCTTTATTTAATGTCGCTTACTATGAAGTCTTATTTCTTCGAAGATTTGAAAGACGAATGAATGACCTTTTCAGTTCAGCGCGAAAGTTTCGATTCGAAAAAGTTTTGATTTATTCATTACTACCCGTGGCCCGACGACGACGGATGCGGATGACGACGGCGACGACGAGGACGACGCGACGGGCGAGAGGGCGACACCACGGATTATGACACCACCTGACGACGACTTTGAGGTCTGGGAGCTAATATTCCCAGACCTCCCCACCGAACCAGACATCCCTTAGGTCGCCTAGGTGACCTGGGCCCACGGCCCAAATACCGACACCCTTAGGTCACCCAGGTGACCTCGGCCTACGGCCGAAACACAAACCGGGCTTAAGTGCCCGCGAGGAACTGCCCGGGCAAAGAGGTACGCCTCGAGGCCCGTACCCCGCTTACCCCCCACCCGGGGAGTCAGCGAGACGACCCTGCTATAATTGAACACTTGAAGTTAATAAGGCACTAAATACCTAAAAATTAAAATTCAAACTAAGTATACAATTGCATACTTAGTTCGAATTTTAATTTTTGGGTACTTAGTGCCTTATTTACTTCAAGTGTTCAATTCCCCTCTCACTATATCAAGAAGATTTCCTGCTATATCTAATATCTAAATTAATATACTACATATTTACTTTTTACATTTTTCCCTATGTATTTTATTTTTACAATTAATTGAAGAATGTAATTATACATAACATTCACAGCTTTCTTGTTATTAGACAATACAAACATGTTTTCTTTAGAGGTTACTCTTGAAAGAGCGACATATAGCTGCTAAATTCGAAGTGCTATAGGGCGGAGAGCGGCCTCCTCACAGCATTTTAAATCTGTAATATCTTTGAAAATGTACACTTAAATAACATGCTGTAAACGGCCATATTGATTTATATTAAATCAACAATGTATTTAAGGTACTTAATTGGATAAGGATTAATGCTGTATTGTATAGAAACTGCTTCGAAAGTAAGGCATTATTTTTCGTAAAAAGTAAATGCCAAAACTTATATTGTGGGTTATCCATAAGAGATAGACATATGCCATCGCGGAATTTTCTGTAGACCTTTTCAAGGTGTATAAATATTAGTACATTATTTTGATAAATCTCGTAGGGTTCAGCGTGCGTTTGCAATGTAAGCGTAAAAAAAATTAATTATTTACGACATCGCATTAAAAACCTCAAAAATACAGCATTTATCTACTCCATATTGAATGTTATTATACATATAAACCTTCCTCTTGAATCACTCTATCTATTAAAAAAAACCACATCAAAATCTGTTGCGTAGTTTTAAAGATTTAAGCATACATAGGGATATAGGGACAGACTGGGAAAACGACTTTGTTTTGTACTAAGTAGTGATTTATTTATAAATATAAATCTTACTACAAGCTTTATAACTTGGTAAGCGTAAAATCTACAAATAACACGAGATGCATATCAATGAATCCCTATGAATACAGTTCTATTGCGTACACAAAATAACGAAGTTTCCTCTCAAATAGAATTCTAAAATGTTTTATTTTCCAACGTTTCAGTATTCAAATAGGCGACGCCAGAGAAATAATTCTATTATAAATGTCAACAAGTTTTATAGTTTTCCTAGTTTCATACGTGCATTGCATAAACTGACGCCATAAGGCTTTATTGTTAGGTTTCCTTGATATTCAAATTCAATTTTTTTATTCAAATAAACTTGTAAACAAGTGCTTTTGAATCGTCATTTCTACTGCTGGTTCAGAAAGCTGGATATATTAAAAGATATATTTCATTGATATAGAAAGATATATTTTACTAACCAATTATTATATTGTTTTTAATTGATATATTTTGTGACTTAGCGTTTCAGTAAAGTTTCATCTTTAAGTAACATCTCAATGCTCAAAGGAATATTTGACTCTATGTATTTTAATATGACTTTATCATTCTCCTGTTTTAACCCACTCTAAGTGGGGCCATTTAAACTATATTGTGATATAATTTCTCTAGGTATTCCACGATCAACCACCTGATTGACGTTAACTTAGGTACCTTAGTCGATTTTTACATCTCGGTGAGAAATGACGGTGAATTAATCTACTCAGTCGGATATCACTCGGCGGGTCAATTTACCTTAGTCGCCTTTTACTGTATCTTGGAATGTAGGTGGACTATTCTACTTAGCCGGATACCATATCGCAAGTATAACGTAAATTACAACATTTAACCTATGTTATAGGTATATATGTATACTGGTGACCAGTTGACCCACCGTGTGGTATCCGGTTGAGTAGAATAGACCAACCTCTTTATTACCGAGGTGTCCTAAAATACGACTTAAGTAAATTGACGTCAGGCAGGCGGCCGGTCGTGGGGTACAACGGTACCCTGTCCCCGTCACCAGCAGCGTGGTGGAGCACTGTCAGCTTTTTAGTCGGTGCGAGTCCGACATATCCGCCGCTCGTCCCCGTCGGGTGATGACGACCCATAATGGGTTTTCCTGACATAAAAAAAAGGCGGCCGGACGTAAAATAAGCAGCCAAATCATGTGACAATATGTTTATAACATGTTATGCCGACCCCACTTACAGTACGATAAGGGCAGGATGATGGTATATGTATATGGATACTGATAATAAATTAAGTAATATCATCATCTTCATGCCCTTATCCCACTCTAAGTGGGGTCGGTACAACATGTTATAAACATGCTGTCACATGATGTGGCTGCGTTTGTACGACCGGCCGCCTGCCTGACGTCAACTTACCTTAGTCGTATTTTACGACACCTCGGTAAGAAAGAGGGTGGTCTATTCTACTAAACCGGATACCACACGGTGGGTCAACTTACCTTATTCGCCTCTTACGACAACTCGGTAAGAAATGAGGTTGTCTATTCTCCTCAGCCGGATACCACACGGCGGGTCGACACTCGACTTACCTTAGTCGCCTTTTACGATACCTCGGTAAAAAATGAGGGTGGTACTATTCTATTCAGCCGGATACCACACGGCTAAATAAATTAAGTAATGTATTCCCTAATAAATTTGGAATGAATCTTTTGGTTCATAGATTTTTCTATCCATGTCACGTACAATGTATCTAAGAATGTAGAGATGACGTGACACCATTACCAGTACGTGACAGTAAGTACTTTATTCATTGGGAAACGTGACAGTACAGTACAAGTAAAGTTTATATTGGGGTCGTAATTCGTATTCAATTAATATTAATACATACAACAGATATCACGTACATGTGCTATAAATTTATTTTATTACTTCTAAGCTTATGTTGTAACAGCAAGACTTGTTTATTTTCATAGCGTTATGTTATATCGAATCATGCTGTAGGGTAATACAAATATCCACAAAGTTTTTGTTCTACAAAAACAAAAGATATTGTCGTGACAACGTCTTAAATTAGGTTGCGGCTTGAAGTCACTCATGAAAAAGTGTAACGCCCGCTCACGTCTGTTACGATGAGTCACCAAACGAAAGAGAGGCCCGCCGGACTGGCGAATGCCTTGCGTCTCTCTCCCACTCCAATCCATCACATTTAAAAAGACGTTGTCAAGTAAAATCTTTGCCCGTAAAACCGACTTAACAGGCAACCGTTTTTTTATAATAAAATGGTATTTATAATATGAAATATCAGGATTCTTTTGAGGAGAAATTCTAAGAAATAGTGGTCATGACTGTAGCATCACAATATATCTACAGTATTGCAAAAAAAATCTCTATCTATGTCTCTATCTATCTATATATTATACTGTCTATCTATTTGCGAAAAAAATTCTCTTGTATACTAAAAATAGTGAATGACATTTTTTTCCCGCCGAGTTTCTTATTGGATCTTCTCGGTAGGAGAAAACTTCCGAATCGGTGGTAGCTTCTTTAAAAAACATTTGTTGATTGCAATGTACTGCAACCAGTCTACTTGAACAAAGAATAATTTGAATTCGAATATGAAAATTCTAACGTTTCTTTAAAGTATCAAATATAGTTTATATTTTTCAATCTATAATCTAGTATGATCCGAAAGCATAGGGTGTACTTCTACACGATTTAGTGGTCCAGTACGATGAGTCTCGGTAAGAAACTCTTAGTAAGATTTCTGCCGATACCAAGTTTGTACGTTACCATCTTAATGTGTATCTATTCTATTAGTCACCCACTAACCTGTAACAAAATAAAAAAGTCTGTCATCATCATCATCCTCCTGCCCTTATCCCACTCTAAGTGGGTCGGCACAACATGTTATAAACACGCTGTTACATGATTTGGCTGCGTTTTTACGACCGACCGCCTGCCTGACGTCAACTTACCTCTGTCGTATTTTACGACACCTCGGTAAGAATGAGGGTGGTCTATTCTACTAAACCGGATACCACACGGTGGGTCAACTTACCTTAGTCGCCTTTTACGACACCTCGGTAAGAAATGAGGTTGGTCTATTCTACTCAGCCGGATACCAAACGGCGGGTCGACTTACCTTAGTCGCCTTTTACGACACCTCGGTAAGAAAAGAGGGTGGTACTATTCTATTCAGCCGGATACCACACGGCGTAACAAAATAAAAAAAGTCTGTAAAATACTATATTATACTGTATAGAGCATGCTAAAATTTAGAACCCAATCTCATGTATAATTTGTTTAAATCTGCAATCCAATATAAAACGACGCACAAGATAAATCTTGCAGGCCCATGTAGTGCAATAAATTTATGCCAGCAAATTTATTACTAATACAGCCTCTATTTATAGAACGTTAAGGTACTAATAAATATGTAGCAGGATAGAGTAACATGATACTGATTAATTACTTTGAAAATCCCCTAGCTCCGAGTTTATGGGTAAAAGAGTGGTTTCCATGCTATTTATCTAACGTGTTCCTATTTATATCGTGATAGATAATTTATTTTAACTTTGTAACTGAGGAATTACTCCGATATATTATAATGAATCGAGGCTGAATAAATAATGGTATTGAATGCTTAACTAACTTAACTATCAAAGAAGACCTCAGGAAACGGTTAGAAGCATTTGAGATGTGGGCATACAGGCACATATTGGCTATAAGCTGGACCCAGAAAATCTCGAATGTGGAAGTTCTGCGACGCGTCCATCAAAACGGGAACTTTTTGAGACCGTTAAAATTAGAAATGTCGCATATTTAGGGTATGTGCTCAGGCACGAGAGATATGGACTTCTGCAACTCATCTTAATTTGAAAGGTTTCCGAAAAAAGATGTGTGGGACGCAGAAAAAAATCCTGGCTTCGTAATGTAAGGGAACGTACGGAGATCGCGAGCGCCGCTGAACTGTTCTGGCTAGCAAAGGGCAGATATGTATTTACACAGCTGACTGCCAACCTTCGCTAGTCGGAGAGGCATTCCAAGAAGAAGAAGAATACTTAACTATTTGCGCACCGCGATTTCTTCTGCAAAGTTAACATTAGACCGTTTTTCCACATTCCTTAAAAATAATCTTCTTAACATCATCGTTTCTTCAAACTTTGAATACCTTCCAATCTATGGAGATAGTATTTTTAAGATCCAACTATCTAAGACATAAAACTTGGTTTTCAATGATGCACGCAAAAAGACTTCTATCATTTTATTAATATAGATGGATTAGTCTTATCTCATCAACTTCCACTTGAGTAATATAATTGCATGAACTCAGTAAGATCAAAAAATATTTTGAATGTTGAAATTAAGCGTTAAATTGAAAGCGTTATTAATCGATATTTCTGTCACGTGTTTTTTTATTATTTCGCATGTATTTTTTCTATAGTTTACATGGCTCTCCTGACGACAAATTGAGCCTACGAAAACCATTTTCTGTTCATTCTATTCATTTTATGGTGTGCTGTTTATAGACAAGTCTGAGCCATTTACAAAATTACTCTGCATTATCCGAATTATTTTCGAGATGTATTTTACTTATTTTTATTCACCATTCTCGGTATATTAGCTTTCTTTAAACTTCTCTAAAAAGCACCACTTAGGTCGTCTACATTTAAGAGTAATGTAGCCCGAATAGCTTTTTAAGTAGACAAAATTTGTCTAGACTCAAGTGTTATAACCTATTCATGTTAATAGCCAGTATAGTGCAGTAATATTAAATCTGAATAACATTTAATTTGTAACAACGCCGCCTAGTCGCTACTGCCAGCTAGCAAGCCATGACGTCACATCTTGCCACAGCCTTTCACGCTATTTGACGTGGAAGATATGACAGCAACTGTCATTAGCAGCTAGCCTGCGGATAGCGAAAGAGAGTCAGCTTTCTTTTTGATGATTGACTTTGCATTTTTAATTAAAGCTGTCTGACATCCGGCTGAGTAGAATAGACCACCCTCATTTCTTACCGAGGTGTCGTAAAAGGCAAATAAGGTAAATCGACTCGCCGTGTGGTATTCGGTTTAGTGGAATAGAGCAACTTAATTTCTTACTGAGGTGTCGTAAAAGGCTACTAAAGTAAGTGGACCCATCGTGTGGTATCTAGTTTAGTAGAATAGACCACCCTCGTTCTTACCGAGGTGTCGTAAAATACGACTAAGGTAAGTTGATGTCAGGTAGGCGGCCGGTCGTAAAAACAGACACATATCATGTGATAACATATCTATAACATGTCGTGCCGACCCCACTTAGAGCGGGATAGGGGCAGGAGGATGATTTTAATTTTTAATTAAAAGAATAAAACTCTTTTGAGATACTTCTTTTATTAATACAAGTAGTACTGTAAAAATCTAAGACATCTCTGTATCCACTATATAAATAATAAACGCTTGGTAATAAATTCTAAAATCGTAGGTGGATCTCGCATTAACTAAAACTTTAAAGCTTAAAGGTAACTTAAAACACGTTTCACCGTAAGAGCGTTAATATAAAGGCAAAATTCAGTTCTAAAATATAAACTTTCCAACCACACTTGCGGTTTAGTTGTTTTACATTGACAAAAGGTTCAAACTTCGTTCATTACATAGTTTCTGAAATAATTATCGCGGCCTTAACAGTTTTGTTACGACGAATTATTTATTTATTAATTTATACGCCTGAAAGTAGTAATAGCTAAAGGGTTCACCGCGCAACCCTTATCAAGTTTGCGGGTTCAAGATAAATTTATGAGTTTCCTATATAAAAACTTTGATTATGAGCTTGATTGACTGGCTTATTGGCTCAAATGGTAGTAATCCCGCATTTGGAACCGTCGGTCACGGGTTCATTTCCCGCTGAGGGCCACATTTTCTAAAAACAATTTGTTAGTTCTTCGAGTCTGGTCGCATAGAATGCAAACCCTAATTTTTCCTGTCATTTGTGAAGTTGTAATAGTCAATGGGGAACAGGCGTACTATAAAAGTAAAAATACCCGAGATCAAGTCGCACCTATCTTTTTTTATTTCTTAATTGAATTTTTTCATATTTTTTATATTGGCAAAAGTTTCAAATGCCTTTTTTGCGATGTTAATCTACCTTAAGTAAAAAAAATTACCGATGAAATTAAAAAAAATCACATCATAATCGCAAATTACATGAATACTTTGAACGAGCTGGTGACCTAAATTATGTTTGTATAATTAAGTTTATACTCGTCTAGTAAGTGACCATTGGCTTTTATTGAGAATAAAATATTTAAACCTAATACTTTTCGTTTTTTTGCAATTACTGAACTAAGTAAAATTTGGGGACACACCATTACCAAGATCTATCCGCTATCTTAGAAATCAAAATCTGTTATTGCCTAGTACTATTTCAATGGGCTTATAAATATTGTAAATTATGGGCTAATAGATTGACATACTTTTAAGAAATGGATAGAACACTCCAAGCAGCTGAAATTTCTTATAAAAATGTACACGTATACTAAACCTCAATGTTTAAGTGCATAATCATTAACGCTAAAGTACGTTATCACGCTGATAAATTAATATTGAGGGGGAGACTTTCTTGAGATCGTTAAATGACAAAACGAGTCCCCCTCTGACCCAAAAATTTCGTCAACCGGGACCAATAAGTAGAGAATTCCGGTCGTTAACTTGAATCTGGTCGATATTTATCTATGCTGGGGTTATTTACTTTTTTTATGTTAGGAAAACCCATTATGGGTCAATTATGGAATAGCGGTTATGTCAGACTCTCACCGACTAAAAACCTGACAGTGCTCCATCACGCTGCTGGTGGCGGGGATAGGGTACAGTTGGACACATTACCCCCATACCCCCTTGCAGGAACTCTGAACCTCTGAATGCGCCAACTCTGGGTTGGGGCTTCTCGAAAAGTGGCCCCTTTTTGATGCATCGAGAGCACCAGATGCATCGATCGCCTCGGGGACCTTTTCAGGTGGGCATCCGATAAACCATGCTGGGGTTATTGGCATACCCATCTCTAAGTGGTTGCAGTATTTCCATAAATAAATAAAATACACCCGCTAGTATAATTAACGGAACGTAGCTTTGTGGATTTCAAAGAAAAAATTTAATTAAGTATTGCGATAAAAAACAAAATTTACATATTAGTATTTCTTCGTGAAATTTATTTCTTGAGAATAGTTTGGTGTTTGGTGCTATGTATTGTAAACCAACATGGATACACGAAAGTAATCTACTAGAAAATTGTAGATCCACAAAAAAATACTACAATAAAGTCCGCGAGCGTATGTCTCTATCTCTTATGGTTAACTCACAATAACTACTTTTATGTTCAAAATTTTATTCCATGCAAAATTTTGTGACACACTGATTTCCACACAAGCGAAGCCGATGGCACAATTGTTGCTTTATATAGCTGACAAATATCGTGATGATAGGTATTACTTTTCTTCAGTGAAACATTGTTTTGGATTTAAGATCCATATAGTAATTGTCAGGGAAGTTAAAGGCTTTGTCCCAGCAGTGGTATATAAACGTTATATTGCTGTTTTTTAAATTACCAAATTGTTTTATTCTTTTTTTTATAAATCAATATATAGGACACTTACACACACGGTCGTCCGTCCCCAAAGTAACTTAGTACTTGTGTTATGGGTGAGAGACAACTGGTGAATATATACATATATAATTTTTAAATAAATACTTAAATAAATATACATCCAAGCTCGAAGAACCAACAAATTCTGTTATAGAAAATGTTGGCCCTCGGGAATCGATCCCGCGACCCACGGAACTGAAGGCAGGAGTACTACCCACTGCGCCAACGGGCCAGTCAAAATTACATTTAAATGCCAGACTATGATACAAAAAAATCTTATATAGCCATACTTATTTCCAGATTACCCCGCTATCTCCAAAATGGCGTAACGCTATAGAAAAACGCATAGAGGACGAGAGAAAACTGACAATGCAAGCTGTAGGCGATGGCGCGAGACTCAAACCTGGCCAGTTCTGGAACTTATCTGGAACTTTCTTGTTTGCCGTGTACGTTATGACGGCATTAGGTATCTGTGGTTTTATTTTAAAGGTTTTAGTTTAAAGGAAAATCCGTTTTCATACCTGATACATGCAGAATTCGTAAACAACAAACCTCCACCACCGCCACCACAATACACAAGCACTACATACGTTTACTATCTCAAACTCTACAATCGTTTCGCCCCGCAACCAAAGCAGCAACAGGAGATAGACTCCACCACAAAATGTACGAACGTATGTCACCAACGTGAACGGTGGGGATTTGTGCGTGTGTTTTTACAAATCCTGAATATAACAGGTATGAAAACGGATTTTCTACTCCACATTTAGAATTATATATTTTTTCTATTTCACGTCATCGCGGATTATAGCAAAACAATTTTATTATTACTTTTGTATTATGGAACTCCTCAAAGTAACGACTAATTCTATAAATTATTCCTCTACTAAGATTAAATTTCTTCTATGGATATATTACAGGTTTTGGAGCTCCCGTGCCGCATACTTTATGGGGTAGAACATCTGCATTAGTATATGCCTTCTTAGCCATCCCAACTCATATATATTTAAGTGAGTAATAACTATATCATACTTTAAAACCAACATCCCATGGCGTCCTTTAATGCTAATGTGATTATCATCTATACTAATATATAAAGACGAAGTGTTTGTTTGTTTGATTGAACGAGCTAATCTCAGGCACAACTGGAGCGATTTGAAAAATTATTTCAGTGTAAGATAGTCCATTTATCGAGGAAGGCTATAGGCTATACAACATCACGCTAAAATGAATAGGAGAGGAGCAGCAATAAAAAATATTACGAGAACGGCAAAATTTAAAGATTTTCTTGCCTGTGCTAAGTAAACGGTAAAAGTTATTCAAAAATCATGTACTACAAAATTGTTCCTCTCTAAAAGTTTTAAATAAAAGTCTGTGGCGGCATATGCCTAACTTTTAGAGTTAACCGAATTTAACTACTTTTACCGCTGGCGAAAGCTAGTTATAATATATACATATCTTCAGCTTTATCATCATCGATTAATCAAGGATTTATGTCACGTCACTTTATATTAATTAGTTAGTCGTTGGTTATGGAAAATTCCATAAGTGATTTATCTACCTCCAACATCCTCCTGCCCTTATCACACTTTAAGTGGGGTTGTGTTGACTTACCTTAGTCGCCTTTTACTACACTCCGGTAAGAAATCAGGATGGTCTATTCTATTCAGCTGGATACCGCATGGCGTAGAGTATTTACAATACAAAAGTTGAATAATAAAATAAATAAATGTTATTACATCCGTGATGAGATATTTTTAAGGATCAACGCTTTAATGACATAAAACATTATTTATCTACGTCACTATGGCATGACGCCTTTTGACTATCTCTATATAAAAAAATCACATCGATCCCTTACTTCGTCAGAACGAAACAAGGGCAAAGAAAACCTTTGCGTTTATAATATTAGTTTGGATATACAAATTTTGGCTTGGCTTTGGCGACGGACGACCGTGTGTGTAAGTGTCCCATATATTTATTTTATTTCTTCTCGATGTTTTCCTTCGCCGGAAATAGTGCGATAAATTGCAAATATAAATAAGACAAACTTATTGGTATCTTATTGTGCCCAGGGTTTGAACTCGTGACGCCCTCGAAAGAATCTTACGGCCTCACTACTGGGCTATCATAGCTTGATGATATAGTGATAAAAAGTCATGTTTTTTATATGATTTTCAGTGGTGAACGCAAGCACATGCGTCGTGGTTCACTTAGAAAAATACGCTCGACATTTAAGAGGCAAATTTAGTGGGGACGCGGATGACGCTATCACGTCTAACTACAAGAACAAAAGAGGTAATTATTCTTGCTTAACGAAGAATGAAATCTGGTCTCGGCAAAGAAAATTTAAAACTTCAGACATCTTTGTGATATCATGGCCAGCTTATCCCCTATTTTTATTTTTTCCTTCAAATTTATAAGAGTGTAAATTTTATTTAAATAGGAATATTTACTATATTTAAAGTAGGTATGTAATTATGAAAATACGGAAAGACGGATCAATCAGATTTTTGGTATGGCCAAAAATCATATTAATGCTGGCATTCACTGGGCTTTATTTAAAGATATACTAATTAAAAAAATTAAGCAACCAAAGTTTACAGGTTATCCGTTCGATTAATCTAAAGACTGTCGGACAAATATATTAAAATCGGACCAGCTATTTCTAGTCTTTAAGAACCTTACTAATTACTACTACCTACCTAGTATTATTTTTTATTTTTGTACTACAACACACAAACGAGGTTGCGATCTGAAGCTAGTTATAAAAATAACTATCAAAATTTCTCAAAATTTATAAGCCGAAAATGGTCGATCTAGCGTTTTGCTTGCCATATAAAAGGAGCAAAATTTAGTGGTAATTAAACTTTATGTCGTTTTAGCATCAAACACTGATGATTTTCTAAAAAAGGCACATTACGGGTGTCGAAATGTCATAGTATAACAATATACTACACGTTATCTGCCTTGACTCCAACCAATTTAAGCTGAACCTATACACGTAAATATTTTGAAAATGCAGCTAGTGGTCTATATTTTTAATTGTGGTCGACTTTGTTTAAAAGAAATTATAGCTGAATTGTAGAAATTTGTTCCCTCGATATAAGCACTATATAACGCTTATTATCAGCATGTAACATTACCAGCAATTATCGAATTTTGAACCCTCTAAACTTGTATAATATTAAACTTGCGTGGAATATTACGGGCGTTTATGGGATATGAGGTTGGGGTGTTATATAAGTGTCAGCAACTTTTCCTAACCGCTTCTATCAGGTAATAGAATGTAATGAGCCAATAGTGCCTGTACGAGGCGAGATAGTGTAATGGACCGTAAACGATATAACATAACGGTAATAGACACGCTTATTATCTACGGCAACTATGTATGTATATTTTTTAATAATTTACATTGAAAAAATTATAATAATTCATCATCATTCTCCCGCCGTGTGGTATCCGGCTGAGTACAATAGACCATCATTTCTTACCGAGGTATCGTGAAAGTCGAATAAGGTAAGTTGACCCACTGTGTGGTATCCGGTTTAGTAGAATAGACCACCCTCCTTCTTACCGAGGTGTCGTAAAATACGACTAAGGTAAATTGACGTCAGGCAGGCGGCTGGTCGTAAAAACGCAGCCAAATCATGTTACAGCATGTTTATAACATGTTGTGCCGACGCCACTTAGAGTAGGATAAGGGCAGGAGGATATATTCATCATCATCAAGTATTTTACGACCGGCCGCCTGCCTGACGTCAACTTACCTTAAGCGCCTTTTACAACACCTCGGTAAGAAATGACGGTCTATTCTACTCAGACAGATATCACACGGCGGGTCAACTTACCTTAGTCGGCCTTTACGACATCTTGGTAAGAAATGAGATTGGTCTATTCTACTCAGCCGGATGCCACACGGCGGCTCAACTTACCTTAGTCGCCTTTTACGACATCTTGGTAAGAAATGAGATTGGTCTATTCTACTCAGCCAGATGCCACACGGCGGCTCAACTTACCTTAGTCGCCTTTTACGACACCTCGATAAGAAATGAGGGTGGTCTATTCTACTCAGCCGAATACCACCGGATTTTTCTATACATCATTTGTATATAAGTTGCTCCGTGATTCATTTAAAAAGTAGAGGTCCAAACAAATTCATTCTGGAGTATACTTTTTCCTTTCTGAAATATGCAGTAGACTTAAAATGTTATTTAACATACGAGTTATCGTTTTGCATTTGTATATGAGGATATATGAGCAGTTCTTTCGAAGCTCATTTGATGAATCTTTACAGACCAATTGTTGTTGCGAACTAACCCGGTTACGTCAGCTATTATTTATTTAAAGCTAAGACCCTCCTTTTCACGTTTAGTACCAGCAACATTTGCAGTTATTACAACTGTGTTTCGAACTTGCTCATTTTAAAGGAAGCACCTTTGTGACCGATCCTTGCTCGGTAAATTCTTTAAAAAATATATAAAAAAAGACACAAAAAATGCAACAAAAAAAAATAAAAAAGAGAGAGAGCCGGTGACAAGTGGGATTTGAAACCGGGTATTTTCACATACGTAGTGCACCCGTTCACTATTGTGCTATTATGGCTTTACAATTGATAGCTTTACGATAGCAAAAATTGACTAATATCAATATAAGCAATTTTTCAATGGCTGAAAACAGAGATAATACGATTTTTTGAAAAATAAAACCTAGCTAGATCGATATTTCTCCCCCAAAACCCCTATATGCTGAATTTTAGGAATATAGTTGGAGCCGTTTTCGACATTCAGAAAATATATTTAAATACATACACACAAGATTAACTCATTAAATATTAAAGAAAAGATTAGCAAAATAATGTCATATTACTATTGATATGATAATTTATCGGTATGAATACATAGGTAGATATACTATAATTTATCTTAAGTATATAAATTTGATTTCAAAATATTATTTACTCAAGTAAACTCGTAAACACGTCCTTTAGAATAGTCAACTCTACGGCTGGTTCGGAAAGCTGTTCCTACTGAAAATAGCAAGCAAAAAACTGGGCGGTTGCTCTTTTTAAAATCATTCTTATAACTAGTTACATTTAATCATTATTGACTTGTACAGGGACGAACAGTAGCTATATCGACAGATTCTTATCGTCTTTATGATCCTTAATTAGGCTTTCTATATCACGCTCCCTTTAACATTTTTTTTAAACTGCTGCCAAAACTAAAATTGATTGGAGAATTTTGACTTTACTTTTACAAGGCGCAATGCAGGAGTATGTACTTCCATTAATTATAAAGAAAACTTCGTTTTATACTTATATCTGTGGTGCAAGAGTGCAATAAGTTGGCTTATAAAAATACCCCAGCTAATGTGAGCCGAGTGTCCTTTATGGCTACGATGGCAATGCGAAGTTCTAATGAGGCTATTAACAGCTTGGAATAGTTCCGAGAATATTGCCACAGACACTTGGAAATGTCTGTAGATTTTTATAGTATAGAATCTATTACTGACTCTCTTTTTGTTTACTTTTTTTAAACTAAGTGCATTAAAGAGATAGTGAATGGTCATTATAACGATACATCAGTGTATTTGAAATAATCAACGGGTGCACTAAAACTTTTGTTTAATTCCCGCCTATTCGCACATACTGCCTTCGATAGTTGCAGTCGGAATCCTACCTATAGGATAGACAGACAACCGGCAATTTTCCCATCCCGAATAATCAAGGATACTGACCTTTAACTTGGACGCTACTTCGTAGGTTATGGCGTCTACGCCGCTCCGGCTGTATAACCACTAAATAACTAAAGCCACTTATATCCATGGAATCACAAATTTGATTGTTCTTTGATATTGTTTATGTAAACAGCCACCGAATTATCCTTTATATTTTGTATATATTAACACGAACATCCTAACACCGATATTTATTATAAATCACTCGGAGCACCGCGCATAGTCTTGCGCTGCCGACCGATCAATTTCTTTTTGTGTGACATTAATTAGTCACCTACCCGCACCGCCTCAGGTGCAGCAAACCCCGATTACCCTCTGTAGAAAATATTGCCCGAACAGCGCCTTAATTCGCTGTGTACTGATTTACACGGTTTTTGTATAATACCAGTAATATCCCGCGGTTTCACCCGCGTACATATCGATCTCATGGCAGTGGAAATCTACTAAGTTGGACTACAGATTTTTTTTTGTTAAATATATCATCAATAGTTTCCGCAGCGCATGCGATGACAGATTATAAATGTAATATAGCAAAGATGTAACTCAGCAAAGATGAAGCTTTCCAATGGTGAAAGAATTTTTGAAATTGGTCCAGTAGGTTTGTGTGAAAATAATACAAACATATTATGTAGATACAAATTTTTCGTCATTATAATATTAGTAGGTATAGTTATAACGTGAAAAAAGTGATATGCGATCAAATCAGAAATGAGGAGATCCATGGAAGAACCACAGTAACCGAAATAGCTCATCGTGTCGCAAAGTGACAATGACCGGGACACGTAATGCGTAGAACCGAAGGGCGTTGTGGTTGCAAGATGCTGGAATGCCGAACTCGCAACGGAAAAAGCAGCGTCAGTAGACCCCCTACTAGGTGAACTGACAACCTCAAAAAGGTCGTGGAGAGTCGCTGGGTCCAAGCAGCATAAGATCGTGGAGTGTGTAAATTCCTTAAAGAGACCTATATCCAGCAGTGGACTTCATCGGTTGAAAAAGAAGAAACAGAAGAGTTTTATACATGTTGAACAATAGAATTAACCTCCCTTTGCGCATTTGAGCAGCGTGGTTAGCCAAAACTCCATCTACGAACGGTTTTGACTAGCTGCAGAATAAAAAGCTGAAACAGCTTTCATGAGTAATTTTTCTTTTCAGATAATCAAAACTGCAGCCGAAATTTAAACACTACGAATGGTTCTAATGTGACAAAAGTAAACAAATATATAATCGTGAGTAACCATTTATTCGTATTTTGGTTAAATAACTATTTTGTCGATCATTGTTTGTTTTTTATTAATACGAATGAATTCAGATTTTGGGACAGAGTCTTTAAATAATTTATGTTAGAAGTAGGTGTTACTTGTGTTCTGAAAATTCGTTGTACATAATTCTTTTGAACATGGTTTATTTTTTAAAAAGCGGATTATTAACTCAGTGTATTTGTGTCATATATGTACCATACCGCATTACGGTGATGCAGAGAAAAGTTCATAGTGATATACATAGTCGTGCCATCGAATTTTTGGTTAGTGGAAAACGACACGACCGATTTACTAAGTGTGTTTGTATTGTCGATCTTGATTTGATGGATGAGACAGTATCAGACGATATTAGACGTCAATATTTGCGCTAGGAATTGCTCTATTCATATTCAGTAGCTGGATGACCTTGCTTGTTAATTTTTTACAAAATAAAAAAGATACTTAAAAAAAAAGAAAAAAATATTGGGTAGGTGGGGCTTGATCTTAAGTAGTTTCATATCTCGAAACCGCCCGTTCCCCGAATAAGCTACGCTGACTTGCCAATTTATGACAAAAATAGTGTTTTATATTAAATTTAAATGTTAGTATTTTTTATGCCCAAAAACAGGGATAAAACGATTTTTTTTAATAAACCCTAGCTTGATCAATTTTCTTCCCCTAAAACCCCCTATATGCTAAATAACATCAAATGAATTTTGCATGAAGAAATTTTTGAATTTAAACTATCGTGAGTGTTATCCATAATTAATGTATAGAAACCGGCTATACTCACGTCTTATTTTATCGGATGGGCCCGACCAGTTTTAAGCCCATACGGGGCTCTTATTCATGAGCTCTTTACGCGGCGGAAATAAGACATGAGTATAGCCGGTTTCTATACATTAATTACATAATTTATAGAAGCAGGCGTTATTTTGGGGAACTCCATAGTACAGATATTACAATAAAATTACTTGGCAACAATCACATACCACATACATGCAGGACAAGCTGCCACACGTATCACAAGACGCCACCACCAATAATAATGCTTACTCATCAAATTCAAATTCAAATTCAAAATATTCTTTATTCAAATAAACTTGTAAACAAGTGCTTTTGAATCGTCAACTCTACTGCTGGTTCGGAAAGCTGTTCCTACCGAGAAGAGCCAGCAAGAAACTCGGCGGTTGCTCTTTTAAAAATATAATTCTTAATACTATTTACATTATGTCGTTACTGTCTTGTATAGGTTCAAAGAGAGCTATATCCACACATTCTTATCTTCTAAATAATCATCAAGAGTATAGTAGGCCTTCCTGCCCTTATCCCACTCTAAGTGGGGTCGGCACATGTTATTAACATGTTGTCACATGATTCGACTACGTTTTTTACGACCGGCTGCCTGCCTAACGTCAACTTACCTTAGTCGTATTTTACGTTACCTCAATAAGAAAGGTGGTCTATTCTACTAAAACCAGGTACCACACGGTGAGTCAACTTACCTTAATCGCCTTTTTCTACACTTCGGTAAGAAATGAGGGTGGTTATATTCTACTCAGTCGGATACCACACGGCGGGTCGACTTACCTTAGTTGCCTTTTACGACACCTCGGCAAGAAATGAGGGTGGTACTATTCTATTCAGCCGGATACCACACGGCGTAATAATAATGCTTACTAGCAAATTAATTTTATTGTAACTTCTGTATTAATTACATAGTAGATCCTTGTCTACCAATTTTATTGTAACTTCTGTATTAATTACATAGTAGATCCTTGACTACCAATTTTATTGTAACTTCTGTATTAATTACATAGTAGATCCTTGACTACCAATTTTATTGTAACTTCTGTATTAATTACATAGTAGATCCTTGTCTACCAATTTTATTGTAACTTCTGTATTAATTACATACTAGATCTTTGTTTACCAATTTTATTGTAACTTCTGTATTAATTACATAGTAGATCCTTGTCTACCAATTTTATTGTAACTTCTGTATTAATTACATACTAGATCCTTGTCTACCAATCTTATTGTAACTTCTGTATTAATTACATACCAGATCCTTGTCTACCAATTTTATTGTAACTTCTGTATTAATTACATAGTAGATCCTTGTCTACCAATTTTATTGTAACTTCTGTATTAATTACATACTAGATCCTTGTCTACCAATTTTATTGTAACTTCTGTATTAATTACATACTAGATCCTTGTCTACCAATTTTATTGTAACTTCTGTATTAATTACATACTAGATCCTTGTCTACCAATTTTAACGAAAATGCTCTATTTCCAGGGTTTGATGGACTTAGTCGGGATAGGCCGATGTATTCCGTTAGTAACAGTCCTTTATTACACACTCGGCGTGGTGGCGTTTGGTGTTTTGCGTAATAAAAACCCTTTTGAAACATTTATGTTCCCTTTGGAATTCACCACGACCGGAGGGTTGGACTACGTAAGTGATTTGTAGTGTTAGCTATACTATTGATAACATAAATTAACATAATACGGTACGGATTGCGTCCAGATGCGGCTTAAATATTTGTTGTGACATATACATGTGACATAAGAAAACGCAGACCACCCTCATTTTTTACCGAGCTGTCATAAAAGGCGACTAAGATGAGTCGACCCGCCGTGTGGTATCCGGCTGAGTAGAATAGACCACCCTCATTTTTACCGAGGTGTCGTAAAATACGACTAAATCGACGGAAATCGAACCCGCAATCCGCGGAGCTGAAGGCGGGGTCACTACCCACTGCGCCAACGGGCCAGTCAAAAAAGTCAGATAGAAAAAAATAGAAGCATTGATTAAGACAATTATTCATATTGTATTAGTATAGATATCAAAAACATCCTTCCAGGTAGAAAGTCACGTAAGAATTCTGTACGGCTTCTATGTCGAAGGCGCCATGTGTTTGCTGGCATGTGCGCTCGCCACTATCCGCAGACATAGCAGCTCAGCATTTACATGCTTGTCACAGACACACCGGCTGTTTGAAACGGATGTATGCGAAGACTGCGATAAAAATATTAAAAAATAGTTAATAATACTTTTTCTTTAATTACCAATTTTCATAATGCTCTTTGTCAGTTTTAAAATCGTATAAATTTGAAGGCGATACCTTATTTCGAAATTAAATAAGATAATTGTAACATTATGATTTCACAATACAATCAGTCCCCAATCCATACTGTTGTGTACGCAGCCACAACATTTTGTATATCTGTTACTAAATTCAAAATGTTCACATAGATATACAATATAATATAAGATCATAGTTGCTACACTGACGAATAAACCTGAGAGAAAGATACCGCCTTTGTGTCATTTATCAGCGCACATTACCTTCACAAGAACTACGAAGAAACACATACTATGTACAATCAAGATATATAGCCATCCCAACAGCTGTATTCGTAAATTTGTCAGTAAATCTACATACTACAAACAAATACCAAAGCCCTCGAAATAATACTCGTCACCAGTAATGACTAAGGACGCCTTAATCAGGGCACTAACTTTGGACCTAACATGAACGCACCAAGCTTTTAAAAGAAAGCACGATAAAAAGACGAAAGCTTCTTAAAGCTATGCAAATGCGTTCTTCATAATTAAAAAGAATAAAATAATCTATGCTGTGCTGCTCATATCATAGTTATTTTACGATAGCCGCCTGCCTGACGTCATCTTACCTTAGTCGCCTTTTACGACACCTCGGGAAGAAATGAGGGTGGTCTATTCTACTCAGCCGGACACCCTAAGGCTTCTGCGGGGTATAGAAGCATGCATATAAATACAAATAGCGAAGTCGTATTATTTTTTAAATATAGCTATAATATTCAATGTATTATCATGTAATATTTTGTGTTGAAATAAATTCAATCAATAAGTATACGTAGTTTTTATTTACCACTTTCTACTAACTAGTCAACGGTTATTTACAGCTTCTAAATAAACATGCGCATGTCAAATAACGCTAATTTAATATGACAACATATTACCGCATTACGCATATCAATATATACCCAGTTATAAGTCAAATTTTGTTGAACTAATAATTCATATCACAGTATTGTAACTAAAAAAAATAATTAATGTATAGAACCGGCAATACTCATCTTATTCTATCGGGTTAGCCCGCCGCGATAACGTCGCGTAAAGAGCTCATGAATAAGTGCCCCGGATGGGTTCGAAACTAGTCGGGCTAACCCGATAGAATAAGACGTGAGTATAGCCGGTTTTATACATTATTAAGAATACTACTCACGATAGTTTAAATTTAAAAAAATTAAATTAACAAACCTCACTAAGTATATTAAGACGGATTGAACAAAAAAACAACCGAAAACACATATGATTTTAAGTATTGGAATATTATCTACACATTTGCTATGCATTTCGTTTGCGAAGCATATAACACTGGAATAAGTTGGAATTTCAACCCTTGCTGCGTTTGGGCTCTTTCATATCGTCGTCTTCAGGGTTGCCTTCAATAGTTTTCTTCTCTTTTAGTGCTTCTTTGACAGCATCCACTAAATTCTGAGGTTCTGATATGGAGACTTTATTACCTGCACCAAAAGATTATTTGTTTATTTCTTTATTGTACATACATTGAGCTGTGGTAGCCCAGCGGTAACAGCGTGCGACTCTTTCGAGAGACACAGGCCCGGGCAGACACCAATAAGTTTTTCTGTTAAAACTTATGTGTCTAATTGATAATTGCAATTTATCACACGCTTTTCGGTGAAGGAAAACATCGTGGGGAAACCTGTATATCTCTAGAGAATTCTGGAGATATGTGTAACCTACCAATCCGCATTGGAGCAGCGTGGTAGGTCTTAGCTCCAAACCTTCTCTCCGAAAACGGAGCAGTGGGATAGTAACAGGCCGCTACTTACTTACACACATATAGAGAAAGAAAAAGTAAAATAGCACATGTACAAAGGCTGACTTATCCCTAAAAGGGATCTCTTCCAGTCAACCTTTAAGTAACAGAAGGAAAAGGACAAGAAGTGAAAAATAACGTAAATATACATAGATATATATTTTTGTTTTTATATTTGATACTAAATATAAACTAAACATTAATTCTGATATCTCAATATTTTCAACACGATTATTATCATTTCCTGCCCTTATCCCACTCTTAGTGGGGTCGGCACAACATGTTAAATATAAACATGTTGTCACCTGATTTGGCTAGGTATTTTACGACCGGCCGCCTGCCTGACGTCAACTTATATTTGTCGTCTTTTACGACACCTTGGTAAGAAAAAGAGTGGTTTAATCTACTCAGACGAATACCACACTGCGGGTCAATTTACCTTAGTCGCCATTTACAACTTTTAAGAAAGAGGGTGGTCTATTTTACTCAGCCGGATACTACACAGCAACATGATTATTATTTTAACCTTAAATTATAAATACATATCTCCGATCGTACTATCAATTTTGTTCCTGCATAACTAATGTTGACTTTTTATTTTGTGAGAATTTATGATAAAGTATAATTAAGTTTCGACTCAAAGCTCCTAGAAATATTTATACACTGAACAAATTGTAAAATTCGCAGGAAATAGGCAGGAAACTTTATAGGAATTGGCATGATTCCATTTTTCGCGCCAATTTGGTCACGATAAGTTGGGCGAGGTAAATTGAGCAATTAACCACGTGCCAATAAATTTCAAGCTATTTTCAATGGAGCCCAATTATTTGAGTCTTTTTGTTGTTACTAACCCTATGTTTTCATAATAAGTTGTTAGGGCTGTTACTTTCCGTTCTGAACGAAAACATTTTCGGACCAACGAGCTGCCCCAATTTACTACACATATTCTAGAAATAATCTCAGGATATTAACCTTTCCTCATGGTGTTTTATGCCGTAAAACGAATTCCATAAAGTAAAAGTAAAGTAACACCGTTACTATCCCACTGCTGAGCATACAGTCCCACTCTCCATATTTGGAGAGAAGGGTTGGAGCTAAAACCTACCACGCTGTTTTAATGCGGATTGGTAGGTTAAACATATCTCCAGAATTCTCTAGAGATATGCAGGTTTCCTCACGATGTTTTCCTTCACCGAAAAGCGTGTGATAAGTTATCAATAAGACACAAGTTTTAACAGAAAAACTTATTATTGTCTGCACGGGGTTTGAACACTTGACTCCTTTGAAAGAGTCACACGGTCTCACCGCTCGCACTTCCATAGAACATATTAAATTTTTTGCAACATTTGAGATAAGGGATATTTGCAAACTCAACTACGAAGAAAAATTCTTGAAACTTACAAAAGAAGAGCTTCTTTCTTTATATTTTGCGACCTACGAGAAGCAAAATTTTCGTTTAGTACATTAGTATAAATTGCCTTTTATAAATTTTATTATTTTGGCTATAGCATGATGGTATAAGGGATTGGCAAACAGGATTTTAAATGAAACAACAGATTACAATATATTTCGTATATTGCAGAAAATTATTTACAATTTAATAAATTACATAGAATTACCATCATACTATATCCTTTAAGACTAACAAAGTTTTAAACAGTTATAATAATTTGTAACCATGCTTTAGTATGCTAAAGTAATATTTATATACATTATAATACAAGGCTTTAGATATTTAATTATAGCCTCTAAATTATTTGTTTGTCCTACTAATATTTTATATGTATGTCAGGTTCAATGTTTATTAGTCAATCGCCTAAAGACTTTTTGGATTTGAATAAAGAATGATTTACTAACTATACCAGTATCAAAGACTCTCCGCTGAATAGAATAGATTAGACCACCTTCATTTCTTAGAGGTGTCGTAAAAGGCGACTAAGGTAAGTTGACGTCGGCCGGTCGTAAATACTAGCCAAATCATGTTACATCATGATTAATACATCTTGTGCCGACCCCACTTAAAGTAAGATAAGGGCAGGAGAATGAATGATGACCAGTATCAGACTCGCTGATATAATTCATCGATGCGCTACGTAAAGGCGCGCGTGCGGCACTTATCGATAACTGCATATCGATTCTTATAATTGTGAAAAATAGTATAGCTGTAGCGCGTTAGCTTGTTAATAAATGCAAGTAACTGGTTCTATAATCGCTATTCTAACTGGGACAATGATTAAATTATTGTACCTATATCCATTTAATTTTTTATTTGTAATGTTTAGATATATAATTATTATAATATAAATATGTAATTATGGAAGAAACAATGTAAAATAAGAAGCAGTACTTATAACATAACCATCGACAAGTGGTGCATCACTGCCTGCCGTAAGACCCGTAAGAGTGACAGAGAGCGCAATAGAGGGCGTCTTATTTCCACAATTTACTATTGCGCGTGCAGCGAGTCTTCGATACTAGTATAGTCTATTTAATTACCCATATTAAAATTTAAGTCAATTTAAGTACTTGATAAAACCAACTAGAACTTTGCGTTTCCACAATTTATTATTGCGCGTGCAGCGAGTCTTCGATACTAGTATAGTCTATTTAATTACCCATATTAAAATTTAAGTCAATTTAAGTACTTGATAAAACCAACTAGAACTTTGCGTTTCCATAATTTATTATTGCGCGTGCAGCGAGTCTTCGATACTAGTATAGTCTATTTAATTACCCATATTAAAATTTAAGTTTAATTTAAGTTTTTGATAAAACCTGACTAGGACCTTGCGTTTCCACAATTTATTATTGCGCGTGCAGCGAGTCTTCGATACTAGTATAGTCTATTTAATTACCCATATTAAAATTTAAGTCAATTTAAGTACTTGATAAAACCAACTAGAACTTTGCGTTTCCATAATTTATTATTGCGCGTGCAGCGAGTCTTCGATACTAGTATAGTCTATTTAATTACCGATATTAAAATTTAAGTCAATTTAAGTTTTTGATAAAACCTTACTAGGACCTTGCGTTTCCATAATTTATTATTGCGCGTGCAGCGAGTCTTCGATACTAGTATAGTCTATTTAATTACCGATATTAAAATTTAAGTCAATTTAAGTTTTTGATAAAACCTTACTAGGACCTTGCGTTTCCATAATTTATTATTGCGCGTGCAGCGAGTCTTCGATACTAGTATAGTCTATTTAATTACCGATATTAAAATTTAAGTTAAATTTAAGTACTTGATAAAACCAACTAGAACTTTGCGTTTCCACAATTTATTATTGCGCGTGCAGCGAGTCTTCGATACTAGTATAGTCTATTTAATTACCGATATTAAAATTTAAGTCAATTTAAGTTTTTGATAAAAGCTTACTAGGACCTTGCGTTTCCATAATTTATTATTGCGCGTGCAGCGAGTCTTCGATACTAGTATAGTCTATTTAATTACCGATATTAAAATTTAAGTTAAATTTAAGTACTTGATAAAACCAACTAGAACTTTGCGTTTCCACGCTTTGTTATTGCGCGTGCAGCTAGTCTTCGATACTAGTATAGCCTATTTAATTACCCATATTAAAATTTAAGTTAAATTTAAGTTTTTGATAAAACCTAACTAGGACTTTGATACTAGTATGATCTATTTAATAACCCATATTAAAATTTAAATTTTGATAAAACCAAACTAGACTTTGCGTTTCCACAATTTATTATTGCGCGTGCAGCGAGTCTTTGATACTAGTATAGCCTATTTAATTACCCATATTAAAATTTAAGTTAAATTTAAGTTTTTGATAAAACCTAACTAGGACTTTGATACTAGTATGGTCTATTTAATAACCCATATTAAAATTTAAATTTTGATAAAACCTAACTAGACTTTGCGTTTCCACAATTTATTATTGCGCGTGCAGCGAATCTTTGATACTAGTATAGTCTATTCAATAACCCATATTAAAATTTAAGTTTTTGATAAAACCTAACTAGGACCTTGAAATCTCTGCTTAAACATCATCTCTAACTATTTGTCAACTTTACATTTAGGCCTCAAACAACTCAGGGTTTTGTTCTTTCTTCTTACGTAAGTTATCCTGGTAACCCAGCGGTGTATCATGCTGCCACATCTCGTTTTGAGACTCATTCCCATCATAAGTATATATCCCCGCTCTATCAATTGGATCATTCAAAATTAAAATGACGAAAATGATAATGGAGGAAAAGAAACCGAAAAGAAAAACCGCCCTATTCCTGTCGAAAGCGTCGAAAATGCTATCCATGAACGTCCATACTCGATTGTCGTGTGCGGCTCCTTCGCGATTCGCTTTATGTATTGTTTGCGATTCTTTCGCATTACTATCTTTGGTACTTGCTGTAAAATAAATTATAAATTTCACATATTGCCGACGTAATTTTCTATGAAAATAATATATTAGTAAATAATATCTGGATGACCTTGCCTTGCTCGGCAATTTATTACAAAATAAAAAAAAAATAAAAAATTTAGGGTAGGTGGGGCTCGATCCTAGGTATTTTCATTTCTCGAGACAACCCGTTCCCCGAATAAGCTACGCTGACTTGAAAGTTAATAGTAAAAAATTTAATTCAATATACATTTTAGTATTTTTTTATGTCCACAAACAGGGATAAAATGAATATTTTTTTTAATAAAACCTACTTAGATCGATTTTTCTTCCCCAAAGCCCCTGCATGCTGAATTTGGCGAAAATCGTTGGAGCCGTTTCCGAGATTCAAAAATTATATATTTATATATATAAATACAAGATAAACTCATTTAAATATTAAAGGTATAAAATGAACTATAGGATTAGAGGTCAAGCAGAGTTAAAAAATATTTATGTATTGTGGATGGTTATAAATCTATACTAATATCATTTATATGCAAAAATTTATATGCATGTTTGTAATGTTTTCACACAAAAACTACTGGACTGGTATCAAAAATTCTTTCACTATTGGAAAGCTGTATCTTTACTGACCAACATATGCTCTATTACATTTTTAAAAAATAGGGATCCCTTATAAAAATGTAATAAGGTTAATATTATTTGGCCCATCAAGGAGACTAACATGAAACCAAAACCTAACAAAGTCCTGTTGCAAGTAGTTCCAACTACATGAAAGATTGTAGAGGATATATCGCCCCAAACGAAGAATAAAGTTATATGTTGTATGTAATATACATATGAAATGAAATGTAACAGTCTTTGAATGTTTAGATATATATATTTTGAGTATATACAAAATATAACAAACACGTACTATGAGTTAAAATGCATATTTAGAATGAGATATCAATATATCATTATACAATATAGATTGTCTTAGAGTGGATTACAGTGGCGTAGCTAGTATATTTGGTGCCCGGGGCCAATTGTCACCTTTGAGTATTTAATAACTGAGAGGGCGAAATAAATCCTAATTTACAGTCTACTTCGTGCAATTGTTCGAATCTTGTTAATATTTCTTTTTTTACTTATTTCACTTATTTCACTCCTTAATTCATTCTTATAAATTACATTTTCATCACTGACATCTCTACCAGAATTTTTCTTATTTCTAGAAATTCATTTAGATTGTTCTGTTGAAATTCCTAATTCAGAACATATATCCTCAGCAAAAATCAAACAAGAATTTGTTACATTTTCTTTTTCATCGGTGAGGAAATCAAATTAAAGCTTTCAATTTTATAGCACACTCCCTAACACTTAACCCTTTCTTTTGCATATACGATTGTGCGTCATTAATTTCCCTTAAAATTGGTATCCAAAATCCAAGATAAGTTAAAAAAGTGAAAGATTGAAGAGAAACCAATAAACCTCCTTCAAAAAAAATAATTATTATCAAATTTGGTGCCCCCCTTGCCTGTGGTGCCCTGGGGCGACCGCCCCTCTCGCCACCCCCTAGTTACGCCACTGGTGGATTATACCGGAAATATTAACGGTTTCTTTTCATATCTCTGAATTAAGATAAATACTATCAGATAGAGATATATAATTCCTATATGCCTACCTATGGTATTTCTACTTCTTTGGACATTATAAACTGGAAGGATATTCTTCCCTTAGCTCGTATTCCTCACTACTCTATGTTCTCTTACCATCTCTATCGTATGAGACTCCATGTATTTGTCCGGGCGTATCTTCTTCCATTTCAGCGTATGCATATATAAGGGCTTTTTGCTTCTGGCTGAGTGACTTTGGTACCTTTAACAAATATCACTGTATAAATATATAGTACCTGGTGACCTAGCCTTGCTTGGTAATTTTTTCAAAAGAAATAAAAAAAGCAATTAAAAAAATAATGAAATGCATGCCCAGATATCACCAGCATTTCATTATTTTTTTAATACGCGGTATTTTCACTTTAATTGTACGCCCAGTCCCAACTGAGCTATTACAACATATTTAACATTGACTGGCCCGTTGGCGCAGTGGGTAGTGACCCTGCCTTCAGCTCCGCGGGTCGAGGGTTCGATTCCCGGAAAGGACCAACATTTTCTATAAATGATTTTGTTGTTCTTTGAGCCTGGGTGTATATTTGTATTTAAGTATGTATTTAAAAAATATATAAGTATATATTCACCAGTTGTCTGTCACCCACAACACAAGTATTAAATTACTTACTTTGGGGACGGACGACCGTGTGTGTATATTTTGTCCCATATATTTATTATAAATGCGTATCTTCTTTATTTTTTTCTTTATTGTTTTTGTATAACTTTTTTTTTTAAATGCTTTATGTACGTTTTATGTTTTTTTTAATTTAAACTATCGTGAGTAGTATTCATAGTTAATGTATAGAACCGGCTATACTCACGTCTAATTCTATCGGGTTAGTCCGACTAGTTTCAAATTATCACACGCTTTTTCCATCCGGGGCACTTATTCATGAGCTCTTTATACTGCGCGGCGGGAACTGCGTACAGCAGCTCCCTGGGCGCGATTCGTGAGTGGTAAACGGTGAAGGATTCGAAACTAGTCGGGCTAACCCGATAGAATAAGACGTGGGTATAGCCGGTTCTATACATTAACTATAAATATCACTGTATAAATATATTGTAACTGGGTAATCTTTTCAAAAGAAATAAAAAAGCAATTAAAAAAAAGAAAGTAATGCTATTGATATCTGGGACATCATACGCGGTATTTTCACTTCTTTATTCCGCCCATTCCCAACTGAGCTATTAAAACTTTATAAATGATAGCAAAATTAACTTTTGTATTCTATTTAAATTTTAGCAGTTTTTCAATGCCTAAACAGGGATAAAACGACATTTTTAAAAAATAAAACCTAGATATCGATTTATCGAAACTCTCTACATAATGAATCATGAAAATCTTTGGAGCCGTTTCCGAAATTAAGATAATAATATATACAAGATAAGCTCATTTAAATATTAAAGGTCAATCAATACATATTATAAAACAACGATTCCAGTCACTTCCGTCTATTGAACTCGAAAACTATTAATTAGATTTTAATGCAGCTTCAACGAATAGTGATTCTGAAAAAACTGGATATGAAAATTCTGTCAGCTATCATACAGGACTGCAGTTTAATTATGTAAATTGAAATTTCATAAAAGATTGACAGTAGTTTCTGGCTGGTTCTTTTTGGTACACAACTGCAATCAATTATGTAAATTGAAATTTTGTAAAAGATTGACAGTAGAGTTGCTGTTCGGTTGCTTTTGGTATAAGCAGATATTTCGAACCGGTGGTAATTGATCCTTCATTATTTAAAAGTGCCTGCAAAAGCTTACTCAACTTAAGACTATTTTGATTTCATTTCATTAATGGAAAAAAAATTACCTGTATCTTAATATGAACGTAATGGTCTCCATGGCCATGTTGGCTGACCCTCTTCATCCCTTTGCGGGAAAGCCTGATAGTGCTGTGTGACGACGTACCCGGACCGATCTGCAAGTACGTAGTGATTTAGAGAATGTATTATAATCTAGTCAGCTATTAAAATTTTAACTTAGGAAACACAAAATTTCAAGTAACCTTTTACTATCCCACTGCTGAGCTAAGCCTCCTCCCTCAGTTTTTGGGAGTTTTTTTTTCCAATTGATTGTATGCTGTTAGCCCTAACGGTTTCTACAGCGTCACCGGGCAGGACGGGCGGGCGCAGAAGCATCGTCGAGGTTGCGAAATGCGAAGAGTAGAGCGCAGAAGCTCTACTATAGTCGAGATACGTCATCCTAAGGGGATGCCTCCTGTGGAGCCGGACCACGGCTTAGGGCGACGTGTAGTTGAGGGCTGATGGTATGACTTTGATTAGTCATTACGACGACGGAATGATGGTTGATGGTGGCAAGAAGCCACGACCAACCATCATCTTCCTGCCCTTATCCCACTCTAAGTGGGGTCGGCACAATATTATATGTGTTATAAACATGTTGTCAGATGATTTGGCTACGTAGTTTACGACCGGCCGCCTGCCTGACGTCAACTTATCTTAGTCGTATTTTACGACACCTCGATAAGAAAAAGGGTGGTCTATTCTACTTAACCGGATACCACAAGGTGAGTCAACTTACCTTAGTCGTATTTTACACCTCGGTAAGACATAAGGGTGGTCTATTCTACTTAGCCGCATACCACACGGCAGGTCGACTTACCTTAGTCGCCTTTTACGACACCTCGGTAAGAAAAGAGGGTGGTACTATTCTATTCAGCCGGATACCACACGGCGGAAGCCACGACCAACCGACGTCAGAAATCTGGGACCTCGTCTTCGCCGGCGAAGACGCTGTGTGTGTGTATTACGTGTTTCTGTGTTTGCGACCAGTATTTGATCGTCATGGTCATATAGGACGCCTATATTTTCGGTGGTCAGACCTAACTGAGTTTTTGGAGAGAAGGATTAGAGCTAAGACATACCAAGCTCTTCCAAAACGTATTGGTAGGTTGCACATATCCATAGAATTGTCTAGAGATATGCAGGTTTCCTCACGATGTTTTACTTCACCGAAAACCGTGTGATAAATTGAAACTATCAACACTAATTTAACAGATTATTTTTTTAACATATTATTCATCTATTCATGTTCATTTTTGGCCATTTCACTATACTCCTTAGGTTTAGGTTAACAAAAGGTAAACAAGTCAAACTAAAAGGTTCTTTTTTTTAACATGCGCCATGGAAAATATTAAATATACTATAATACTACATTATCAAAGAGTGACTTTATAAAAAATTGATATTGTGTTACATCAAATAATCTAATATAATTACAATTACCAATTGTATATTAGAGAGTTTAATTGCTTTTAATCTGCATCTGATGAATGTATTTTAATAAATCAAATATTTATGCTGTTGATACTAAAAGCATAAATATTAAATTTTATAAAATAAATATTTCATTAAAGAAATCATTTTGACATGTGCAGTTTTGTTTCAATTTTGTTTATTTGTAGATCATGTTATTACAATAAAATAATTAACACACCTGAGTTATATGGTTTTTTTCGTTTACATTTAGTTAAATATCTAAACCTACGGAATATAAGATACCAAAATATGCCAAAGAAGATCGAAAGAAAAATTAGCCTAGCATTAGTTTTAAGTGCAGTGTAGGTGTAATTTATTTAGTTTTTAATATTTTAATTAATATTAATCTAGTCTACCTTATTGAATATGGTCCTTTACCTAAATACCAAGGCATAACAGAATCAATTAATAAAAATTAATATTTAACTATGTTTTTTAAATTTTTATATCAGTATTATTAATGAAATATTTAAATCACCTGTATTGTGTGATCCTCATAGAGCCCTTGTATTCTCACAGTACCACCAAGTAGAGCTTGAGATACTGAAATCTGCAAGAAACAATAAAAAAATCCTTTTAATATGTCACATTCAGGCAAAGGAGTCCGCTTATATGGACGAAAAATTGTCTTATTCTATAAGTTGTACACCATCTTCTGTACATAGGTTTCGTCAAGGATTTTCAATACTTCTGCCTAATTGTAGTAAATAGTAATTGTTAAAAATAGTATTAAAAATTTATTATTGATCTGGCAATATCATTTGTTTTCTTATTGTGTTTGGTGTAGTTGACATTGACAATATTTAGATAATTTATAGAAGCAAGCAAGCAAAGTAAGATCACTTTGCAGAATTCCATAGTACAAGGCGCTGACTGGGCATGGGGTATTTAATACTTACCTCTTTGCGATTGGAAAAGCGAGAACTGAAAAATGTTACTTCTGTGGAGAGAAAGATACCCCTAGACACGCCATTTTCGAGTGCAGCGAATTCACACACGATAGGAATGCTGTACAAGGAACCCATGATGAGGGCTTAAACCCAGACAACATGGTAAGGCGCATGTTATCGAACGAGTTGGAGTGGCAAAAGTGTGGAAATTTGTTAAAACACAATGTTAAAAAGAGAGGAGAGGGAAGAACCAGAAAAAAAAGGGCCCGCATGAAGTAATGCTGAGCGGTTCCATGTTGGCCTAGGCGAGCAGGGGGAGGTCGTTTAGTCCTTGCAAATCGGACACTCCTTACCAGTACGGGCTGGTGAGCGTCCGTTAGGGATTTTTCATCCCAGCGGAAAAAAAAAAAACGTAGTACAAAGTTCGCTATAGTCCATGTAACATAAAGCAGATTGTAGCAAAAGAATTCTATCACAACTTCTACGTTATGTAGAATAAATAATTAGCCTTTAATATATAAAAACTTAAATGTGGGATGTTCTATTGATAAATGTTATTAGCGCATTATCACTATCTCTGAGCATGATTTACTTACAGTACAATCAGTGTGAACATCTGGACCGTCTCGTCGGAAGTAATTCGAGCTCTCTACTTTAAATGTGATGAATATCTCGCTGTTCCCAACCGCCATACGCACTGTTTGTCCGTCTTCCACGCCAGCTGGTACTGGTACTGTGATTTTTTTTCTTTGAACCTGCAATTAAATATTTTTAACTATATACATATAATTTTTGCAAGCTGTGATAGCCCAGCGGTGCGACCGTGTGAACCTCTAATCAAAGTCTAATTAATAATTGCAATTTATCACACGCATTACGGCAAAGGAAAACATCGTGAGGAAACCTGCAAATCTCTAGACAATCCTAGGGAGACAACCTACCAATCCGCATTGGAGCAGCGTGGTAGGTCTTAGCTCCAATCCTTCTCTCCAAAAACGGAGAGAGGAGGCTTATGCCCAGCAGTGGGATAGTAACAGGCTGTTACTCACTATACATATAATTTTTAATACTTATATGTATTTACTGTATATGTATAAAAATAGGCAATCACATACATTCACTTTTTCTAATATATATAAATACTATGTTTTTAAATATTTCATTGGAAAATATTAAAAGTATACTGTATAAAAATCAAACAGGCGAAGTTAATATAATAATTCTAATAAATACGTATGCATACTTATATGGCATTTATTTTAGTCTCATTTTCTTTTTAAAAAAAATTAGAACTTTTATGCAATGTGACAGAGTGTTTGTACTTTTTAAATTTTAAATTTAAGTTTTAAATTTTAAATCTACAAATGATGAGAAATATAGACGTGATTCTATCTATATCTATCCTTATATAATATCCCGCGGTTTCACTCGCGTAATTTTTTTTTTTTTACACCTTATAACATTTTTATAACGGATAGGGATCCGTTATAAAAATAATATCCGTTATAATAATAATATATTACATTTTCAAATAAATAGGGATTTATTTGAAAATGTAATATAGCCATGTTGCTCAGTGATGCAGCTTACCAATGCTGAAATAATTTTTGAAATTGGCTCAGTAGTTTTACTGTGAGAACATTACAAACATTCATACAAATTTTTCCTCTTTATAATGTTAGTATAGATAAGTCTACAGCTAGTTAATTCATTAATACATAATAATATACAAAAAGGCTTGTTTAGCTGACCCCATGAAATTATTATACAATTTAAGAAAGACAGTGCTGTATTATATGCACAGCAGCTATAACATATAAAACTCTTACAATCTCCTAAATATTTTATAAATTTTTTTTGAAAACAGCATGAATAACACTTACCGACTGACCTTTACCTTCACACTCAACACATGGGAACTTAATCAACATTCTTGTGCCATGGCAATGTCGGCATGTGGAACGCATTACAAATGGACCTGAAATAAATCAAAAACTTGTAAAATCTATTTAGATTAAGCATGCCTAGAAACATGTTGCTACCTGTATTCAACTGGCTCGTTAGCGCAGTAGGCAGTGACCCTTGCCTTGCAGTGCCTTCAGCTCCGCGGATCGCGGGTTCGATTTCCGCCATGTGCCAACATTTTCTACAAATGAATTTTTTGGTCTTCGAGCCTGGGTGTATATGTGTATTTAAGTATGTATTTGAAAAATACATAAGTATATTTTCACCAGCTGTCTGTCTACCATATCACAAGTATTAAGTTATTTACTTTGGGACGGACGGACAAACGTATGTGTGTCCCATATATTTATTAAAAAAAAAATTAAATCTAACTAGAAATTGCATAGAGCTCAATACTCTATGTACCTACTAGGAAGATAGAAGATACTCATGACCTCTATGGACCTCACAGCTGTGATAGCCCAGTGGTAACACCATGCGGTTCTTTCGAGGAGGTCACAGGTTTGAACCTAGGCAGACACCAATGAGTTTCCTGTTAAAACTTATGCGTCTAAATTAATAATTCCAATTTATCACACGCTTTTTAGTGAAGTAAAACATCATGAGGAAACCTGCATATTTTTAGAGAACTCTGGAGATATGTGTAACCTACCAATCCTCATTGGAGCAGCGTGGTAGGTCTTAGCTCCAATCCTTCTCTCCAGAGAGAAGAGACCTATTCCAAACAGTGGGAGAGTAATAGGCCGCTACCTTACCTTGCCTATGGACCTCCAGTAATAAGACAGAACACTATTTTTTACTACATGTATAATAAATCCCATATTTCTCTACGCTTGTGAGATGTCGACGCTACAGTAAAGTGAGAGAAAGCGGATAGACATTCTCAAGATGTGGTGCTGGAGGAGGATGCTTGGGGTTTCATGGACTGAATTTCACTAACAAGTCCATCCTTCGAGAACTCAGCATCAAGCAGTGTCTATCTTCCATCATTCAGGGTCATACACTCACTTTTATCAAGCACGTTTCTCGCTGGGGAGATGCCTCTGCAGAGCACCTTATAGTGCAGGGGAAAATGGAAGGCACAAGACCACGCGTGAGATCACCGATGTGATGGAGGAACCAAGTGAAGGCTGCCTTTGACTGCCCTATTCACAAATGTACCAGGAAGGAAGCCGTCCGAAAAGAATGGCGTCGAATTGTCAAGCGTGCCGCCAACCCTGAACTGACGACCACAACTGCTCTGCCAAGAGTGTTGCAACCAAGAAGAAGAATAATAAATACTAATAGTCTACCTCTAGAAAATGTCTCCATGCCAGAACCATTACAATATGTGCACTTAATAGCCTTAGTGCCTGGTTCACATCTTGATCCCATACATTTAGTACATGTGTCTACTACATTAATGTTGATGTCTTTATTCACACCACGAGCAGCCTCAGTGAACCGTAGATTAACTATAACCTAGAAGTACAACAAAACTAAGTATAATTATAAATATATATTATATAATTAAACATAATTCAATTGTATTTCGATTTTCTATTATAATTTGAATAATTGTTCCTTATATGACCTTGATTCTGTTAAAATTTTCCTAAGAGAGAGAATAGCTATATATATATCTCATTGATATATTATTTAAATACATGAGTAAGTAGCAGCCTGTTACTATCCCACTGCTGAGAAGAGGCCTCTTCTCTCAGTTTTTGAATAGAAGGATTGGAGCTAAGACCTACCACACTGCTCCAATGTGGATTGGTAGGTTACACATATCTCCAAAATTCTCTAAAAATATGCAGGTTTCCTCATGATGATTTCCTTCACTGAAAAGCGTGTGATAAATTGGTATTATTAATTAGACACATAAGTTTTAACAGAAAAACTATTTGGTGTCCTCCCAGTTTTGAACCTGTGACCTCCTCGAAAGAGTCATCAAGAGTCAGAGCTGGGCTACCACAGCTTCTTAAATACATTACTTAAACAATAATATAATTATTGAATACAAATAAAGTTTAGTTTTAGTACTTAAATAGTTCTTATTTATTCAACACCTTTGCTAATACTAATTAACTTACTTCTTGTGAAGCACCAAATCCAAACTGGCTTTCAGCAAAATCACTGAACGCCTCACTCTTAAATCCAGCATCACCAAATATCTTGCGGAACAACTCCTCAGGATCTATAGTAGACTTATACTGCCACTGGTGAGTAAAGCCATCTGTACCACCAGGGCCTCCCATGCCCATATTATCTGATGTAGTACCATAAGTATCATATTGCTTACGTTTGTTCTCATCTGACAGAATCTACAAAACAGAAATTAACATCATCCTCCTGCCCTTATCCCACTCTAAGTGGGGTTGGCACAATATTTTATAAACATGCTGTCACGATTTACTTAAATTAATGCGACCAGCTATCTGATTGACGTCAACTTACGTTAGTCGTATTTTACGACACCTCGGTAAGAAAGAAGGTGGTCTATTGTACAAAACTGGATACCACATGGTGGGTCAACTTAACTTAGTCGTCTTTTACAACACCTCGGTCAGAAAGACGGTGGTCTATACTACTAAACCAGATACCACATGACGGGTCAACTTACCTTAGTCGTCTTTTACGACACCTCGGTAAGAAATGAGGTTGGTCTATTCTACTCAGCCGGGTACCACACGGCGGGTCGGCTTACCTTAGTCGCCTTTTACGACACCTCGGTATGAAATGATGTTGGTATATTCTACTCAACCGGATACCACACGGCCACAAAACAAAAATTAATTTACATACTCATAATACAAAAATGTCCATATAAAAATAGGAATTTTAAAAAAACTAACCTCATAAGCTTCCGAGACTTCTTGAAATTTTCTCGAAGCTTCTGGATCAGACTTATTTGCATCAGGATGATACTTTTTAGCTAGCTGATAATATGCTTTCTTAATATCTTTAGCTGAAGAATTTTTTGCGACGCCTAAGACCTTATAGTAATCAACTCTAGCATTTAAATTGTTCGTAGTGTGGATATACCGATGTCTTGTACCAATTACGTTATCTGCAAAAATATTTGAGGTTATATTTAAGAGCAATAAATTAATTACTCTTAATAGAACTAAGACGCGATTATTTTATGAATAATCAAATACACATATTATGACGAATTTAAATAGTATTTTTAATAATTATAGTGATGTAATGACGGCATGTAAAACTTACACTTAAAATTTTTATGACCCAATCCCGCAACAGAAACCTGGGCTGGGCTGGCTGGGCTTTCTAAAAATCGGTTACAGTTGCATTTGTGAATAAACCGACACGTAGTTTTAGATATATTACTACTGAAAACAGCACTTAAAGTTTTTGGATTCAAAAATCCAATAATACTCCGGGTCGGAGCCATTTTGAAAGAAAAACCGAAATGTCAATTAGCAGCAGGGCGGTTTTACTACAAGCGCCAACACATGCTATCTCGCATCCCTCTTGCACATGTCTGTATTTATGAATGAATCGTATGAAAATAGTCTCAGCTGCATCTCGCTCACCTCCTACATACATATTTTTACGCACTCATTCTCATTTTGACTGTCTATCATATAACAAGTTGATTTAATCAATGAATAGGCGGTGTATTAAATTTTTTAATTTCCCGTTGTAAAGTTCTAGTACTTTAATTTTTACTAAAATGAACAAAACAAATATCACTAGAAGCAAATTAAATGTATAAAGTCTTATTTCACCAGTAGCTGTTGAGATATTTCTTAAAATGAGAAATATAACAACGAAGAATCGTGCAGTCATAAAACAATAAGAAGAGGATTTACTTAATCATTATATAAATAAGTATATAAGTATATAAGTAAGTGTTGAGTTTTAATGAATTTTGTGCATCTCAATAATAGTAAGAGCTTTCTTAAAATTTACATTCTCACATCACTACATATTGTGAACTACATATAGTGAACATTTTCGGAGATATTACAGATTTAGAATGCCGTGAGGACGCCGCGCTTCGCCCTATAACACTTCGACTTTAGCAGCTATGTCGCTCTTTCAAGAGTTTGTTTAAATACATTCTGTAATTAATTGTAAAAATAAAATACATAGGGAAAATGTAAAAGTAAATAAGTAAAAATGTACTATACGAATTTAGATATTCCAAAGATAGCAGGAAATCTTCTTGGTATAGGGAAAGGAAATTGGTTTTCTCCAAATTTAACGCTTGCGGGCCCCGGGCAGTAATGAATAAATCAAAACTACTTGATCGATTTTAATCATTTTTTTTACTCTGACTGACATGGGATATTTTATACCTGTGCGAAGCAGGGGCAGGCCGCTAGTTCTAAATATAATAACCTAACCTTGCATGGATAACCTAAAACCTTTAACATGCAGTATAATTTTTATTTCCTATTTGACTTAGTTATCGTTATATAAAAATTATGATATGTACATTAATTTTGATTGATGAATTAGCTATATTCATTATTATATTAAGGATATGTCTTGAGATTTTATATAGCTTCTAGTGTCTTGTAGTGCAATAAATGATTAATAATGGAACATTAAAGTTAAAGTTTTTTAGAAGTTGTTCTAATTGATCATAAGTGTGTATCTATCTTAGTTATGAATAATTTGCACATAACTTAAATGGTCTACTTAATATTTTTTTTTAGAAGTATTTTCAATTGAAGTTGTATACTTCATTGTATTATATTAGAACTTTAAAAATGATTGTCAAGTTTGTTATAATGAGACTCGGATGAAAAGGGAGTAAATAGCAAAAGAGAGCAAGTTTATTCTGTATAAAGCAATATAGGGTATATTGCTTTATATAACACTATTGTTTTTTAATTAAAAAGCAAAAGCAAAAATTAAATTTACGATTGATTAAAGGATTGATTGATTAATTGCAGATTCAAGAATCCTCAGATCCAAGATTAAGAGTAATTTTTTATTTTAATATGATTGTCACATGATGTTATTTATATTTATGATTTGAGATATCTTTACATTTACAGTGCTAATAAAAGACATAATAGTATGTGTAATGAATGAAAGAATAACAGCAATATAAAAAGACTGTTCTATAAAACTGAAAGTAAATATTTATGTAGTTTATAAATCACTTAAAATGTGCAACTGTTTATATCTAACAGAAATTAAATAACAAACAATATTTCTCCTTCATACTTATGCAATAATAAAAAGCAATTTTTCTAAAAGTGAACCCATTTACTCTTTCTTAACAAATCAATGCATAATGACACAGACAACATTTTTTTTATATTATAGAACAACTATTCATATAGATTCAAATACAACCTCTTTCATAAGAGGTTGTATTTGAATCTATATGAATAGATTGCTGCTGTCGCTCCGCCGTCGCCTCGAGCGCTCGAACAGCGCCAGGCCGAACAGTAGCGTCAACCACCAGGAACAGGACAGAAGACGTCGTACGCATCTTTCGACCTCTGTAATTTGAGAAAATGCATTTGAGGTAACTAATACTCAAGTGAAGTCTGAATTTATGAAGCTAAGTTAGATTCCCGTAATTTCAGCCACAGATGTAAGCGTGCACTCAAACATCAGTAGCCAAAAGCGACTGGGAAAAGAATTAAGGTTTTACATGTATTGCAGGTGCCAAATACCGGCTCTTTGCCAACCGCAACACATTACCATTACAAAAAAAATGTAAAAGTACCAAAAACCTTGTACGTTTTCTGTATCGTCTATATGACGATACAGAAAACGTACATTACCAACACGAGCTACGCTGGTCTGGCCTCGCTGCCGCCAATGGAGACGTGCCGCCGCCCCTCACCCCAGGCCGGCCCGTCCGGCTATGCCGCAGCTGCTGTCGCTCCGCCGTCGCCTCGAGCGCTCGAACAGCGCCAGGCCGAACAGTAGCGTCAACCACCAGGACCTCTGTAATTTGAGAAAATGCATTTGAGGTAACTAATACTCAAGTGAAGTCTGAATTTATGAAGCTAAGTTAGATTCCCGTAATTTCAGCCACAGATGTAAGCGTGCACTCAAACATCAGTAGCCAAAAGCGACTGGGAAAAGAATTAAGGTTTTACATGTATTGCAGGTGCCAAATACCGGCTCTTTGCCAACCGCAACACATAACCATTACAAAAAAAAATGTAAAAGTACCAAAAACCTTGTACGTTTTCTGTATCGTCTATATGACGATACAGAAAACGTACATTACCAACACGAGCTATGCTGGTCTGGCCTCGCTGCCGCCAATGGAGACGTGCCGCCGCCCCTCACCCCAGGCCGGCCCGTCCGGCTATGCCGCAGCTGCTGTCGCTCCGCCGTCGCCTCGAGCGCTCGAACAGCGCCAGGCCGAACAGTAGCGTCAACCACCAGGACCTCTGTAATTTGAGAAAATGCATTTGAGGTAACTAATACTCAAGTGAAGTCTTAATTTATGAAGCTAAGTTAGATTCCCGTAATTTCAGCCACAGATGTAAGCGTGCACTCAAACATCAGTAGCCAAAAGCGACTGGGAAAAGAATTAAGGTTTTACATGTATTGCAGGTGCCAAATACCGGCTCTTTGCCAACCGCAACACATTACCATTACAAAAAAAATGTAAAAGTACCAAAAACCTTGTACGTTTTCTGTATCGTCTATATGACGATACAGAAAACGTACATTACCAACACGAGCTACGCTGGTCTGGCCTCGCTGCCGCCAATGGAGACGTGCCGCCGCCCCTCACCCCAGGCCGGCCCGTCCGGCTATGCCGCAGCTGCTGTCGCTCCGCCGTCGCCTCGAGCGCTCGAACAGCGCCAGGCCGAACAGTAGCGTCAACCACCAGGACCTCTGTAATTTGAGAAAATGCATTTGAGGTAACTAATACTCAAGTGAAGTCTTAATTTATGAAGCTAAGTTAGATTCCCGTAATTTCAGCCACAGATGTAAGCGTGCACTCAAACATCAGTAGCCAAAAGCGACTGGGAAAAGAATTAAGGTTTTACATGTATTGCAGGTGCCAAATACCGGCTCTTTGCCAACCGCAACACATTACCATTACAAAAAAAATGTAAAAGTACCAAAAACCTTGTACGTTTTCTGTATCGTCTATATGACGATACAGAAAACGTACATTACCAACACGAGCTACGCTGGTCTGGCCTCGCTGCCGCCAATGGAGACGTGCCGCCGCCCCTCACCCCAGGCCGGCCCGTCCGGCTATGCCGCAGCTGCTGTCGCTCCGCCGTCGCCTCGAGCGCTCGAACAGCGCCAGGCCGAACAGTAGCGTCAACCACCAGGACCTCTGTAATTTGAGAAAATGCATTTGAGGTAACTAATACTCAAGTGAAGTCTGAATTTATGAAGCTAAGTTAGATTCCCGTAATTTCAGCCACAGATGTAAGCGTGCACTCAAACATCAGTAGCCAAAAGCGACTGGGAAAAGAATTAAGGTTTTACATGTATTGCAGGTGCCAAATACCGGCTCTTTGCCAACCGCAACACATAACCATTACAAAAAAAAATGTAAAAGTACCAAAAACCTTGTACGTTTTCTGTATCGTCTATATGACGATACAGAAAACGTACATTACCAACACGAGCTACGCTGGTCTGGCCTCGCTGCCGCCAATGGAGACGTGCCGCCGCCCCTCACCCCAGGCCGGCCCGTCCGGCTATGCCGCAGCTGCTGTCGCTCCGCCGTCGCCTCGAGCGCTCGAACAGCGCCAGGCCGAACAGTAGCGTCAACCACCAGGACCTCTGTAATTTGAGAAAATGCATTTGAGGTAACTAATACTCAAGTGAAGTCTTAATTTATGAAGCTAAGTTAGATTCCCGTAATTTCAGCCACAGATGTAAGCGTGCACTCAAACATCAGTAGCCAAAAGCGACTGGGAAAAGAATTAAGGTTTTACATGTATTGCAGGTGCCAAATACCGGCTCTTTGCCAACCGCAACACATAACCATTACAAAAAAAATGTAAAAGTACCAAAAACCTTGTACGTTTTCTGTATCGTCTATATGACGATACAGAAAACGTACATTACCAACACGAGCTATGCTGGTCTGGCCTCGCTGCCGCCAATGGAGACGTGCCGCCGCCCCTCACCCCAGGCCGGCCCGTCCGGCTATGCCGCAGCTGCTGTCGCTCCGCCGTCGCCTCGAGCGCTCGAACAGCGCCAGGCCGAACAGTAGCGTCAACCACCAGGACCTCTGTAATTTGAGAAAATGCATTTGAGGTAACTAATACTCAAGTGAAGTCTGAATTTATGAAGCTAAGTTAGATTCCCGTAATTTCAGCCACAGATGTAAGCGTGCACTCAAACATCAGTAGCCAAAAGTGACTGAGAAAAGAATTAAGGTTTTACATGTATTGCAGGTGCCAAACACCGGCTCTTTGCCAACCGCAACACATCACCATTTCAAAAAAAAATGTAAAAGTAAATGACGTACGAATTACCAAAACTGCGCAATTTCAGAAATCAGTACGAGACCTTTATAATGGCTAGCTAGCCCGTTAATAAAACGTCTAACAAAGTAGCGCGCTTTTGAAGCTAATGTTCGACGATACAGAAAACGTACATTACCAACACGAGCTACGCTGGTCTGGCCTCGCTGCCGCCAATGGAGACGTGCCGCCGCCCCTCACCCCAGTCCGGCCCGTCCGGCTATGCCGCAGCTGCTGTCGTTCCGCCGTCGCCTCGAGCGCTCGAACAGCGCCAGGCCGAACAGTAGCGTCAACCACCAGGACCTCTGTAATTTGAGAAAATGCATTTGAGGTAACTAATACTCAAGTGAAGTCTGAATTTATGAAGCTAAGTTAGATTCCCGTAATTTCAGCCACAGATGTAAGCGTGCACTCAAACATCAGTAGCCAAAAGCGACTGGGAAAAGAATTAAGGTTTTACATGTATTGCAGGTGCCAAATACCGGCTCTTTGCCAACCGCAACACATCACCATTACAAAAAAAAATGTAAATGTAATAATATAAATTAATGTGGAATTAATGGATAAATTAATGTGTAAATGTAAATTAATGTGGACAATCGGTTATCATACCTGATACATGCAGGATTCGTAAAAAACACATGCACAAACCTCCACCATACACAAGCACTATATACATTCACTATCACAAACTCAAGAACTCAAATGTTTGAATTTCAACAAACATTCTCGGATAAAATGTGAGTGGTTATCCAAAACTTAATAACAAAGAAACTATACTTTTGCACTATTTAATACGAAGAAAATTGAAACGTATTGACTCACCAGAAACGTTCGTTATACGTAATATATAACTGTAATCACTTTTTACTTACGCAAAAATATACAAACACTTCTGATGTCAACGCACACTATATACAAGAACACGATATAATAGGAATGCCACAATTCCCGTTTCGAGATGCACTTCTCTTGAATGACGAACAAGGACTGAATGTCACTGAAACGTTTTATCGGTATATATAGTAAGACTCCACCGGAAACAATAACGGCACAGTGTTGCCACTATTTAATCAAAAAGGGCGCGATAAGGGTTGCCACCTTTTTGTTGAAGAAAAATACTATTTTTATTTTTAAATCAAAAAAATATAGTACTTTTAGGAAATCCACGAAAAAAAAAATAGTACACATCTATTTTCAATCATTATTTATTTTTCCATGATTATTTTTTATTACTTTTCGCTGGATAATGACACGGAGTTAGAGTTACTAACTAACTAAGCCCCGTAAATACATGAATGAGTTTCGTTCAAACATTCCCTATGCAGTGCTGCGGGTGCGTTCCATTCACAGTTAATTAAAAAAAGCACGACAATTGCAATTAGCGATAAAAATATAGTATTTTTCGTGCTATATTCTTTTTCTATAATATATAGTACAATTTAAGCTAGTGTTTTTCAATTTATATATACATTTATTAAAGCAGGGACCTCGAAGCATATAGCATTATAGTATATCCTTAGTGTTTTTATTGAACTGTAATAATATTGGGAAGTTTTATTTTTTAATTTTAAAATATAAGTAAAAATAAAACTAAAATAATAAAAATAAAACTTTTCCTTCTATAGTAATATTTATTGTGTATGCTTTATTGAAGTGTTGTATATCATATGTCATACCCAATATCAGTTATATTCTATGTTTTAGGTGGTTATTTCTGAATAGTTTTTATTCTTTCTGCGACAGACAATATGGATTACAGACATACTTTAATTATTTAACAGAAAGTTATTTGTTCAAGATACTTTAACATACTATCCCATTTAGTTATGCACATTTCAACTAGATTTTTTGTCTGAGTAACTGCGTCTGGTCAAGGCACTGCTACTGTTGTTGCAATGAATTCATTAATATCTGATACAATGGCTGATATTCTTCAAGTGAGTTAAAATGTTTCAAATATAAATCATTTTTGTTTGTAAACACAAAAATTGGCATGTGTATGTTTAAAGTAACGGCCTGTTATCCACCCCAGCAGTGGGAACCATAAGCTTCCTCTATCCGTTTTTTGGAGAGAAGTATTGTAGCAAAGACCTGCCATCGCGTTGCTCCAATGCGGATACGCATTGGAACAACGCGATGCGATAGGTTACGCATATCCCTAGAATTCGCCAGAAGTATGCGAATTTCCTTACCATATTTTCCTTCACGAAAAGCGTGTCATAAATTGCAATTGTCAAATAGACATGTGCCTGCGCGGGGTATAAACCCATGATCGTCTTTACAGAGTCGCACGGCCTTACCGCTGAGCTATCACAGCTTGTTCCATATTTATTAAAATGATTTTGCAATGATTTTCAGATAAACCTGGTCATTGCCAAAGAGAGTACTCATTGGGATGACGTCTAAGGGCTATATGCTGTTGATGCTTTATGGGATGAAGCACATGATTAAGTCAATTGATTTGACTAGATGAAGGCAAGTAAATATTTGATGTAAAGTATGTCAGTCTGTCCATTTCACTTTCAATTAAAACTGAAGCTTATATGTCTAATGGGCTAACTGCCTAATCCGTTTGAGATATAACAAAAAATGTTTGGTACAATTTTTCCTCTATTATAGTGATGCAAAAAAGTGTGTGATATAAAAATAGCTTAAAAGACATATTAGTGATGACCATTGGAACTTTGTCACATATGCTTCTTAATTGTCACATACAATTCAGTATTTGGAAAGCATAATATTTTAGCCTGGTACTGCTAACGGTACAAAATCAAAGATATTTAACATAACACAAAGATTGTCACAGATATTTTATTATTAAAAAAAAATATTATTTATAATTATAGTCTCTATTCTATACTTAAAATATAACTGTAGACAAAGTTATAGATGTTGTCACCATTGACTTCCGCTTTGTATTTTATAGCAACACAGTCATGAAACAAGAGTATCGCGCCCTTTTGATTAAAATGGTGGCAACACTGTAACGTGTTGTTTCCGGTTGAGTCTCCCTATTGATAAAACGTTTCAGTTACAGTCAGTCTTAGTTCGTCATTCAATAGAAGTGCATCTCGGAACGGGAATTATGGTATCCCTATTATATCGTGTTATTGTATATAGTGTAGCGCTAACATCAGAAGTGTAAAAGTTAACTCGCGTCGTGCCCGTTGTCCGTGCATCCTGATTTACGGCAATTTTGGCTTTTTAAACTTACTCTCATCTAATTTTAATAAAAATCATTTCTTGATTTGTATATTTTTGCGTAAGTAAAAAGTGATTACAGTTATATATTACGTATAACGAACGTTTCTGGTGAGTCAGTAAGTTTCAATTTTCTTGGTATTAAATAGTGCAAAAGTATAGTTTATTCGTTATTAAGTTTTGGATAACTACTCACATTTTATCCGAGAATGTTTGTTGAAATTCAAACATTTGAAGTGAGAAAATACTTGCATTGGTAGACTTTATTTTCTAAAAAGAGCAGAAATAGAAACCGAATGGACACTTAAATTTTGCATCCTAGCTAACAATACAGATGTCGTAGTAGTATTTTTGCGAGTAACATTGATTTAACTGAAACCATGTGTCAAATTTTGAATAGATTATTCTCACTAGAGGACTGATATCTTCTGATTTTCGTCACATGCAAATGAGGCCACTTCAATGCGGGCTGATCCATAAATGTGCTGGTGTTATCGAACCAATATTTTAATTTCATTTTGAGTCGCGTATTCATGATGAGAGTACATCATTTTCCTACATCTTTTACCTACAATTTTAAATTTAATTCAATTAAAATTTAAACTTTTTAGATTTCAAAGTATTAGTTGTCCTAAGAAATCTAAGCCGGTTTACAAAAATAAGGCGTAAATTTTTGTTGGAAAAATCGTGACGTTCTCACAGAAATTATTATTATATATATATTATATTATTGCGAACGTATCTACAGATGTACTTATTGATAGTGGTTCGTGTCTCTATAACGTCTAATAACTTGATAAAATATTACGCAAGTCAAATTAGTACGACTTATTTAACATTAAAGATTTAGGAGGTATAAAAATAGAATCAAAAGCTTTAATTACATCGCCGATTGAATTAACAGATATCACTTTAGAAGCAGATTTTTATATCGTTGATGGTAAATACTGAAGTAATTATCGGCACGCATATCTTGAATAGAAAAGGTGTTACATATTTGAGAGGCACTTACAAGTATACATAGCAGTCACTATACATTATAGGATGTTTTATACATAGTGGAGCTATGGTGAATAATGTGCAGACAGATATTAATTTTTTGGAAATACGGTAATTACCCAAGTAACATGAGATATTGAAGAAAGACTATTTGAAGTGCTAGATAAAATAGTGTCTTGGTTAATGTGGACCTAATCATATGATGAGAGTTTACGTATTAATTATTGAGTTGAGTAAGGTTATATATAAATCGAGAATCAAGTAGTGCTGTGTTTATTGGGCTAGACATTGCTCTAGTTTAAATCAATTACGTATTAGTGAAGATTTCATTCATAAAACCGCCTTTATAACTGCCAAGGGACATCGCTAATAATGTTAAATGTCTGTTATTTGTGTAAGTTACCAGAAGACTTTTTATACATTGACTTACGACGTTGATGGACCGACACAAGAGAAGAAAATGTCGTTTTGCTTGATTCAGTGCCTGGAACGCTAATGAAGGCTGCTTTTTGGAAATAGATTTGATGTACTTAGTAATGAGGTAGAAAATAAAACCAGTGAAGGTCAGAACTTACGCCGCAAATCGGAAAAAGTTGATGATATGAGAGAAAAGTTCAAGTTACAACCATATATTGCAACGACTACGCGCAGAGAACCTTGAATACAGTATAAGAAAATGAATTATAAGCCTGACAGTTGGCTAAGACAAATGATAGCCGAATGGATTACGATTAAATTGTAACAGATATCCAAAGTGAACACTGTTGCAATGATTGCATGGTGATACACGTTTAGAGTGGCCTCAGGCATCTCTATTCTAAACCATGATACATTTATTTATTTGATTTTGGCCTGCCAACAAATTTACATGTTTGTTAAACCATAGATACTTGGTCTTATTTGCTAATTACATATAATTTCATTTATAGGTAGACACAACATGCTTTTATAGACTACTACGTACGATAAACAACCAGACTGTAGGCAGAATGTAGTACTGAAACTATTATTAACATTTATTTAACTAAAACTTAAACTATTGCTTAAAAATACACTATTTCCTACATACAAATTTTTTTTTAAAATAGGATACCGTAAAAAAAATCATCATCAATCAAGTCATGTACTTTACGCCTAATTAATAATAATCTTATTTTAAAAGTTTTTTAGTCTCTTACTATAAGGTAGTCTCTTATCACCTCCAATAGAATAAAATTTTGTGATACTCTCCAGCCTATTCTTGTATATTTGATAGTTAGGATTCCAAATTACAGTACCATACTCGAGTTTGCTTCTACAAAGGTGGTATACAGAAGTTTTTTTAATATGAAGTTGTTTAAATGATTTGGAATTTCTGAATATAAAACCTAACATCCTGCGAGCAGATCGACAGATATGTTCAATATGGTGTTGAAACCGTAGTTTATCATCAAATGTGATACTTAAATCACGGACAAACGCATTTTCCTGAATAAGGCTTTGTGGATTATTTTTTGAATCAATCCTGACAAGATTACGAGAAAATCGAACAAAAGAACATTTATCGGAATTTAAAATCATATCATTAAACGCGCACCAATCAACTATTCGGTTGAGATCTTCCTGCAGTAGTAAAGCAGGATACATGAACAAGTTATACGACATGGTCGGATGTTGTCTTAGATGAAGGATAGCCGAGCGGATTAAATTGTAACAGATATCCAAAGTGAACACTGTTGCAATGGTTGCATGGTGATACACGTTTAGAGTGGCCTCAGGCATCTCTATTCTAAACCATGATACATGAACAAGTTGTACGACATTGCTGGACGTTGCTTTGACGAAGGATAGACGAGTGGATTAAATTGTAACAGAGATCCAAAGTGAACACTGTTGCAATGGTTGCATGGAAAAAGTTGTATGACCCTTTGCGGTTTGACTAGCTCAAATATCCACGCTGGTTATCCGATGTTTAGATATATAGTTAGATATAGTCTGAATTCAGTATTCACATTCAGACGGAAAATTAACAGCTTAATGACTATTTATTTTGTAGATAACTTATGAATAACAAAGTTTAGTTTTCTGATTATTTGTCTTGTCTAATGTATTCGCTTCAGACAAAGGATACCAGGGTGGATAAAATTATAACAGAGATCCGAAGTGAACACTGTTCCAATGGTGGCATGGTGATGCACGTTTAGAGTGGCCTCGGGCATCTCTATTCCAAACCATGATGGACAAGCAAGTTGTACGGCCCTTTGCGGTTTAACGATCTCAGCAATTCACGATGTTTATCTGATGTTTGAATAGAGTGACTAAATTTCACTTTGTGGATAACTATACTTATGAACATAGTTTGTCCTCAGCTTCTACATTAGACTAGTACGTGTTCGGGACGAACACGTATGCAGGAGGGCCGGATGTTGTCACCATTGACTTCCGCTTTGTATTTTATAGCAACACAGTCATGAAACAAGAGTATCGCGCCCTTTTGATTAAAATGGTGGCAACACTGTAACGTGTTGTTTCCGGTTGAGTCTCCCTATTGATAAAACGTTTCAGTTACAGTCAGTCTTAGTTCGTCATTCAATAGAAGTGCATCTCGGAACGGGAATTATGGTATCCCTATTATATCGTGTTATTGTATATAGTGTAGCGCTAACATAGACACGTAAAAAATATTTTCCAGACACTATTTAAGACCAGTAGAAGCTAATAACATATTTTTAAAATTTAAAATCTCTGTTATTTGTCAATGCATCATTCTCCTACCCTTATCCCACTCTAAATGGGGTAGGCACAACATGTTTTAAACATGTTATTACATGATTTGGTATCTTACGACCGGCCGCCTGCCCGACGTACTTACCTTAATCGGTTTTCGCGATACCTAGGTAAGAAATGAGGGTGGTCTATTCTACTCAGGGGATATCAATGCCAAGATTGTCTGTAAGACTACCTTTGCAAACTAATGTTCTATCTATACATTATTTAAGAATTACTTATTTATCACAGGTTAAATATGCTGCGAACTCTTCCGCCGGGAAGTGTCCACGAGCCCGATGATGCAGATGAACATATATGAAGAGCTTCAGTCGAATCATAATTATTTAGCCTCATTTATTGACATTAGTAATAACATTTTCACAGCGCGAATGCTTTTATTCACTAACAATTTATTTTGCTGCCTGAACCATTCGGAATTTTGGAATAAGGCTGTAAAAGTCCGCTTCCATGCTAGAGACTCGAGAGAAGGTTGTGTCTTCAAAATAGTATTCATATTAGTATAATTGACAAACATTATGAAGTTTGAAACTTCTTAACTAGGACCCAATGGATTTTTTCTCAAATCCGTGGATAAGGGGGCTCTAGCACACTAGAACGGATCATAATTTGGTTTCATTGTTTAAAACATTATTGGTTAATATTATTGTTTGATAGTTATAGTACCTTGTATTCCATCAGAAATATTTTCCAGACCCAAGCCATATCATATTACCGGTTCAGTATATTGATATATCGGTCATGTGCAGCAATAGCGGTACAACTCAAAAACTCATATTTTGAGATGAATGGGTTTAAAATTTTCATTACTAAGGAAAATGAATAACAATTGCTTAGTTGCTAGTTTAATTGCTAGTTTGCTTAAACGACGGGCTTATAATGCATTATGAGTTCTGCCTGTATTGCTGCTAAAAATTGTGTATTTTAACATTAACACCATTTATTCCTATTCAAAACACGTGTTTTTACTTGTGTAGCAAAACTAAAAACCTGAGCAATCCTGGGAGTAATATATTTTCAAAACAGGATTATTTAAATTGTGAAATTTTTATAATTACGCTATTGTCTAATAAAACTAAAAGATTTGATCTAGTTAAAATTATATTATCCATCACAAAAACTTATATCTTTGGAATGGCATTATATGGCATGTAGAGTGTTAATTAGTCAAAAATGTATATAACTTAAAAAACTATAATTCTTGGTTAACTTGCGTTAATCATAAATATGATTTCTTATAAGTTTTTTGCATATTCGTTATCATAATGCGAGTTAGACAATGGTGTATTAATGTTAAGGAGAATTCACAGTACTACAGATACTTGAAAAACGATAATGGAAATGGAAAATTTTATCACAAGTAAAGTTATAGATCTATGATACATGAGGCAAAAGTAACTAACTAATATTACTATTATTAACATTTAAAAAGTGATACAGTTTTCATATTTAACAATATTAGTATTTTACTATACATACTCCATAAGAATAAAAACGTAACAAGATGTAAACAAACAAAACCATGTGATTCAGGAGTGACAAATATGTCATTACAATAATATTATTAACAAATGAAGAAATTGGAATTCAACTGCAGTGGTCCAAAGAATATCTCCAATATTTATAAAAGTAATTTTCTTAAATTGATTGTTATTTTCTAAAATTAAATATTTATATATTTAGTATAGCAAAACAGCAATATATAATTTAATGAATTTCAGCGGATACAAATTAGCCAAGTAAACTACCTAAAATAGTAATTGCATTAGATTAGCCGACGTAACATAATATCAATATTCTATGAGTTTCACTCTGTGATACTTAAATGTGTAGTATTTTAGTGTCTTTAATATTGTCCATCGTTTTCTTTAAAAATTTTATAATACCTTTATGTTTGGGTTCTTAAAAGTGGATATTACATAATATTCTTATTTATTTGTTTCAAAATTTGTAAAATTATTGATAGCAATCATACCATATTTAACCTTATTAAGTGGTGCGAATACTATCAATAATTTTAAATTCTTTGAAAGAAATATAAATAACATTTAATATTAGTATCATGTGTTGTAATAAAAAAGATACTTTATACTAGGCAGATAATGCCTATAAAGTACCTGTTTTGACATGTTTACATTTAGTTAAATATTTAACCCATGGAGTATAGTTCCTCATGATATTTTCTTTCATCGCAAAGCTTGATATCAATTGGCACATTAAATATGGCAAAATTTCACAATTTAATTATTACTTTATATGTATAAATCCGAAGTGTTAACTGATATGAAGGAAAATATTATACTTAGAGATAAAAACCACTAATATTCTATAAAACTACTACTAATATATCTAAAAAAGACTTAAATATAAAAGAAATATTTATAATTTACCATCAAGTACACTTTTAAGTATAATGTTTTTTCCTAAATACTTAAACGGTAAAAACGAAAGCATCTATTGTTTCAAATACTAATCTTGTACATTTGTTTTCGAGTGAATATTTTAAATTAATTTTGTTTAATAATAATATATAATAATTTAAATTACAATTCCTACATTTTCAAGATAGTTTGAGGACTGTGAAAGCTCTGTTTGGATAATTTTTAGTCAGCTTGCTGTTCCTGTTTCCTATTTAAAAATAGTAATAATTTTTGAAGTTGTACTTTTAGCGTGTTTAAGAAAAACGTTTTTTTTTTAAGAAGCATGCACTTAGAAATGCAAAACGGTTGTTGTATATATATTTTTTTTATTGCAGTAAAAGTCTTAATAAAGAAGTTCCTTAAATATTTTGTTTTATTAATATTTAAAAATCATTATTAATATGTAACAGGAAAAGCGGTTATCCAAAAATCGGTAAGAGCGGTGTGCGAATCGATAATCATCTTTTGACATCACTAATTACGGTTTTAGCGCACCAAGTACATCACTAATTTTACTACGATTATACGTCATACGTTATATATATTACTACTCCATATGTGAGAAAGAGTCAGAGCTGAGACTAAATCCGTTTTTATGAATGAAACGGGTGAGAGGCAGATAGTTTTTATTGAATGAGAATGTAAGTAGCTATAGTGCTACTTTGCACCCCCCCATACCACCGAAAATAGCCTCGCGCCAATGTATGAATCTCAACCATCTATTTTATAGTTAGTAATCTATGATTAGCAGTCAAATTAGGACTAAATGACAGATACAGTATTACCAGATCCCCAAACTAATTTCCTTTTGATTATGAAATCATTGACGTAGTATAATAGGCTTTTCCTACGTTCTATAAATATGAATAATACCTATTAAAAGAACGAAAATTTGCATGTGTATTTGTACGAAATTTTACCTTCACATACCATAGGTACAATTTATTATGGGAAAATCTAAGGTCTTAGAGAGAACAAATAAACTCACCATCATCTAAATTTATTATATATAAGGTCACCTTTTAAATAAGTGATACAAGATAAAACTTTAAAAATAAATTAATGTAGATTATTTACAGAACAAAAGTAAGTATTGTGCAAAACCGCTTATTAAAAACGAAAAAGTTGTTGATTATTTAATCTTTTATCAGCTTGAAAGTTTTAATCTTATATAACAATTTTTTTTCACTTATTACAATGCATAATTAGCATTGGAATAAGTCAAAATTAATTTTAACGACCATTGTAAAGAAATATATTTTTTTTACGTGGCAACATTATTTCTCTGAGCAACGGTAGGCAAGATGATTTATAAACAAAAAATGAGCTTACAAAATGCTAATAATTGTATTATGTTTTGAAATAAAAGTATTATTTATTCCATAAGTATTGTAAAGCTGACTATAAACGACTTATACAATATTAATAAATAGTACGCAATGGCTTCGTTAAGCGTTCGAGATCAGAAGATCGAACAGCAAGTAAGATTATTTTAAATAACAAATTATTTGTTTTTAAAATTGAGAAGTACTTACGTTATATTAAAAGTGATTATTTGGACTATGTTACACATATAATTAAAATTTTAGCGCCAACTAATGGAACAGAAAATGAAACAAAAAAGGCAAAATTCTGGTATGGTTCAAGCTAACGATCTAAGGGTAGGTTCTGCAAAGCGCCCTATATCAGGCAGTCGATCAAGGGAACTCCATGGTAAGCTTTAAATTTAGAATACGTCAATAGACAATGAATGTTTGTAGTGTGTTAAATGCATGTATTACTCCCCTGTTTTTTTTGTTATGCGTTTTATATTATTTTTTATAACAGGCTATGACGGTCCGATGCAATTTCTCATGTCTCCAGTTAATCCAGACCAAGTAATTCCTCTCCAAACAAATAGAATATCTACTTACGATGGTAAGTTATATCAATGCTATGTAAAACTTTATTTCCTTATTAAATTTGCTTCGTTAATTGAACATATTATGTGGAAATATTTATTTAATATATCGTATGCAAAAAAGTAATATAATATATTAATTATCTATTGCTATGGTATACACTTTTTTTTGCTACATATAGTTCTATTAATTTCTACAATCCTGTTAAGTTATTATTATGTAAAATATTATTGAAAATGGTTGTACTTTGCAGAATTTCTAAATCTAAATATTATGTACCTTTTTTATACACATTATAGAATTCTGCAAAGTAATACATAAATAACTAAATCGATTTTCCTGAATTGCAGTATGTAGGGGAAAAATTGATCTAGATAAGTTTATATTTAAAAAAAATGTCGTTTTATCTCTGTTTTCGGCCTCTACTATGTTTTTTGAAACGTTGAATACAATCACAATTTTTCGCTGTCAAATGTAAAGTCATGGTAGTTCGTTTGAAGAACGGGCGGTCTAGAGAGATGAAAATACCTAGGATCGAGCCCCACCTGCCCTTTTATTTTTTAATTTTTCTTTTCAATTTTTTTTAATTTAATTTTTTTACATCATTTTAAAATTTACCGAGCAAGGCTCTGTCACCCAGGTACTAATAATTGTAACAACAGTTACTTGACTAATAGTTAACATGAAGTTTATGATTCATCATGTTAAGTTTACATAATAACATTAGGTCAATTGCATTGTAAATGTAACTATAGAATAACATTTGTATAGCATTAAAGAAAGTTAATGGATTATTTATTCAGAAAGAATATTAGGTCAATAAGAAATTTAAGTCACAAATTTCAGTATTTGTGACTTTTTTTAAAATCAATTTTTAGCCAATTACTGATTAAATAAAATAGTTATACTATTAAATTTTCTTTAAAAAATTTACAGCAGTTTCAATGTAGATAATAATTATTTTGGTATAAAGCAAATTTATATAATACTAGTAATATCCTGCGATTTCAAGTAATTTTTATTTTTGCGTCTGCATAATTTTTATTTTTTTTACACCTTATTACATTTTTATATTGGATCCCAGTTTTTTTAGATAGAATAAAAAAATAGAATAAAATCATAGTTGTTACCTAATACAGGGTCTTTTGGGCGTTCCGATCGGGGAATCGGACGCCCAATTAGATCAGGTCCCCGAGGCGGTCGATGCATCTGGTGCTCCCGATGCATCGATTTGCGTAGGGAGAGGCCACTGTTTAGAGAGGCCCCGACCTCGAAGTGGCGCTCTCCAGGGTACAGAGCATCTGCTGGCAGGGATGGGGACAATTTGTACAACGGTTCCCTGTCCTTGCCACCAGTAGCATGGTGGAGCACTATCAGGTTTTTAGTCGGTGAGAGTCCGACATACCGCCGTTCGTCCCCGTCGAGCGGCGATGACCCATAATGGGTTTTCCTGACAAAAATTTTTTTTTACCTAATAACTATTTGTTTCATATTCCAGACCTTGGGAACCAAATAGAAGTATTAACAGTGGGTGATGATGTCGGTGAGGGTAGCGGAGAGGAAGAAGAAGAGAGTGTACCAGTTTGTAGCATGGGAAGAGATGCTAGTACAGATGATGTTTGTGCTGATGCAGCGGTTGCACCCCTACAGGGTCGGGTCCAAAGAGATGTTTCACCTAGTCAAGTGAGTAGTGTAAATACTAAATTACCTCAAATAAATATGTTATATATGTTTGTGTTGTGTCAATTTTCTATAAAATAGTTGATATGACTAAAATATTATAAATGCGAAAATCCCTCTATTTGTGTGACTATCCCGCATACTATTTGACCTTCCGTCTGTATGCTGAACTTAAGGAAATTTGGCACTATTAAAGCTTATACATCGAGATAACATATACAATAAAACGCATTATTTACTTATATGCAAAAAAATAAAATAATGCGCGCCAATATATTAGGAGAGGGGAAATCGAACTTTGAACGAGGCCGTGTTTTTAGTTTATTAACTTTAAGATACTAATTAGACCTTTCGATTTAAAAAGTAATTCTTTTTCTAAGACACTGAATTTATATTTTTTTATATTAAGTTTAAAAATAAAATGTATAAGATTGAATAAGAGATATAATCTTGAAAAGTAAATGCTTCTACACTAGGCTATAAAAAGGGTTACGAATTTTTTTTCCCCATTATAAAAAGTGACGGAAGTAGTAGGGTTAGCTAATCGATTATTATATTAGATTGCTGTGAATGCCAATGACCCAAGGTCCAGACAGTAAATTTTTTTCATAACAGTCATTTCTGTGGTGAATGAATCAACTAACCTAGTAGCTTACTTTTGCTTCATTGCTAAATGACTAGCGAGAAACCACAAACAAATGACTACGAATTATTGAGACGGCGCAATTCCGAGATACCGTAGCTATGTTTCCTAAAAAAAAAAAAAAATTGATAGAATATATCTATAATAGTGCTGTGATAGCTCAGCACTGAGACCGTGAGACTCTCGAGACGGTCACTGGTTAAAACCCCTGGCATGCGCACATTAGTTTTTCTATTAAAACCTATGTCTTTGATTGATAATTGCAATTTCTCACACCCTTCTCGATGTATGAAGACATTTTTTTTAATTTAGATTATCATGAGTGGTATCATATTTTTATCGGATGAGCCCGACTTGATTTCAAGACCATACAGGGCCCTTATGCATGAGTTCTTTATGCAGAGTTATAGCAACAAATAAACATAATAAAGATTTGTATACATTAACAAGGAAAACATTGGGAGGAAAAGGAATTCTGAGTATATTTTTAACCTTCTAATCCGCATTGGGACAGCGTAGTGAGTCTTAACTCCGACCTCCATTAATTTCTCTCTCCATTTTTGAAGAGAATTCTCTTGGCCTATGATCAGTGGCCAGGTGTTAGTTACTTTGCCATTCCATAAATCGTGATTTTGAAGGACGGTTTGGCGACCATCTACATCCACAACACGTCGCCCTAAAGAGTGGTCTCGCATATATAGGACAACCTTAGATGACATTCTCGACGCTGTACAGCTTCTGTGCTCCACTTCGAACATCTTGCACTTGGAATTTATTTTCATTTGGTTATATTCAAAGATTGGTGGGGTATCGTCCTTGAGTTGTTTCCCTTGTTGCTAAGAGTCGTGACTCCACATTGTGAGGGAAGCTTTCTTGGTCAAAATATTTCAATAGTGGGTACCCGCGTCCCTCGCCCGCGCCCTTCCCTCACTTCATTCTCAGACTTTAACAGGTCATTTAATTCCTCATGGCTCCTATTGCCCCTCCTATTCGCAACTTCGAAGCCATCTAAGGCTCGACTTCGAAGTTGTCGGGTTAATGGCGGGGAATAGTTTTACGAATATCCTGAGGCCTTGTATTGTAATTCGTAGATGAAACTTTTATCGTCGTGTGGTAACCGGCTGATTAGAATAGTACCACCCTCATTTCTTACTGAGGTGTCGTAAAAAGAGACTAAGGTAAAGTGAACCGCCATGTAGTATCCGGCTGAGTAGAATAGACCATCCTCTTTCTTACAGAGGTTTCGTAAAATACGACTAAGCTAAGTTGATGTCAGGTAAGATAAGTTGAGCCACCGTTTGGTATCCGGTTGAGTAGAATAGACCACCCTCTTTCGTGTCGTATACTACGACATCATAAAATCAAATCATGTGACAACATGTTTATATAATGTTGCACTTAGAGTGGGATAAGGGCAGGATGATGACGAAACTTTTGCTAATAAACAAAGGAATAATGACGAATGACCTCACTTAGTAGGAAATGCGGTTAGCTTATCTCAATAAATAGGTAGTTTCCGTTAGTATGACGTTGTTTTAGTGGGCATGATGATGCACGTGTACTTTAGTTTACGTCGAATTCACTCATAAATAAATAGTTAATAGTTAGTAAATGGTGATAGAATGATTTAATTCGAAAATATTGTTTTTTGTATAACAAAAAAATATTTAATATGCGTATGAATGAATATATGAAAATGATTCAGAAACGTTCGGTAAGCGATATAAAATTATTTGTTTATGACCTTATTTGTTAAATAGTAATTACTGTCTCTGCTTAAAGCTATTAAAAAGTCGGCAATATGCTCAATACATTGTATGAGCATGGGGCACGATCTCTCCTTGCCCACCGTGGTTCATGCCTGATGCATGAGATCGTGGGCAGCGATGGCCTCCTTCTGGGAGGACGTAATCTCGCGGAAGGAGGCGGCGGGGTGGATCCGGGAAGTCGAGTCCTTGGATCCGACCCGCCGCAGGCGAGCGGGGCGCAGACGACTCGCCGAAGCCCGTCGTATGCCCTAACTGGGACCTATGGGCGTTCCGAACGGGGTTTATCGGACGCCCATTTGAAAAGGTCCCCGAGGAGGAGGAGGGTCCACTGTTTAGAGAGGCCCCGACCCAGAAGTGGCGCACTCTGGGGTCAGAGTTGCTGCTGGCGGGGATGGGAGTAATGTGTACAACGTGAAGGTTTCGATCCTGGAAAATCGGGGACATTACTTTGGAGGAATCGTTTCAACGGTTTCCTCTTGCCATCTGCGCTGAATTGTACGGTAGTTATTTAATTTCTCCAGGCCCCCATAGCCTTTTTTGACCAGGTCAGAATTCGGGCTACCATATCTGCCGCCAGAGGAAACGTGCAAGATGCTGGAAGGTCGCTCCTACGGACGTGAGCGACTCCATCCTTCATTACGCAATCACTCTTGATCAAATTTGACCTCAACTTACCTAAGTCGCCTTTTGCGACACCTCGGTAAGAAATTAGGATGGTATATTCTACTCAGCCGGGTACCACACGGTGTGACAACTTACCTTAGTCGCTTTTTACGTTTTTAAATGACATAAAACTATGTGCGTGCATATTTATAACTTAACTATTTTTCCTGAAATAAAACAAAAAACATATTTGCCATTCTGATCATTTTACCATCAGTTAAATATGACTCATGGTATTTGACTCCCCTTGAACTTTGCACTTTTCCAGTATATATTTTCCAAATGTCGATAATTACAATGAATTTGACTGTTGAAAATGTTTTATTAACCCTCAGTTTTGAATTACTTGTATTCTAGCTACAATGATATTGCGTGCGTTATATTATATGAAAATATTAGCGTGATTAATAGTTGAGTTGAGGGATTAAAGCAATATATTAATTGTAGAAAAAAGGTTTAGGTAAAAATAAAGAGTTTTAGAGATATGATGATGTTAAAATAACCTTTTTTGTGATGTTTAACCACCGCCATCTATCCAAATTTATTGAAATGAAAACAGTTTAACGATTTTGAACATAGACTTAGCTTGCTTTTGCTCATACGATCACCGTCACCGCGGTCCGTTGCGGACGAAGACGGTGACGAAGAGAATGACGCGACGGGCGAGAGGTTGATACTACCGAAACATGACAAACCAACCACCGATTATGACAATACCACCTGACACGACACTCGACGATGACCCCGAGGTCAGGGAGCTATTATTCCCAGACCTACCGAACCCGACACCCCTTTAGGTCATTAGGGCATTAGAGCCTGCGAGGAGCAACCTGGGCAAGGAAGTTCGCTTCAAGGCCCGTACCCCGCCTACCTCCCACCTTGGGAGTAAGTGAGATGAGCATACTTTAACATAGACCTAATATCTTTGTAATTGTCAAGGATTCATTGTATCTCATTCTGCACAGTCTTATCCGACAGACGGTCTTCGTCGCACTCACCTTATTTTATACTAGTAATATCCCGCGGTTTCACCCGCGTACATACCGATCTCATGGCAGAGGAAAGTCGACTAAGTCGGATTATAGATTTATTTTTATTAAATATATCATCAATGTATAAAAGTTTCCGCAGCGCATGACAGATTTTTATAACAAATTTTTTGTTAAATTTTTAGTACGGATCCCATTTAATGTAATGTAGCTTATGTTACTCAGTAAAGATGCAGCTTTCCAATGGTAAAAGAATTTTTGAAATCGGTCCAGTGGTTTTTGTGTGAAAACATTACAAACATACAAATTTTTCCTATTTATAATATCAGTATAGATAATAAATGTTCTCCACATTATAAATGTTCTCCACAAACTCGGAGTCAACTAGCATAGAAAAGTTGCTAATTTATTAATATAAACTAAATATTTGCAGACTGCAGAGATTGAAGGATCAGTGGAAGGCTCAGTGGAAACATTTGTTATAACTCCAGCCAAACACGGGACGCTTTACAAGTGTAGGATAGCTCGAGACAGAAAAGGCATGGATAGAGGACTGTATCCTACTTACTTTTTACATCTTGAGAAGGATTATGGAAAGAAAGTCTTCTTGCTGGCCGGTAAGATAGGTATTATATTACTTTGCGGAATGAAACGCCGTGTGTGTAATTATCCCATATATTAATTATTAGTTATATCCCGCGGTTTACGCTGCGTACACACAGATTTCATGGTAGTGAAAAAAATCTACTAAGTCGCCTGTTGATTTAATTTTGTTAAATATATCATCAATACTCTCCGCAGCGCTTGCGATGACAGATTTTTATGACAAATTTTTTACACCTTGTTACATTTTTATTACGGATCCCTATTTTGATAAATGTAATATAGCCTATGTTGCTCAGTAAAGATGCAGCTTTCCAATGGTGAAAGAATTTTTGAATACAGTTGATTAGTTTTCGTGTGAAAACATTACAAACATACATACAAATTTTTCCTCTTTATAATATTAGTATAGATAAAACTTGCTATGCTCGCGGCTCAACCCGGGTGCAAATCAGTGTGTCACAAATTATTTTCCGCATCAATCCCTTTATTTCATCAAGTTAAAGATATTTTTTTTAAACTTTGAACGTAAAAGTAGTTAATGTGAGTTAACGCTAAGAGATAGAGGCATACTGTCGAAACCGCGGGATATTTATTTATTTTAAAAGGCCATCAACAATATACACCAAGTAGTGCTAAAAATACAAATGTTGAAAACTTAAACTAAGTGCTATATCAATTATAGATGGCAACGGCATGCACAATTTGACAACAGTTATTTTGCCATTTCATACAAATACTCGTTAGCTTTATGTATGTATGTATGATAAAGAATACATTTTTAAATATTTTTTTTTTTTTAAACAAATTTATAATATACCTACTTAAAAGAAAAGATAAAAATTACTAGTATAATAATAAAAGTATTCTAAAAATATATACAAAAATTACATAATTCACAATTCTTGGAGGCAATATGGAGACTTGAGGAGCACAAACAATAACCAAATGCACTGTACTGCATAACAAAATTGTTTCCAGGCCGTAAACGCAAGAAATCAGCGACGTCTAACTATTTAATATCAACGGACCCCACTGAGTTAACGCGTCAAGCTGATAGCTTTGCTGGAAAACTGCGTTCAAACCTCCTCGGTACTGCGTTCACTGTATACGATAACGGCAAAGCGTGGCGGAAGAATCATCGAGACCCCACAAGACACGAATTAGCGGCTGTTGTTTATGTAAGACCTCCTCTTTTCTTTCTCTCTTCCAAATTTTTTAAAGTCTTACAAATTTCAAAGTCCGGCAGACATACATGTGTACAATGCTTTAACGGCTAATTAGCTATCATTGATGATAAAGTGGTCTAAAAGCCAATATTATATCTCCCTATAATCCTCGATAAAAATATTAGCATAAAATAGTATCATTAATTCTTTTGTCTTTCAAAGCGAGTCCTTGTTTTTAACAGTAGAGGTAACATATAGACCAAAAAATGCATTTTTGAGAGGTACTTAAAAGCCTAAATTGGCGTCCCTCCTAATAACCTAATAGACCACCGTCATTTAATATTAATAATCACCCTGCATGACTCAACGTCAACTGAACATTAAGTTAAGTTGACGTCACGCAGGCGGCCGGTCATAGAATAACTAGCCAAAATATATAACAACATGTTTAAAACACGTTGCCGTGTGTGCTGATGTTGTCTGCTTGTGGACCGAAATCAAAGTAATGCAGATGGAGATATATTTATTACAAAACGTGTTATAAGTTTGCGTATTTAATAGCGACTGGCTAGTGTCTAACAAGTTGCTTCTAATGCTGACATTCGAGATACGCGGATGTCGCGGTGCACTAAAAAAGAGAACCTTTATTTAAGATAGTTTTTATAACATGAAGAAAAAGAAAATAATTTTACGAGTTATAAAAATTTTCAGGATACAAACGTGCTCGGTTTCAAAGGACCACGAAAAATGACTGTAATCCTACCAGGAATGACGCCGGATCGTCAAAGAGTCACAATCGCACCGCAAGATGACAGCGAAACCTTACTTGAGCGATGGAAGAGTCAAAATTTCGACGATATCGTCGTTCTACATAACAAAACCCCAGTCTGGAACGATGAGACCCAATCATACGTGCTCAATTTCCACGGAAGGGTCACTCAGGCAAGTGTTAAAAACTTCCAGATTGTTCACGACTCTGAACCCGATTACGTCGTGATGCAATTTGGACGAATATCTGAGGATGTTTTCACTATGGATTTTAGATATCCTCTATGCGCTTTGCAAGCGTTTGGGATCGCGCTCAGTTCATTTGATAGCAAATTGGCCTGTGAATAAATGTATAAATCAACGTCAAATATATTTATGTTGTTGTTCACATCTAGAAATAACCATTGAATCAATTGCGTTATTATATTCGTTTCATAGATTTCTAACAATCACGGATTTCAATACACAATTTTTGTATGTGGCTTATAAAATAGCATTCGTCGTTTATCATGCATTTTTTTTGTTATTTATGCCTTATATATTTTCCAATAGTTGACAAAGTTTAACAAGTCTATAAAGTCAAAACTGAGCCCGACTAGTTTTAAGTCCATCTGTGGCCCTTATTCATGAGCTCTTTATACAAGATATAAAGCTCATTAATAAGGACCCTGGGCTTGAAAAAATCGGCCTCACCCGATATAATACGTTCAGATAGTCGATTGCTATGAACTATGAATACCCCTCACTATAATTTAAAAAAATTACAAGGCTAACAAATCTTTGGAAAATTTGTCTTGAAATCATAAAAAATATTGACGTGCTATGCATGGCTCATCCTTTTATGAGATGGCCTTCTTTTTGGTAACTGTTCCTATTTTGTCATTATATAACCTATGTATGATATTTCAAACTGCAATTAAACATAATAATATTAGTTGGTACTTGTCCATAAAGTTATTATACTAGCTAAAATATATTCAATAAAGAAAAAGCAAATCACCCCATCCGAAGAATAAAGTTGCATGTCCCATTTATAAACATACGAAATGTTACTTTATTCTTTGGATGGGGTGAAATAATATTTATTATGTCTCTCTTTTTCATGTGTGATTAGACAAAGATAAGTATATGAGTTTCAACTCCACTTTCTTATTATGTATTGACTCTTACTTAGAGAGCTGCATATAGCTCCTCTACTCTAGTATAATATCTCTATGACATCATTGCGGTTGGAATACGTTGTTTGTAAACGCACACAATTTTTGGTGCTTGGGTCTACGTAGGTTGTGTTAATTTATGTTTTAGCCCATTCATCGATGAACCAATTGTAGAATGAATAGATATCGTAGAAAGTGTATTAGTAAATTAATTTAACACATAATTAGTCCAAGATTAGTTGAAGGATAAATTAGGTGACCGGACTAATGGGTGTATTTCTTTTGTAAGATAATAAGTATAAAAATATGGTATTTTAAAAGGCTTATGACATATTAAGTATTTTACATATGTTAATTAATATAACAAAAGAACCACCTAATAATTATGATTAAGTTGATTTAGATTTGCCACAATTCCGTTGGAGTGGCCGTATATATTAGATGTATACAGTAGTATATATATTTAGACATTATTTATTTGGGAAATAAATTGAAAGCCCATTAACTTAACGATTCTGGTCATAGGATACTCCAATTATACTCCAATTTTTTCCATGGCATTGTTTTTCATGAATAAAAAGATTAGCACATATGACAGTGACTTCAGCTCCGCGGATTCGATCGCCACCGAGGGCCGATATTTAATTTGTGGGTTCTTCGAATTTATTTAATTAAATTAATAATTTATTTTAAATTATATAAGTAGTATATTACCAGTTGTCTGTCACCCATAACTCAAGTATTCAGTAACTTTGACAATGGAGTACCGTGCGTGTAATTGTCCGATATATTTATTTACCTATCTATTAAAATATATATTTTAGCTCTATATTTACTAATTAGGATATATTTGTATAAAAAATTATAAAATATTTATACTTTTTATCTTTTGATATGTAATCTTGTTATTTATTTTGTTCCTTTTTTCATTTTGCAAGACTAACCTATTCCGTCTCATATATCCTATCATTTATGATAACTCAATTGTGGCAAATTTAAATCAAACTTCTCTTAAACAATAAGTCAATATTATATATTATATTTAAATTATTAATTAATTACATTCCAATTTTTTTGTAATAGGTATTTATGGAAGAGAGAGATTTATTAATATCTATATGAATTTGTCCAAAATTAGTTTACTTGCCTTTACGATTATAAGTTTCGCTAAACGTACAAATTTTGTGTCATTTACAATTATGCGTTTTTGTACTAGTCATTATTATTTTTAGGATAATATTAAAGAAAATTAGATTCGTAAGTAATTTTTTCACATTCATTTTTTTATATTTTTTTGTACCACATCACACAACTGTTTTCAGTGCAAATTGAGATTTGACTTTTTATCGGAATATTTTAGACCTAAGATATAGATTAAGATTTTATTTATGATGTACTTTCAAAAATCTTCGTCTCAGCACTTTTTAAGAAGTTCAAAACAGATTTAGTAGTGGAAAATTAAATGTCCCTGAACTATATCGCCCATTTGCAACTACAATGTATTAAGGCAAGAAATTGTATTTTTCAGAATTCACATTTGAAATTTAAGTATCTGTAATTATTTTGGTAAAGATCAATATAGACTTTCTGTGATAACATTTGCTCTATGAAACAACGAAAAAAAATTCGAATTAGAAAGTTCAGTATATATCACATTTTCATGTTGTAGTTGCAAACAGATATGTATTATATGAGAACGAAAGTATCCAAATCCAAAATTAAAAAGACTAATCTTGTAATTATTCCATGCCAGGTAAATAATTAATTTCTCCTTTTAAACAAAAAAAAAAAAAAAAAATATATATATATAAAACCTCATAAAGTAGGTTTGTGTAACTAAAATCCCATTAAATTCAATATAATATAACATATATCATTAAAACTTGAAAGTAAGAATGCGATGATATAGTGCTGAGGAAAACATTTCACAATTTTTTTTATTCTTTTTTTATATATTGATCTGAATTCCTTTAAGTATGAAAAATGGAAATGTGCACATACAGACAGTAGACATATTAAAAAAAAATTGTAATATTCACATACTTTCTCACATTTGACAAATGCACGTTTGATCACCTTTGAGCTTACTCACCCCCTGGACTACATCAAATCCGGGACACGAAGAATATGGAAAAACAATTTTAAATAGTTCAGTTGCGGCCGCATTGTTTTTGTCCCAGGGCCTTTCATTTCTTAGCTACGGTACTACATAATATGTTGTCATTAAGAAAGTTTCAAACCAGACTATAAGTCGGCATATATTTACCGGATATAAAAATTGCATGTTACTACTGCTATTTATGTAAATTAATAAGTCAAAGTTTTTTTTAACCTGCTGAGTGTACAAATAAAAAAACATTTATATGTCAATGAAGTTTATTACTATTAGTAATATCGAATTAAATACAACGTAATGATTTTTATGAATCTATAAAATATATCAAACATAAAGAGTAGTATAATAATCGACAGTATCATGAAAAAAACTTAAACATGACATTTTTTTTGATTTTATATTCAGTATAATTAATTTTTTTGCTTACTTTTTTTAAATTCAAATTACCAAGTATTATGGAATTATCCCTAGGGAATAAATAACTATACTATCAAAAAAACTAAAAATTCAAATTCTGAATTAATTAACTTCTGAATTTGAATGTTTCAGGACATAAAAATGTCTTCACAGAGACATCTTTAAAAAATACAATTGTGGTTGTCGTAAATATACTATTTGTTGTATGTGGTAGCTCAAAATTGTATGTGTAGAAAATTTAAATGTGTGCCTATATATAGGATATGTGGATAGTTAGATTAAAATAAAGCCGTAAATGAATTGTAAAATAATTAATAAGAATAGAATAAAAGCATAAAATACACGAGCTTCTAGAATATAATGTATGAACTGATATATTTTTCTTATTCTATCAGCACAAGATTTTTCACAATAACTTAGCTAGTTAAATTTTTTTATGTATTAGTGAAATATTTAACAATAGATTACAAAATTAAATACATTGGTTAAAAATAATTAATATGTTAATTCCATTTTATTACTGCGATGTGTAACAATTATATTTAATAGCAAAGGATAAACATAAAAGCATCTTCAGACTGATAAATAGTAACTATTAAAGTAAAATTTTAAAATTCTCTAATTAAATAAATTAATACTGTAAACAGAAATAAGTGTCAATTTAAATTTTACATATATAGTTTATTCTTTTTTTTCAACACCATCTTATAACATTCTCAGCTCAGTGTTTGTTACCTATGAATTAATAATGGAAATAAGTGTACTGTATTATTGCACAATAATTGTATTTTGTTTTATTCTAGAATTATGCCTAAATGTATATTTTTAGCACTAAAAAGCTTATACCTTTTGTAATGCTATTTAATTATCAATTTTTAAATTCAAATAAAGAACACAAATGTATGTTACATTATGATTTGCATATTGTTAATAGAATTGCATAGAAACATACTGTCCTTGATGAATAAGCAGTTGCTTTTGTATGTATCACTTTTTTAAATAATCCAGTAACAATCGAATTATTATCTGTGATCAAAAAAGCTTGATTGTGGAATATACTTTGCATTATCTATAATCATAATTTTAAATAAGCAGAATAAAATAAGCAGTTAACAACACAGAGCAGTAATATGTGTACTGCACTTGATACCATATTTATTAATTTTGTTACATTATTAACAAAAAATTTATTGTCAAAATTATGTATTAAATTATTTGGTTCATATAACAATCAACTAATTTTTGGTTAATAGAATCATTTCACAGGTGATTTTCACTCAATGTAATGCAACCTAATTTTTATATAGGTTATATGTTTCTATTTATATAAATATACATTAGGATATCAATTTTGGTGTATTGTGCCTTTGATAACAATAGGTTAAATGTTTGTGCCTTTTATTTCCACGTCTACTATATATTTTGTACCTGAGGCTTATTGTATATGCTATGCTCAACTATGGTAGAATAGTTGCTTTACACCTATACTTTAATGTTTTTAAAAGTCAGTTAAAATGATACAGCCCAGAATTAAAAATTTCTAAACTTCTAAGAAAATTTCTTTGATAAACTTTATGAATTGAAATGCAACAAAATGTGCTCATTATTTTAGTTAAAATATAAATATAAAGAATCTTGTTTACAGAGCTTATTATGTTAATAAACAATGTAATATATTTAAAAGGATACATAAATTTCATAACTGTTTCCAGCTAGTATTTGATATATATAGATAAATATGATCAGCAATTGAATATTTTAATGATAATCATGTCTTCTGACCAGTGTATTTTTATCATTGTATTTTTAATTATTTCATTGCAGTTGTCTTACAATAGTTTTTTTATTGAATAAAGTTTAATTACAAGCTTTTTTTTCTGAACCTTTTAAACTAACATGATGACGATCTTAATTAGTGTAAATTGGAATAAAGATAGATACTTGATATTTACCAGATTTATGCTAGCTAATAAATTTATCTAGTATAACTAAAATAACTTACAAACGCTGTGTGGTATCTGGCTGAATAGAATAGTACCACCCTCGTTTCTTACCGAGGTGTTGTAAAAGGCGACTAAGGTAAGTCAACCCGCCGTGTGGTATTCAGCTGAGTAGAATAGACCACCCTCATTTCTTAACGAGTTGTAAAATACGACTGAGGTAAGTTGACATCAGGCAGGCAGGCAGTTAAACGAAAATTACAATTAACAAGCAGGTCTTTCGGTGACCACTTAATTTAGTTAAGAATTTATGTTCTTTTGTAAGTGGCCATTGGCTTTTTTCGAGAATAAATGATTTATACCTAAAACCTAATAAATTTATAATAAAACGTGAATTGGGATATTAGTCAATTAAATTTTTTTTCCAAACTTGTTAACTTTATATATTTTCTACAAAAAGCTTCAAAAGAGTAATTTAATAATTTTATATACACATTAAAACATAATAAATTTTTAATAACGAAAAAAAATGAGATGAGTAAGGCATAGTCATAAAAAAAAGAAAATTGTTTTTAACTTTTTATTAGAAGCTTACAAAGTTATTCTGTTTTGGCTGCTGCTGCCTTAGGTTTCTTTGCCTTAATTGGCCGCTGAGACCGGAGGATGGCTGAGGCACGACGAAGAGTAGCTTTGGCCAAGTCTGTACGGTAGTTATTAGCTCTAAGAAGCCTCTTTACCTTGTGAAGAGATCGCCGCGCGCCAGCTTTGAAAGGACGATGGATAAGATTCTTTGCTGGCTTGTTTGTGGCTTTGGCTTTCTTGTATACCACTGTAAATCCTTTTCTGTTCGGGTTCTCTACCACTCCGACTGCCTTTTTATGGATAAGACCATTGTATCTGAAGGCATTGAGGTTAGTAACATTGTTCGGCTCTTTGCTAAATGGTTTTTTGATATTGCGCTTCTTTACAAGGAAGGCATTGTTGTTTCTTATAATCATCCAGTTCAAATGAGACGACATTTTATTGGTTTGCACGTTCAAATCACAAAACAACGTGCTTACAACGTGTCCGTAGACAAAAGAAAGAGTGACTGTTGAGTTTCTGTATTGCAATTTGCAAAAAAGAAAAAACTATAGACTATTTGTTATAAGTTTTCTAAAAAATATAACTGCATGAGCTTAAATTGTACATTTGCGATGTTTAACGTCTATAATAAATAATAAAATCTTAAATAAATACCTTTTATAAAATAACAACAATTTTTTTTTTTTAATAGGACAATGGAGATATTTAAAATGGAGCATTGTAAATCAATATTTTGGACGTATGTTACAAATATTCTATGTTATTTTCTTTTATATAACAGGAATAATTACTTTCGAAATTTGTATTTATCAAAAATTATAACTTAAGTATATTTTTCTAATTAAATTCGATTCTTACAAATTTTAGTGTCTATGAAATTTACCGTTGTGTCGTCACTTTTTTGGCACTTATGGTGATATGTCAAATTCCAAACAACTTGTATTGGACAATTTCGCGTAGGTTCATAAAATCCCTTTTCTTTATAATATTTACTGTTTTTATTATATTAAATGTAGTTATTGTGTGAAAATTTTTGTGTGACTTGTGATAAGTGCCAAATTGATGTTGCGTTTTAATCGGTATTATGAATCAGGCTGATCAAAATATAAACAAAGATATGATTGATTCTGATCTGATTGACGTGGAATCTCTGGATTTTTCTGATGATCAGACATGGTAAGTGGGTATCAACCTGTATCCTGCACTATATTAGGCAAAGTGGCCCTTTTATGGTAGAGCTACCCAAATTCATAACCAGTACTCAGGTTTGAAATAATTTTGCACCTGTTCATATTTAAGTTCAAATTTAGGTAAATTTATACCTTTAAAGTTAAATAAAATTGCTTTACAAGGTTAAAGCAATATGCATGTATAATAAAGAAATAAAAGCAGTTTCAAAGTTACCTAAATTTATTTGTCAATTTTCTGTTTTGGAAAATATCTAATTTTATTGAGTTTAATTTCAATGTAAATATTAAATATAAATCATCAATAATTTTTACATGAATCCCACCACAAAATTAACTTTGAAATTGATTAAAAAGCCTATACTGCGTCCATCATATTATCAGTCTTTTGACAGCTCACGCTCATTAAGTTTTGTATTGCTTACGTACAAATATCATACAAATAATATTTGTACTTTATGGATGGGTACCGCCCACTTAGTGATGTCACACATAATGGGTTACTACGATTATGCCACAGATTAAAAATAATCGGTAGAAATCGATGTTACGAGTATTAAAAGACATTTAATAACATTATATAAAGTTTTACTTTCTTCTTAGTTAATACATGAATACAAATAAAACAATCAGGATATTTTAATTTATTTTATTAGCACGAGTCGTCGGAATGATAATCAACACTAGACTCCTCCGATGAGGAGTCTTCAGTAGCAGTTATTATTAGCTCTTGTGTAGATAATATATTGTAGACAGCAACATTTTTAATCAGTGTTGTAATTTATTGTTGCTAGCAACACTTCATAATTACCTCTCATCTAGAGTATAAAAATGGTCAGGTCAAGAACAGAGGTCTCTTTTACGATCGGTACTTGCGTGCGAAAGCTCTGTTAGTTAATCTGTTCACGTCAGCTATTTTGTTTGTTTGGTTACAAATGTATTAATTTAGTTCTCTTATTATAAATCCTACTTTGGATCCTAACAATATTATCAAACGCAATATCACGTTCCCAATCAGAGAATATTACTCTTTTAGTTCTTTCCACCACACTTGCCCAGTTCTCGGCCGTTACGTGGGTGCAAGCATTTTTTAGCAATTGCAACATTTTATTCGCTGTGAATGGGGGGCTTGTATTGCATCTCGCAGCATGCCCTTTTACTTGTGCCCATATAAGTTCTATTGCGTTGTACTGGCAGTGGTATGGAGGAATCCGAAGAACAGTATGGCCATATTCTGCTGCCATTTCATTGATTACATAGCGTTTTGCTCTCTTTTTGGTTTTTAATATTTTTATTAATTCAACTTTTAACATTGAGTCGTCCACATTTTCTCCATGCTTTTTATTAGCCTGTGTTGGCATTTTGTCAATTTGACGGGAGTGGTAGGGCGCATTATCAATAAAAATTATTGATGGTTCTTCCAATGAAATGAGCATTTTTTTGAACCACTCTTCATACACATTTGCATTCATCTCTTCGTGGTAGTCATTTGATTTCTTCGATTTAAATGCCAACAGTGCGTCTTGTACAAATCCTTTTGCTGTACCTGCATGGCAAATGATTAGGCGCTCACCTTTTCCCATTGGTACTGAGGAAGTGGAATCAGCAGTATCATCAGTCCAGAAACGAGATAGTGTGTGGTTAGCGTTGAGCCATGTTTCATCCGTGAAAACAATATTTGCCCAATCTTGTATTTTCTTTGCCTCTCTTAAAAAATCACAACGTGCTATAGCTATATCTGTGCGTTCCATTAATAATTTTCTTTTATTTAACTTTTTATATGAAAAGCCAATTGTGTTCAAAACTTTGACCAAAGAAGATTTTTCACCATGAAATAGACCACTTCTTTTCAAAGAAACAATAAGTTTTCTCAAAGTTGGAATTTCTTTTCTCAAGTAGTAATCTAGTTTACGTAGGTTATCATTAATCGAATTACTTAGGTACGTAATTCGATTAATGATAGTAGGTACTATAATCGGAATGGTATCGCATACGAGAATCTTTAGGACATCACTATCGTCAATCTGTCAAAAGATGGTTAATATAATGGACAGTGTATAATGTATTGTTATTAAACTCGGTTAAACTTGATAATATTAAGGTTACTATAAATAACTATATAAATACTGTGCATATAGTAACTGTGATACCACAATGTTCATTAATATTATTTCTACTGCAATTCATTAAAAGTTTTGCACATATCATATCTTTTATTATCATAATCATTATGTGTAAGATTAAATATTTAATACAATTGTTTAAATAATTTATAGAATTAGGTGTTACTTTGCGGAGGTCCATAATATAAAAGTAATGAGAATATTATTTTGCTATAATCCGTGATAAAATTTTTATTGCGGATTATAGCAAAATAATATTCTCATTACTTTTACAATTGTTTAACTTATCTTTATTCATTCCTATATTAAAATGTTTTGTTTGTAATTTTTAAATGTTCTAAATTCTAACACTTCTTAATTAGTCTTCTTGTTATGATGATTGAGAAGCCAATAATATAAGAAAAAGATTGAACAAAGATATTTCATAAAAATATTTGGTCAACATCTATATTACATGTGGAGCAATATAGGATCTTTTCATTGTTTGTTCTAGATGTTTACAATTTTTATTTATATATTATAATTAATTGAGTATTATTTCAAACTATTTCAATGTGGTTGCATATTTTGTTTTTTAAATTAATACATTATGTTGCATTGTCCGCAAGAAGATGTTTATAGGCATAATCATAGCATACAGTGTATACGCAAATGCTGTCCTATAATATAGTTTAAGCCAAGTCCATGGATTGTATTATAGATAAAATATTGACACTTTCATAGATTATTATCTATCTAATTTCGGGTATGCCTGTTGATGCAGGACGGTTGATCAGCTTCTATTCTGGACTATTCCACCCATTTCCCCATGTTGGGGCAAGGTTTTCAATGCTGTCCCAATAGTGTCACTTGCTTTAACCTACCTGTTGCTTTTAGAAACCTGTTAATATCCCTGACAAATATCCCCATATATGTCAGGTCCTCAACTTCAATTTTATCCTTATCTAGTATCTCCCATCTTGCCAGCGAATACATAGGGCACTCAGCCATAAGGTGAAGACTCGTTTCTTCCTCTCCACACTCTAGACATGCTGCATCTTCTTTTATTCTTATTATTGACAGGTGTCTGTTTAACAGGCAGTGCTCAGTAGTATTGCCTGTTACAATTGCTACATTCTCCCTGCTGTGAGACACTAGCTGTTTTGTTTTGTTGTCGAAAGATTTTGGAAACAGTTTTAATTGATATTTCATAGATAATTAAGGAACATTAATTTTCCAAACAGGTTGTACACAGTGCCTGAGGATTCTGGACAAAAGATGGACTTGGTAGAATTTAATTTGGCTTGCGACTGGCCTATTAATGAAGATGAAGAATATCTCAAGTTGGAAAAGGAATTGAACACAATCCTAGATAACCTTCTTAAAAGTAAGTGATAATTTTTGTTTTACAAATCTATTATAAAAATAACTAGCTGTCCCCATGACTGGGCCTATGTGGAAGTCAGTGTATCATAGAGTTTTCTCGCACTAATACCAAACCCCAAGGCATTTCTAATGTAATTTACTATAAACATAAACCTTCCTCACGAATTGTACTATCTTATTGTAAAAATTGTACAAAAATCTGTTTAGTAGATTTTTAGGAAAACAATCAATCACATATGGACAGCTATTAGGAACTTCGTTTCATAATATATATAGATAGATATAGATAATACATTAAAACTCAATTGTTAAAACTGAACAAAGGACATTGATGATTTATTTGGTTATTAGACATCTGAAGGACATTTGATATGGTTCATAAGATGCCAACAAAGATTCTGTCGTATGTATAGTATAATGTGAAATTAATGGGATATTAACAAGCTTAGTATACATCAACATCCTCCTGCCCTTATCCCACAGTGGGGTCAGCACAACATTTTATATAAATGTTGTCACATCATTTGGCTACGTGCCTGATTTACTTACTCATACAACTTACTCGTATTTTACAAAACCTCGGTAAGAAATGAGAGTGATCTATTCTACTCAACTGGATACCACACGATGGGTCGACTTACCTTAGTCGCCTTTTGCGGCCCCTCCTATAGTTAATGTATAGAAACCGACTTTACTCACTCACGTCTTATTCTATCGGGTTCGCCCGACTAGTTTCGAGTTCATCATATTTATTTTTATGGTATAGGATGGCAAACGAGCATGCGATTTACCTTAATTATTCACCGCCGCCCACCACCTCTCGAGTGCATTGCCATCCTTTAAAAAGGTGGAAAATACTTTTTTTGATGGTACTTATGTCGTACCGATCCGGAAACACTGCCAAAGAGAGATCGTTCCATAAATGGGGGTGCGCGGAATGATATTATTTGAAAACCGCACTGTAGTGGATCGTCAAGCATCCACATGGTGAGGGTATTTTAACCTGTGACGTACAGTGCGGTTATGGAATTTAGCAGCAGAAATCAGGTCATGTTGTTCAATTGAACACTCTCCGTGAAAAATACGGTACAAAAAGCACAGTGAATTATAGAATTAGTACCTGGGTGACCGAGCCTGTAAAAAAAAAAATTAAAAAGAAAAATGAAAAATAATAGGACTGGTGGGGCTCGATCCTAGGTATTTTCACCTCTCTAGACCGCCCGTTCCCCAAATGAACTACCATGACTTTACTTTTGACAGCGAAAAATTGTGATTGTATTCAACGTAAATTAAAAAAAAAATTTAGAGCTCGAAATCAGGAATAAACCGACTTTTTTTAAAAATAAAACTTATCCCTAGGTATTTTCATCTCTCTAGACCGCCCGTTCCCCAAATGAACTACCATAACTTTACGTTTGACAGCGAAAAATTGTGATTGTATTCAACGTAAATTTCAAAAAATTTTAGAACCCGATATCAGGGATACGATTTTTTTTTAAATAAAACTTATCTAGATCGATTATTGTCCACCAAAACCTCCTACATGCTGTAGTACAATCGTTGGAGCCGTTTCCGAGATTCAGAAAATATATATATACATATAAGATTAACTCATTTAAATATTAAAGATTATTTGTAACGCTGTTTTCTTATTACCGTTATCTTTATCGAAGAATCGAACGGATTCCACGTAGGAAGTGAATGAGGAAATAGACCTGTTGTACAACAATTTTCCCATATTAGATACTTCCTACTTGTAGACGAACTTTAATACGACATACCGGCATGTACGTAGATTGTGACGAGTTTTTATTTTTCTTTTTAATAAGCCGTGATGGATTCAATCGCTTCAGGAACTAGTTTATTTATTTATTTTCTTTTTACACATATATTTAGAAAAGAGAAAGAAAAAATAAAAATTATTAAAAATCACATATATAAAGGCGGACTTATCCCTAAAAGGGATCTCTTCCAGTCAACCTTTGAGTAATAGAAGGAAAAGGACAAGAATGGAAGAAGAAAGAGAGTGCGGGTCATATAGAGAAAAAAAAAGTTTATATAAATTGAACTATTTAATCTATTAAATAATTTTGTTAAAATAAATAGATAAAAGGATGCTACTAATATATAATTACTTAAGATAAATATTTTCTAATCTGTAACTTAAATACTGAAAGGGAAAGAGATTTGCGGATTGATACTGGTAAATCATTCCATAGCTTAACGCCTTGCCTAGTTTAGGAATGTTGATAGATAAAAATATGTTTTAAATGGTGTATGTGACTTTTTACTTTGGAAATATTTGGAAATACTATGTCTTAATGCGACTCCACTATAAAATTTACTATCAGTTGTTTACGTATGTATTTTAAGCAAGGTAAACGAAATAGCGTGTAATTTCTTTTTACTGTAGCTAAGATAAATATCGGAGACTATTTATTAATGAAATCTTATCATTATCTTACCCTAATCTCACTATAAGTGGGGTCGCCACAGTATGTTCCATTATCTCCTATCATTCTTTAACTAGGGCGTATCTTCTTTTATGTGCATATCATACTGCATAAAATCCAGCCATCTATTTTTCGGCCTTCCCTTCGTATATCCACCAACATTAATATTTAAACTCCTTTGGTTACATGATTTTCAATCGTCCTCCATTATATATCTATAGCATTTTAATCTTGCACTTCACATCTTTTCTATATTCCTTAATACAATCCTTTAGTTTTTGCACTCCTTATAAAACTAAATATAATAATAATGTAATATTCTACAAATGTTCGGTCGGCAATTCACTATAAGATTGGAAATATTTCTGAATTAAAGTATAATTTCCTGTGGGACGTTGTGTATATAAAACCGAGTAAATGTTTGTATGTTTATTACTTTAATTCGATACTTGCGGCCCAGACTCTGTTGACTTATTTTATAACTCGTTTGTTCTCACGTGGATTGGTTCGCTTCATTTAATTTTGTAACAAAATAAACGACAAATCACATTACAATCTTAGTTTAATTCACATTACTTAACAAAAATTCTGATTCTGAATTGGTCATTAATTTTAATTTCAATAAATTACGTCAAAAATTTATTAAATACATTAAACAAATTGTAATATTTAGAGTAAGTAATAATAATCATAAAAGACAGAAGGCAATATTGCTACAGAAGGCACGTATTGTGAGGAGGTTCTTCTGTCTATAGTTCTAACTACCGGGAGACTTTCCTCCGCTTTCGTCGATGCTATTTTTTATATTTTTAAATATTAAAACGTATAATAACCGGGTGTAAATTTGATAATATTAATAATTAAAAAACTAATTGCAACATTAACTAATCACAATTTAAAAGTATTGATAGGAAATGTTACAAAGGTTTAGAAAGTGAGTAATACACATAAATGAAGGGATGGCAGTTTCACCGTTTGCAATAAACAGTACGAGTATGTTGATTCACACTTCGTCGCCAGACCTTGTCTGGCGACGTATAGTTGTACTATCCCATCCCAAAACAGTGATTCATGTTTAGAGCCTGGATCTAGATTTTATGATATTGATTAAAACTAGAATAAAACAGAGTACCTATGACGATAAGTTTAATTTTACTTAAGCACGTAAATATATAGAGTCCGTGTACAAGGTATTGTGAAGAGTGCAATAAAAATAGTAGATTATGCTACTGTTGCATAATAAGGGTTCTTATAACACTCGTGTTATAAGACCACGTTATGTACAGTGTTATACACTACTATATCTACTCTCATACTATAATACGTAAAACAATATTGCAAATAAATCGCTGAATATAACAACAAATTTATTTTTTAAATGTCAAGCGCAAACGTCGATTGCGCATGTGTGTTGCGTCGCCGCGGACTCGTTCATTGAAACCTTTTTTTTAAGGTAGAGGTTCAACCTCTTTGGTCCAGCTGGAGGTTGTATAGGTGTATCGTTATGATTAAAAAGTTGTATTATGATACAGGTGTCTATACAAGACCTGTATCGTAATAAAAAAAATATTTCTTTTATTTTTGGCCTGTACGTAATGTTTGTCAAAAGAATTTTGGTTTCAGTTTTATAATCTTTGTATTATAGTATCAAAGTAGATTAAATAATATAACTTCGAAGTTTTAATAATAACTTTATTAACAGAAACAGATTATTAATTACAAAATATTAAACAAACATTTCAGTGCTTAGACACTCGTAGTAAGATTACTTGTGTTGAAAAATATAAATTCAAAGTATTGTCTTGTTGAGCTTAATGTCGTCTCAGATTGTGCAAGAGCTATGTAATGGTTATTTAAAGTCATTTTCATAGTTTGGCAATCAGTTATGTAGACCGACTATTATGTTTTTTTGTGGCCCTTACAAAAGTACTTCTTTTATAAACTAAATTACGTCATACAATGTGGTCCTAATGTATTATTAATTGCTCCCCCCAGGTCGTATACTTTTATGTGTTCTATCGATCAATCACCGTACATTGCCTGTTAGGTATCTATGGGATTTCTTTGCTCTCTCATGCCTCTTGAGACTTAATATTCCTTGCAATTTCTCAATGGTTCTCTCTACAACTCTGAAGTATCTTCCTTTGCATTCATCATTTTTATTTATTGCGTGTCATTTTAATTTATCAGGTTCTCGATTCCTATTGATCATAATAAGCGTTAACGTCATCATATCAGGTTTGGGGGCAACTCCCCCCAAAATAGTACGAGTGGTGATCCTTTTTGCGTCACATCCATAATATTTAATTTTTGTTTATATAAAGTATTTAGGATAGTTTGTTTTTTTATGTACCTATTTATCTTATTATTTTTTATTTCTTTCTTGTTTCTACTTCTATAATGGTGTGACCTTATAAATTTGTTCTTATTCTTAAGCAGTTCATGTATTCTAGACTAGATAAATATATAGAGGCTCTTTTTGGTGTTTTTAATTGTTATTTTTTTGGTAGGTGTGTATCGCGATGTATCATTACGTTATTCTCACTAAAAATTATCTTTTTAGCTACTATGTAAAAGGTTTTCTTAAATACTTTGATCCATTGAACCCGCGATGTTGTATCCAGCTGAGTAGAATAGACCAAACTCGTTTCTTACCGAGGTGTCGTAAAAGGAGACTAAGGTAAGTTGACGTCAATCAGGCGGACGGTCGTAAAATGCCCAGCCAAATAATGTGAATACATACACGTAACATGGTTTGCCGGTCCCACTTAGAGTGGGATTGGGGCAGTAGAATGATGACTTTGATCCATTGAACATATGCACTGTATAATATAAGTATACACTGGGATATGAATGCTAAATTAAAAATCAAAATATTCTTTATACAAGTAAACTTGTAAACAAGTGCTTTTGAATGGTCAACTCTACTGTTGGTTCGGAAAGCTGTTTCTACCGAGAAGAGCCAGCAAGAAACTCGGCGTTTGCTCTTTTAAAAATATAATTCTTATTACTTGTTACAATACGGGGTCGAAGCGAGTAAATTGCTTGCTTGTTTTACTTTGTTCTTATCAAAGGTCTCTACTATCTCTTTATTTATCTTTAATCACTTTAAAGTGCATACAATTTAAAACTATACGCTAAAAACAATTAATACAGTCTAGTCGTATACTCAAAGTACATCCGATATAAAATACACTACCATATAAGCTATTCGTGTTTCCTTTCCTCATATAGGAGTGCAAATAATACAACTTGTGACGCGGTGGCTTGCGTTTATTTGTCGTATGTTTTGATAAACAAAAGGATTTGTTTTATTGAAAACGAATTACTTGCTCTAAAATCTCATGTGACAATACCTTTACTTATTTATTTCTTTGAAATACAGCGCCGAAATGAAGTAGTCTATATACTTTTAAGCATTTCAACTATGGCTTTGCCATTAATCAAATCGGACGTATCATATTTATTTATTTCTTTGAATATCAGTGCCGAAATGAAGTAATATAGACTATTCTTTTAAGCAATCTCTTTGCCATTAATCATATCGACGGACGTATACCCTGTGCATTTTCGCATCATAAGCAGGGATAACCTTTCATGTCTTGAATTATAAAAATTTTGTGTTACTTTCTGAATTAGCATTATTAATTTATTAATTCAAGAACAAATAATTAATTTAAGGTGTATTTCATAGATTATTCGATTGTCTAGACATTTCAAAGTGCATAGTGCATATAATGACAAAGACAAATAAATTATCATCCTACCGGTTTCGGAGGACATCTGCAAAACCAGTTGAGTTGAGCACCTGGATCTTATCGGTATATACAAAAATAAATATACCTATTTTAAGCCTTGGTAAATTGAGAAGATGTTTAATAAGTTATTTAGTAATACTTTGATATAGACCTAGTGGTAACGACTTCGTTCCCGCCAACTTTAGAGTTTAAGTGCCTTAATGTAGTGTTTTTCCTGTTTCCGAAAAATATACTACTAGCTTTTGCCCACGACCCTAGCTTTTTTCTCCCCCAAAAACCCTACATGCCAAATTTCAGGAAAATCGTTGGAGCCGTTTCCGAGATTCCAAGAACACACACACATATATATATATATATATATATATATATATATATATATATATATATATATATATATATATATATATATATATATATATATATATATATATATACATATATATACATACATAACAGATTAACTCATTTAAATATTAAAGATTAGAAAACTCATTGACACCTTGCCCGGGGTTTGAACCCGTGATCCCCTCGAAAGAAGTACACGGTCGCGCCGCTAGGCTTTCAAAGCTTCTAAGATAGCGCGTCTTCAATTTACAAATATTTAAATGCCGCTGTTTATTCAATACAGCCGCGTAACAGCAAAATTATACGAATGTTTCTCGTAAATATATTTTTTCGGCCGTTATTAAATGTACTAAAATTTTAATTACTAACTGCATGTCAGTTGCCTTTTGTTTGTGAAGACAGTTTAAATGTTTCGGCGTGTGAAATACGAAATGAATGTATTGTTTTAGTGTTTTTTCAAAGGTGTTTTTATATTACCGTTCATCGTATCGGATGATGCGACTCGTGACTTAACTGCCTTCTAGAAACATATAAATTACAGTACCAATACGCATTGGAGCAGCGTGGTAGGTCTTAGCTCCAAACCTTCTCTCCAAAAACGGAGAGAAGAGGCCTATTCCCAGCAATAGGAGACTAACAGGCCGCTCCTAGATAAATAGATAAAAAACGTTAATCATCATCCTATTGCCTTTTTCCCACTCTAAGTAGGGTCGGCACATGTTAAAAACATGTTGTCAAATGATTTGGCTACGTATTCTACGAGTGGCCGCCTGCCTGAAGTCATCCTACCTTAGTCGTATTTTACGACACCTCGCTAAGAAAAGAGGGTAGTCTATTCTACTCAGCCGGATACCACATGGCGGGTCAATATAGATAAAAACCGTCATTGTGCCAAATGCATTAAAACATCGAAAATACCTACATGGAAATAGCTACTCATGCAATATTTTATATTTAATCAATATGTAAAGGAAATTATAGAAATTTATGTTTATATTTCATATTATAAATAACTGATAGTAAACATTAAAAATGTCAACTAAACATTAAATATGAAACTAAATCCACACAAACTAATTTATTCACAGCATTCAAAAAGGTTCTATAATCGTATGTATATGTAAAACTCCTTATAACAAATAATAAATTACAGGTTATTATTAAATAGTTTAAATTGAACGGCAAACAGCTTTCTACTCGTAATACAGTTAAAATTTAACATAGTGGAAGGGAAGATTATAAATATTAAACTTGTTACAAATTTCGAAATGTCACAAAAGTTGATACCATGGTTAATAACTGGTTGAACTGCTTAAAAAGTACTTATAATAAAGCTGTGATAGCCCAGCGGTAACACCGTGCGACTCTTTCGAGGAGGTCACGGGTTCAAACCCCAGACACTAATGAGTTTACTGTTAAAACTTATGCGTCTAATTTATAATTGCAATTTATCATACGCTTTTCGGTAAAGGATAAGATCGTGAAGAAACCTTGGGAATTCTTGGGATATGTGTAACAATCCGCATTGGAGCAGGTTTAAATTAAGTATAAGAGATATGCTTATACGTAAAGCATATTACAAAATTGAAGATTATTTGATTTATAAAAATGCCTGGATTTAAAAATCCTTTCAGTCTAATACATGACTGCGGTTTAATAATGTAAATTTGAAAATGTTTAAAAGTTTGCCCGCCGAGTTTCTTTCTGGTTCTTATCGGTAAGAGCAACATTCTGAACCAGTTGTAGCTTCATTAATCATATTGATACTTGACGATTCAAAAGTGCTTGAAAGAGCTTATTTGAATAAAGATTATTTTGATTTGGTCAAACCACCTAATCGGTGAATGTTCTCTTGGTCTATTGCTTTCGGTGTTGCCCGTCACTATGAATCTATTATAAAGCTTCGGTTAATTGGCACTTCAGATAACAAGAGAGCTTCTGTTTCGCACGTAGAGTCAGCTTAGCGATTCGACGCGGAAACGCTGCCAGCATAAAAAAGGCGGTGACCAATATTTAATAAACCAAGACAAATGCACAGGGGATTGGTACTTTGGAACCCTATACTCATTAACAATCGCTCAAGTCGATCACGCCCGGCCTCTTTATACAACATTGCTGATAAGCAAATCCTTTTATGTCCTCAACTATTATAATGATGTCACCACGTACACGTTACCGCCTACGTGTTCATTTGCATTCAAATGTGGTGCCCTAATGCTTTCACTTTCATGCCAAATCTGACTGAATATTAATAGCTAATATTTGTTATAATTTAATACAGGACTAGTATACGCTGTGTGCTATCCGGCTGAATAGAATAGGTCACCCTGATTTCTTACCGACGTGTCGTAAAAGGCATCTAGAGTAAGTTGACCAACTGTGTGGTATCCGGTTGAGTAGAATGGACCTCTTTCTTACCGAGTTGTCGTAAAGTACGACTAAGGTGAGTTGATGTCAGGCAGGCGGCCTGTCGTAAACTACGCTAAATCATGTGACAACATGTTTATAACATGTTGTGCCGACCTCACTTAGAGTGGAATAAATGGATGATGATACAAGACTAGTATATCTAAGGACACGTCCTCTAATGTTCCCAAAAATAGGAATTAATATCCAGAGCTGACTGCCTGACTTTCTAATAGCCTTCAGTAGTTCGAAAGTCACATAAGAAAGACGAAATAAAATTAGTAAATATTTCTTCATTATGGCATTAAACTGCAATCATTACGTGTTAATTTTTTTTAAACGGATATCAAAATATAACAATGCCGAAGCATCATATAAAATACTTTCTATTTTCACTTAATTGAGGATACGAGGTTTAGCGCCAATCAAAATTATGAAGGACGTTTCCTGTCAACTCAACGGAAAGCATCCGGGTTCGATTTACAATGGTCCTCCACTCAGCTGCTTGTCCTAAATACAATAGACAAAACGTTCAACGATTAACACCATTTTCGTCTGGCACTGTGCCTGCCGAGTCTATTACGTGTTTGTCATTTTTTGTCATTTCAAATGCCATTTGCATTCTAGTTCGAATTTCGGTTTTCATGTCAGGAAAGATTATTAAAACGTTAATTGAAATTATTTCCGCAGATATAACGGAATCTTTAGTTTGTTATATAAGTTTAATTCTTTTCAGTTCATACAATCTTTGGTCAGATATACAAATCTGATAGCAGATAAAAATGAATCTAATATATTATAATAGAAGTAGGGTAAGAAATATCTTACATAAGACTTTGCTTTATATACAATGAATATCTTTATTTTACTGCTGTGTAAAGTCGTCAACTTTTGTGTAACAGTCACGTTGTTTTTATGTTTTGATAAATAATAAAGTGCATAAGGTTCATACGACTTCTTGAACCGATTTTTTGCATACTGGTGTTTCTGAACAAACTATTCTATTTCTTCAATGTTTCTTCCTTTTCATTTCCTTTTTTTTTGCTTATAATTTACATATTGTATACATTGGATCCCATACATTTAGGTATTGTATCTGAATAATGGAAAACTTGTGACGATAAAAAATGTATGTTTCCCGCGTTTTTTGGACTCCACATCCTCGTGCAGTTGGCATAAAATTTCATTTATTTAAACAGATCTTCGTAGTGTTGTAGTTTTTGTTTGACACTTATTAAACTAAATGTGATCCAATTTTTTTAATAATAAACCAGTGGTATTAATGAATGAAAAATGTGGAATTTAAAATAAATGGAATTCATTTCACGAAAGTTACATTTTTATCATTCTGCACTCTTGACTAACATGTGAACTCAAGTACGTTAATGCATCGATCTGCGGGGAGAAAGGTTTTAGTTTGAACTTAACACTGTCACTGCTATTTTAAAGGCTTAGATTAAGGCCACTGAACATTTCAAAACGTCTATTCTCTAAGGCCTTAGGTCGACTAAGGGCCATGTATATTTTTTGTTTTAATACTAAGAAAAACCTATTCAAACGTATCAAAAATCTTTCAAAACTATCCCAATTATATATTAAATATAAAATGTATATAAACGTTTTGAGAACTTACGTCACACTGCATGTATAACTGGTTCGTTCACCTTTATTCTGTTTATAACATGTTGTGCCGACCTCACTTAGAGTGGAATAAATGGATGATGATACAAGACTAGTATATCTAAGGACACGTCCTCTAATGTTCCCAAAAATAGGAATTAATATCCAGAGCTGACTGCCTGACTTTCTAATAGCCTTCAGTAGTTCGAAAGTCACATAAGAAAGACGAAATAAAATTAGTAAATATTTCTTCATTATGGCATTAAACTGCAATCATTACGTGTTAATTTTTTTTAAACGGATATCAAAATATAACAATGCCGAAGCATCATATAAAATACTTTCTATTTTCACTTAATTGAGGATACGAGGTTTAGCGCCAATCAAAATTATGAAGGACGTTTCCTGTCAACTCAACGGAAAGCATCCGGGTTCGATTTACAATGGTCCTCCACTCAGCTGCTTGTCCTAAATACAATAGACAAAACGTTCAACGATTAACACCATTTTCGTCTGGCACTGTGCCTGCCGAGTCTATTACGTGTTTGTCATTTTTTGTCATTTCAAATGCCATTTGCATTCTAGTTCGAATTTCGGTTTTCATGTCAGGAAAGATTATTAAAACGTTAATTGAAATTATTTCCGCAGATATAACGGAATCTTTAGTTTGTTATATAAGTTTAATTCTTTTCAGTTCATACAATCTTTGGTCAGATATACAAATCTGATAGCAGATAAAAATGAATCTAATATATTATAATAGAAGTAGGGTAAGAAATATCTTACATAAGACTTTGCTTTATATACAATGAATATCTTTATTTTACTGCTGTGTAAAGTCGTCAACTTTTGTGTAACAGTCACGTTGTTTTTATGTTTTGATAAATAATAAAGTGCATAAGGTTCATACGACTTCTTGAACCGATTTTTTGCATACTGGTGTTTCTGAACAAACTATTCTATTTCTTCAATGTTTCTTCCTTTTCATTTCCTTTTTTTTTGCTTATAATTTACATATTGTATACATTGGATCCCATACATTTAGGTATTGTATCTGAATAATGGAAAACTTGTGACGATAAAAAATGTATGTTTCCCGCGTTTTTTGGACTCCACATCCTCGTGCAGTTGGCATAAAATTTCATTTATTTAAACAGATCTTCGTAGTGTTGTAGTTTTTGTTTGACACTTATTAAACTAAATGTGATCCAATTTTTTTAATAATAAACCAGTGGTATTAATGAATGAAAAATGTGGAATTTAAAATAAATGGAATTCATTTCACGAAAGTTACATTTTTATCATTCTGCACTCTTGACTAACATGTGAACTCAAGTACGTTAATGCATCGATCTGCGGGGAGAAAGGTTTTAGTTTGAACTTAACACTGTCACTGCTATTTTAAAGGCTTAGATTAAGGCCACTGAACATTTCAAAACGTCTATTCTCTAAGGCCTTAGGTCGACTAAGGGCCATGTATATTTTTTGTTTTAATACTAAGAAAAACCTATTCAAACGTATCAAAAATCTTTCAAAACTATCCCAATTATATATTAAATATAAAATGTATATAAACGTTTTGAGAACTTACGTCACACTGCATGTATAACTGGTTCGTTCACCTTTATTCTAGGCTATCTTCCGTGTATCTTTATAATTAGACTTCTAGATAGTATTTATCTTTTACTAACAACGTAATAATGTCGCACTGCTGTGCAAATACTTATACTATTTTATCTTTAGACACTGAAATTTGGTTTTCTGGCCGATCGAGAAACTCTCAAGTACGCTACGGAGGTTTGCCAAAAATTCTCTAAAAATACATAAATACTTATAAGGATACTTAGAAGGACTCATGAATAGATGAAAATACGATTTAAGTAAACAAGTAGAGTTAAAAAGCTCATAACAAATTTTATGTATAAATATTTGTTTTATTTTTATTTATATTTTATGCATTGTCATCGGGACTGGACCAGTATGTAAAATTTCAGCTCAATCGGAAGCCGGGAAGTGGGTCAAATTTAACTTGCAGTATTCCACATTAACACAAGTACATACAAGTAAAGTTAAATAAAAGTTCTTAAATAAAGGAGCACATGATCTTAAGGTGGTAAAAACCCTTTAAGAATCATTTGCAACAGTTAATCTTCATCCATTAAAGAAAAGAACCACAGAAAAACCTTACAATGTTACAAAATAAATATAAAAAATAATATAAAAATTAAGATAAAAATTTGTTTCAGGTGAGGTGGCAGTGCTTGATAAACACAAATTCGACTCCCGGACATACGTCAAGCCAAAGAAACGAATGCAAAGACCAAGTATCCAAAGTATTGTCGAAGTTGCCTCCAACCCGCCCTCCATGTCGCCCCATTCTTCGCTAAACGCTCCAGCAAACAAGTATCTGACTTACAACAAATACAGCAATCCCTTGGGCCCAATCAGTCCTATGTTGAGGCTCAAAACGTTCAACGTTGACGTCAACACTGAGAACAGCCAAGCGATTAAAGAGTACACGAAGAGGCGGAATATGGCACAGGATGACGATCCACAGGTAATTTATTTTTCTTATTTTTTAGAAGGTGGACGTCCATTGTTAGACAGGTCTCTTTAAGGGAAGGCCACATAGCACGATCTTGTGTCGCTTGGAGCGGTTCCCCGCGATCTTTTATAATGTTGTTAGTTCACAGTTAGTTAGTTCATAAAGGATCTACTAACGATGGATTTTACGGTGCGGGGTTACCATTCCAGCAACTTAAGACCCCCAACGCTCAATTGTTTTACATACTACGTGTTCCGCCCATTGCAACTTTAGCTTCGTGACACGCTATTATATCGGTAATTTTGGTTCTTCTACTGATCTCCTCAATCTTGATTACATCTAGTAGAGATGCTCCTAGCACAGCTCGCTTCATTACCCGCTGAGCTACTGTGAGGTTTCTGATGACGCATTTGTTAATTTTTTTTATCAAAAACCTTCAAATAAGCTTTTTCAAACACTTTTGAATTGTCAAGGATTAATAACATTAAGGAATTTGCTCTTACCGAAAGGAACCAGGTAAAAATTCGTTGCTCCATTAAAACAAAATTACATACTTAAGCTGCAGTCTTGTACGAAGCTGGAAAGATTTTCAAGACTATTTTTATTGTTTATATCATCTACTCTGTTAAATGCTTTACGTAAAAGGATATTCCTTACATTTAATTTAAACCTTTGTGAAGCAAGTATATATTTTGCATAATTTGATCATTGAAGCCAATACCTATAAAACATTTTTGTTGTTTTCTAATTTTGCGTAAAAAATTACGCTAATCATATTAAATTCAATCTCAAATTATAATGTTTTGATTTAATTTAAAATGTGTATTGCGTAAAATATTACAATTATTCGGTTTCCAACTTCACACACTACTTTTATTATATAATTATATCATTATTTTCGTAATGGTTAAATTACTTTGATATAATCCGACAAAATCGAAATGATTCAAACATAATCTTACGATTCTTCCACTTATCAGTTTGGTATAACGTGTGTTGGTGGGAATTTGTGCGTTGATTGTTGTGTAGTGATAACTGTTATAGTATGTATGTTTATGTTATTCCTGTATGTTTAAAGCATAAATGTTAATTTAAGTCCTCTACAAAGATTGTTTTAACTAGTATCGTAGAGTGTTTTACTAGTATAATAGTAACTTTGCAAGTGGTAGCGTAATCAGCCTTTGTTTTCTAATAATATTGTAGCGGTTTTTCAGTACCTAAAAACAAAAAAGGAAAACATCATTCACTCATTTAAAGCTTAAAAGGATAACATGTGTTTTCTTTTACTAATAAAACAAATGCGAAAATGTTTATTTGTTCTTATTTCCGAACGCATCGATGTGTTTTTATGTTATGGAGATATTTGAAAGCCTGGAGAGTGATATATTCCTTGTAAACTTTTGTGACTGTGAAGTCAGACAGAAATTATATTACTAATATAGTTTATAAACATAAACTATATTATGTTTTTCTCTTCCATTCTCTCATATCATTAGTCAACTTTGACGCAACTCTATGTCATCACTAGTTATTGTGAGTTGTTCATAACAGATAGTGGTATGCTATCGCGGACGTTTTGTATTATTTTTTTTAGATCTACCATTCGCTAGTACATTATTTCACTGTATCTCTATTGGTCGAGACAATTTACGTTAAAACCGTAGTGTAATATTAACCTAAACTTTCCGGTAGAATTGTACTATTTTTTGAGTATTCATTAGATTTTGAGAAACTCGATCACATACAGACATACAGCTTTTAGGGACATTGTTTTATAATAAGTATAGATCACAATCCTTCCATCTCTTTTTCGCCTCCATTTAGTTACAACTCCAGTCACATTCATATTTCACACTAAACAAAATAATTTAATTGTTCTACTTATGAATTATACGATTTTGCATAATAGTGCTTCTTCCAAAAATAATCTTTAACGTTTTGACATTGGGCTAGTAACAAGATTTACTGTTAATAAGTTTGTATGTTAACCACAGAACTGATAAATTCGTTTTAATCTAAGGCTTTTCTATTTTGTGAATCCGAACGCTTGGGAATGATATCATGAGTGCTTAAATAGTAAACGAGTATGTGTTAGTTGTTTTATGATAATTTGTTCTGATAGAAAGGACTATGAAAGTATAAAATAAAACCAGTCTTCGTTGTATTATCATCATATCCGTACTTTGCCTTTACTTCCTATTCTTTCCACTGGTGAACACTGAATGCCGCTCCAGTCATCTCGACTTCACCACGAAGACTACAAAATGGCGGGAGTAAACTTGTAAAGATGGCGTCGCTTACAGTGTGACCAGTATTGTTCAAAATATCCCAGCAAAATATTGCCAGCGATAACAGTTGCTCGGTAGCGATTTGTTGAGTTTATCTCACTAATATCAATTTAATTGAAAGGAACTCTAATCCGCCGGTCACGCGCAATTTGTTGCGTCCATTGATACCGTTACAGGCGATTTGGTAACGCTGATCTTTTTATAGCTTACAAATTTAATTTGATCGAGCTAACTGTTCGTATCAACCTACTTTTCTTGAGGACATCTTTATCATCTATTTTAGTTTTACGTTTTCAATTTGTTTAATCAAAATTTGAATTTGTATTTATTTACACACTTGACCTTAATGATTACCACAAAAACTGTTCGATTGAATTTTATGTTAAGAATTTTGAAGAAGCAATATAATTTTTGACTGGCCGACCGATTGACTAGCCTGTTGGCACAGTGGGTAGTCCTGCCTACAGCGCCGCGGGTCGCGGGTTCGATTTGAGTGCCATCATTTTCTATAAAAGAATTTATTGGCTCTTCGAGCCTGGGTGTATATTTGTATTTAAGAATGTATTTAAAAATTATATATCTATATATTCACCAGTTGTCTCTCACCCATAACACAAGCACTAAAATTACTTACTTTAAGGACGGGCGAGCCCCATGTGTGTGTTTAAAAAAAAAGAAAAAGAGTTTGGTGTTAGTTTGAGCATGTGAAATAAATAATACGAGTATAATACAGAGTTAAAAAAACTTAGTAATAAAACGTGTGTGTGCGGGAGAAAATTGGAATTTTCTTATCTCATATATTTAGTCTCGTACGTAATGCTCAAATTGATTCAAATTTCATAAATATTGGTCGAGTATATTAATTGTTAAAGCGTAATAGACAAACAGATTTTTGGTATTTAGAGTATTAGAATAGATTAAACAAACCAATTCGTGGAACAAGATTACGCCTACACGACTTTGTAATTCAAGTTACAACTCACCGCAAAGGGAACGATATTAATATCCACGTGAAATATTACTCTCAGTGTAGTGTTGCACAAGTCGATATCAAAATACTTGTATTACATCTACAGATTTTATATACAGCATCGATAAGAGGTATATAAGAAGAGTGCATGCAAATGAAATGAGAATGTTAAGGTCGATGTGTTGGGACAAGACTGGATAAATTACGAAAATAATATATAAGGAGAAGTCTGAAAGTTGCAATGGTAAGATGTAATGGGCGCCAATATAGATAAGACGAGAAGTGCACGATTAAGATGGTATGGACATGTAATGAGGAGGTACAAAAATCATGTGACCAAACGAGTGTTAAATATGAAAGTAGATGGATATGTTACTAAAAGGCCTTAATAGAGATGGATCGATTGTGTGAAGTATGACATGCATATACGAGGTAACTCCAGAGTTGACGAGTGACAGGAGTGAAGGGAAGAGAAAAATATATATTGGCCACACCTAGGCTTTCAGACTAAGATTATTAGGAATAATGAAAGGTACCGGATCATGATAAGTGAAAATGTTCAGTTTACTTTCTCGTCATTGTGAAATATAGTATAAAATTAATAAATCAAGGTAAACCTTAAAGTTACTTACATGTGACAAATAAATAACACCAATACAGGAAATCCGATTGGTACGGATGATGTAATACAACCAAACATGTTTTTATGTTAATTTTTTTGTTTGTAGTAAATTATAAATAGCGATTGCGCAAATATGTTTTATTGCACCGAGTCGATTCCATGGTAATTGCATATATTAGGTTTTTTTTTGCATTGTACGTTGTTGAATGTGATCATTATTAGTTCATCATTCAGATAATTTAATCTACGATGATTTATTCAGTTCTGAACTATAAAATTTTGACGTCAGTCAGTAAATTGGCGGTGATGATAATATGACGTAATCAATGTCACATAATCATCACAACCAACTTATAACTGTCTCGACTAATACACCTTCAGTGTATTGGGCATTATTTTCAAGGAATATCATACCGGCTTATACCGTTTAAGTGTGTGAAGGACCTCTAACTCTGGGTTTTTCATTGATTAGAGTTTATCATTCGTTGCGTCCAATGTCTATAATATCAGAATTTTAATAAATTCCAGATAGTTATTTTGCATTGACTTTGCCGCTGCTATTAAGTCATTGTGAAAGTGTTAGTAGCAACTGAACTTCCTAACTTACTTAGAAATTGTACCGTTACAATGATTTGCAAATAATGTTTTCAATGCATAATAAGCTTTAATCATTTCCAGTACAAAGTAGAATATAGTCGATATTTTAGGCACTTCATTCTATTGGGATTTTTAGCTATTAGATTTGAATGTAAAATTATTAAATCTGATCTACACCGCTTGGTAATGTTGAAATCGGAATTTTCAGAAAAACAATATTTCACGTAGTTAACATACATGGTACAGATGATACAGTTTATGTTAATAATACAAAAACGTATGGCAAAGGCAAAAGTCTCATAAAGTTTTCATGGAATTATTTCGTTCCATATGTTCGATTGGTACGAGTATATGTTTATATGGTCTAGAGAAAAACTTATCTGACCTCATTTATTAAAGCCTCAGTTATAAATCAAAACACTCCGCTACAAAAGTAGCTATCATCACAATTTCATGTTTCTAAAGTTTGATAATTTCTCTTAGATTTGTCATTTATACGATAATTCATTAGATGCGGAAATTCTGTGATCTTTTAACCGGTTCCGATTCCTATTATCAAGTTTGCTTCATAATCTGTTTACCTGTTTTCAATTTAATCGTGATTTTGTTTAAAAAAATATGATGACAAACGTTGATATTAAAGCATTTTATTTTTCATTCTATTTTATTTTACTTTATTTTATTTAACTTACCGCACTTCTTCCAATTTTTTTAATCTGCGTATTACATTTCAACTTTATATTGCTTTGATGACGTTTTATCATATCTTTCTTAACGTTTTCTGTGATATCAAATTTTGCGATATCTATCCGATACATCGCATTAACGACGCTTTAAAATGACGTCATTTCTTAGAGTATTTCTGGAGATTATTCAATAGAATATCACTGCCAAGAGAAAACATTCCTTGACCTACGCTGTTTGTTTACTAATAAGATATTATTATCAAATGATAACAGGCAGACATTGGTCAGACAAATAAGTTAGTATGACTAGTTTACTATTTTCAAAAGCATGCATAGAGAGTTCTAGAATAAATTTCTACAACAATTACACCGTTAGTTTTATGGACAAAAAGGAAATTACCGGTACTACCCACCGCTGGGCAAAGGACTTTCTCTTGCTTTGGAATGAAGGAATAGAGCGTAGAAACAAAAGACGTAACATATGCTGCTCGCATCGCAGGAATTGTCTAAGGTTATGCAGGTTTCATTACGATTTCTCGCTAGTACCATAAAGAGTATGATTAATTGTGAATATCAGGTAAAAATATTGTACACACATGTTCATGCATGCATAACAGATACATTTGGTTCATAGGTTAAGAAAAGAAAAGAAGAAAAAGAAAAGATAGGTTCAGCGAAAATATGGAAATCCTGTAGCGTCTTATAATACTTTGTATTTGGAACTTCCTGATAGGTATTGATTCAATTAACGCGATCTACCCGATCCTTTTTTTAATTTATAGACGACAACTGCTTGATTTAGATTAAGGGATTTCGTTGCCGTGCCGCTTGAATCCACAGGATGTCAGCGAACTTTTGAGATCGGATTCACATAGAGTGGAGGTTCTTCTAACGTTTAGTTTTCTGGTGCATTGTTGCCAATATAACATTGGTAAACAATTTTATTCTACGTATCTCTTTTATTTAATTTGATGACGTTAAGATGTAGTCAACCTTAAAACAAATAAAAATAATAAATTCGAAAATCAACTCAAATAGACGCATTAATTAATAACAAGAATCCATTTGAAGTTGAGGCCAACTGGCAAGGTTGAGAGGAAATTATGCGTCTTCAAACCAGTATGGACGCTAAGTTGCGAGTACTAAATACACAATAAAACCAGAAATGTTACTCTAGACGCAAAACAAACACCGGAACAAATACACAACTTGTGTAAATGATAGCAGTCTTTCACATCTCCGCAAAAGGGCATAGGATACTAGTAACATACGACTCTTATTCGTTTTTTTTATATTAGTCTACGTAAAAATTCGTCAAGTACTATCTTACAAGTTTGTATCATTTGAGTTCAAAATTAGTATTCCATTTTTGTAATACTTCTTTGATATCTTATCGAATTAAAATTTAGCATTATGTTCCTTGTATTTAATTTGCTGTTTTCTTATATTTCCAGTGAACATAAAGTTGTTCCATTTTTGAAGTATTTGTTGCTATTCGATAATTTTGTTTTTTTTATTGTCTGGAATCAAGTCCTTTTGGGCTTTATCGGACGAAATTGATATATAATATTTGTTTTGTTTTTGTATAATTTCAAGTTGGTATTCTATTTTTGAAATATTCGTTCACCGATGTGACATCCGGTCACGCTGAAATTTGGTACCTATATATTTTCTATCGAAATATGGTAAATCTGCCGTGTGGTATCCGGATGAGTACAATAGACTACCCTCATTTCTTACCAACGTGTTAAATACGACTAAGATAAGTTGACGTCAGGCAGGCGGCCGGACGTAAAATACGTAGCCAAATCACGTGACAACATGTTTATATCATATTGTGCCGACCCCACTTATAGTGGATAAGGGCAGAATGATGATGATGATCGGAATTTGGTATTTTTATTCATGTATATTTTTATTTCTTTACGCAACGATATTAATCCATATTTTATGAATTTTGTGGATGCAATCATATGGAAACTTAATTCTTGTGTATTTTGTAGTTATATCTGTTGAGAGTTTATAAAAATAAAAGGTGAAGTAGACACAGACAAAGCGTGAAACTAGAAAAATCTTAAATTCACGTAACTAGGCTTGTGCTGAAATTGAAAGTTATCTGCAGTCACGGAATCTATTTCGTAAGAATCCCCGTTAATAGCTGTCGTTGAAAACGACACTAGAAATAGTATGATATAGGTAAATATATAATTATAAATTTTGTGTCGCTTACTTACAAAGTTGCACTCAAGTAAATGCAAACTATACTTATATTCTAAATGGATATGTGTGTGTGTTTGTCCTTATTTCACGTCCGATTAGATTGATGTTGTTTTTTTTAGTATTGAGAAAATTATATAGATATAATACATTAAAAAATTAAATATCTCAGTTTTAATATACAATAGTTATTATGATTTAATTATAATAATAAATATATAATATATGGTAATTGTGTGGTAACACTAGATCTACGTTGGGCTAGTTTCTCCGGTCTCACAGGAGGCACCCTTAGGACGACGTTCCCCGACGCTAGTGAAGCTTCTGCGCTCTACTCTCCGCATTTCGCAACCTCGACGATGGTTCTGCGCTCGCCCGTCCAGCCCGGTGACACTGTAAAAGCCGTTAGGGCTATCAGCATACAGTCAATTTGAAAAAAAATGGGCTAGTTTCTGTTTCAAAGTGTCTCAGATTAAAAAAAAAGATGGAGAAATTTAAAAATAAACCCTCGTACGTCGAACATACAGTTTTGTCTATGGATACAAATCACTAAGCCTACATGACGTTGTCCTGTATGTGTAGTTATAAGTTAACCCTAAAACCTAAATGAATTTATAGAATTAGGCGTTATTTTGCGAAGATCCATAATACAAAAATAATAATATTATAAATAATTAATAAAAATAAATATTATCGCGGATTAAAGCAAAATAATTTTATTATTATTTTTCAAAATGAAATTAAGTTTTTTAAGTTTTTGTTTCTTTATTATTTCTCTCCTTAGTAACAACAACTAAGTTTATATTATAAATTAAAAGATCAGGAAATGGATAATGCAAAATACGAGTAGCCTAGAAATTTGCTACGATTCTTAAAAACTAAATAGGAATTAATTCTCGATAAGAATAAATTATCATTTTTCTAAAAGATATAATTATTGTTGATGTTATTTTATGTTTATTCTAAATTAGTGATTGCTTATTTTAATAGCATTCTAATGTGTATTATATTTTTAGTTTTTATCCCGGAATATAAGTAATTTATAGAAGTAGTCGTTACTTTGCTGAGATCCATGATACAAAAGTGATAATAAAATTATTTTACTTTAATCCGCAATAAAGTAAATTTAAAATATTTATAATGCTAAATGTAGAGTGAAACCTCCAGCACCACCACCCCACAAAATCGCAAAGTCTTTGCAATTTTATCGTGGATTATTTTATCTCCTGATGATGCTTCGGTTGCGGGGCGAAATAATTGTTGAGTTTATGATAGTGAACGTGTGCAGTGCTTGTGTATTGCGGTGGCGGTGATAGATGTTTGTGCATTTTTACGAATCCTGCATATATCTGAAAACGGATAGTCCACTCTACATTTAGCAATATAGTATATATTTTATATTTACTTTATCGCTGATTATAGCAAAATAACTTTATTATGACTTTTTTTCGAAAAATAAGCTTCAATTATACCAAATGTCATCTTCATTGCTCTTGAAGATTACCTATAAAAACAACATACTGATAGACAGAATTTTGTATTTATCTTAATATTTAAATGAGTTAATCTTGTATATATATATTTTTTCCGAATCTCGGAAACGGCTCCAACGATTTTCCTGAAATTCAGCATGTAGGAGGTTTTGGGGGAGAAAAATTGATCTAGCTAGGTTTTATGTAAAAAAAAATATTGTTTTATCCCTATTTTTGGGCATTAAAAAACACTAACATTTATATTGAATTGAATTTTCGCTATTAACTGTCAAGTCGACGTAGCTTATTCGGTTAGCGGGCAGCCTCGCGAAATGTGAGTGCCAAGGATCGATCCCAACTAAATAATTGGTTTTTTTTTATAGTTTTTTATTGTAAAAAATTACTTATCTTACTTATTGTAAAAAATTACTCGGTCACCCAGATATTCATATTAATATGAAGAATATACTCTATGTTGGACTTTTCAAATTAAATATTTTCAAGACTTTAGTTCCTATTCTAAACGCATGTATGCCCATAAAACGCATATGCGAACGTTGTAGTTAAAATAAGTACTTATAAAATCGTATTATCTTTCAGCTTGAAGATATCGATATACCCTCGGAATCAACAGATCGCGTGTCTGAGCACACCCCGTTCAAAGCTATCAACATCGACCTATCGCAGCCTGCGCACAATATACCCAACGCATTTAACAAGTGAGTGTTAATAATTTATAGAATTAGGCGTCACTTTGCAGTGTAGCTGTGGTAGAACAGCGGTATCACCGTGCGCCTCTATCGAGAAGGTCTAGGGTTCAAACCCCGGGCAGGCACCAATGAGTTTTCTACTAAAATTTATGTGTCTAATTGATAATTGCAATTTATCACACGCTTTTCGGTGAAGGAAAACATCGTGAGGACACCTGCATATCTCTAGAGAATTCTGGGGATATGTGTAACCTACCAATCCGCATTGGAGCAGCGTGGTAGGTCTTAGCTCCAATCCTTCTCTCCAAAAAAAAAAGAACGGAGAGAAGAGGCCGATGCCCAGCAGTGGGATAGTAACAGGCCGTTACTTACTTACTTACTTACTTACTTGCAGTGTATAATAGTTATGATAATATGATTTCATTTACTTTGAACTACTGGTATTTTTTGAGTTAGTGGTTTTGGGTACCATCAATAATTAAATGTTATTTTATTTTGTATCAATTTTCCCCGGCTTTAATAGTGCTTAATTTCATCAATATTGGCCAATAAATTGAGGTCATCTAAGCCCTTGAATTGTAGCTAAAACAACGCGGGTACAACAAAAGTTGTAAAAAATGTCCATTTTACATCCTTTTCTAATAATAGCCAACTTAAGCTTTTAAATACCCTCAATAATGCAATAAGTAATTTTTGCTCTGTCCCAGAGCTTTAATAGTGACAAATTTCATCAAATTCAAATGCAAAATATTCTTTATTTAAATAAACTTGGTAACAAGTGCTTTTGAATCGTCAACTCTACTGCTCAATATTGTTTCAGCGGATTAGCTTTGAAAGCGTAACAGACAGACATACGAATTTTCTCATTTAGTAGCACTTCATCAAAAACTTATACAAAACAATCTACGAACACGAATTAATTGGTAGCCGTAATTGATATTGAGAAATATCATTGTATATCTTAAATCAATTTAATTAACAGCCGAAACACAAAAAAACCATCTTACCTGACTTTCGATCAATTACTTCAGATCTAGCGTTGAAATAAAAAACGTGAAAGCTAACCGCAAAGAAACTAGCGACAATAGTTTGTGTGGCAACTAGTTGTGAGACTTAAACTTTCAATTTCGATTTGAAAATGGAAAGAATAACTATATTGATAGATTTTTTTTTACAAGACATATTCATGCCGTCTGGTATCCGGCTGAGTAAAATAGACTACCTTCATTTCTTACTGAGGTGTCGTAAAAGATAACTAAGGTAATTTAACCCACCATGTGGTATCAGTTTGAGTAGAATAGACTTCCCTCATTTATTAGCGTCATATCGTAAAATACGATTAAATAAAATACGATTAAGCTAAGCGGCCGGTCGTAAAATACATAGCCAAATTATATGACATCTTTATAACATGTTTTGCCGACCCCACTTAAGAGTGGGATAAGGGCAGAACGATGATATAAGACATACTTTCGCATTATTTATATAATTTGTGTATGGATCTAAGTAATCCACACTTCGTGCTACCTCTAGAAGATGGACTGATCCCATAAAAGCAATAATTAGGTGTTCACACACGAAATATACACGTAGTCTCGCAAGTGGGGAGCGATGGAGATGTGGATAGAGAGAAAGTTGTGAGCAAAAGCTTATTGTAAGTCTTTAAACACACTGGATTGAAGTATGTAGTTGCTGAATCCAGGATATAGGTCTCTTCAAGAAATTTCCATGTCAAGCAATTTTGTTCCGCTTATCCGGATTCCTTTGACCAATCTAAATTTATCCGTTATTAAGAAGTCAGTCACTACTACACCTTTCGATTCGATGTACCTTTACTAACTTTACATGGTAACATCCATCGATTTGCTGAAGTATGTATTCTGGTCTTCCACCCTTTTGTTAATATGAGAGATATTGGTCTTGTTTTATCTTTGAAGACTTGCTTAGTAAGCCTTTTTCCGTCGCCTGTTGATTGGATTGATTTTCTTTTGGGTGATAATAGTTTAGCGTCGAGTTTTTGGGGACATTAGTCTTCACCGGAAACAAACACAGTTCGCAAACAACTGGGATAGGATTGTGCTTAGGAATATTTGACAATTGGATCGTGCATGATATTCCCCAACTTTGACATTACTGGAAAACTTGTCTCGGGTAACAAACTTGTATACAATTTCGACTGCTGAGTTTTCAACGATTATTGGAGCGGAAGACGAGTGCTCGACAAGTAGGCCAAAATAAAACATTAGGCAAATCAACACCAAAGGTTTTGCAATTTGAATAAATAAAACCTTGTTGGCAATTAATAGTTCATAACGATGTCATAAAATTTTTATTCTGCGTGCGATCCACATAATATGTCCATACTCATATTATAAATGCAATACAAAAGATATAAGACTTATGTACGTTTCTTTATCCTTCTAGCACGTTCCAACGGAGTAACAGAGCGAATTAATTTATTGTATGGAGATAGATCGAATTGCTGGTGAATGATGTATTTTTATCTTCATACTGAATTCTACGCAGTCAAAGTCGTACGCTTAAGCTAGTTAATAAAAAATTTGAATTTTTAAGAATTCTCTTTTCGAAATTTTAACTACCATGAGTGGTAGTTAAAATTTCGAAAATTTCATGTTCTATGTACAGAAATCGCCTATGTTCGCTGACGAATATCGTCGTTCGTTAATATCGGGTTTGCCCGACTAGTTTTGAACCTATCCGGGTTCTTTAGTCATGAGCTCCGGGAGTGAGTTTTAGAAACTCTCAAGTTCGTCTGAGTTGCCGTAACCTGGGAAGCCTGAAATCGGCCTAAAACGATATCAATAAATTAATATATAGCCAGTTTCTGTACATAAAATTCCGTTTATAACAATACAAACATACTCTATACATTACGTTTACTGTCGACCTGGCTTTACTGCTCGATAGTTCTTTTTAATTTTATTTTATTTGAAGCTCTTAAAATTCTACCCCTTTTTGCAGAGGGCTGTTAAACGTAATGCAAGACAGTGGGAGCATAAACATGTATCAAAGCGGTGAGTCGTTGATGCGCATGTCACCGCCCAGCCTAGTATCTTCACTGGTCATGGAACATTCCGGAAACTTCAATGCGGAGTCTATGGACAGCAGGAAGTCTATATCAAATAGAGATTCAGGTAATTCGACTGTATTGTGTGAACATTATCAAAGAGAACTAACTAACTTAACTAAAATAGAAGCGTTTTCTTGCGATTTTGTTGTTGGGTCAGAGTTTAACCTGTTCTGTGGAAAAAAGGATGTGCTTAATACTGATTGGCTGGTTAGACTGATAAAATAATGAAATTCTCACAAATAATATATACATAATGATATGTAAAAATTAAACATGCACATAATTTTTTATAGAAAACACATGGGTAAGATTTGAAATCTTGATTTACACGGCTTATCTTTAAGTCATTCTTCTTAAAAAACTCATCTCCTAATGCAATTTTAGGAAAAATTCTTGAGCCATATTAATTAAGAGTTTATCTTGTTAAAAGGTCATCAAGTTTATGACGGCCATGAGACGAGTAAATATCTTATGCGCATATTTTTCCTGTGTTCAATGCAGCTGTTTATATTAGCAATTCCATGAATACTGTATCCATAAAATCGTCTATACAATATTGCTAAAATTCATAAATACACAAAGTTCATATTGATATTAGGTTTTCTTTTTTTTTGATTTAAAAATTGTTTATGATTTTAGGACTACCAGGTCGAGATAGTCTAGATCCTATGATGACAAGCATGACACTGAGCATCTTAGATGAAAAAGACATGAGTACAAGCTTCCTTTCCCAAACCACATATCCTGATAACGATAGCTTCATGGACTCCTTACCACCTAGCTTAGTCAGTTCAGTCAACTCCTCCTACATAGTATCTAATACTTCAAGAGCAAAACCAGAAATCACAGATACAAATATATTTAGTTCGGCCACATTTACTCATTTGGAACAATCAGAAAAACTTCTATCCGCAAGACCTAGGTGTCAGTTATATAATAGCTTCACTAAACGAGATTCAATAAAAAACTCCGAAAGTTACACTAAAGCTCGGGAAGAAGCCTGCCAAATCGATCCAGTAAAAGTTTTAAACGAGAACTGTGATAACAACTTGGGCGTTCCACAGCCGAAAAACTCTCCAAAATCTAGAGCAAACGGAGAAATGAATGAGACAATAACATTGCATTATGCTAACAATAAATTCAGGCGTGACAACGATGCTGAGAAAGAAAATATGAATAGAATATTCAAATGTGAAGATGCGTTTTACAAAGAAATGGGTATCCCTAAACCTGGAGATCAAGGCAAAAATAGTCTTAACGTAACCATCGATAAACAAGAATTAAATGAAATAATACAGGCAAGACAAAAGCTATCACTGGCAAGAAAAGCATTGCCCAGTGAACCGGACAAACCTATTCCAGTCAATAACCAAGTGGCCACGTCGCCAATTAAAACAATTCAGCTTCCAAACCACACTATAACAGTACCCAAACAGACTATGGATAACGTGTCCGAGTTGTTGTCAAGACGAAGATCCATAAACAACTATGAAAAACCAGAAGAGCCTACTAGAGACACCCCGAAAAGAAATGCGACATTCAAAGTGTCCCCTAAAACTAGTCCGATGGACGCCACAGTCGTATATGTAAAAACAGACGATAATAATATAATCGATATAAATTCAGCCACATTGAATCTTATCGATTCAGGTGACAGAACTTTGAAGCCAGAGGTACGTTTTGGTATACTTAGTAACCTTAGGTTTTTAGATTAAAAAGCACTTGCCCCAATGTTATCAAATTAATCTCAACATATGTAGTTATAATTCCTTCAATAGTAGACCTTAAGACTTCTTTAGACAGTCCTAAATTAAAATTACAATAAATTAAAAGTTAGTAAAATATTAAGTTGAAAAATTGGTATAAAAATTTATCATCGGCTTATAATGTGCTTAAAATGGACCAAAAAACAGACAACTAGATGAGATGGGCTCAAGTATAGTTTCCAATTAAAATAAAAGGGATTAAGATAAAAGGGACTCCCTTATTATATATACATCTGATAAATAAAAGCTGAGCTTTAGTGCAAGTTACAGGACAGTACAGGATCATCATTCTCCTGCCCTTATCCCACTCTAAGTGGGGTCGGCACAACATATTATAAACATGTTGTTACATGATTTGGCTGCGTTTTTACGAATTTAGCTTAGTCGTATTTTACGACACCCGGTAAGAAATGAGGTTGCTCTATTCTACTAAACCGGATACCACATGGCGGGTCGTCTTACCTTAGTCGCCTTTTACGACACCTCCGTAAGAAATGAGGGTGGTACTATTCTATTCAGCCGGATACCACACGTCGTGAGTTATTGTACAGTTTAAACCTAAAAATTTTGAAGGTTTAAATAACTTATTTAGGTCTAAATGGTTAGGTGCTGAATTTCTGAAAATTTAGGTCACCTTTATCATGTAAGAAAAAATACCATCAATCATATTTTCCAGCTTTGGTAGCCCAGCGGTAACACCGTGCGCCTCTTTCGAGGAGGTCTAGGGTTCAAACCCGGGGCAGGCACCAATGAGTTTCTAGTAAAAAACTTATGTGTCTAATTGATAATTGCAATTTATCACACGCTTTTCGGTGAAGGAAAACATCGTGAGGAAACCTGCATATCTCTAGAGAATTCTGGGGATGTGTGTAACCTACCAATCCGCATTGGAGCAGCGTGGTAGGTCTTAGCTCCAATGCTTCTCTCCAAAAAAAAAACGGAGAGAAGAGGCCTATGCCCAGCAGTGGGATAGTAACAGGCCGTTACTTACTTTTTATATTTTCCAAGTGTTTCATCTCTCCCAGGATTGGGATCTTCAAGATCGTGCTATGGTCGGCTCTAGCGAGAGTACAGGCACCGATACGGGCACATTTAGCTCTAGCAGTCCGCCTGAAAGTGTGCCTGATACCGCTGCCGATACTCGTGAGTAATTTATATTTCTCGTACTTTTTTTATTTATCTTCGCTGTCACTCTCACACACACTTTTAATTAACCTCTCACTCTTTCCCTTACGCACATACTCTCTTACTCCCTGTAACGTATTTTAGTGGATAACATACACAGATTGACTTGTATTAATATCTTTATTGTAGCTTGTAATTGTACACGACGCCGACATGACATAGATGGTAGACAATAGACAATCATAGATAATGAACATAGACAATTGTAAATGACAATTATGCCACAGACTACATACTCGTAACATCTCCCTTTTTTTTATAAATTAAAAAACAAATTAATTTTAACAGGCTAAGCTGACACTAAATATTTATACTAATAGGTTGACATACTAAAGACATATATACTAGACAATGATTATATTCTATATGACTAATGACAAGTTTATTTATATAAGACAATTTAAATATTAATATTATTTATATAATACTATATTTGAAAACGTACTGGTGGCTTGACCTGTCTGCCTGAACGTGTCTCTTTTACATTCTCATTTATATTATCTCTCATTCTTTTTTCTTTTTCAAATGCAAACTCACTATTTAAATATTCTTCACAAGCCTGTAATCTCTTTTCCTTTTCAATATTTGAAGACGGAGAAGATAACAAGTGTTGTCGATTTCTTCTATAAGTTGCACCATCTGGAGCTTCAATTATATATGATCTTGGTTCATCACACTTTTTAATAACTTCTCCAGGCAGCCACTTTGAATCTGGTGTCTTTTTAAACATTATTTTATCTCCTTCCTTGACTAAAGGTAATGTTTTTGATTTTTTATCATAATAAAATTTCTGTCTGTTAATGTTCTGTTGTTTTATTTTTGAATAATTTCTATGACTCATCACTTTAGGTTTAAGATTTTGTTTTACAGAAGGTAGAAGAGTTCTGAGACGACGTGACATCAATAATTCTGCAGGTGAAGGTAAGTTCCCTCTAGGTGTTGTCCTGTACTGCAATAAAGCAAGATGAAAATCTTCCTTGGACTCAAGACATTTGGTAAGTAACCTTTTTATTATTTTTACTCCTGACTCTACCAGCCCATTTGAACGTGACAAATATGGACTTGATGTGATGTGTTCAATAGACCAAGATTTTAAAAATTGTTTAAATTCTTGTGAATTAAATGGTGGACCATTATCTGACATAACTTGTACTGGAATACCGTGTCTGCTGAAAATTGGTTTTAATGCATTTATTAGTACTCTCGCACTTGTACAGCTAACATTAGCAATTTCAATATAGTTTGAATAATAATCTTCCAAAACAAGTATCATTTGATTTTTAAATTGTAAATAATCTACACCAATTTTTTGCCATGGGAGTTGAGGTATTTCATGTGACATAAGAGGTTCTGGTTGATTAACACTTCTGTGTGACAGACATATATCACATTTTTGTACATAATCTTGTATTTCATGTGACATTAAAGGCCAAAATACTATACCTCTTGCAGAATTTTTAGACTTTTCTATACCTTGATGACCATGATGAATTATTTTTAATATATCTGGTCTTAATATCTTCGGTATAATAATACTAGATCCTTTTAATAATAAATCTTCGACAGAATGAATTTCATGACGACAGTTCCAATAAGGTAAGACTATTTTATTCACTTTTGACTTTGTTTCAGGCCATCCTTCTTTATAGTACTTCTTTAGTACTTGTAGAGATTCATCACTCTTAGTAGCCTCTTTAAGCCATTGAAGACGTTCTGCTGAAATAGGTAAGTTTTTAACTAACATATTGACATGGACCATGACAGCTTCATCAAGTTCTTCTTCACTAGACTCAGGTAAAGCTGCACGTGACAGTGAATCAGCTATATACATTTTTGAACCAGGTTTGTATACAACTTGTAAATGATATGCTTGTATTCTTAGCATTAATCTCTGTAAACGAGTTGGTACTTCAGCTAATGGCTTTTTAAATAATGTGATTAAAGGACGATGATCTGTTTCAACAATAACTATTTTCCCATAAACATATTGATGAAAGCGAATACATCCAAAGACAATGGCATATAGCTCTTTTTCTATTTGAGCCATTCGTTTTTGACTTGACGTTAAAGTTTTAGATGCATAAGAAATAGGGTGGTTGTCCTGAAGCAACACTGCCCCGACTGCTGAGTGACTTGCATCGACGGATAAGACTACTGACTTATTGACATCATAGTGTGATAACACTGGAGCTTGACAAATAATATTTTTAAGACGTGTATAAGTAGCTTCATGACATTCATTCCATTGCCAATCACTTGACTTTTTAAGCAGTTGACGTAAAGGTTCACATTCCTCTGCCAGATTTTTAATAAATTGACCAAGATAATTTAATAAACCAAGAAATCTCTGCAAATCCTTGTGACAAATAGGAGACGGCATTTCCTTGACAGCACGAACCTTATCTGGGTCAGGCGACACTCCATCTTTAGAAAAAATATGTCCTAAATATTTAATTTGTGTGTGACCAAAATTACACTTACTTTTATTAAATTTTAAGTTGACTTCTTTTGCTTTCTCGAACACTCTTTTTAAATTATCATCATGTTCTTTTTGATCCTTGCCATAAATTAGAATATCATCCGCATATACCATGACTCCAGGTAGTACACCAAAAGTTTCTGTCATTATTCGATGAAATATTTCGGGTGCACAGTTTATTCCATAAGGTAATCTTTTAAATCTATACCGACCAAAAGGTGTATTAAATGTACACAGCATTGAACTTTCCTCGTCGAGACGTATGACCCAAAATCCACTACTAGCATCAAGAGTAGAGAAATAAGACGCACCATGAAGTCTAGATCGCACTACATCAATAGTAGGAATTGGATAATGTGATCTACATATAGCTTCATTTAAGTTTCTAGGGTCTAGACAAACTCTTAGTTGTCCATTTTTCTTTTCAACTAATAAAAGTGAACTCACCCACTGTGTCGGTTCCGTTACCCTGGTGACAACATCCAGACTTTCCATATAATCCAGTTCTTTTTTCAGTCGATCATGAAGTGAGAATGGAATTTTACGAGGAGGATCAATTTTTGGTTGAACATCTGTATTGACAGTTATATGACAAGTTCCAGGTAGACAGCCCAATCCATCAAAAAGAAAATCATACTTAGACAATAAATTCTGTAAATTAAAATGTTTATACATATTTGACTTATTATACTGACTTGACCTGTTTATACTGACAAGACTATTTAAGTTTGATTCACATGTTTGACTTATGCTATTATTATTATTCTGACTTGTGACATTATTTGTATGTGATTGGTCTACATGATACACTCTTTTAATAAAACCTAATTCTGAACATGTTTGTTTACCAATGACAGTAGGAGATGACACATTTGCAATTATAAAATTAATATTTTGTGACCTAGGTTGACTATTTATATAATAAGTACATTCTATATTTTGTTGACCTAAAATGGGTATAATAGATCCACAATATGAAGTAACTTTTTGTAAACAAGGTGAAAAATTTTCAATGACATTCAATGATTGAAACAATTTATATGACATGACATTTGCATCGCTACCAGTATCCAAAATACACTGAATATTAATATTATTGATTTTTATATCAACAGACCAATCTGAATTTATTGATGAACTAGTATTTAAATGTCCAATAAATAAATGATTAAAGTTGTTACCTTGAGAGACTTTAGTTTTATTTACTTGTACACAATGTATTTTCTTCGACTTACAAAATGCTTCATAATGTCCGATTGCACTACACTTCCTACATTTTGCATTTATCGCAGGACACTTATGTCTGTGTATTTGTCCACATCGACCACACTTATTCCTTTGTTGTGACAGTGACCTTGACATTGACATAGATTTTACAGGTAGCTGCGATGAAAACTGCTTTGATGATCTGCGACTATGATTGAAATATACATTTGCTGTATCTTTTAGCTCTGATGCTTGAGATAATGTAGATACCAATGTTTTAGATATTTCCCTTGCCTTTTCTAAGGTTAAGTTATCTTCTAGTAGAAGTTTCTCCCTTATAAAATGATACTTCTCATGTAAATTGCAAATAAATATATCCTTGACTATTCTGTCCATTAACAGTCCAAATTCACACGACTTACTCCTATTTAATAAATCTGTTATAAAATCTTCTAGGCTTTCATGTTCAGATTGTTTCCTGGTAAAGAATTTGTAACATTCATACGTTATGTTGCTTTTCGGTATAAAATATGATTCGAATTTCTTTATGACGTCTGTATATGCAACATTTTCCATGTTTAAATCAAATGTATTGAATATATCTACACTATTATCGCCCATAAAGTGTAGTAATATGGCGACTTTTCTTTCGTCCGGCTCGTCAAATATACCGCTAGCCTTCAGAAATATATTGAAAGTTTGATACCATTTCTTCCAATTATTGCTGACATTGCCTTCAAGGGACATCGGCTGTATATTTCCACCAATATTGAGGCGTGACATGATATTATGGCGTCTTGATTCGGATGATGCAATACTCGCGTGTTTGTCATCACGGGACATGTTTTAGAAAAATATTCACAAATTTGAATTCCTGATATTCTCTTTTATCTTCTGACACCATGTAACGTATTTTAGTGGATAACATACACAGATTGACTTGTATTAATATCTTTATTGTAGCTTGTAATTGTACACGACGCCGACATGACATAGATGGTAGACAATAGACAATCATAGATAATGAACATAGACAATTGTAAATGACAATTATGCCACAGACTACATACTCGTAACACTCCCTAACACTCTCATTCACTCTTTTCTCTTCTTAATTAATTAATCATAATTAGAAATATTGTCGGAACAGTAGTTAAAATAATGAAAATTTCATAAATGACCTTTTCATGACTTTTCTTTTTACTCACATGAAAGAAATTAGTATCAGAATTATTTATTTGCTTTAAATATGTTTGGAAAGTATAAGGTGTCCTGAGACAGATTGTATTTGCCCAGTATTTGTAATTGTTGTTTGCGAGATGTTTCTCTTATAATAACTCTGCGCAAAATAATTCATGCAAGAATTGACTGTTCTGCATTGCTAGCTGCTATAAGTGTTAATGTCCATTATCGATGTAGGAAATCTGCGGTCTTTGCTTTGAACGTGTATCGAAACAACACATCTTTCTATAATCCCACAGTAAGAATGTGTAGGGTCTATAATGATCTCTCTTTCAAGTTTTTGGATCTAGACATTTTTGATTCTCGTGAGACAGCATTTAAAAGGATTGTCAAGTGTTGTGTTACTCTCAAGAAATTATAAAATAATAACATTAGACTATTACTACTAATATTAGATTTAATTTTAGAGTAAGTTTATTATTGCAACATGTTCTCCTTTTTCTTCTTTTGTACATGCATATTTTGGTGAGCAACTAGATTTTAAATATAAACAATATGTATACATTTTAAATTTAATCGTGTTGTGAACTGTTTTGGTGTGTCTAATAAAATAAATAAATAAATAAATAATGAATTGCTCTGCATATAAATTTTGAGTTACATGCTGATACAATCATGTTTATTGAAAACATGTTCAGATAAAGGAAGAATGCTTATGATATACCTTTTCATAGTAGTTTTTACACAAGTTTGTGTATTTGAAAATAAGCAAGCTGTTCCTCGATACGTTACTTTTTCTATTAGTATCAATAGGCTATAGTTTAACTCGGTCACTTCTTAGATATCACGCTACGAAAGCTGGCCGCCCGCTGTCGTTTTCGTCCTACCCTCGCGCTCTCGTATAATGCACGCGCGGACTGAGTTAAACGATTAGCCTGTAGAGACTAAGGAAATCGAAAGGACCAAGATACTGAACTGTCACATAGTTATACAAATCTTTATTGTTGGAACACAAGCAAGCCACTCTGAAATATTTCACTACCCTTTTTTATATTAGTATTACTTTCACAGGCTTCAAAATATCCACCCCTTGCGTATCTGTCAAAAAATCGTCCAGAAATGATCCTCTAAACATCCATCACACCATATCGCCAATATATGATATGTTTGACGGCAAATCCTACACAAAGGCGCCGATCTCATCGGATATGGAGAATACTTACAATGTGAACGCAAAAGTTATTAACAGTGCAACTTTAGTCAAGAAAACAGCTGCTAAAAGAGATATATTAGCTCCGAAGGTTGATCCAGAGAAGAAACTAGCAGCACCAGTACAAATTCACAAACCCACTAAAACTAGAACTTCTCCTACGGATAATGGTGAGGAAGTTTTTCTTTTGTTCAAACATATACCGAATTTCGGAGCGTAAAATGAAATTGTTTAACTTCTTATCACTATGAATGTTTGATAGTTGTTGAAGTTGTAGCCCAGCGTTGAGACCGTATGACTCTTTCGAGAGAGTCAGGGGTTCAAACCCCGGGTCAATGAGTCTTCTTCTTCCTGCCCTTATCCCACTCTAAATGGGGTCGGCACAACATGTTATAAATATGTTGTCACATGATTTGGCTACGTATTTTACGACCGGCCGCCTGCCTGATATCAACTTAACTTTGTCGTATTTTACGACACCTCGGTAAGAAAGAGGGTGGTCTATTCTGCTCAACTGAATACCACACGGTGGGTCGACTTACCTTAGTCGCCTTTTACGACACCTCGGTAAGAAATGAGGGTGGTATATTCTACTTAACCGGACACCACTCGGTGGGTCGACTTACCTTAGTCGCCTTTTACGACACCTCGGTAAGAAAGAGGGTGGTCTATTCTGCTCAACCGGATGCCACACGGTGGATCGACTTACCCTAGTCGTCTTTTACGACACCTCGGTAAGAAAGAGGGTGGTCTATTCTGCTCAACCGGATGCCACACGGTGGATCGACTTACCCTAGTCGCCTTTTACGACACCTCGGTAAGAAATGAGGGTGGTCTATTCTACTCAGCCGGATACCACATAGCGTACCCCGGGTCAATGAGTATTTATATTTAAAAAAAAAGTTATATCTTGACTTATATCTTTGACTGGCCCGTTGGAGCAGTGGGTACTGACCCTACCTTAAGCTCCGCGGGTCGCGGGTTCGAATCCCACCGAGGGCCAACATTTTCTATAAATTTATTAGTTGGTCTTTGAGCCTGGGTGTATATTTGTATTTAAGTATGTATTTAAAAAAAATATATAAGTATATATTCACCAGTTGTCTGTCTACCATAACACAAGTATTAAGTTACTTACTTTGGGGACGGACGACCGTGTGTGTAAGTGTCCCATATATTTATTTATTTATTTATATTTATCTGTAATTGTTAATTTTCATTTATCACACGTCTTACGGTAAAGCAACCTGAACATCTCTAGAGAAATTTTGGGGATATGTGTAACTTACCAACAATCATTGGAGCAGCGTGGTCGGTTTTAGCTAAATGGCCTAAATTGGTAAAAGGCCTATGCTCAGTTGTGAGATAGTAACAGGCCGTTACATTATAGCTAAGTTCTACATTATCAAGACTTTACTTCGCTTAGCGGCGTTCCATAATACAAACAAAATAATGAATTGTTTTGCTGTAATCCACGATTCTACGAAATCTATGTAATGGTAAAAAGAGTGTTGTTTTGTCCGTTTTCATACCTTTTCTATTACCATAACAAATCAAACCAGCGTTAGAAAATCTGATATGTATGACTTGAAAATTTGGATCGTGGATTCGATTCCCGCCGAGGGCCAACATTTTCTATGAATGAATTTGTTGGCCGTTGAGCCTGGGCGTATATTTGTATTTAAGTATGTATTTAAAAAAATATATATAAGTATATATTTATCAGTTTTCTGTCTACCGTAATACAAGTATTAAAATATTTACTTTGGTGACGGACGACCGTGTGTGTAAGTGTCCCATATATTTATTTATTATTATATCTTCCTGTCCTTATCCAACTCTAAGTGGGGTCGGCACAACATGTTTTTCTCTTCCATTCTGTCCTATTGTTCGTCAACTCTGGCGCCACTCCTTTAATATGCATATCATACTTCACACAATCCAATCATCTCTTTTTAGGCCTCCTCTAGGCACATATCCATCCACATTCAAATTTAACACACAAATTTAGATTTAATATTTATTTAAAATTAAATAAATCCGTGGGTGTTGAACCAATTTTCGTGTTAAAGAATGGAAAAGGATTTCTGTAACGCGTTCCCTTTGTTTTATTTATATAAACGTATAATTTTAGGGTTAAGTATAAATGTGGATGGATGTATGGCTAGGGGGAGGCCGAAAAAAAGAAGTGTGAAAAATGATATGCATGGTAAAGGAGTGGCACCAGAGTTGACGAATGATAGAGGAGAATGGAAGAAGAAGACATATTGTCCCGACCCCACTTAGAGTGGGATAAGGGTAAGAGAATGATGATGATGAATAGTATAATTTTAGGGATCTACAACCCTATGCCTCCACCACAGTTGGGCCCAAGAAAGACAGCGCTTCCGACTTCAAAGCTAAGGCAGTATAGTTCACATAAAGAACTAAATAGGATACCTGGTGAGTTTTGCGATCATGCTAACACTATTGCAAAGATATTTATAAAAGCTTTCGTTTTAGAAAAAGTAATAATAAAATTATTTTGCTATAATCCACGAAGAAGTAAAATAGAAAATATATATAATGCTAAATGTAAGTGGACAATCGGTTATCATACCTGATACATGCAGGATTCGTAAAAAGTGTACACTTGTTCGCATGCAAAATAAAATAAAGGGTGGGGTTGAACCGATTACTATTTAACTAAGCATATTTGGGTATTGCTTCGCTTTGCGATTTTGGTCGTGGAGTCTATCTTAGGAGATAGATTCCACGACCAAAATCGCATCATCATCATCATCAACCGAAGCATCATTAGGATGATGCTTCGGTTGCGGGGCGTAACGATTGTTGAGTTTGTGATAGTGAACGTATGTAGTGCTTGTGTATCGTGGTGGCGGTGGTAGAGGTTTGTGCATGTGTTTTTACGAATCCTGCATGTATCAGGTATGATAACCGATTGTCCACTTACATTTAGCATTATATATATTTTCTATTTTACTTCTTCGTGGATTATAGCAAAATAATTTTATTATTACTTTTGTATTATAGATCTCCGCAAAGTAACGGCTAATTCTATAAATTACTTTCGTTTTAGGTTAAGGCTACTTTAAACAGGTTTAATTTATTATTAAATACAGCTCATGTGGTAGTCCAGCGGTAACACCGTGCGCCTCCTTCGAGGAGGTCTTGAGTTCAAAGCCCGAGCAGGCACCAATGAGTTTTCTAGTAAAAATAATGTGTCTAATTGATAATTGCAATTTATCACACGCTTTTCGGTGAAGGATAACATAGAGAGGTAATCTGCATATCTCTAGAGAATTCTGGGGATATGTGTAACCTAGGTAAGCGATGATGCAGTGCTAAGGTGGAACGCGCATGCCTATAAGATACTACTACTAGTAATCAATATTTACGTCTTCTATGAAAAAAATGTATTGTTAGTTTCGTGGAGAACACTACAAATGTATAAACATAAGTTTTACATAAAAATATCGCCCTAGCTGAAAAATTAAGTCACATTCCTTATGTGTATACATGGGACATATATGTAAAGCATCATAATTGTGGGTAATTATCGTTTTTAGGGAATGCGCCCCCAACAGCAGCCCGCGTGTTAGCAGGGCGGACGATGGTCAGGAGGGGGGTGTATGCTTCCAACCCGGCTCTCAGTCCCACAGCACCCACACCACCCACCAACCCAATCCTAACCATACCACAACGACGAGATTCTTACACTATCTCTCCACAACAGGTACGTACGGTCCACTGAATATATAGAATACAAAAGTATCCTTTTTTTTATATGAGGAAACTTATTTATTATTTATGTACCAACAGTTAATATATAAAAATTAAATTAAAATAAAGTATACATAGGAAAGCTTATCGCTATAAGCAATCTCTTCCACCAGCCCTAAGAGTATTGGGAAAGATAATGAGTTGTGGTAAAGGTACAAGTAGATATAATATAATAATATTAAACATATAGATTATATATATTTATACACACATAAATACACACAGAAACTTCATGGGTAATAACTACTATCAAGGGTGGCGAAAGCAATTATGCCGTACTCCTACCATCTAAAACCTAATGGTGTTCCTTGCTTGGTGACGAGGATACAGGAATACATCAAATCTTTAATATTTAAATGAGTTAATCTTGTTTGTATATACATATATATTTTTTCGGAATCTCTGAAACGGCTCCAACGATTTTTCTATAATTCAGCAGATTTTAGGGGAGAAAAATCGATCTAGCTAGGTTTCATGTAAAAAAAATCATTTTATCATATATACAGTCAAATATATATTGATTATCAAATTTGCATCGAAGAAGACGAAATCCCAGATTTAAGATTCAGCCAGTCATAGCTTCTAGCCGATGGCAATACGATTATAGTTTCCATTTTACTTATATTTCGTTACAGAGAGATTTAGAACAAGAAAGAACAGAAAGGCCGACGTTGACCAATCCACCAGCGCTCATCCGTCAAGGGACAGAGACGTTGCGAAAAGAGAGACCTCAGAGTCAACTTGTAGCACCGAAAGACGTAAGTGATAACTATATACAAATCTATGCACGAGGGTTTGTGGTTTTGGAGGAAAAAACACTTGGGGATTTTTTCAAAAAAAATATTTTAGTTTTTCAATTCAATTTACAGTACTTATAATCACAAAGCAGATTCGAAATCCAATAACGTAGTTGAGGTCAATATTGCATCAATTGTTTCGCTCGCAGAGTTCTTTACTAAATCCTTGAGTCGCGAGATGTGTATGTTTATATAGCAAACTAATCGATCCAGAAAGTTCTATTTCATCATAAATTCCAAGTCATTTTTTAAGAAATCAGAGAGTAATTAGTACGTAAGTAGCAATCACGTCAAGCGAATTTGAATACTATGTTTTAAGAATTACTATTTTGTAATAATATTATATAAAAATGTTTAAAATGTTTGTTTGTTTTTCTTTTACATCCAAACGTGGTAATGAATCTGTGTATTTAAATCTGTGTAAAAGTCTTAGAATTATATTCAAACCAGTTATTAACTTTTAAAGAATTTTACGGCATTCTCATATTCAAGGGAGATCGTATAGTTAGTCATTACTAATTACATGTGTTTATTTTATTATGGTGTTGGTATTACTTTAAATTTTATTAATAAAATTAATTAATGTCATACATCTGTGACTAATATTCATTGTCATTGTGTTAATTAATATTTTAATCATTTATGTTTGTGTTGTCCATGAAAACGGCTCATAGCATAGTTTTGAATTCGATTTTGTTATCAATGTTTTATCGAGTATCAATCATGTATACCAAGGGTTAGGCTTTCGGTTATGTCATCTCTTTCTTACTCATTAATATGAAAGAGACAAAGCTACCAGTATTTTAAATTTCGAATACTTTGTAGTGTTTTCGAAACTATTATAGAGGAAATAGTAGATTTTAAACTTTCGCGATTCATACTGATTATTATATAAACATACGGGTCACATCGCGTTATAATAGATCTATTATAACGCGATGTGACCCGTATGTTTATATAATAATCATTATAGAGGAAATAAATATATTTTTGTTTTTAATTATTAGAAGCGTTAAATATTGGATCCTACTTTGTTTTACTATAATATTAAAAACAATATAAAATAAGCTCGGAATGTCGCGTTGCCATGAAAATTCTGTTCGAATTAGGTTATAACAGATTTATGTATGTCTATGATTCGTTACTCTTTGGTTGCCAATTGTCAATATGCTATGTGCCGTATTCCCCGGTGATACGGTCGTATTTTGTGAAGCTGCGACTGAGCGCTGTTGCGGCCTACGGCGTCCCGGTGTCCTTGCGGAATCATCAGGTGCCTGTGAGTCCATCAATAATAACTATAATTAATATTCGCTTACTAATACTTACACGTGCATAGTTTAGTTTGTAATTTTTACACAGACAATATACACATATTGTAAACGGTTAAACTGATTGCACATGCCCACACGCCATACTTTTACTCTCAAAGACAAACTCTCAAATTTTGTTACTCTCATACATACGCACATACACACACTTCAAACTCTCCCGACGCACAATTTTGATTCATATATATATATATATATATATATATATATATATATATATATATATATATATTTATATATATATATTTATATATTTATATATATATATATATTTATATATATATATATATATATATATATATATATATATATATATATATATATATATATGTGTGTGTATATATATATATATATATATATATATATCCTCCTGCGCTTATCCCACTCTAAGTGGGGTCGGCACAACATATCGCACCTTTAATCAAAAAAAGAAACAACTCAAAAATTGCCAGTTTGGAGTTTACAATTTAAAACTTTATAACGTAACCCCAAGAATAGATCTGCTTCGACAACCATACGATTCCGATTTATATGAATGAAATAAACGACAGTTTCGCTCTTTTTGACAAATTCGTGTGAACTGTTTGATAACACTAAAGGGAAAGATTCAGACATGTTCCAGCAGTAGTGAAAGTAAGGAGATTCTAGGGCGATATAAAACCTAATAACTCTTTATATTACTAAAGAGTGAGTCTAATTTCTTGTTTTTATTATTGATAAAAAGATATCATTCAGACTTATTTCACTATATTACTAAAATTATGCCACGGAATTGCGGAATAATTCTATTTATGCTTCTTTATTTAAAAAAATATTATAAGTTGTTTGAAAGAATCGGAGTACCTTCAGTTTATTATTAAAAGGTTATTAGATAGATGTATATCAATTATTTTTATTACGGTTTAAGAATAATAAAAAAAAACTAAAAGAAGTGTAATATTTTAAGTTATTTCCTTTTACAATGAAATAAAACATCCCCGTAACTACTTTAGTCTTATTAAAAAAGTTTTCTAACCAGATTAAATACATTTGTTTTCCATGATGAGGTCGTGGTGAGCATGTCGAATTTTTAATTTAATTGTACTGACTTCCATTAGTCAAAATCGAAATGGAGAGGCTAAAGAATGTGACTCCATTACCCTAACAGCAGCTGTGTTTAACAATAAAATCGCAGATGAAAATATACCAAATAAGTATATTAAGTAAGTAAGATTAAGTTGAAGACTGTAATAACGTTTTCAACTTAAATTGATTTCCTTCACGATTAATTTCCTATTTTTTATTTAATTCCAATTCTGTAAAACATAAGTTTATGTAAAACAAGCCTCATGCCTTATGATGACAGTGACGATTCCTTCATCCATGAGAATAATGATATCGTACAAAATAAAATAGCTAATATGGAACTTTACGGCACGTCAACGATACTTCTTCTAGTCTATCGTCTTCACGCCCATACACGTCTAGTACGTCTCTTGATTCTGATAGGTCAACATCTTCTATGTTGACTCGCCCGTTGGTGCAGTGGGTAGTGACCCTTGGAAATCTTCAAAAAGATACCGGAACTCTTAGGGGTGAGATCTGGTTATGTGGAATTTCTATCCACTAAAACCCCCTCGATGGACAGCCTCCGCACTAGCAGAGAGGCCCCGGGATCTCTACGAACTGCACCGAGGTCTCTCTAGTGCCGTGCACATCGTGCTCCACAAAATATAGTACGGAGCTTGTGTAACAAACTCCGTTTCCTCTCGGGGTCGAAAGGAACGACCACAGCCCCCACTATGACCGATCGTGACCCCAGAGGTCCCATTGGCCGGGACTATCAATTAGGGCGGTTTTACGGCCCCTTCGTCTCTGCCTGCGAGAAGGATCAGCCCTTTCGCGGTTACGCTCGGCAGTCTCCTTCCTGACCATGATGGTTTCACAAAAGGAGACTACGGCTTTCCAATCTCTTTCACTTCTCAACATGGCAGAGACTACCGCCTTTAGAGAAAGTGGGTAGTGACCCTGCCGTCAGTTTCGCGGGACGCGGGTCCGATTCCCGCCGAGGGCCAACAATTTCTATAAATGAGTTTGTTGGTCTTCGAGTCTGCGTGTATATTTGTATTTAAGTATGTATTTGAAAAAACATAAGTATAATATGTTCGCTAGTTGTCTCTCACCCATAACACAAGTAGTAAGTTACTTACTTTGGGGACGGACGACCGCGTGTGTAAGTGTTCCATATATTTATTTATTCATTATTCAATTTATTAATTCCAAGAAAACTGCTCAACATTGTCAGTAATTTTCTAAGGAACGAAGAAGAATTTTGCGATTAAGGAACCTGATAACGACCAAAGTCTTGAAAATGAATCTCAGCCTAAGGTTTCGGTTAGTCATCTCTTTAGAGACAAGATAAAGTCTAGCTGCGCCAATCAACCTATCAATAGTTCACCCACTTTTACCAAAAAAAGCGATTTCGGGCAAATTGACGACGATTTGACATTAATTAATTATGACAACCTGTCAAATGCAGTCAGCTACGCACCAAGCTGCAACGAATAACTTATAACCAATCAATTTGTAATTATTTTTTGTTGAAAAGATTTTCCGCCGAGTTTCTTGATGGTTTCTTCTCGGTAGAAACAAACTTCCGAATCAGTGGTAGCAAGTAAACAGTTTATTTGAATAAAGAATATTTTGAATTTGAAAATGACAGTAGGTAAGAACTATATTTTTTTACATTGAAAGTACGAATAAACGTGTATATTATTGTAAATTTTTGTTCCTTACCCAAGAAATATCCAATTCTTATTCTCAAGGTTTGTAAAAATCCGAGATACGTACAAATATTTTTGTAATAAAGTTATATAATTTAAAATAAAACGAATTAAACTGGATTGAGATTCCACATCTGAATAATTTTTCTCTAATAAACTGCTTCTTTAAGTTTTCTGACGGAAAATTATTTGAAATAAAATCGAATTATTAATCATAAACTGAAGTAAGTACGAACTTATATTTTTAATGTCATAATTTAATAATTTATAATCCATAAATTATACTTTTTATTCTATCTGACAAAGGCTAGTACACTAAACTATAATTTGGAACTATACATCATCTTCTTATATAGATATTTTATTTATTATTCATTTTTAAAGACCACGCCGGAAAAGTGTAAAACTTTAAACGCCCATTCCCAAAAAATTGAAATTTGGAGATATTTCTTATTTGATTAAGCGTGCGATATTATATACATGCTGTAACATGATTTGGCTGCGTTTTTGCGACCGGCCGCCTGCCTGACGTCAATTTACCTTAGTCGTATTTTACGACACCTCGGTAAGAAGGGGGTTGGTAAATTCTACTAAACCGGATACCACACGGTGGGTCAACTTACCTTAGTCGCCTTTTACGAGACCTCGGTAAGAATCGAGGGTGGTCTATTCTATTCAGCCGGATACCACACGGCGGGTCGACTTACCTTAGTCGTCTTTTACGACACCTCGGTGCCTATATTTTACGGCTATAATATTTTAGTATTTTTAATTAATACAAGCATTGTTTTCCCGCCAAACTTTATATACAAATAGATATTTTTTAATATATATTGTTAGCCCTAACTGAACACATTCACTATCTAAATCTAAACCATCGGTTCGTCCCATAATCGTAACTCTATTAAAAGATGAACTTTACGAGAAAATAGCAAAAAAAAGTATTTATCATGTTCCAGCCACCTACGACTAGGCCTTACTCGATAGCTGGAACATCACAATTGCGGGTGACGAGGCCGACGTCTGTGCCACTACAAAAATCTGCATCAGGTAAAACTATTAACATATAAGCTTTTAAATAATTTATAGAATTAGGCGTTACTTTGCGGAGATCCATAAAACAAAAGTTATAACAAAATTATTTTGCTATAATCTACGATGAAGTAAAATAGATAATATATATAATGTTAAATGTAGAGTGAACAATCTGATACATGCAGGATTCGTAAAAACACATGTACAAACCTCCACCACCGCCACCGCAATACACAAGCCATACACGTTCACAATCACGGATTATAGCAAAATAATTTTACTATTACTTTTGTATGCGCGAATAATGAAAAAATTTTTGTATTACAAAAAAGAGCCATTCGTGGTATTTACAAATTAAACCTGCGTGATTCCCTGCGAGAGAAGTTTAAGGAAATAGGTTTTCTTCACAGTATATTTTAAGCAAATTAGTTTTCGTACATAAAAATATAAAGAATTAAAAAACCTATAGGTGATGTGTATAAGAGGCAAAGTAGGAACCGACATAAGCTTGCGGCTCCTGCTTTGCGCCTTGCAAAAGTACGTAAATCGTTTGTGGGTCTGGGTATAAGATTCTATAATAAAATTCTATAATCAATTTTAGCTTTGCCATTACATCAGTTAAAAACACTGTTAAAAAGAGGCTGATCCAAAAAGCCTACTATACTGTTGAGGATTGGAATATAAGAATGTGTGGATATAGCTCGCTTAGACCCTGTACAAGACAGTAATTACTAAATGTAACTAGTCATAAGAATTATATTTTTAAAAGAGCAACCTTCGAGTTTCTTGCTGGCTCTTCTTGGTAGGAACAGCTTTCCGAACCAGCGGTAGAGTTGACGATTCAAAAGCACTTGTTTACAAGTTTATTTGAATAAAGAATATTTTGAATATGAATATGTATGATGCTTCTCCGCTCGCCCGTCATATTCGGTGACGCTATAAAAGTCGTTAAGGCTAACAGCACACAACAGCACAAAAACAACATATAAAATTATACCGTATCAATATGAAGTACCTGGGTGACTGAGCCTTGCTCGCTAATTTTTTAAAAGATATAAAAATAAAGACAATAAAAAAATTAATAAAAGCGCCGGATATGGGAATCGGACCTATATTTCGAACCTTTTTTGGTTCCAGCGTTTTCATTAGGCTGTCTCAGCTTTGCATTTTGCTTTGCTCAAATTATGAGTTGCTATCTATTCCTATTTTAGTAGTTTTTATAGTGCCCAGATTTTTTTAAATAGATAGCTAGATCGATTTATCTTCCCAAAATTCTGAAAAATCGTTGAAGCCGTTTCCGAGATTCAGAAAATGTATTATTTATATACATACAAGATTAACTCATTTAAATATTAAATATATGAGCCGTTGGCGTGTTTCTAAATATAATTGGTTGGTTCTTCCAACGCTCAACGCAACTTGCAACGCATGCATAATCCTTAATATTTAAAATCTAGTATATATATTTTCTGAATCTCAGGAAGGCTCCAATAATTATCATTAAATTCAGCATATGGATTTTGGGGAGGAAAAATTGATCTAGCTAGGTTTCATTTAAAAAAAAAGGCTTTTTATCCGTTTTCGGGCACTGAAAGAATGTCGAAATGTAGAATAAAACGCAAATGATATTTGAGCTGTCAATCATAAAGTTGTCATAGCTTCAAGCTATCTATTATATAATTGACAACTTTATAATTGAATCCCACCTGCCCAATTCTTTTTTCAATTCTTTTTTAGGTTTCATGTTTTTTTTTATATCTTAAAAAATCCAAGTACTCTTAATTAAATAGCTTTAAAAAAATCCATTCTTAATTTTATTTGTTAAGTCGAGCAGCCGAGACCTTCGACGGGCGCTGAGCGTATGTCTGCGCTTCCTCGACCCTCCAGACTGCCCGCGCCGCGGAGAGGCCTAAGGTATATATTTTTTTATAATTACTAACATTGTTTATACCATATTCCTTAAATTTTGATTAATAATTAAATTAAATATTGATTAATTAATAATCATAATTTCCTATTATTCAATTTTATTATACAAATATAATTGCAACACAATATCTAATGTAAGGAGTATAAAAATAAAATATCTATAGTATAATATTTCCGAGAAGAATAAGAAGACTTATAAAGATCTCATGAGTAAGGGCCCCGTATGGACTTGAAACTAAACTAGGGATGTGACAAAATAATCATTTTTTTTACATTAAAAATCGATTTTTTTAATTATCCTCTTTTTCTCTTTTTTATCCTTTTTTTATTAAAAAAAAAATTAGATATGCATTGTTAAACGAAGCTTTTTTTTAAATTTTCTTTAAAAATAGATTTAATTTAAAGACATTCCTACTTGAAACTAGTCAAGCTTACATACTATTACTATACATACGTACAAACCGGTTTCTATACATAAGCTAAGATCATATCTAATTTATAGAATTAGGCATTACTTTGCGGAGATCCATAATACAAATGAATAATAAAATTATTGTGCTATAATCCGCGATGAAAGCGCGATAATAATAAAATAATTTTAATATTAATTTTGTAAAATCATATCTGCTAATTTTTGCAGTTAAGACATACCAATACTGAAACCTTATTTATTTATACCTTACTTCTTCTTTCTTCTTTCTTCCAGACCTCCATCAGTCTACTCAGTTGCTCCTCCCGGCGACACGGAGCAATACTGACCCACGTTTTGTTGTGCCAATTTCTTGGGCCTTTAGCCCTTGTATTATTATACATAATGAACTAAATCTAGAGTTAATAATACTAAATTACTACGACTGATTAACGAAATTCGGTGTATCTTTATCGAAGTTTTTACCGCTTTCGTATACATTAATGTACAGGTAGTGAAATTTAAACAAATGTTTCCAATATTGTTGCTAAGTTGCTACCGTTTGAGATTAAAAATTTAAATATTAAATTGAGGGTAATACAATATTCAGGGCCTGTTTCACAAGTTACCAATAACCTGACAGTTAGCTTATTCGGAACATATCTGACGCATGTCTCGGAATTTTGCGTTTCTCAGGTTTCTGATAGGCTTATTCAGCACTTAAAGTCCCTAATAAGTTAACAGGTAGATCATGTGGCTGTTATTTTGTAATCCGCTGTATAGCAAATACCTTATTTATAATGGCCGCGACTTTTTTTTTAATTTTTCACTCTTTAGAGTCTCTTTTTAGAGACATTTATCTGCTACTTACTTATTTGTCGTTTAATCATCCGACACTTTATCAGTAACTTTTGAAACGGGCCCTAACATAACTATGTTGTGGTACTATCATTATAGAGTTATTTATACTAGAGTAGGAGAGCTATACAGAGGTATCTAACAGAGTGTCACAATCTATATTTATTATAAAACAAAGTCCTCAAAAGCTGTCTGTATGTGATTTTTTCAAAATCTACTGAACATATTTATGTACAGTTTTTATAAATATGAAGTTCAATTCTTCCGAAAGGCTTAGGTAAATAGTACATTTAATAGTAAACCAACAGAGATACACTAAAGTAATGTACTAGAGGATTTTAGATCCACAACAATACTACAAAAAAGTCCGCGACAGCATGTCTTTATCTCTTATGGTTAACTCACAATAATTACTTTGAGAAAATATAGTTCGAGAAAAAATTTGTGACAGACTGATTTACACGCAAACGAAGTCGTTGGCACAGCTAGTATATAAAAAAGAGTAAAAATTAGGCTCATATCTTTGTCTTTGTCTAATTACACATAAAAAAGAGAGACAGATTTTCGACATATGTAAATCCGTTACTCTAGTATCATAACTCTATGACCATCATTTATGTAATTCGTTAGACATATCTACAATAAACAAATATAAATTATAAAAATTACTGTACTTGTTACCCGAAATTAAATGATTAATAATTAATCTGTAGTAACAATATTGTTAATGTTCTTTTTTATGTTTTAGTAACAATTGATTAATTAATTTTTTATATTATTCTTCTAACTTCTAGAATAGTTTTTGTATGAAAATTTTAAATTGACGAGTGTCAAGTATTGAGAACATTATTTAAAATATTTATAAACGTAAATATTTATCTAAGGGATGTAACGACTGATGTATCGACAATTCTTTCTTTTTATATTGGCTATTTTAATGCCACATATATATTACGACACTAATAGTAGTAGCAATTGTGAAATTATTATTTCATACATTAAATATGTAATATTGTTATATTTTTGAATGTTTTTTAAACGAAACTTAAAAAGTATTAAAAGTTATCTGCAACTTTTTGAATATATACAATCAAAAAATATTTATGTATTTTCGCAAATTAAATTTACTTTTTGTATCCAAAAATATTTTTACATTTATTTATATTAATATTTTACCTATTTTAATACTGTTAATACTGTCATATCTTGTTAAGTTTCATAAAAATTTATAATCCATTTAACTTATTTAGTCACATTTACTGCAGCATTTTATCGATGTCGTTAAATTTTCTATTATTAAGCTATGATTGAATATTATGATAAAATTTTCGATATCATGTCTGTTACATCCCTAATATCATGCTTTCATGTAAATTGCAAATTTTCATAATATAAATTAGAATATTCTACTTACCTACTAATATTTGTTTTGTTGGCACAAGTAAATAAATAAATACAAGATAATAGTTTTATGTATAATTATTAGAACAGTTGTTCTCAAAAAAAATTATCGCGTACCCCTAAGATTCATATAATTATAAATTATGTCGTTAAAAATATAAAAGACATTTTGGTAGTTTACGTAAAATTGTAAAATATTTGAAATAGGGATAATCCAATTATGTACTCTATCTCCCAGTTGAAATTTGAAACATTGAAACATTACTTATAAAATTTTTTATTTTCAAAAAAGACCAAAAGATTCTTGTCGCATTTGATTACGCGTTTTGAATTAATTTGAATTAAAAATGAGACAAATTTCCATGTAAGCTTGTTAAATATTTCTTATAAATATTAATAACAAAAATATATGTAAAATTGAATGGTTTATATTTTTGAATTATTGAATTCACTTTGTGATTAATATTTGGAAAAATATATCTACTGTGAGAAAATTCGTGGGAAATCTTCAAAAAACGACAAAAAACCCTCAATTTGAATATTTGTATTGTATTAAAGCAGTTTTTCTTACCCTTTTTCAGAATGGGATTACTAAATAGTGTGACTGTGGACACAACGATTTCGCGATCATCTATTCCCATATTAGTTGTTTTTTCCAGTTAAGCTTTGTTTAACAATTATTGCTCTAGGGAACACCAAATAAATATCGCATTAGCACCGATGTTATCTAACAATAGCAACAACCGAAGATTAAACAAATAAATTAACCTCCATTAAACAAATAAATTAACCCCCATTTAACAAATAAATTAACGTTAAACAAATAAATTAACCCCCGTTAAATAAATAAATTAACCCCCGTTAAACAAATAAGTTAACCCCCATTAAAGAAATAAATTAACCCCCATTAAATAAATAAATTAACTCTCATTAAGCAAATAAATTAACCCCCATTAAGCCAATAAATTTGCTATCCTAGGGGTACGCGTAATGCCCTTTGAGGACCACTGAATTAAATGACAATATGTGATTTGGCGTAAAGCAATAAAAAAGTTCCTGATTTTATTGCACGATATCAATATAACAATAATATTTATAGGTTTTTTTGCATTGACATTATTTTGATATTTTTTTATACTCTTAATAAATATAATTTGACATTCAAAATTTTTTTCACTAAAAATTTTGTTATCGTCCTTAGATCGAGGGAGGAAATTCACTTTTCGGTGGGTGAAAAGTTTCCAATTTCAACCTCGTATTTATGTATTCTAGTGACGCTCTCTTTTGCATTCATTTTTTATTCAAAATTGCATCAAAATGGTTTGGTGCAAAGGCATACAAACTAAGATATTATTTCTGTGTTTTATACAAATTTTAGCGGTTAGTAACGATCGACCATTACGAAGTTAATTTATTTTATTCAGTTTAAGACAATTTTGCATTTCGTTTTGAGATTTTATTCATATAGGGGTGTGTAAATGTATTATTGCTTTAGATGTAAAATTTTATTATACAAAATATATCTTTGGAGAGCGAATTTCTATTAGGTGAACATTGGATTGTACAAATAACAAACAAAAATGTAAATGGTTTTAAGTGCATGATGCACAGTATAACTTTTAGCGGAGTTTCAGAGATGTAATACAGACGTCTTGTCAGTATATATATTTATATATATATATCGCCCAGTCCGAAGGATAAAGTCACATTTCCATATCCATTTCCAGTCATGCTTAAACATGGGACGTGTAACTTCCTTTTTCGGATAGGGTGATATATCGGACTCAGCTTTCTATAAAATGTTCTAGCTCTCACACTCGTATGTCGTTAAATTCTTTCTGTCAAATTTTGGAGGCTCTTATTCCACAACTATAACGTACTCATTATTCAAATATGTTGAAATTTCAAGTAATCTCTAAATAGTCAGTTCGTCACCACTGTAGCCGCTCTGCCGAAACATCGAATCTTATACAAAGGTAACACAAGATTATCGCGATGTGACCCGTTTGTTTATATAATAATAAGTATAAATATCAATCTCTGAATGCTTAATATTGGGACATTATCTTTAAAAACTCAGGAACTGTGAGTTATAATCAACAATATACTAAGATACATTTACTAAATCTGCTTTATACGCTAACCCTTTATATCCGTACTATGCGTGAATAACTTGACAAATCCAAAACGCACACTTTCAGGACAGCCATAAATAGGTTGCGTTCAGTATACATTTAAGAGAGTTATTTAATTATTCACAAGTTTGTAAGTGCTGTAAAAAAGACTGTATAAATTAGGCAATTCTAATGTTATGATTACACATTTATTTATTTATTTATGTACCCTAAAAATGTTGGAAAAAAACATTATTGGTAAAAAAAGTGTACAAAGGTCAACTTATCCAGCTAACTTACGAAGTGAGACAATTTATACTTAAGAAAAAGTTGGTACACAAATTTCAAACATTATGAATTAAAATTACCTACTAATAATTTCCTAATTTAACAATAAAAATAAAAGAAATATATAATAAATATATATATACATACACACTATATATAGGTAATACAAAATATAATATATAAATGTCAACATAAAAAAGGAAGTAAGTTGACTTATCAACATATTCACGCTTGATACGGATATATGAATAGAAAATAGGATGGTACTTAGACCATTCTGAATTTATTCAAATTAAATTCCGATTATTTTTGCATAATACACTTATATGGTTTATAACCCTATTTACCTTTAGTCGTTGATTGTAATAAAATTTATCCTACCGTTCATGAAGCTTTTTATAATGTTATTTAAATTATATACACGCACAAGACACGACTAAATTTTCAACGATATATTCAAAGTTTGTATGTTTAAATAATAAAGTGAATATATTTAAGTTACTCGTTTAGTTGAGTACAAAACTGTTTATATGTATACTAATAAATTATTCATGTATATTCTGTAAAGTTTGTTATAACTGTACTTTTAAATCTTTATAAGTAGCAGCTTAGAATACAGATATAACCAGAAACCGTGAACTGTAAAAGCTATTTCGCACACTTAGTATTAAAGTGATGGGTCACTTTAATACTATTCAAAAAGTTTTGAAAATTACAATAAAGCGTAGCGTAGCGCCTTCAAAACTCGTGCGTGGTAAAGACTCATAACTTAAAAGAACAAAAGAACACTAGTATTTTTAATAATTCGAAACCATCGAAGCCATTGAAATAGGGATTAGAATATATCGAATTCAATTGAGCCTAATTTTGTATAAGGTCACTTTAATACTATATACTACCAGAGAGTGCTTTTGGTTTATGTGTGACATATTACTTACCAGCTATAAGCGTTACTTCTGGCACGTCAAATGTTAAAATACCTTGAATTCTGTCTGTGTTTACCTTTTCCCAAAAACATATCAGGATTTTTTTCTATATTTTAGCCCGTTTTGAAACACTATTGTACCAAATTTCACCAATATTGCTCCCAAAAAAGCCGTGATAGCGTAACAGATAGACAGACTTTCTGTTTTACAATATTAGTAAACCTAAATAAAAGTGACCAAATATTAAGAAAGAAATAGGTGACAATTTTATAATTAACTCAATTTTGATTAAAAATTTCTATATCATATATTATCTGTACAATAAAAATGACAATCTACTACCAACATTATATGATAGTTGCATGGGAGAAGCCTTATTTTAGGATTTCCAAGGATTCATCAAGATTTAATCTATCGTAACTTAATTTATTCTTAGCTATAAAACGATATGTAATATAAAAAATTAAATACACAATACACATTTCAATAATTAAGAGAACATTAAGTTCGTCCTGTTTCTGATATAATCTGTATTCTAAGTGCAATCGCCTACCGCTTTCCTAATATAGATAAAAATTATATACATATCGTTATAACAGATTTGTCTTATTCGGCTTCTAATAACGCAAATTTAAAATATATTCTAACATTGCACCAATATTTGTATGTTACAACCGGTAATGTGGTAAAATAAATTCGGTTTCAAATACTACGCATTAACGATGTTGGTGCTACATTTCTTCAAAACATAAAAGATGAATCAAAATCTTCGGTATAACTCTTTGCCCAATCATTTCTTCAATAATGGCGCAATCCTTAACATTTTCCGATTTTACTTTGTCCAAAGGTTTCTTCCTTGTACAAGAAAAATGCAAAATAGAATTCCTTTCTGTGCACTTAGAAAACTCAATATATATCTTCTATATGTGCCGCTCCAACTAGTGAAAGTTGGCAGTCAGCTCTGCCTATACCTTTCTATTCTTGGCCAGATGGAAGAAATCAGGAGCGCTTTTAATTCCCGCCCATTTCCGGATGTTTCGCAACCAATATTTCCTTCTAAGACCATATCTCCTATTCTCAGCAACTTTTCCTATCATTATCTTTTGCAATACCCCGTGTTGCCTGAGTATGAGGCCCAAGTAGGCAACTTTATGTTTTTTTAATGATTGGGAAATGTTTGCGTTGAAATTTGATATAGCTTTAAAAGGCCCATAAATTCCTTAAACTTTAGCTACTATGGTTGAGCTATTTCGGTGTTACATATATCCTTAACTGGCCAAGAAAAAGCAAATCTGCTTTGATATTATTACATTAGCCGGTTGCATATACAAATATGTACAGTATAATTAATTCAATTACACACATTCACTTGTTGCACTTTGCGGTCGCTGTATATTTTGTATAGGATAGTTATCTATTGTTGTATACAGGGAAAAAGTTTGTATCACCTTGACTAAATATTAAAGAAATAAATTCCTATGGTTGTTTTTTCATAAAGGTTTTATTTACACTATATATACAAAATTTATTTTGCGCTTTGAGATCTAATGTGCCCATTATCCAGGGCGGGTTTCTGTATTGATTCATTCTTTCATTGCCTTTTTATATTTCGCATTGAAAAGTAAAATAACAGCTTATTATTTATTTATTTATTTATTTAGAATCTTTGTTACAATGTGCATCATTCACGAATAATTATCTATCAAAATCCAAATTTATTGTTTATATCAACTGATTAAGGCGCGAGAGGGTCCTAAGACTTTTATGGGAAGCATATTTACCTTAGACTCATGATAAAAATACTTATAATAGCCCTAACATCTGAATTTTTGACCAGTATTTATTATACATAGTTTTTTTTTAAACATATGCATAACAAAGTACGTCTTTTATATTAGATATTCAGTATTTTTATTGCATAAAAGCACATCCTTGTAAATACTCCACGATTACTTGATTTACTCTCACATGATAGTCAACAATTCGTCAAACATGACTTATATTTATAGGATTTTTGATACAAGTTATGTATAGCACTATAATAGTTAGTATCATACCTAATTGATATTGGGTTGGATTGAGTCGCGAGAAAATTTGATCCATGGTTCTTGCTAATTAGTTACTTTTAAAAAAAGTTGTAAATGATCGTCTATTCCGTCAAACCTTTATTTTTAGTTAGGTCTAATCATACTTTTGTGTTATGTTTTAGAAATTAATAAAATTGCGTTTTGTTGCGTAGTTGGTATGAGTTTCGAGTTTTATTTATATCTAATTATAATAACCATTCCTGTTACAGAAGTCAAACAATACCTTAAACGCTTGACAAAGTTTAATCTTTGGGTAATAAGCTGTTACTTTACTTTTACTATCAATTTATTTATATAAACATTAAGATTAAAGAAAATCCGCGTGTCGCCGACATCTATTACCTTTGCCATAGAAATTTATCTGTTATATTAACTCAAACAACGCCTGGAGCGTATATTGATGATATTTGAGTTCGTGTTTCAATTCATTTATTGATTATGACATTGTAATATTGTATAAATATCTCGGAGTGCACATGTGATGTTACAAGTTCGCGCCATGTTTGCCTGTCGTTCCATCCGTTGCATCGCGTCGTGACATATTCCGCCGTGTATTGTTTGGACACGTCGTGCCTTATTTAGGTAGTATAAGAATTTTGTTTTGATTTTCTAATAAAAAAATGTGTATTTACAATATTATTATTTTATTTATGTCCCTGAATATCTAGTTCCACAATTAGAAATTAGTAATCACCTATTAGCATCATAAAGGTGAAAGTGGAAGTTTGGCTGTCGTTTGTTCTTTGGGAGTGGACATAATACTGTAGAGTGATGATGTAAGAAAATAAACAAAACCATGCTATATCTGTTATTACTGGCTAACAAAAATATATGCTAGCAATGAATTTAATAATCTACTTCTTCTACTTTAAAGTGTTGACCAAGTTCAAAGCCCTTATTATCGTTATTTCGAGGGCTACTACTCTTTGTGAATACATATGCTTTGAATCAAGGCTTTTAATATGTTCTCTGTGTTGTTTTTTTTTATGTGACATTGACGAAACAATCTGTGCCAACATGAAACCCCTAAAAGAAAAGTAACTGCCTCTATATCATCGCTGGGCATAGGCCTTCTCTCTCCATTAGTAGAGAGAAGGGTTTGCGCTAAGATCCACTATGCTACTCCAATGCGGATTGGTAGGTTACACCTAGACTTCTCTAGAGATATGCAAATTTTCCTTCACCGAAAAGCTTATAAATTACAATTATCAATTAGACACATAAGTTTATTTATAGTTCACGTATAGCTCCAGAATTCTCAAAAGATTTGCAGGTTTCCTCATGATGTTTTTCTTCACCGAAAAGCGTGAGATAAATGGCAATTATCATTAGACTATAAGTTTTAACAGGAAAAGTCATTGATGCATGCCGGGTGTTTGACCAGTGACCCTCTAAAAATAGTCGCAGGGTATCCCTGCTGGGCCCTCCTAAATTTATTAATTAACTAGTAATATCCCGCGGTTTCACCCGCGTAATTTTTATTTTTTTTCACCTTATTACATTTTCATAACGGATCCATATTTTGTTGAAAACATATAGCCCATGCTACTCAATAAAGATGCAGCTTTCCAATGGTGAAAGAATTTTTGAAATCGGTCCAGTACTTTTTGTATGAAACTTTACAAACATACATACAATATTTTTCCTCTTTATAATATTAGTATAGATTATTGGAATAGAATTCAATGTGGATTCCACGTAATGTAGTTGCAAAGTACACACACGGTCGTCCGTCCCCAAAGTAAGTAACTTAATACTTGTGTTAGGTATGGATGACAGACAAGTGGTAAGTATATATATTTTTAAATACAAATATACAGCCAGACTCGAGAAATGAACAAGTTTATAGAAAATGTTGGCCCTCGGCGGGAAACCCACGACCCGCAGAGCTGAACGCAGAATAACTACCAACTGCGCCAACGGGCCAGTCAATGTGGTCCGTAGGTATTTCTGTTAGCTCGTTACCAAACAGTTTGTTATTTTATCTTTGGTTTTTGATTTCTCGAGCTCGGTCTTACGTAAAAAAAATAGAACTAATTCAATTTCAGAATATTCTTTATTCAAGTAAACTAGTAAACAAATGCTTTTGAATCGTGTACTCTACTGCTGGTTCAGAAAGCCGTTCCTACCGAGAAGAGCCAGCAAGAAACTAGAAGAAAGAAGCAGTTGCTCTTTAAAAAATATAATTCTTATCATTATTTACATTTAGTAATGTCTTGTACAGGGTCGAAGAGTAGCTAAGTCTACGCATTCTTGACTCATTCATTAAGTTGTGAACCATTATTGCTCATTTACAAAAGACGTTTTATCAAAATCATCATTGTGGAGCGACCTTGGTATTGTATTAATGTCTAGCGAAGATTCTTACGGCAACTATCGACTAATCTAATGATCCTGTCGCCGATAATGTTGTCGCCAGAATTTAAATAATAAAGATTGAAGCGTTATTAAAATGCAGTGTTGACAGTTTAGGAGAGATAACATTATCTCTGACTCAATTCTCACTACGGTTGGATTTGTCTTCACTATACTCGATACGTGATTGATAAACAATTACATTTTTTTAATTTCTGTTGATTCCTTTTTTGGAAACGTGTTAACAGTAAATCCATACTAAAACTATAAAGAAGAAAATAAGTCTGTCTATCTATCACGCAATCACAGCTATTCTGCTGGATAAATATGGATGACATTTAGTGCAATTGCACTTATTACGTTAACTTACAGAAAGGGCGTGGGTTCGAATCCCACCGCTGTCACCATGTTTTACACAGTTATTAGAGTAATTAAGTAGATTAGAGTAATTAATACACAGTTTGTATTGATCATGTATATTAACTTCTTTCAAGTTGCAAGCACAGACTAAAAAACTTATTCAAATACAACACATTTTAAAAATCTCGTTTTTCTTACGGGAACTGGAAAAAAAAATACATATTTTTTACCATTTAAGAACATTTATTGAAGTCAAGGCAGAAGTCTCTACATTTTGTATCCATCATTATCTATAAATCAAAAAGTGAATCGATAAAATAATTATAATGTGAAATTTAAATTATGTGAAAAGATAATGTACCTAATTATAATTTTACATTTTTTTTTCGTCACATTCAGCTTGATTCAATTAACTTAGTTTATCTAAAAAAGAAATATTTTAAGTTAAGTGATGTTGACTTCAGTTTCTGGACCAGACATGAGTTTCTGGACAATCCAGCACCTCCTGAGATATTATTGAAGCATTTTTATTAATCAATTGAGTCTCACGAAAACTTTGTTTTCTAGTATAGCTTTAGTTATAACGACATAAGCATGTTGTGTTTTAAAAGAGTCTACAACACTGTAAAAAGAAATCAAAGTTTTAAAATATAAGAAACAACTGTTTTTGTGTATAAAACTTGAATAGAGCGTGCCTATACAAACGCTCGGGAGAAAATCCGCTCGGAAAATTATTGATATAACAAATATACAAACAAATCTTGTAGGTATCTTTTGCTTACAGCTCTAGCTTTATATATTAATTTTATTTAATTGTTATATAATGAGATACGTAGTTCTAAAGAAAACTTGATAATTATCATTGACAATTATGATTTTTCGCGCATTTGTTAGGTACCTACTATTATTTTATTTTGTTATTTCACGGCATTCTTATTCCATTCCCTTAGAGATCCCTCGCGATAAATTTAAAACAATAACTTTTTTGTTTTATATATTATGTTATGACTTTAATAACTTGTTTATATATTGTGTTATGACTTTAATAACTGTAACTTTTATGTTTTATAAATACATACAGTATTATTTAAGTACCAGGTGTTATTTATAATATAGAAATTATATAACACAAATAAAGATCATCATCCTCCTGCCCTTATCCCACTCTAAGTGGGGTCGGACAACATGTTTGTAACATGTTGTCACATGATTTGGTTACGAGTTTTACGACCGGCAACCTGCCCGACGTCAATTAACATTAGCTGTATTTTAGGACACCTCGGTAAGAAAGAGGGTGGCCTATTTTACTCAATCGGATACCGCACGGTGGTCAACTTACCTTAATCGTCTTTTACGGCACCTCGGTAAGAAATAAGGGTTGTACTATTCTATTCAGCCGGATACCGGTAAAACACAAAAAAGATCTCGTATACAAAAGACAAACATGAGTCCTATTCATAAATTAAAAATATTAACGTCCAGAGAATTCAAAAATTGTGATGGCAAAAAATGTGGCTGTAAAGCGAAAGTTTTTAATGCATTTTAACAATTCGCAGGAAATCGAGGCAAGTATACATATACCTAAGTTTCTTTTTGGCTATATGGTTAATTGACATTTACAAATTATGTTACGCTTTACGACAATCTCTTCTTCTTCTCTCTCAACCGATGGACGTCCTCTGCTGAACATAGATCTCACGATTTTGTGCTTCTTGGAACCAGCGGCTTCCCGCGACCTTTTTGCAGTCGTCAGTCCACCTCGTTGAGCGTCTACCAATGCTGCGCTTTCCGATGCGAGGTCGCCATTTGAGCACCTTAGGACTCCAACGTCTATCAGTTCTACGTATTACGTGTCCTGCCCATAGCCACTTCAGATTCGCGATACAATGAGCTATGTCGGTAACTCTGGTTCTTCTACGGATCTCCACATTCCTGATTTGATCATGTAGAGATACTCCGAGCATAGCCCGCCCCATCGCTCGCTGAGTGATTCTGGGCTTTCTTATTAGGCCCATAGTCAGCGACATAATTATATTCGTATTCTTTCATCAGCGTCAATGGTCGCTGACGAAAGAATACGCCTATCAATATCGGCACAGCGTTGTGGTAAAGTTAGGAAATATTTTGTGTCTCTTATCATACAATTTGACTGCAATGTTTTAAGTTTATACTCGTATGTATAGATATCTGCAATTGTTTGCAATTCGCGGTCGCCGTTAGACCATGCCGACCTCTAATTAAGGTCACTTATTCCCAATTAATTATAGGTTCATTACAAACATGTTACGATTCAATTATTACATATACGACTATTCGTGTCCACGACTTTTTCTGCGGGAACTTCAGTATTAAAATTTCACTAAATACATAAGTAATTCATATACCTACCTAATATTAATAATAAGATAGCGATAAATTGAGTTAAGTATTCTATGAACCTATTTTCTCATTAAACGAATAATTTATATATGTTTTTAAAAAGTTAATAGTTATTAAAACAGAAATATTGGGTCGGAATTGAGCAAATATTGGTTTTCTAAGAAAAACAGACTTATATAATCATGAAAAATGAAAGTTAATAGTTTCAACAAAAAGTATCTGCTTCTTAAGTAATTGAAAAATAAAAACAATTAGATCACAGACTTAAAGATCTCTAAAGAAAATCGTTGGAAATTTTCTGCCTTTGTTAACCACAAATGATACTAATATTTCCATTTAAAGACTTAAGACGCAAGCAATCAGCTGATATGGAATTTCTATACATAAAATTATATAATCAAATTTTATTTAAAATATTCAGATTAAAATGAATTGAAACTAAAACGTATACCATTGGCAATAAAATTAAAGTTAATTACAGTATATATTTTCGGCACAATTATATTTTATCCTATAAAATATACAATGTAATTAAAAATAATATTAATCTATGTTGCCAGAATAAATAAATACATTTGAAGTAAGCTATTGTTATCTGTTATTTTGATGTTTATGTGTGTGAGTGTGTATGAAATGAAATCGCACGTTATACGCGAGTGTGCAACGTCGCGAGTGCTGTCTACTAAATTATTTTGGCTTTATACGTTTTTATTTTTATATTTTACCGATTTAGACGACGTGTTTAGTAATGTAATAACGTAAAGTGATAAGAATTGTGATATACCAATGCAATGGCCCCTAAAATGTCCAGTGTTTTCATCTATGTGATCCCGTGCAATAGCTCGTCACTTTGCTTGTTTGTCAATGACGTCTGCGCTTAGCGCAAACGAAAAGTGGAATTATAGTTTGATTGTGACAAGTAGTGCAAACATAAGTAAATTAAATTGTGATAACAGATGCGTGTTTATAAAATGGATGAGTGTTTTCTTCATTGGAACATTCCTAAATCGTCTGGGGCCATCAGAACTGGCTCATGAAGAAAGGGTTAGTTTACCTGTTTTTTGTTTACTTTTGGTAGTGCGCGATTTTTAAATATTAGGTACACGTAAAGAGTAATTATATTGAATATAATGTATGAACAAAACGTACTGAACGCTTAAATGAATCGAGAATTAGAGGTTATGATTTGTTGTACAGTTGTTTATTGTTATAATATTGATATTTGCGTATTATTACTCATTTTACTTTTGGTGTGTATTTGATAGAAACACGGATGCGATAGTTGTTGTGGATTGAGGTTGGGATGAAATTCATTCTCTTTTGTTACTTTCTCTTATCCGTGGAGTGAAGGGAGTGACAGTGATAGCTTAATTTATCCGCCATGTTCACAAGCGAGACAGCGCTCTATAATACGTGATTACACTGTTTTTTGATCATCATATAAAATACATAATATTATAAAAGTTATGTATATTATCTACGGTATCATAAAATAACTATAGCTCTTGGAAACTCATAAAAAAATTATTTAATGTTGTTGATTATAAATAATGTTGGAATCAAAGATTTAAAAAAAGTTTAAAACTAACTTTGAAACTTTTTAGAAAATTGCTGCCTGTATAATTGAATACAAATCATGTTTCGGCCAATGTCAGCAACTTATTTTACATCTCAGCTGATTGTGGAAAGCTATAACTTATATTTACCAAACTTATTACTCATTGGACTTGCATATTTATTTTATAATTGATCTGTAATTAACTATGTATAAAAATATGCTTAATTAATTAATGTATATTTTTTGTTAACTTCAAAATTATTTTTATCATTCATTACCATTTTAAAAGGTCACAAATTATTATTTAATCATCATTTTTAAATAAGTTTAAAAAAAATTCATTTCTCAAAGTAGAGCTAAGATTTCAAAGGAAGTATTTGCTAGGCTTACTTATATTTGTTTTAGAGGTTGAAATAGCTCAATTTTGGTTGTATTTGTAACTTTCAAATTTTAATTAATATTCTGAGTATACCTTGTTACAAATATATATTATTGTAAAATATTTTAAATAAAATATGATTTATGATACAATAGAGAGTGGGATTTGATCTGGTAACACTCTCCTCTTAGAAGAGCCTTTATAAGTTAGCAGCCTTGAGTATGTGTTCGATATAATATAATGGTAAAAATATGATATATTATTGGCAAAGAAATATGAAACAATATTTTACCTTATGTGATACACTTATCAAATAAAAAAAATATATATTCTTTCAATTCAGCAACATTACTGGTATAAAAGAAGATAATTATTTAATACTTGTAATATCCCGCGGTTTCACCCATATAATTTTTATTTTTTTACACCCTATTACATTTTTATAACATTCCTATTTTTTTGAAAATGTATTGTAGCCTATGTTGCTCAGATCCAGCTTTCCAATGGTGAAAGAATTTTTGAAATTGGTCCAGTAGTTTTTGCGTGAAAACATTACAAACATACATACAAATTTTACCTCTTTATAATATTAGTATAGATTTAAAAATCCAAATTGTTTAAGGTCAAGTTATTATTATCTTGGCAAACGGTTAGGAGTAAAATATAATTAGGAATAAAAGCAGAATAAAATAAATGACACCTATGTTTTTTGTTTGATGCCAGTGCGAATATACATATACTTATGATAAAAATTAAACTAAAGGTAAACATAACTATATAAGTAAACATGTAGTATTGTAATTAAATTAACTATTTGAAAGAAAAACATTCTAACTGACATTGTAATTGTCCTAGATTTAAAAACTTTAATATAGTTATAACATTCAGATGCTATCTGTTACATTTTTATTCAAATATATAAATATTTCATTCAAATACATTAACCACAAGGACTAAATTTTTAATTACTTCAGAGCCATATTCTATACCCCTTTCAAGTCAGATTCTTCTGTGATTAAAAAGTAAAGTGACAGTCTGCTACTATCCCACTGCTGGACCGAGGTCTTCTATATCCTTATTGTCAAGAGAAAGATTTGAACTTAGCCCCACCACTGCTCCAATGTGAATCGATAGGTTACACACATCCCCAGGATTATCGAGATACATGTATGTTTTCTCACAATGTTTTCCTTAACTAAAAACTGTGGAATAAATTAGAATTTTAATAGAAAAACTTATTGGTGTCTGCCTAGGGTTTGAACCAGTGATCCTCGTTATATATGTCTCACAGCTTTTGTGATACAACTACATCGCCAAAATATGTATATTTAAATATTTATTTCCTTTTGAGATTGAACCAAAAGACCATTTTATGATAATCAAAATTTTGAGAAATTTCTATCTTACTTTATTCATAAAGTTCTCTTTCTGAGACAATATAATTTATTTTATTTTATTTATTTATTTATTTATGTACTATAAAAGAAAACATACAAAAAGTATAACTAAATGAAAAACAAGTACAAAGGATAATTTATCTCTATAAGAGATCTCTGCCAGCGACCCTTGGTGGTTGGAAAACTAAAAAAAAACGTAATATTAAATGTAGTATAATCAGTCATTCGAGATGTTCCTAGATCAGCATTTGATTATCATCACTCACAACCGATAGTGATCCATAACACCGATAATTTAAATAAAAACCTCGCCTGTTGTATAATTGTACGCTTACAAACATTGTCAATGCATTTGTAAGTAGTTATTAGTTTTATTGGCCAATACAACTAGAGCTAAGATCAAATAGATTATATTAATAGTTCCAATAAATTTATTTTGATGACAATTATGTAATTGTGAATATTTTTAGCCCTGTGGTATCCGGTTTATTAGAATAGACCACCCTCTTTCTTACCGAGGTGTCGTAAAATACGACTAAGGTAAGTTGACGTCAGGCAGGCGGCTGGTCGTAAAAAAGCAGCCAAATCATGTGACAGCATGTTTATAATTGTGCCGACCCCACTTAGAGTGGGATAAGGGCAGGAGGATGTATCTATGTAATTGTGAATATTTATGGTATCAAATTAATTTCCTTAATTTAATAGAGAAAGGATATTTGTTACTTATTCTATTCTTATACTTATAATTTGTTTATATAACAAATTATAATGTTTATATAACAAATATATTTGTTTATATAACAAATTATAATGATTACAAAATAAATATCTGGAAAAATAAGTTATAATTAATTACAACATATTTTATTTTATTAATTAAAATGATCACTCACATGTAGATTACTCACATGTACATGCAATGCGAGGAGTTCAAAAATAAGAGATTAGAATAGATTTGATACTACACTCAATATATTTAGATTATAAAATATATAATCTTAATTCTGGGGATATGTGTAACCTACCTGAGTCACGTCAGGCAGGCGGCCGGTCGTAAAAACGCAGCCAAATCATGTGACAGCATGTTTATAACATGTTGTGCCGACCCCACTTAGAGTGGGATAAGGGCAGGAGGATGATGATGATGTGTAACCTACCCATCCCCACCACCCTTAGTCAAGTTTGAGGCTCCTTCTCGATTCCTGATAGCAATAACACTCACGTTTAAATGTGTGCATCATTTGTTGGATTTTATAAAGTTAACTACTTTCGTTGGTTACAAATTTAAACGGCAAGTTATGAATGTTTGACCTCACATTGTTATCAGTAAATAAATAGGTTAATTTCAATACCTAATGCGAGTTAACAATAGCAAACCTAATCGGCACCGCAAAGCATGAGTTTTATTCTGTTTTTGTGAAGTAAATGTTTTTTGTGTAAAACAAATATAGTTATATGTTCTTACTAACGGCCCGCTCCGGCTTCGCACGGGTATAAAATATATATAGCCTATGTCATGCCAAAAAAATGATTAAAATTGATCCATTAGCTTTGATTTATTCATTACTGCCCGTGGTCCGCACCCGTTAAATTTGGAATAAAACAAAAACCGCTATACCCCTGCATTTTAAATCTGTAATATCTTCGAAAATGTTAATTTAAATTACATGCTGTAGACGGCCATATTAATCTATATAAAATCACCAATTTATTTAAGGTACTTAATTGGATAAGGATTAATGCTGTATTGTTTAAAATTGTTTCGAAAATAAGGAATTATTATTCGTAAAAGTAAATTATAAAAAATGCTATTATGGGTTATCCGTAAGAGATAGACATATACTATGGAATATTTAAGCATACATAGGGATGTAGGGACAAAGGGACAGACAGGGAAAGCGACTTTGTTTTATACTTTCTAGTGCCCTTTAGTAATGATCCAAAGGCAAACAAAAAAATTACCTCCAGGGTGTACATTTATTTCATTATTTTTATAAAGGTAGGCGTTACTTTGCTGAATTCCATAGTGCAGAAGTAACAATAGAATTATTTTGCTATGGTCTGCGTTTTAAAAAAAGAATCTATGTAACGCTAATTGTAGGCAACGTTCACATACCTTATACATGCAAGACCAATCACAAAACGTCGCCATCAATAACACAAAAACACTACACATACTCACTACGACACTCCACGGTTGCCTCGCCCGTTAACCGAACATCATCACGAAGATTGGCTTCACGACAAAATCGTAATACCTTACGATAATAACTATTAATTAACATTACGATAATTACTGCTAATTACTATCATAACATTTGTACTATGACTATCCGCAAAAAGACGCCTGCGTTTATAAAGTATTTTTTATTAGTTCTGACATTTTGACATTCTTACATTTATTATAGTCAGGAATTGAAGGGAGAAATGCGTTTATGTTGCCGAGTAGAGTAGTAGATATAGACCAATATCATTTTAATACAATGGTTATATAACCATTAGTCTGTGATTTTTTGCCATTAAATATACCGATTGTGTATCTAAACATCAAATCCCAAAGTACTTTTGCAATCACTTTACGTGATATGTATTCGGTGTCGGATACTACGTCACATAATTATGTTATTACTTAGCAAAATTTAAATTTTCATGGCCAAAATTTACATATAATGAAATATAAATTGTATATATTCTCGCAAGAGTATTGAAAAATATCGTTTGATAATTTTTTAACAGGATAAAAACAGATAGCGAAATAATATTATCTTGAAATCGCTTCAACGTCTTAGGAGATTAGTTTGAATAACCATGACACAGGATTATTGTATACAAGGTTAAAACATCAACTGCGAGGACTATCCTTAGGTAGTCTCAGGTACCGAATCTCCCCAAACCATGGTCAGTGGGAAAGTATCTTCACCAAATAAACATTTACAAAATTACATTGAAATGAGTTTAGCGGTGTCGAAACTTAGCGTAAGCGAACATCGAAAGCTAATGGACCGAACTGCCATTTTCTCAATTATTATTGATTATTATTGTTATAATAATAATTTATCTAAGTAATAGCATTTAAATATTGCATATGGTTTAATTACAGATGATGATAAACCACAGAGTAATGTTATTAATATAATCGAAGAAGTAACATTACATTTAAAATCAGTTTTTAAGTCTTTAAATTAATAAAAATGGACTCATACTTTTCAGAGGTGCAGGTATCAAATCAAATCAAAATAATCTTTATTCAAATAAGCACTTTTGAATCGTCAAGGTTCAATATGATTAATGAAGCTACAACTGGTTCGGAATGTTGCTCTTACCGAGAAGAACCAGAAAGAAACTCGGCGATCAATCTTTTAAACATTTTCAATTTTACATTATTAAACCGCAGTACTTTATGAAGCTGAAAGGATTTTCATATTCAGGCTTTTTTATCATTCAAATAATTTTAAATTTTGTAATATGCTATACGTATAAGTACATCTTTTATACACATAATCATTTCGTTTCATACCAAAATAATCTTTATTCATAAAAGCAATTTTAACTTTTAAATCGTCAAAGATCAATAAGATGAATGAAGCTACCACTGATTTAGCAGTTCCTACTGGAATGTAATAAGTTTTGAAAAATATAAACCTCATTCTCAGAACTAACAGTGCAATTATTAATTTAAGAATTTAATCTTGTTTTGTCGCATTTTATGTCTACCAGATTCCTTACAAATAATATCCTAAGTTGTTTTTTATGTTATTGACAGTTTCTAATTCATTGTTTACTAAAATTTATGAATCTGTATGTAATATTAACACATTATATAAAAATTAATCAAAACAATTAGTTTATTTGTCCGCGTCTTTGTATGATAGAAAGTTTAAGGCAGTCTATTGTCGCCTAATATTCTTTTAAAAGCACATCAAGTGTCAGAAACTGGGCGCTTCTATTCTTTGGTTGTAAGTGTGAGAAATTGGACGGGCGTAATGGATTTGTTGCATTAAAATCTTATAGTTGCGGAGTTCATATTGCTATTGTTGTATAATGTTTGAAAAAGGAAAAATACACTGATGCCAAACGAACTGAAATATATCACGTCAAATCTTTGACAATCGTCTTAGCTTAAAGCTGAGCAGTTATCCTTTTACAGTACACTATTGGCAAATGGTGGTATCAATATCTTTAGTTCATATTCGCATTCCTTTATTTGTTTCTTATTTTAATTTAAGTGTAATACTTTTTTATATTATTTATATAATCTTTGTTGTAAATAACCTTTTTTTTTAATTTCAAATATAACTTGATTTAGCACGATATTTAGTAAATGTATCGGCCTGTATTCTAGACTTTTGACAAAGTGGAGTACCTTTGTGAGTGGATGTTTTAAATATCAGAAAAACATTTTTGAATGCTCAACTTCAAAATTCTGAGTTGTATTATTGTCGACCGGTGTTAGGTTTAAAAAATATCGTTTTATCCCTGTTTTCAGACATTGAAAAAAATGCTTAAATGTAAAATTGAATGCAAATGATATTTTAGCTGTCAAACGTTATGTTGTGATAGCCCAATGGGAAACGGGCGGATCAAAAAAGTTCAAAACCTGGGATCGAGTCCCACATGTCGATGGCGCTTTTTGACGTGACAACGTCTTAAATTAGGTTGGGGCTTGGAGTCACTCATGAAAAAGTGTAACGCCCGCTCACGTCTGTTACGATGAGTCACCGAACGAACGAGAGGCCCGCCGGACTGGCGAATGCCTTGCGTTTCTCTCCCACTCCAATCCATCACATTTGAAAAGACGTTGTCATGTATTATCTTTGCCCGTAAAACCGACTTTACAGGCAACCGTTTTTTATGCAATTTTTTATATCTTAAAAAAATACCGAGCTACGCTCGGTCACCCAGGTACTTATATTAACTTAAAAAAAATCATTTTAATTATGTTTTATGTGTCGAAAAGCATATATCTAAATTATTTTCTAATGAAATAAATACATTTACGTTTATCACCAATTACGTGCCGTTCGTGAATTTAGTACAAGCAATTGGTATGACTTAGTGTTGTTGGCCGTAGATAATGGCCTCGTTTTAATCGTTGTTGCGCACGCGCCTATAATCTCTCTTGTTATCGGCGTTTTGCTATTGGATTTTCCATTTTTGATACATTCCAAACTCGTTGAAGAACTGTCGATAAAATTTATAATCACGTTGTATTACTTTAATTGAATAATTATCGAATACTATAAATGCAAAAGTCTGGCCGTCCGTCTCTGTGCGTGTCTGTTACGTTTTATCGGCTAATTTGCTGCAGCGTTATTTATGAAATTTGGTCCAATTGCAGCTTATCAGGCCAACATATAAAATAGCAAATCCTGTTTCCGAAGAAACCGCGTAAGAAATTTTATGTAAAAATTTTTGCCCAATATTTTTATGTTTACAACCACGCCGTGTGGTATCCGGCTGAACCATAATAGTACCATCCTCATTTTTTACCGAGGTGTCGTAAAAAGCGACTAAGGTAAGTTGACCCACCGTGTGGTATCCGGTTTAGTAGAATCGACCACCCTCTTTCTTACCAAAGTGTTGTAAAATACGACAGAGGTAAGTTGACGTTAGGCAGGCGGCCAGTCGTAAAAACGCAGCCAAATCATGTGACAACATGTTTATAACATGTTGTGTCGACCCCACTTAGAGTGGGGTTAGGGCAGGAAGCTGATATGCTAAAAAAGCGTAGTTTTTTTATTTATATATATTTTTTAAAAGTCAAAAGTCTGGCCGACCGTCTCTGTGCCTGTCTGTTACGTTTTAACGGCTAATTTGCTGCAGGGTTATTGATGAAATTTGGTCCAATCGCAGCTTGCGTATCAGGCCTACATATAAAATAGTAAATCATATATCCGAAGGAATCGCGCAAGAAATATTGTTTATATTTAAAAAAAAAATTGCCCAATAATTTTATGTTTACAACTAATTTGTCTAGATTGACAAAGCTTGATTTTATTATATATTTATTTAAATATAATTTTATTGTCTATGCTTAAAAATATGCGTTTTGATTATATTAGTTACTAGCTTTTACTCGCGACTTCGTTCGCCTGGACTGTTGTCGTGTGATAGGTGGCGCTTATCAATCGCTTGTCATCCTATACTTGTAGAATTAATAGGATTCTAGGATTTCTATACTCTATATGCTACATATGCCTATAAGCATATTATGTGCGCGCGAATTATTTTCTTTTGTTTGTTTGTAATAAGTATGAGGAGATACTTACCGTGTATAAAGAAATATAATTTGTTTTCTATTATATGTTTTATATGGAGTAGAAAAAAGAAAATTTTACCAATTGCTCTGTAAACAACTAGTCAAACGAAACAAAACAAGTGTATGTACGGTCCCATACGGATGTTTCTTTACAATACAATCGCCTGATGATCCTAGATGATCTATATATTCCTTCTAAAATAGTTATAAAAAGTAGATAGTTATAAGTTGTGAGCAGTTGTCAAAGTCTTCTTTTAGTAGAGTCATCATCCTCCTGCCCTTATCTCCCACTCTAAGTGGGTTCGGCACAACTTGTTATGGTGTCACATGATTTGGATGCTTTTTTACGACCGGCGCCTGCCTGACGTTGACTTACCTTAGTCGTATTTTACGACACCTCGGTAAGAACATGTGGTAGTGAGTAGTGGTGGTCCATACAGTAAGGAAAATTTAAGAAAGAAAAGGAATCATACTTATGTTTAATTTATTATAGTTTTTTTTTTAAGAGCAACATTTATTTATTTATTTGAATTAAACATCTCGTATGTTTAATTCAAATATTTTATTTTTTATATTTTCAACACATAAATTAGCAACAAGTAGGTATTTGTCACATAATTGTCATTAGAAATAGTTTCTTTTTTCTTATTATTTTTTTCTTTTATGTAAAATATACTTAGTATACAGAATGTCACTGACGTTCTAGGCGTAATGTTAGTTTTAGTAGCGGTCGCCACTGAAAACCAGCCTTGAGGCATTGCCTCAAATCGTGCTGAGTGGTGCTCCTTTTTACTTGGTCACATTTTTCTACATTAACATTTGTAAGGTTTTTGTTTTTTCTGTTATGTTATTGTTTACTCTATTTTTGTTTTTAGTTAAGTGTGATAAGAGTAAATAAAAGAATTTTGATTTGATTTGAAGAAATGAGGTTGGTCTATTCTACTCAGTTCTCTCTCTCACTCAGTTATTCACACACGGCGGGTCGACTTACCATACTCGCCCTTTAGGACACTTCAGTAAGAAATGAGGGTGGTCTACTCTATATTACTCAGCCCCATACCACACGGCGGGCTTTTCTACTCAGCCGGATACCACACGGCGGGCGACTTACCTTAGTCGCCTTTAACGACAGCGGTAAGAAATAAAGGTCTATTCTACTCAGCCGGATACCACACGGCTAATTTAGCAGAGTATTACAGAATATAGTTATAGTAGTCGGTCTATAATTTAATTTGGGTCATGCGATAATAGTTGGTACCCATCTACCGTCACAGTTGCGGCCTTGTCCCGATGCTCTGGATTCATGTCGCACAAACCTAGTGCATGCTTTGACGTACGTTTGGCTTATGTCATTGTACACGTGTATGTGCGCGAGAAATAAAACTCAGTCTATATAGTTGTGACGGTCCCGACCTTACATGCATTATGTAATGAGGTGGTAGTATGTTAAGGAAGGTATATAAATAAAAATATTTGTTTGTACATGTAATATGGTTTTTCGGAATGAGTATTTAATACTCGTTATATATATATGTACATTTTTCATAAAAATATTTTTACCAATATGCTTGTAAGGTCGGGACCGTCACATAGTCTAGTCGCCATTTTGAATATTTTCGTTAAAAGCCTTAAAACTTCTCAAACTAAACAAGCACTGCACACATTCACTGGAACCAAAGCATCGTCAGGAGATAGAATTCACGATAAAATAGCAAACCATGTCATGTCTTTTCATCTAGTGTAATATGGGAATCGAATCTAGAACCTCCGGCATATAAGATAGACTCATGCATTGATGAGTGTAATTGTTTTTTGTTTTTTTATTTACTAGCATTATTATATGAAGATTAAAACCGTAATATAGTCTTTTGATGACCATAAAAATGGTAAAGTGGGTCAATCCTATTTTTTTTAAAAATAACTATCACCTTTTAGTCAGCGCACGAAAGGAAAGGAAAGCTTTAAATTTTGCCGTTTTCGTAATATTTTTTATTGCTACTCTCCTATTCATCTTAGCGTGATGTTATATATATAGCCTTTCTCGATAAAAGGACTATCTTACACTCAAAGAATTTTTCAAATCTGTCCAGAAGATCCTGAGATTAGCGCGTTCAAACAATCAAACAAACAAACAGCTTTATATATTAAGTATAGAGGGATTCTTGACTAAACGAATATAACCATAACATGGAATGAAGACGTTTGTTCTCGATTTATTTTCACGGCGACTTCATGGAGACTATAATCGTTTATCTGGAGCCGTAAAGACAATATTGAAGAAGCCATTAATTTTGTCCACACCGAGATAAAGTTCCGCTTTAATCTCAGATACAACTTAAGGTATTAAGAACTTTGAATTTAAACTTAAGATATATCGTAAACAGCTTGCCTCCAGAATAACTGAATACATACACAATCGATATAACTTTAAAATTTTTCAAAAGTAATAATAAAATTATTTTTCTATAAATCGCGATAATATAATCGCGGATTGTAGCAAAATAATTTTATTATAACTTTCTAGCCGTGGGGTATCCGGCTAAGTAGAATAGTACCACCCTCATTTCCTACCGAGGTGTCGTAAAAGGCGACTAAGGTAAGTTGACCCACCGTGTGGTATCCGGTTTAGTAGAATAGAACACCCTCCTTCTTACCGAGGTGTCGTAAAATACGACTGAGGTAAGTTGAAGTCTGGCAGGCGGCCGGTTGTAAAAACGCAGCCAAATCATGTGACAGCATGTTTATAAGATGTTGTGCCGACCCCACTTAGAGTTGGATAAGGGCAGGAGAATATATATAGTTTTATTGTTACTTTCGTATTATGAAACTCCGCAAAGTAATACATAATTCTACATATTATTTAATATTTATAACTGTACCCTTAATTTCGTTTTTTTCTGTTTTTTATGCGTAAATTCTGAACCCACAAAAATTCCGATATATAAACTACATGTTGCTCCAGAACCTCCTCCATCTTCCAGTGAAAGTCTTATCAAAATCGGTTTAGCCATTCTAGAGAAAGTACTATTAACCTAAACCTTCCTGAAGACTTGTATTATCATTTACAACGACGATTACTGACGATAATCGACTATTACCAAGAATTCACGCAAAGCTCTATCCCTATTTTATTTTTTTATTATAATTTACCCAAATCCTTAAGTACACCTATAAGTTTTTTATATATAAACTTAAGTGCTCAAGAGACCAACATTATAGCATATATTTGTTATTTATTAGGTTAGGTGATATAGAAATTAAATAAACTATAATTAGAATAGTTTGGAGATAATTTTTTGTGTTTCTTCAGAGAACATAACGGATAATAGTTTTTCCATATGTTGATTTGTTTATATACATGTTGAGACCCAAGTTTATCATATTCCAATTACCTAACTGCGCACTAAAATGTCATTTCGTGGACAAAGGAACACAGCTCGTTACGTAAGTCGCCTATTACTGTACGTTTGCCATCTATACATTGTGAAAAACAGGACGTGTTTAAAGGTTGGAAGATCCATGTTTTAATATTATTTCCCTAGCGAAAAAAAAAACTATAATTTAAGCTAAAGTACGTTAGAATGATGTAAAAATATATAGTATGTAATACAATAACTTAAGAACCAAGGTGACCGAGTCTTGTTCGATATTTTTTTAAAGATATAAAAAAATATATTAAAAAAAAGAAGACGCCGTTTAAATATGGGATGAGAACCCAGGTTTTGAACATTTTCGGTCCGCCCGTTAACCATCGGCTATCGCAACATTACGTTTGACAAATAAAAAACTCCTTTGCTTTACATTCTACATTTTACCAGTTTTTTAATGCCCAGAAAAAAAAATATTTTCTTTAAAAAATAAATCCTTACTATATTGATTTTTCACCCCCAAAACCGGTTTTGGGGAGTCGTTTCCGAGATTCAGAAAACAAAATTATGTACTATAGACATAAAATGAGTTACATTTTAATATTTAAGAAATCATTTTTGGAATAATTGAGGAGCTTCAGTGTAAAATAAGCTCATTCTATTATATTTAAAATAATAAAAGTTCTGTCAATTTTTGTTTCGAACACGTCCTGCAAACACAGGACAATTGGTTGCCCTGTATCACGGTGGACATTGGTTGTCTTTGTTCGTTGTTTAAATTCCTGCTATTATATGAACGCATCTTTGTTATTTAAACCTTTAGTTATTTTTCAATCTGGTTTCAGCATCTTCTTTTAAAGATTTAATATATTAAATATTTACAATTCCTTATAAATTCTTAAGCCTAGATTCTCCCTCATTGACTGCACCATAGATGCCATTCTCTGACGTCAGTAGAGTTTAGCTTTACTTTTCGCATTTCGTACCCTCGACGATGCTTCAGCGCTCATACATCCATACTCACAAACTTTCGCATCTATAATAATAGTAAGATTTCAAAAAAGACAAAGTGTCTCAGGGTTGATTTTAAGTTCAAAGTAATTTATTCACTTGTTAAAAAATTACCAAATGTTTAGAGTGCGACACCGACAGCGTAACCTACTTTTGGTTTGTGTAACTTTCAAAGTATATATAGTGGTATACGTAAGATTTATGACCTTGGCATTCGTTTAAAAAATATTGTTTAACAATCATCATCCTCCTGCGGTTATCCCACTCTAAGTGGGGTCGGCACGACATACTACAAACTTGTTGTCACGTATTTTACTACCGGCCGCCTGCCTGACGTCAACTTACCTTAGTCTTATTTTACGACACTTCGAAACTGCTAGTTACACATTACATGTTGTGGAGTTAAGGTTGTTGTATGTAATTTATAGAATTAGACTTTAGCTTGCGGAGGTCTATAATACAAAAGTATTATTTTTGCTTATTTTTTTTTTAATTTTATTTTGCTATTATCAACAATAAATAACAATACATAAGCACTGCAACAATTCATTTCCGAAATCGGTATAATGTTGAGATCGTGGTATTGAATGTGTGCAGTGCCTGTGTATTGTTGTTATCGATAAATAGCAATGCAAGAGTTTTTATACATTTTGCATGTATCAGGTTCGATAACGGATAGTACACTCTACATTTAGTATTACATATATTTTTTTATATCGTAGACTAGCTTCGCCGTCATGGAAATCAGGGTGTTACTATTTTTGTCCCGAATTGAAATTTTGAACATAAAAGAAGTTATTGTGAGTTAGTTATAAGTGATTTTTTAATAACTTTCATCGTTTACTTAGCGCATGCAAGGAAAGCTTAAAATTTTGCCATTTTCGCGATATTTTTTTGCTCCTTTCCTGTTCATCTTAGCGTGATGTTATATAGTCTATAGCCTTCCTCGATAAATGGACTATCTTGCATTTAAAGAATTTTTCAAATCGGTCCATTAGTTCTTGAGATTAGCGCGTCCAAACAATCAAACAAACTCTTCAGTTTTATATATTAGTAAAGATTATAGCAAAATATTATTTTCAATACTTTTGTTGTTGTATATGTTATTCACTATTCCTGCTCTTAAAACGTGAGAGAGCAGACATTGTAAGCGTTTTACATTCCGATTTTCCTTTTATCGAGAAATGTAGCAAAATAATTTTACCATTTATTTTCAAAGCAAACGCGACTTCTATAAGCCTGTTATTTGTAAATATCGGGCTTTCAGTTAACGTTCATTTTTAATTGAAACGAGCTTTAAGCGATTGTTATTATTGTAAAAGAATTGACAGCGAATAAAATTTAAAAACAAACTTGAGTTTTAATTGTTTTATACAAACTCTATTCTGCTAGCGATTTAGTCATTGTGGCATTATGAACTGACAATAAACAGCCTATATCACTCTTCTAAACGTTAGTTCGGTATATATAAATAATTGTAATATTAGTTCGAAGACCTGAGAGCATAGCAGACAGACTCTACTTCATGTTCGTGGTCGCTAACTATGGGGCACATAAGAAAGCTCAGAGTCGCTTAGCGGGCGAGGGAGCGAGCTATGCTCGGAGTATCTCTACGTGATCAAATCAGAAATGAGGAGATCCGTAGAAGAACCAAAATCACCGATATAGCTCAGTGTGTCGCGGGGTACATAGTGCGGAGAATCGATGGGTGGAATGGCGACCCCGCACCGGAAAATGCAGTGTTGTTAGACCCCCCAAAAGGTCGTGGGGAGCCGCTGAGTCCAAGCAGCACAAGGTCGTGTGATGTGGAGATCCCGTGAAGAGACCTATGTCCTGCAATGGACGTCCATCGGTTGACAAAGAAAGAGAAGAAGACTATCTTTTTTATATTGTCAGTATGGATATACAAAGCGGATCTTATTATGTGACTGGAAATCGACGAAAAGGTCTAAGAAGAAGGAAGCTTTTTTTTTACAAAATGTATATTTGTACTAACTGCGCCCCGGCTTTTCATTCGATGAGCAAAAGTTATGTAAAACGTCAATATCTACAGGTATCTAGTTAAAGACGAAATCCGAGTCACTTTTGGTTTTCTGTGAGATCATAGATTTCGGGAATAAAAAGTAACCTGTGTTTTTTCAGATTTGACCTGCCTGTATTGTTCTACGAAAATTTTTAGTATTCATATAAGCCAAGCTTGGGCGTTTAAAGGCTAAACACACACACAAAACGATTAGTGGAATAAAATCGATCTGTATTTAGGTATTGATGCACTAGATTTTATCAACAATGCCAGTCACTGCAGGCAAAATGACGGAGATTGTCTGGCTAGGCGGAGACATACTTTACCGGCTCAGACGTCGCGACGAGCGCTCCGTGGCTGGATGCCAATGGGCTGAGGGATCGGAATCCTACGCCGCTATTACTATTGTCCTACTATTCGGTGCACCGATTCCCCATTGAACAAGTTTTGTGTGGAAATCTGCTATTTATTTGTACTGTAGCCTAGTTGTAATAGCCTTTTGGTAATCCTTACCAAGGTCTATACATGTGGCCATAGCAACAGACACTTCGATACTAAAAGTAATATACGCCTTTAATGATAAAATGTCATATAATCTGCAAACCTTTGGAGAATCTTAGAAATATGAACTCACCAGCTCACTCTTGCATTAGTGTTTTAGTCCTCGAGACAGAATATCTATACCCGTGCATTTGTATCTAACATTATACCTAATAGACTTGTACCCGTGGCTCCGCCCCCGTGGAAATTAATGTGTCACAAAGTTTCCGGCGTAAATCCCGACCCCGCGAAATTTAAACCATAACGTACTATTACACTAAACCTTATTAAGAATTGCATCTTTTGGTACAAACCGTGCAATGATTCAGTAGCTTTTGACAAACTCAATCACATACAGACAGACAGCTTTTGGGGACTTTGTTTTATAATATGTATAGATAATAGATGTGTAGAAAATACAGCTATCAAATTACTTTTGTGATGCTACAGATCGTAACTGACGCTTAACATTAATATGCTACTACTATACCTTTAAAATCCCTTATTCCAATTCATATTCCCTTCAGGTTACTTAAATACAAGTTTTAATTTCTGTACTGTTCGGATTTATATCACGGTGATCAATAAAAAATCTCCCGAGCAACCGTCATAATAGCAATCGATTCACATTTACGCACAGCGTCAATAGATGGCGCTATGGGATGGTGATCTCTGTGTAACATGAATGTTCACGATAATACTACTGCAGCACGATCGTTACGGTTTTCACGATTCCTTTACAATTGTTAATTAAAACGACTATAATTAGTGGTGATTGTTGTGACTTCGGAATTGCCGTCAGGAAAACCCTTTGTAATGGCTATGTCATCCTTGACAATCTACTTGTACTAGTTTTTTAAGTGACATTTATTTTTATGACCTCGTCAAAAAATATAGAATATATATACATAGAGTGGAAGAGCCATAGGCATGGCTGTGAGTGCAAGTGTCCAATAACAAATGATAAGAGGGAATATGAGAGACAAATAGGTAGCCTCATTTGCTTTCATTTTTTTATGTACATATTTCAGGCTGGCTCTCCGCTTGTAGTATAACTCTATGCAAAAAGTCACAAAAACCCTTCGCACGTAATCACGTGAATAATGTTAAGTGAATTATGTCGCTATGGACTGGATATCCATCGATTGAATAACCAGCAGAAAGATATAATCACATCATGATTGTTAATTTTTATTCTTAAGAATCACCATGATAATGTGCGGAATTAAGTGAATATTTGTGTATTCTGATACATGTTTATTATCCTCACACATACCATGTGTTTTTTAATCTAATGGAGTTAATGAATCATATCTGCTTTTATTGACAGGTATTGTTGCGATTGATTTCTATCTAATTTAAAATTCTATCGTTCCGATTAAGTGTTCCTGTACTATGTTGTGTACTGTGTAACACGTATTTCTCACCGAGGTGTTGTAAAATACGACTAAGTTGAGTTGTCAGGCATTCAGCCTGTCGTAAAATCATGTGCCAACATGTTATTCCGATGCCACTTAGTGTGGGATAAGGGCAGGAGAGAGTGGGAGAAGGGTCGAATCCAGAGATAGTATGAGCTAAATAACTTATGCACTATCACACTCTGATCCTATATTTATGGGCTTGCATAATAATATGGAATCAAATATTTATCTATCTTAAATCTGAGCTTTATAAAACAATTCCAGATCTGTTAGAAAGTACGGAATTGAAGTTCGCTTACCAAGTTCAGGACAGACGATTGATGGAAACTAATAATAGGAGGAGAGAACGAGCAATTAAGCCCGGCTCGAGGGGCACGCGCCGTTTGCAAACGAGTTTCAACCGATCTCAATGTTTTGCCGCCCCATATACGATGAACTTTTATGTTTTGGTTAAATTTTTTTATTGGTGTTTTCGAAAGCACGCTAACGCTCCAAAGTCATTCGGCCTCTGGCTATCTAATATTCAAAGGGTTTCAAGCTTTAGTTGTTTAATAGTTTTATTTCATATTTAATGTATCTTCGTTTTTCCACATCTGTCATAGACTCGTGATAAGAGATGTTAATACATCTTTTTATCAAATTTATGCTTGAATTCGATACTTTATGCTTTAGTTAGGTTGATAGAGGAAAAATGGAACCGCGTACAGCGCGTCAATATGACTCGAAAGTTGTCAGCAACCATAAAGAAACTGAACGTGGAGTACCTCAGTCACATTCTCAGGTATGAAAGATACTTTTGCATAATATTAGGCAAAATCGAAGGGAAAAAGAGGACGCCGGAAAAAATCATGGTTGCGACAAATTCGAGAGTGGACTGGTATTGCTTCCGTTGAAGAATTGTTTCGTCTTGCAAAGGACAGAGTAGCTTACGGTTAGCTAAAGGCCAACCTTAGGTAGTGAAGAAGCACAAAACGAAGAATTATTGTATAAATTTGTTACAACATATTTGAAATACAACCATACCAATATTTCAAAAAGATCAATAATATAAAAATTTTTTTTGTGAAAATTGCTTCTTGTATCGTTGTTGCTATGTCGTTTAGATGTCAAAACCTTGTTGGTCCGTTGGTAGGGTAAAAAAAGCTCATCCAGCTTTGGAATTGAGATATTTTTCAAAGGTTTTTAAACCTTAAAACCTTCTAATAACTATGTAATATTTTTTTATTCATAGATGCCTTCTCGGTTTGAATTGAACCTAGATAAGGATTACTTATTCTTACCTTTTATTTAACACGGCTCTTTCACTGGGTTATGTATTCAAACCTGTTAATGGCACTAATGAGTTTTTCTATTTGTTCCGTTTTCTGTTGAATTTACAATTGCACACTCTTCGGTGAAGGTTTTCCTTCACCAATTCTGGAGCTATTTGTAACCTAACTATTCGCATTGAAGTAGCAAAGTGGTGAACGCTTCAAAACTTTTTTCCAAAAAAGACAGAGAAGGCCTATGCTCAACTGTGAGATTTTTATTTGCCGAATTGACTATATGCTGTTAGCCCTAACGGCTTTTACAGCGTCACCGGACGGGACGGGCGAGCGCGGAAGCATCGCCGAAGTTGCGAAATGCGGAGAGAAGAGCGCAGAAGCTCTACTAGCGTCGGGGAATGTCGTCCTAAGGGTGCCTCCTGTAAGGCCGGACCGGATGGCGTCGGGAGTATGGCGAGAAGCCACGGCCGACCCACGTCAGAAAACTAGGACCTTGTCTTCGCCGGGGAAGACGCTGTTTGCGTGTATTATATGTGTGTGTTTGCGATCGTTATTTGATCGTCAGGATCATACAGAACGCTTTTTGGACGCCTATATTTTCGAACTGTGGGACATAAAGAAGCAGTTACTTTTTACTTTACCTTTTAGATATCATGGCTCTTACGGTTATTTAAAACATACTTACATATGGCTAGCATGTAACTAGCGGCTCAGCTCAGTAATATGTAGCGTACAAGAACAATGCCAGTCGGCTGGCGGCATTTTTGCGCTATTCACAAACAATGACGAGAGCTCGCTAAACCAACGTTTACAAACGCGAAGCATCCTCCACACTCCACGTTTTGCTTAGTGGGCTTCAGAATACTACTCGTGAAGTAGGTACGCTACAAATTAATTTAGCTCACAAAGATGGATTAATATGCTGCTTATTAGAAAGGTTGTATTCGAAATCTGACATCCATCTCCAGCCCTCATCCCACCCTAAGTAGGGTCGTAACATGTTTTTAACATGTTGTTACATGTTTTGACTAATTATTTTATGACAGGCCACCTGTTTGTCGTCAAATTATCTTAGTCGCCTTTTAAGAATCCTTGGTAAAAAATTAGGGTGGTCTGTTCCACTCAGCTGAATACTGAACATGAACATTTAAAGTGCTTAAAAAAGCTCATTTCTGTAAAAAAATTATTTTGATTATGCAGATTATAGTCACGGCCGCCGGTGCTATCCGGCTGAATAGAATAGACCACCCTCGTTTCTTATCGAGGTGCCGTAAAAGGCGACTAAGGCAAGTAAAACCACTGTGTGGTATCCGGTTGAGTAGAATATACTACACTCTTTCTTAACGAGGTGGTGTAAAATACGACTAAGGGTCGACGTCTGGGAGGCGGTCGTAAAGTACGTAGCTAAATCATGTGACAACATGTATATAACATGTATTCGCTTCTACTATAAAATTCCGCAATCCATACTAGACCAGTCTACAGAAAGGTTTAAGTTAAGTATAAGAAATGTACTTACGTAAAGCATATAACAAAATTGAGGATTATTTGGATGATAAAAAAGCCTGGATTTGAAAATCCTTTCAGCTTCATACAGGTCTACGGTTTAATAATGTAAAATTGAAAATGTTTAAAAGATTGACCGCCGAGTTTTTTTCTGGTTCTTCTCGGTAAGAGCAACATTCCGAACCAGTTGTAGCTTCATTAATCATATTGATCCTTGACGATTAAAAAGTGCTTGAAAGAGCTTATTTGAATAAAGATTTTTTTGATTTGATTTGATGTTGTGCCGATCCCACTTGGAGTGGGATAAGGGCGGGAGGATGATGCAGACTATAGTCACGGAAAACTAGTATATTTACATTTTCTCAGAGCATTTGTTTCAGGCTCGTCAAAAGTAAATGACACCGGTACCCCGTAGGCGATCTATTTTAATCCTCCGAACTCGACGTTCGCCTATTTATACGTTCAACATGTGATTGTAATCTATTTTTGACCGATTGATTCATTGTTAGGGTATTTATGACTGTCGGTATGTACTAGTATGTCCATGAAACTATATTCAAATGGACTTTTTTTACAAGCAGTTCTCACCTTTTATTTCCACGTGGGTTGAGCTGTCCTTTAATATCTAAATGAGTATATATGTATATTTTCTGCCATCTCAGAAACGCCTTTAACGATTTTCATGAAATTCAACGAGTAGGGGGCTTTAGGGGGTCAAATCGATCTAGCTAAGTTTCATTTACAAAAATGTCGTTTTATCCCTGTTTTCGGGCGTTGAAAAAATGCCGAAATGTAGAATTGAATGCAAATAATATTTTAGCTGTCAAACGTAATGCTGTTATAGCCAAATGGGTAACGGGCGGACCAAAAAGTTCAAAACCAGAGATCGAGACCCATATCGCTTGCTTTGTTTTTTAAAGCATTAATAAAATTACCAAGTAAGACTTGGTCACCCAAGTTATCAATATAATGTAGTATTATACCTATCAGGACTTTTACTATTTGTAGCGCATTTTGACGTCAGTGGATCTAACATTTTGTTGTGCGTGGATGTAACTTTCTGACCTTTTACTCTACGCGTGGGTAGTATTCGTAGTATTTGAAATACGAAAGTAACGTAACGTAAAAGTAAGTACGGTTATTACAATTTTACTACCACGTTAAGGCCTCTGTCCTATTTGCCATACGATTAAATAAATAAATTAAATATTTTGGAATTGAAATGGATTAACATAAACTTTCTTAAAATCTGAAATTTTTACTTTACCTTGAAAGTAATTTATTAGCCCAGAAGCCATTAAGTTTCTTAAGAACTTTACTGTCCGTCTCACATTTCATAAATTACTTATGGCTACACCAGTAAGGACATACTCGTCCGTTTTGGGGTGAGTGACTCTTTCTACCCTCCATTTGGTGATTAGAAAGGTGACATTCCCTTTGATCTATTTTTCGTTATTTTTTTCTGAATATTCATTTTAACGAAGGTCTACGATGTCGTTAAAAAGAGGCTCCTTCTGTTGTCTTTTGAATCACATCGTTATTTCGTATTTCGTCCAAACATTTGTTGTTTTAGTATTAAAAGTTAGAATAATAAGTTAAATTTGAAGCCAGGGATTCCTATTTAAAGGTAAGTAAATCTTAATACTCTTATTTCTAAACAGAGAAGCCTTGGTTTTGCTTAGGTTTAGAATAGTAAAAGCAAAAGTAATGAGAATATTATTTTGCTATAATCCGCGATAAAAGAAAATATATGTAATGTTAAATGTAGTTGCGTAATGCTTCGCTTTGCGATTTTGTCGTGGAGTCTATCTCCTGACGATGCTTCGGTTACGGGGCGAAACAATTGTTGAGTTGCGGTGGTGTATGTGCGCAGTGCTTGTGTATTGTTGTCTCATCGGTGTCGGGTAGTGCATGAGTTCTTACAAATTCTGCATGTATCAGGTATTAGAACGAATAGTACACTCTACATTTAGCATTACATATAATTTCTTTTATCGCGGATTATAACAAAATAATATTCTCATTAGTTTTGTATTATGGACCTCCGCAAAGTGACGCCTAATTCTATAAATTAATAGTAATAGCCTTTAATTTTACTTTTCTGTCGTTTAATGTTACTATATCTTTTCCCATTACTATTACACATTTCTAAGTTTAGATGACAGCTTTAATTAATCAATCAATTACTTCCTGTTATCCTGTTATCTATCTATCCATTCTAATATTATAAATGTTAATTCTTTCGCTTTTTTTCGATGGACTTGTTTTAGGCTGGCAGCCCTGATACAATTATTGTATAGGCACACTGAGAACGAAATTTCTAGACGTGATCTAGCTTTTACGATGTAAGTATTTCACACCCTCTTAGATGCACGATCGTTTCGTCTGTTGACACTATAAAAGACGGTAGAAGCAGTATATTACTTGAAAATAAGCGCTGTCTTCCAGGTTTCGATATATCCAGTAACAAATAGAACCCTTTTTACACCTCATTCATGACCCCGTCTATATTCAACTTGTTTTCACAAGTGCGGTGTGGATATCTTCAAACATCTGTATGCATCAATCGAGACGGCTCTAAATACTCTCATTGAGGGTTGCTGTTAAAACATACCTATTAATAAACATTAATAGTTATGGATTTGTTTTTAATAAACCCCATGGTGCAATGGTGTGCTGTCATATTGCTAGATCATTGGAACCGCTTGGTGAAAGAAACCTTTTATTCAGTCATGGTCAGTTAGTGTTTTTAGTTTAAAATTTGAAAGTATGATGCTGTTTTTAGTAAAAAAAAAGTAAAATAATGGCCTGTTACTATCCCATTGCTGGGTATAGGTCTCCTTTCTCCGTTTTTGGAAAGAACGATTAGAGCTACCACGCTGCTCCAATGCAGAACGGATAATAGGTTATACATATCCCCAGAATTCTTTAGAGGTATACAAGGTTTTTACTGTATGGTTAACAAAAGGTAAGAAATTAAAAATAGATGAAATTCCTTTTGTACTCCGATGTTTCTGCTGTGGTAACACGGCTCGCTAGTATCTGCAGCGGTGGAAACATTGTAAACACTTTCAGGTAGCTGATGGTCATGATTAGCCAGAATTCGCAATATTGTAAAAAGTTTAAAAGCAGCTAGAAATAATGGTCAAAATTATCCGGAATTACTGGATCGTCGTGTTAAAAAGTCCTCGAAATTAAAGGATTTTTAAGTACCTATGTATAAAATAGTTACAAAATATGAATGATTAACATATACATACTACATATTGTTTGAATGACTGCGAATGTACCAAGGTCTTTTCGTGTTTCGTTTGTTTAATATTAAAAACGAGTTATACACTTGCCAAATTATTGATTTATCAGACTGCATATTTTTCCACATTGTGTTTTATTTGTATCGCTATTTTTAAATGGCTATCAATTCGTTTGTAATTCAAATAAAAAATATTTTAAACTAAGAGTATATTGGCTGAACAAATTCCTTCTTTTTCCCTTAATATTAGAATCATCATTCTCATAACCTTATTCCACTTTTATTTTATCTTCAATTCTCTTGTATCATTTGTCAACTCTGGTGCTACTCCCTTTATATGCCTATCACATAGCTGCTACGTTCATATTTTGAAAACAAGAAGAAACTTGTTTTGTTTCGTGTACGATTTGTTTTAAAAAAATATTAGGATTGCATTAATTATCATATAAAAATAAGAATCACATCGCAAACACATTTGCCGGATTTAATTAACCCTCCGCCAATATAAAACCTGCTTGCAAATATTACCTACTAAATAGAGAAGGATTTCCTTAAGCCACTCCAATTTTTCAATTTTCCTATTAAGTTATACCGTAAAACAGCTTCGCAAAGCACCATATTTCTCTTTCAAGTAATGGTATTAAAGTTCACTCTTAAGAAAATTGTAATTTATAAACTTAAATCTGGAGGTAAATTCTATCTGGCCAGACTTTTCGTTCGCAATACTATAAAATTTAGGTTTACTCTAATTTGTACTAAGCTGTTTGGATTCTACTTCAATATATTTTTATTAAAATGTTAGTCCAATTTGTTCAAATATAAGATCAAGTTAACTAAACTTGATCTTGTATTTGGTATTAGTTGTGCTTATTTAAAATTTTTTTATTCTTGAGATTTTTCACTGCACAGAAGTTACAATAAAATTATTTTGTTGTAATTCGTGTTTGTTAATAGAATATATATAATGCTAAGTGTATGAAGCAGGCAACAATTATCTTATACATGCAGGACAAGTCACCACACGTATCACAAAACGCCGTCAACACCAACACTCCAAACAAGCACTACACAGTTACACACTATTAGTGTTGGTGTTAGTGTCAAGCAGGCTTATCTATCTTTGTCTGTTTGCAATTAATAGTTGTCGAGTGTATGGATTCTTCTATTCCCAATTCAGAAACTTATTGCATACGAACTTTTACCTGCGACTTCGTTCGCGTGAACTGTAGTCGCGTGATAGGTTAATAATAGATGACACTTTTTAGTGTCATCCTAATCATGTAGAATTAACAGGATTTCTATAGCCTATATTTTATTCCGTTTTATAAGAAATAATTGTGCCAAATTTCATCGATATTGGTTCAGGGGATTCGCCGTGAAAGAGTAACAAACTTACATCCATAGTAACAAACTTTGGAATTTATAATATTAGAAGGATTTTAACGTTATACCAGGAGAAGAGATATGGCCATAGAAATAACTGACACCGCATAGATCGTCAAATTTCTTAAAACCTTATGTTAATTTTTACCATCCCATATATCATGCGTGTGTTGAAAATAAATTATTTTCATTGTCGCCATTGATTTATTGCTTCGACTCAAGAATAAATCGTTTCAGGATGTCGAGAGAGTGAGGCCACGTTCAGACCGGTTCCGATGAAAACCACGCCCGAAATAGATATTTTATATGTTTTGTCTGATAGAAAATGTTTAGGTTTTAATGTTTTCAAATTGAGTTTATTATCTGTGTCTGGGAGAACACAGTTGAACCGTCAGTCGATTGCGTAATGCGCTCGTAATTAAAATAGCATTCGAAATTGAGGACGAATCCGACTACACGCTTCAACTTTCAATTTTATTCTGGCTCTTGTTACAAGTGAATCATTATCATCTATTTGGAGTATGGAAAAGTAATTTATTATAAATATATTACTATTTGACTTTAAGTAGATTAATTTCCAGCTATGTTAATATATCTGCTAACTTTTTGCTTTTGTCTTTTATTTCCTTTTTATTTTAACATTGTTCATAGGCGTTTGTCATTCAGATCTTTATTTAGGAATGGTAATGTCGCTCTTGTCGTATAGTTAGTTACTTTTCTAATATTAATTACTACCAATCGCCAGCGGCAATGCCTGCGTGGAAAGATTAAAACCGTGATATAGTATTTTGATAACCATAAAAATGGTTAAAGTCGTTTAACCTTAAAAGCTAGACATATGCTGTTGTGGACTTTTATTTAGGACTTTAAAAGGGGAAAATTTTTGTAATACATTATTTTTGAATAACTTTCACCGTTTACTCAGCGCACGGAAAGAAAGCTTTAAATTTTCCCGTTTTCGTAATATTTTTTTATTGCTGCTCCTCTCCTATTCATCTTAGGGTGATGTTATATAGCCTATAACCTTCCTCGATAAATGGACTATCTTACACTCAAGAAATTCTCAAATCGGTCCAGTAGTTCCTGAGATTAGCGCGTTTAAATCATCAATCAAACAAACAAACTCTTCAGCTTTAAATATTAGTATAGATAAAAGTTTATATGCTATTATTATAAATTCTTGTTTTACATAAATTAAATATTCTGTACCTAGCCTATAGGATAAACTGATTTCAAAACAAATAATTGCGTGGGTATATGTAAACTTTTGTTAAAGGGCGCTCTAAATTTAAATTTATTATAACCTTTTCGAAATTGTAATATGCATAAAAGGTAGACTAACAATTTCGACTCTCGACTCCAGTACGGCAATACACGTGCGTTTGCATATTTCTTTGGAGAAAGTGAAAGGTCGTGGTCTCGAGGTACGTCCGCTATGGTATAAGCCGGCCGGTGGACAGATGTCAACTCCCGAATACGTGCCGTAATAAAATATGAATACCTTTTTAATTTGCCTGCATTATATATCATTGCGTGTCAGTCATCACCTATTACTAATGCCAGTGTTCGCACGCACGAAATACTATTATTCAGCTATTGCACATTTTATAATGCTGGAGTGATATCTAGTTACCTAACTATAGCTACGACGAGTTAAGCCCGCCGCAGACTCGTCATATCAATTGTTATATTGGTTGTTTGTCGCTAACAGAAGTAATTATAGTTAATGTATAGAACCGGCTATACTCACGTCCTATTCTATCGGGTTAGCCTGACTAGTTTTTAACCCATCCAGGGCACAGAAGTAATTATTAATTTTCAGCTTTGTTTATCAAAACATAACGTTATGTATTAAAAAAGATATTGATTATAGCACTAGTAGTTATTTTGCATTCCCATTTCATATTCAAGAGGTGCCGTGTGGTACCCGGTTGAGTAGAATATACGGGTCTGGTCTATTCTACTGTGATATAGTGTATTTTTCAAAAATCAACACCTATATATTGTACAACAACAATAAAAAAACAACTTAATACGGATTCTAAACTTGCCGCCTCGTGGCCGACTGAGTAGAATATACTACCGTCATTTCTTACTGAGGTGTCATAAAAGGCGACTGAGTGAAGTTGACCCGCCAAGTGGTATCCGACTGAGTAGAATAGACCACTCATTTCTTACCGATATGTCGTAAAAGGCTTCTAATGTAAGTTGACGTCAGGCAGGCGGCCAATCTTAAAACACCTAGCCAAATCACATCACAACATGCTTAAAACATGTTGAGCCGACCCCACTTAGAGTGGGATAAGGGCAGAAGAATGATGATTTCATATACAAGGGATTAAAAAGCGAAATCCCTAGAGGTCTCCCTCCCGAGACATGATTTGAATAATAATAGTTAAATACGTTTTGAATTTTCCGAAAGATTGTGTATTGAACTGCGCAACAGAGTATCTAATGCGCGGCAAGCGTTACACTACATCGCTGGCCGGGGGGCGGTCCCCCTCACACGTGTATCTTCCATTTTACTGTATTTAGGTCAAAATAAGACTGAAACAGGACGAGTTTTCTATTTATTCAAAAAGACTTGCGTCTTTTAATTTTAATCTACTAGATTAAACTATTGTGTGTAGTATTAATTGCTTATAAATAGAACCGGCTGTAGTCCCTTATTGTTCTATTGGGTCAGCCCTTTCAGTTGCTTCCGCCTACATCCCAGTTAGGTCTGACCACCGAGGATATAGGAAGATAAGTCCAAAAACCGTCCTATACGATTAATCAAAGTCATACCATCAGCCCTCCACTACACGTCGCCCTAAGCCGTGGTCCGGCCTCACAGGAGGCACCCTTAGGACGACGTTCCCCGACGCTAGTAGAGCTTCTGCGCTCTACTCTCCGCATTTCGCAACCTCGGCGATGCTTCTGCCCTCGCCCGTCCTGGTGACGCTGTAAAAGCCGTTAGGGCAGCATACAGTCAATTCGAAAAAAAAAATTTGGGTCAGGCTGACTTTTTAGCTCATACGTGGCCCTAATTCATGAGCTCTATATGCTGCGTTATCAGAGAGCTGCTTTACGGAGTTCTCGCGGAAACAACGACGTATAAAGAGCTACCTATACGAAATTTTTATAGGCCAATTAAATATCGCACTTAGTGTTAACTGACCTAACTCAAAAAAGTTGTTTTGTGGTAAGTTGCAATAAAGCGTAGCTTATAGCGATAATCTCGTGATTTCATAGATGGCGTTGAAATAAGTATTACAATGTATCTAAAGCAATTAAGCCGAATTTCGAATTAGGTCACTTTAATACTAAGCGGGCAATATTTAAATACTTCATCATCATCATCTTTAAGGGATGGACGTCCACTACTGAACATAGGTCTATTCATGGGATCTCCATAACATGATATCTTGTGCCGCTTAGACCCAGCGGCTCCCCACGACCTTTTTGAGGTTATCAGTTTACCTCATAGGGGGTCTGTCGCCTCTGCATTTTATATACTTACTATACAATATAATAATGGAAGCAATTTACACTATTTTGAGACTTGTGTAACAAGAAAACATCTAAAAAAATATCTTCTTTATATCAGTTTGATGTTTAAAACATGTTTAGAAGCAATAATATATCATGCATTTAGGATATTAAACAAAATAAAATACACGAAGTAAAGCCAAGTTCAAATACTTTGATTTGGAAAAGTGGCGTTCGTTGGAAAGGAAATACCCACTAAGGCGCTTCAACTTTTCGCAACTTCGAAAACAAGTTCGGCTTGTGAATTTTAAATTTCGTTTAGTTTTAAATATTGGAGGCATTTGTAGAATTACAGTTTGCTTTACCCTTTGATAAAATATTGTTATTTTATTTCTTTCTTTATCGAAGGTTTCTAAACCTAAATCCCTTTATTATAAGCTTTTATTTGACTTACCATTGACGGATATGAAGGTGGGATCTTGCAAGTTAAATTTGACCCACTTCCCAAGGTCCGATTGAGCCGAAATTTTACATACTGGTCCAGTCCCGATGGACAATGAATGTTTATGATTAGCATGACCTGATGCTGTTTCCAGGATTGGCACCACACGAGGGAACCCCTGAGGATCCTGGTCACCGTCATGTTGACAGCCACTTCATTTGGTGGCGTGGCACATATTTCACATATTATAAAACAAAATAACCCAAAATCTGTCTGTCTGTATGTGAAGAATTTTCTCAAAATCTACTGAATGTATTTTTGTAAGGTGTTTACTAGTAAAAGATGGGGCAATTTATAGGGATTATTTAGTTTATTAGCATATTCATATAATATACATATAATATACATATAAATAAACATATAAGTTGTGGAGCAACATTTAGGCTAAATTTGCTAGAATTCCGGCGGGTCAGGATTAAAGCGGAAAAACTACGCTGATATTCACGCGGTTGAAGCTGCGAGAACAGCTAGTTTATGGTATTATATGACATTTCTGTCATTAGAACAATTACTGCTGGGTAAATCCTATTTTCTCGGAAATATGATATCGAGCTTGAACCCATAGCACAGCTCCTGCACTTTCACAATTGACCGTAAAGTGAATGATGGACTCGTAAAAATGAAACACATAAATTAACTTATAGATGCGTGCCCGCGAAACCTTGGTTAGTTTGTTATTATGGTAGTATCTAAAATTTTCGTGACTAATACTTATTATAATTAATTTAGGTTATATCGCAATCTACAGAGGAATACCTTTTTAGGTGGTCACGAACTGACTTGAGCGTCGCACCATTCTTCGGTCCCCGGTAATTGCAATTTGTCATGCACTTTACGGTAAACGACACATAGCGAAGAATCATATAATAAAAAGGATTTTGTTTTTTTCTTAACATATATTTATTTTTGTATAACATGAATAAGTGGTGGGTTTTAGTTTCATGAAATGTAAGAAAGTTTATTGGACACAATAAAAATAAGTAATATGTTTTTAAATAAATATCATATCCTTTGCCTAGTTCGGACGTTGAAAATAACAAACACTCGCAGTCGTAATATTAGTATGGTTATATATATTTACAAGATATATGTGGATAAATATGTACGTGTGGTATCCGGCTGAATAGAATAATACCACCCTCATTTCTTACTGAGATGTCGTAAAAGGCGACTAAGGTATGTCGACCCATCGTGTGGTATCCGGCTGAGTAGAATTGACCAATCTCATTTCCTACCGAGGTGTCATAAAAGGCGACTAATGTAAGTTGACCTACCGTGTGGTATCCGGTTTAGTAAAAAAAGTCCACCCTCTTTCTTACCGAGGTGTCGTAAAATACGAATAAGGTAAGTTGACGTCAGGCAGGCGACCGGTCGTAAAAACGAAGCCAAATCATGTGACAGCATGTTTATAACATGTTATGCCTGATCCCACTTAGAGTGGGATAAGGGCAGGAGGATGATGATGTGGATGGATATGTGAGTAAAGGTAGGCCTACATACAGAAACAAAAATAAGAAAAGACCTTGTATTTTGTGAAGAATGACATGTATATAAGAGGAGTAGCGCCAGAGTTTACGAATGATAGAGAATGGAAGAGAAAAACGTATTGTGCTGACCTCATTACATATATTTAGAACTAGCAATCGCCAGCGGCTTCGCCCTCGCGGAACGATTGAAACCGTAATATTGTATTTTGATACCCAAAAAAATGGTTTAAATGGGCTAACCTTAAAAGTTAGACATATGCTGTCGCGGACTTTTATTTAGAACTTTTAGTGGAGAATAATTTTGTAATACATGATTTTTTAATAACTTTCACCGTTTACTTAGCGCACGCGAGGAAAGCTTTTAATTTTGCCGTTATCGTAAAAAAATATTACTGCTCCTCTCGTATTCATCTTAGCGTGATGTTATATATCCTATAGCTTTCCTCAATAAATGGACTATCTTACACTGAAATAAGTTCTCAAATCGGTCTAGTAGTTCCTGAGATTAGCGCGTTCAAACAAACAAACAATCTCTTCAGCTTTATATTATAAAAAGCGGCGATATTTCTCCTTTATACTTATTCAATAAATGAAAAGCAATTTTCACAAAGTCAGCCCATTTACTCTTTCTCAACAACTCAATGACATATATGACAGCCACAATGTTTTTTCATATTAATGACCAACTCTATGAAGGAGGTTGTATTAGAAACATGTTGTAACAATATATTAGTATAGATATCCTACCGAACTTGATATAAATTTAAAGTGATCATAAAATCACGGCAACAACTAAATTGCTACGAGAACGTTTGTTGTAAATTGTTGTAAACCTGATTCCTACAATAAGCAGACGTCCAGATCGGTATCTACGTTAGTGCATTGTTAATGGCGAACGATAAGATGCAGAACCCGAGTCTATAAGATGTGTAGTCTATGGTTTCAATAAATGTCGAAAACTTACGAGCGATTTTTATAGCGATACTAATGCGCTATTTGTGAACGAAAACGTTTTGCTTTAAGAATATATCGAAAACTGACTCGTACTCTATGGATTATATATCCTCCTGCCCTTATCCCACTCTAAGTGGGGTCAGCACAACATGTAACATGCGTTTTTACGACCGGCCGCCTGACGTCAACTTACCTTAGTCGTATTTTACGACACCTCGATAAGAAATGAGGGTGGTACTATTCTACTTCCGGATACCACACGGCTAGACTCGTACTCTATTTATATCGTAAGTATATGAGTAACTAGTTTTTACCCGCGATTACGTTTGCGTGGACTGTTGTCGTGTGATAGGTCGATAATGTATGGCGCTTTTCAATGTCATCCTATTCCTCTAGAATTAACAGGATTTCTATAGCTATATGTTACACCGGTGTATAAGGAACCCGGGGAATAATTGTGCCAAGTTTCATCGAGATTTGTTCAACGGATTCGCCGTGAAAGAGTAACAAATATACATCCAAACTCAAAAATATTGTTAGGAATAATCAGATCAAAGCAAATTTTCTCCATACGTTTATAGTAAAAGATGAGCTGAGTTATTGGATTAATTAAATCTTTCTCAAGCTATATTTCTACACTAAATAATTATTTTAGATTGAACTTTGTACGTCGCTGTCGCGTTCGTACGTTGTTTGTATCACACCTCTAATTTGATGACGTATAAAGAGCAAATTACTAAAATATTACCCATAGTTTTTTGAAAAAACGTCCTACCTATATTTAAATCATTATTCTCGTGACTTTATCCATTTGAAAACATGTTATAAACATATTTTCAAATTATTTGGTTACTTATTTTACGACCGGCCGCCTACCTGACGTCTACTTACCTTAGTCGTCTTTAACGACACCTCGGTAAGAAAGATGGTGATCTATTCTACTCAAAAGTTTACCACAAAGTCGGACAACTTACCTTAGTCGTCATTTACAACACATCGGTAAGAAATGGGGGTGGTCTATTTTTCCTCAGCCGGATACATCACAGCGGACTTCCATTAAAGATTTATATAATTTAATTTTTTTAAACATGTAAATTCCACATGTTTAAACATACTCACTTGCTTCGCACGTAATTCAAAGCATCTACATAATTCGGTTGTTTCCCAAGTGTTACGGAGATAAAAGTAAAAGGAGGCCCACATTTCTTCGTGCACGGCCACAGGTCGCCGCTTGCGTGTCATTCCGTTATACTTGGTTCGGAATTTGTTACTAACTAGCATATTTTTTAATCCGCCGATCGGATCGTGATCGAACTTTCTTTGTCTCTAAAGTGAAAGCTATGACTTACTACTAGTAATATAGTTTTTGTATGTACTTGTAATGTTGCTTAAATTATGTTTTGTTACGGCTATATTGAAGTACCTATTAGCTATTGAGTTTCCCCAGTTATCCAAATAAAAATACCTACACCATGGGATCGATATCTTAAATTCAATATTTCTTTATTACAAGTTTTTTTTTAAGTAATAATAATATGAGTTTGCACGGACACATTTATATAAGAGTAGCGACCTACTACACTCCCACTGCTGGGAATAGGCCTCTTCTCTCCGTTTATGGAGAAAAGCTTTGAAGCTAAGACCTACCACGCTGCTCCAATGTGGATGAGTAGGTTAAACATATCTCCAGAATTCTCTAGAGATATGCAGGTTTCCTCACGATTATTTTCTTCGAAAAGCGTGTGATAAATTGCAATAATCAATTAGACACAGAAGTTTTTACAGAAAAACTCATTGGAGTCTGCCCGGGTTCGAACCTGTGATCTCCTTGAAAGGGTCGCACGGTGTTACCGCTGGGCTATCACCGCTCAAATTTTTATATATAAGTATTAACATAATATATACAAAATTTTAATGAAATAGTCAATTTTCAATTACTGTTTGTTAAGTAGCGGGCATGGGTTTGCAACTGAGTAAGATAAAAACTAAAAATAGTCTAAGTGTATATTAAAGTAATTTTCTTTCTGACCGTTGACTCAACAAGACTATTCAATTTTAAGGCCGTTGATAGTGCTGATATTTGTCTTCTTTAGACCAAAAATTATGACGCCCTACATAAACCTATATATAGTGAGTTAACCCGCCGTGTGATACGCATGTGTTAATTACATGCGGTATAAAAATGCAGTACAGCGCCATCTAGTAGATTATTACGGTAACTTTACAGTGACAACTCTGAGACGGGACGTAAAACAGTTTCCTCTTACTGGAATATTATTTCTAACGGTTTAAATTTTCCACAATTTCCCGAAAGTTAAACAAAGGTCGACATGTATAGCCTTGATTATCATAAAATTTAGCAGTTACGTATTTCATTAGACCTTGGCCTTGATTTGATTCGCGCATCACGTATTCGCGAATACGCGCCAATTTCATAAGATAAGATAACACTGTTTCCTTGTATTCGCTTATCACTTTTAAATATATCACAGATAATAAAGCGCGGAAAAGACATTCCAAAATTAGGAATGTTCGCCGATACTAAAGAACCGAATTATAAATGATCTCCAATCACTATATTTATTTTATTATGTATTTTCTGTACTTAAGGTACAAAGCTGTAATAGCCCAGCGGTCATGGGTTCAAACTCGCGGGAGACGTCAACGAATTTTTCTGTTAAAACTTTGTGTCTTTGTTATTTGCAATATATACCTACATAGAATTCTGAGAGTATGTAAATCCCCATTGGAGCAGCAAAATCTATTTCTTTCAAAAAATCTGAGAGAGGAGGCCTTTAGAGGTCCAGAGGCTGAGCTATGGGAAAATATTTTTTTACAATTTCTTACATTACCACATTCTAACTATGATTTAAAAAATATATTTTAGAGCACTTGCTTGCTTTTTATTTTACGTAAACACTAGCGGAGCGGCCACACATTTTTGTGGCTCGGTCAGGTTTCAAGGATTGGGGGGGATTTGACCTAGCCAACCTAGCTAGATCGATTCCCCTTCCCCCTCATTAACAAATGACGTTTTGTGTCTGTTTTCGGGCACTGAAAAAATGCTAAAATTTACATTGAACTACTAGAAAATACTATATGCTGTCAATTAAAATGACAGTCTGTAAGTTAAACTCATGGTAGCTCATTTGAAGAACGGGCGGTCTAGAAAAGTAAAAATACCTAATATGGAGCCCCACCTGCTCAATTTTTTTTCATGTTTTTTTATCTTGTAAAAGAATTGCCGGGCAAGGCTTGGTCATTCTTTCTTGTACCACCGAGCAAGGCTCGGTTACCTATATACTATTACTTAATATTGTATAACTTTGTGAATGGCAACAGTAATCAGTTTTTTATAAAGTAAACGCTAACCTTCAAAAGCGCCAGTTCGCTGCAAAAAAAAATGTGTGCTGACCGCAGCATAACCTAAGTGACGTTGCGTAAACGTTATAAATAATTATTTTTTTGTCAATTATTTACGTGTCACTGTTTTTGTATCAGTAAAAATTCGGCACAATATTTTATTACCATGCTGTCACATGATTTGGTTACGTTTTTTACGACCGGCCGCCTGCCTGACGTCAACGTTCCTTAGTCGTATTTAAGACACCTCGGCAAGAAAGAGGGTGGTCTATTCTACTCAGCCGGATACAATTTTTTTTAATAAATATATCGTAATTTCTTGAGTTTCTTTAAAATAGATTTAGACATATTATTTATAATGTAATAATTTAGTGCTGTATGTTTCCCGAATTAAATTAATAAATCATCATTCCCCTGGCCTTATCCAACTCTAAGTTGTGTCGGTAGTAGTATGTTTCACACAAGCCAACCATCTCTTTCTTGGTCCCGTCTAGTTTCATATCCATGCACATTCATATTAAACATTTAGAGGTAGGCTTCTCTAACTAAGAAGGTGTGACGTTCTACGACACCTAGAAATATAATAAATAAATAATAAACAAAATACCATAATAAAATTCACACAGAAAATACTCGACAACGAGCGCCTGTTCGCCACAATTAATGAGTAGCCGGCCGCGCCATAACCGTGCCGGCGCGGCGTTGCGTAAGCGTTTAGATTTAATTATTTCTCGTCGTTTATTTATGCGCAAATGTTTCGTACGTAAACACATTGTAAACTATTAAGAGGCAATAGCCAATAGCCCTCAATGAATGCTCTTAATAGCTTTATTATCTTGATCGAATCGCCATTAATTCAGTATTAACTTTTGTTCCCGTTCCATTAGGCTCCGCGATCGGTCCGGTTTAATCAAGTGCGCTCGTTTTCTTGGCTTTTTAATGTTGGTTTGTGATTACTAATTATAATTTTATTTTGATGTTCTTATGCATAACGTCATTGGTAGAGTTATTATACTAGAGAAAGGAGTCAGCTTAAAATGTGCTCTATTACAATAAAGAGAAAGCAAATTATACTGTAACTCTCTGTTATGTGTGATTAGACATAGATAAGCATACGAGTTTCATCTTCCCTCTTATTATTTATTGTGACACTCTCACTTACAGACCTGCCTATGGCTTCTTTACTCTAGTATAATAACTCTATATTGTCATTACAATGCTGTGGCACGCTTTACAATTCGCCTTCGCTCTTTTTTGTACACATGTGCACAATGTTTTCTTTAAAAATTTCGTACACTACATCATCTTCCTGCCCCTTTTATGACACCTCGGTAAGAAATGAGGGTAGTACTATTCTATTCAACCGGATACTACACGACGTATCCGTTTCCGAAAGTATTACAATCAAAAATGTGCAACGCGTAATAATTTAGCATTGTCATTTTTTGTACATATATATCGAATGTCGTGAAGTTATAGAGGAAGTGTTTAAGCGGTAAAACGCTTGTCTGTTGAATACCAAAATAACACTGATTCACACCTACCTAGGTCAATGTTAGTGCAATGTCAGTATTTTGCTCAAGGTTTATTAGATTTTTTTTAGAACGTATGCAACATTTATAGTATGAACAACGCATACCTATTGGTCGAGTTTATAAAAGTAACTACTAGTTTTTCGTAAGAACATATAACATCTCATATAACATCAACATTTTCTCTATATTACCAGTATTTGACTTATTGTCCTTTTCCTTCTGTTACTCAAAGATTAACTGGAAGAGATCCCTTTTAGGGATAAGTCCGCCTATATACTTGTGCTTTTTTACATAATATAAAAAGAAATAAATAAAAAATAGATGGCACTTTTCGATTATAGCCTATATCTTACCCCGGTGTATACGAAATTGTGCCAAATTTCATCTATATTCTCTCAATGGATTCGCCGTGAAAGATTAACAAACATACATCCATACTCACAAACTTTTACATTAATAATACGAATATTAGTAGGTTTTATTTTTAAATTTGGACATACGTTGTGAGCGAGGAGTATGGTAACAAATAGTCATTTCTACATTATCGTCCCTTGTATAATATGAACGCGAATTCCCATTGAATCGTTAAATTGATTATGTACCAACTTATTTTTCCAAATCAGTGCCATTACAAGTCCCTATGTGAGTTTTTGAGATATGTGATGAATTTGCGAGCAAAGCTAGTCTATTATGGAACCTGTTTTTAAAAAACAATCTTTATAGGTGAATCAAGAATGTGGCATGTCTAAAATGAACAAATTAAATGAACGATATTATATGGTATCCGGCTGAGTAGAATAGACCACCCTCATTTCTTACCGAGGTGTCGTAAAAGGAGACTAAGGTAAGTTGACCTGCCGTGTGGTATCCGGCTAAGTAGAATATACCACCTACATTCCTCACCGAAGTGTCGTAAAAGGCGACTAAGGTAAGTTGACCCACCGTGTGGATCCGGTTGAGTAGAATATAGACCACGCTCTTTCTTACCGATATGTCGTAAAATACGACTAAGGTAAGTTGACATAAGGTTGGCGGCCGGTCGTAAAATACGAAGCAAAATCATGTGAAAATATGTTTATAACATGTGCCGAACCCCACTTAGAGTGCGATAAGAGCAGGAGGACAATGATCGATATTACTGATTACATTTATTGGGACAATCCCAGTTTTCAACGTGGTTATTGACCCATGTAAAAAAAATATTGACAAATCTGAACTCTCCCTTTTTTATACACGCTGTAAAATCGACTTTTAACACCGAATACCGTATGATTTATTACTCTTTTGTTCTAATTAAATGAATTAAATTAAACTGACCGCGCGTTATCGTTTGCCGCTAATTAGACTTCCTTACGAGTAATTTTTACATTTATTAGGTATAATTATTGCTACTATTTCGTCAGCATTACCCTAAATTAACAGTACGATTCTATAGAAAAAAAAAACTTACTTGTATCAGCTCCGATACACTGTTGAAGTATATTCCTTAAGTACGAGAGGGTAGGTACATAAATTTTAATTAATTTGCATCAGTTATGTTACAGTTGAAATTCGGTTAGTTTTTCTGGACTGGCCCGTTGGTGCAGTGGGTAGTGACCCTGCATTCAGCTCCGCGGGTCGCGGGTTCGATTCCCGCCGAGGGCCAACATTTTCTATAAATGAATTTGTTGGTCTTCGAGCCTGGGTGTATATTTGTATTTAAGTATGTTGTTACAACATGTTTTTAATACGACCTCCTTCATAGAGTTGGCGTATAATATGAAAAAGCATTGTGCTGTCATATTTTTATGTGTCATTCATTGAGTTGTAGCGAAAAGAGTAAATGGGTTGACTCTGGGAAAACTGCTTTTTATTTATTGAATAAGAATAAAGGAGAAATATCGTCGTTTGTTATATTCAGAAGGGGATGTAACCTAAACTCACAAATAGAGTGGACATAAGGAATATATGGAAATTTAAAGAGTTTAAAGAAAAGACAAATGACGATCAATATCTTGAGACAACACGGAGAGTGCGAATTTTGTATTATTGGAGAGATAGTTGCGATATGCGATGCTATGGAATAAAAAATGGAGTTTTTATTGGAGAGATTATTGATGGTAATTGGTATTCGGTTAATTAATTCTGTGAGATCAACGTGACGATGTGCTATGTGAGGCCTTAGACGCGCCCGTGACTTTTGTTCGATGGAACTGTCAGCTAGAATGACGATTGTTCTCTGGATCTTTCCAGTTGTAACGATTGTTTTCTAGACTGTGGACATCTGCAACGACTGTCAGCTAGGCTCTGCCTAGAAGTGGTGATTGTTCTTTGAGCGTCATCATTTGCGAGTCTGTTTACGTGTGTATCTGCTGAGTTGGTTGCCACTAATTGAGCTGTGTTATGCCATGACAGTGATTGAGGGTGAGCTTGAGGTGCGAAAAGCTTAAGGAGTTGAGGAGTTGAGCTTAAAGAGTTGAGCATAAAGCGTGAGCTTAGAGTTGAGCATAAAGCGTGAGCGTAGTCCTGTCATGTCATGGCATGTGCGGTTTTCTTTTGCAGATTAAAAGAGCATGTATTGAGTTTCTTGCCGATTCTTCTCAGTACAATCAGCATTCCGAATCGGTGGTAGATTCATTCCCAGAAGTCAGCTTATGAGATTTGCGGGGTCGCAAATGTTGTCAGGATGGTCGACTGTTACAACATGTTTTTAATACGACCTCCTTCATAGAGTTGGCGTATAATATGAAAAAGCATTGTGCTGTCATATTTTTATGTGTCATTCATTGAGTTGTAGCGAAAAGAGTAAATGGGTTGACTCTGGGAAAACTGCTTTTTATTTATTGAATAAGAATAAAGGAGAAATATCGTCGTTTTGTTATAATGTATTTATAAAATATATAAGTATATATTCATCAGTTGTCTGCCTACCATAACACAAGTATTAAGTTACTTACTTTGGGCACGGACGACCGTGTGTGTAAGTGTCCCATATATTTATTTATTTATTGTCGTTACCGTCATTGCCAAACGTGACTTACTCCTATCTCTCTCTTTGTTATGTGTGACAGATAAGTTCTTTTTTTATATGTGTGAAAGAGAGAAATAATGTCAGTTGGTAGTGAAAGCTTGTAATTATGAATTTCACTCCTTATAAAACTGTATTATTAAAAGTTAGAAAAAGTTTATGAGGGAGTCTTATTAAGGAATGATTATGATTTACCAGATTTTCAATCCGCAAATCTCTTTCCCTTTCGGTATTTAAGTTATAGACTAGAAAATATTTATCTTAAATATTTATTTTAAGTAATTATATATTAGTAGCATCTTTTCATCTATTTATTATACCAAAATTAATAAATAGATTAAATACTTAAATTTATATAAAGTAATTTTCTCGGAGCGGCAAAATAAAAAAGTGTGTTGCTCTGAAAAATCAAAGTTTTATTTTTATTCGTCTTAATCACTATATTTACACTATACACTATAAACTAAAACTAATATAAGTACCTGAAAAATCAAAGAAACGACAATAAAGTTTATATTTTGCCTTTAAATATTTACATTACATAAATTCTGTTAATATTTGCTTTAAACATTTATCTTTTGACGGCGTCAATTCGTTTCCTTTTCCAAATTTAAAATTGAGATGTGTACATATCAAAATTAAAAAGAATTTATATTCTTTACATTTATATAAACTTTTTCTTTTTCTCTATATTACCCGTATTCTCTTTCTTCTTCAATTCTTGTACTTTACCTTTTGTTACTTAAAAGTTGACTGGAAAAGATCCCTTTTAGGGATAAGTCCGCCTTTATACATGTGCTTTTATGTATAAAAAGAAATAAATAAATAAGGAAAAGATAGAAGTAGACAATTATTTATTTTTGAAATTTTGTATGATTTTCATTGTTTTTTAGAAAACATCAAAAGATTATACTTAGCTAAAGTGAAATCTAACAATGCCGCCATTATATAAAAATTTCCTGAGTCGTTCGCGTAACATATGGCTCGATGACCTTGCCGCGTCTCGTGTTAATGAACTCTGCGTCTTCCAAATTGACATCTAATGCCTTACCGTTTAACAGCTGCCACTGGCCCTTGGAGGGTAACTTTTTATACATAACTGGATATGATCCGCTAAATTTGTCCCCTTTAATAAACTACACGGCAAAATTGTAATTCACAATTTTAGTCTATTAAAAATGTTCTAATGTTCTTAAAACAACTGTTGGTTTTGTGCCTAGTTTTAGGAGTTGGAAAGAGATGATCATCCTTCTGCCCTTCTCCCTCTTTAAGTGGGGTCGGCACAACATGTCATAAACATGATTTAGCATTCATTAAACATTTTGCGACCGTCCGCCTGCCTGACGTCAACTTACCTTAGTCGTATTTTTCGACACCTCAATGTTTTTTAAGTTTTTTTATTCGACACTTCAATTCATCTTGTATTTCGAAGATGTCCATTTTTCTAAGTGTTTAGAATTGTAAGTAAAATCGGGCGTAGCTTCCCCGTGGGTTCACTTTTAGCTTTTTAAATTATCATAAGTCCCGAACTACCACTATTGAATACAGGTCCAAACTATTAACTTTAAAATTTTACAAGTGCCTTTAATGTTGAAATTTTTTTAAGTCCCTATTACGTAACATATAAGAGTACTCACAGCCGTGTGGTATCCGGCTGAATAAAATAGGAGCACCCTCATTTCTTACCGAGGTGTCGTAAAAGGCGATTAAGGTAAGTTGATGTCAGGCAGGCGGCCGGTCATAAACTACTTAGCCAAATCATGTGACAACATGTTGTGCCGACCCCACTTAGAGTGGGATAAAGGCAGGAAGATGATAAGAGTACTCACAGGTGTCCGGCATTGAACTCACAATACACACTGAATCCGCTCCGCTTGTGCATCCGCTTCCGCTCGTGCGTCCTTCCCGCTCGTGTACCCGCTGGCGCTATGGCCGTACCGTCTTCCAGGTACAGTTGTTCCTGATGCCTTAGCACCTTAGCGCTATCAACGACGATCCGTCGCTGGGTCGAAGCGGTAATCACTGATAACCGCCGTCAAACACAAACCACACTCCATCTATGAAGAATCAATGAACAAACACTTGAGCCGATAGGAGAAATGAAACTTCGCTCGTAAGAAGAACCCCACAAACAAAAAAGATTGGAATAAGAAAGGGACTTAGATGACCTTACCTGTTAAACCTTTAATACGATTTTATACAGCATGTCAATAACACTTATCCGTAGGTCGATCTTAATGCAACTTTTACTATTTTGGAAATGGGTGTTCCCATTTTTAGAGATGATTATTAAAGTTATTAGATTCGCGGCCATTATTCACGTTGCGATGGTTATTCTCACGATCACTGAGGTTGATATCGTTCGATGATCAAAAGCGTGATTGTATTTTAACGCGCGCCAAATGACATGGGCGTACCTATTACTTTACATTTCTCATCTATACAGTTCTAATGTTTTGTTTAGCCGTGTGGTATCCGGCTGAGTAGAATAGACCACCCTCATTTCTTACCGAGGTGTCGTAAAAGGCGACTAAGGTGAGTCTATCCGCCGTGTGGTATTCGGCTGAGTAGAATAGACCACCCTCTTTCTTACCGAGTTGTAAATAATAAAAATAATAAAGTAAAAAATAAAAGTAAAAATATGACTAAGGTAAGTTGACATCTGGCCGGTCGTAAAATACGAAGCCAAATCATGTGACATGTTTATAACATGTCGTGCCGACCTCACATACAGTGGGGGCAGGAGTGTGATGACAGTTCTAATGTTTTAATGTCGATAATATATGTACCTACCTGGGTGACAGAGGCTTGGTTGGTAATTTTTTTAAAGATATAAAAATATGTAATAACATAAAAAAGAAAAAAGCGCCGGGTTACATGTGGGAATCGATCTCAGGTTTTGAACTTTTTTGGCTCGCGCGTTACCATTAGGCTATTACAGCATTGCATTTCATCATCTTCCTGCTCTTATCTCTCTCTAAGTGGGGTCGGTACGACCGGCCGCCTGCCGGAGGTCTATTCTACTCATCCGGATTCCACACGGTGGGTCAACTTTGATTTTGTTCTGATATTAAAAAAAAACAGTCATTCTCAAGCCTTTCAGCATTGGCCATATGAAAATCAAATCGATCCGACACTCTGTTCGGACGTGAAAAAAATACAAAAAATCGGTATTTGTTTTTAAGTCAAAACAGTATTTAATACTTTCACTTACTTAGTGCTTACTAACTATGCTCAATCTTTACTTTAAAAAATATGATTATAGATAACAAAATATTATAATATATTTCAATGGAATAGCAAAATTGTAATTTCAAAGCCAACTCTAGTTGAATAATAAATTATGTGCCTACTAATAAAATATGCCTGTTTATGTCCACGATGGCCCGCTCGACTCGATATATCGGCGTATTTATCTAATTTAGTGCCACATTGTCTAGAGTCGCGCAAGCCGCGTGGGCCGCCCTACTCGATGCCGGAAGTGTGCGCGCGGCATAATGGCGTATGCGAAATAACGAACGTGACCCGCGCGTGTGTCGTCGGCTTTATAATTGCCTTTAAATCGACTTCTCACGTATCCGGTTAGGTTTGTTTGCGGTTTTTTTTCTTGCTAAACATCTCTAAAAGTTTTATTTTGTACATGTTTGTATATGTTTCTTATAAATATCTCGTAACAAGTTCTTGTGTGTGGGATAGAGATGCCAAATGAATTATGATGGAACAATACTAGATGAGTTCGCAATATTTTTTCTTTAATTTGTCTCTATTCAAATCCTTCCCCTGTTGATATGTGTGCTATAAACAGAGCCGGATTGATGATTGGAATGATTAAAAAGCCTGTTTTCACACAGAATGCCTTATGTAGTATTGTTTTAATCGTTTGTTTCTTTTATAATTAATTCGTTACGTTGTTATTTATTTTATAACAATGGCCAGCAACTGAACCGTTTTCGCAGGTGGCAGTAGCAATGCGCTTGCCTTTGACGCCGCAGGTCTCGGGTTCGATTCCCGCCTAGAGCCAACGTTTCCTATAAACAATTTGTCGGTTCTTCCAGTCTAGGTGTATATATGTATTTAAAGTTAAAATTATATATGTATATATTTACCAGTTTTTATGTGCGGACGTACAACTATGTATATGATTGTCTCATATATTTATTTACTAGGCTTTACCCGCAAATTTGTTCACGTGGACTACTGTAGTCTTGGAATAAGCCAGTAGCTGTCATTCAGCTGACTTCTGTCATTCTCCAAACCTGCAAATATCTCTAACGGTCGATAATAGATGCCGATTTTCAATGTCAACCTATCCGTCTATAATTAATAGGATTTCTATATAAATTTGTAGTTTAATTTTTTTTTTGTTTTCCTGTAACCTTTTATTTGGAGGTTATTATCCGGTTATGTCCATAATTGATTTTATTAATCTTGCACATGCTTGTAGCGTTCAATCAATCTACCAGCCGATGTACAAGACAATATTTTCCTGTAACGGTACAATAAAAATGATACCTTTTTTTTTTTTTTGGTTTATTAGATTCATCTGCGATCAGTCATAGGACTATGAGCAAATTTGTTAAATGTCATTGTTTTGTATTGGTCGATCCACATTAGGATTCGACACTATCTGTTGCCGCCTAGACTCATTTGCCTAGATCGAGGATAGAAATTTTTTTAAGCCTCCTGGGAAATTTCTCTTCCAGGAGCTGGTTAGCCAAGTTATTAGGATGATTGAGAAGACGGTTTTTATATTTAAGTGACAATTCTCGCACCTCTTCCCTAATTGTGGTGATATTTAGGTTTTGATGTATTTCTTGATTTGTAACGTACCATGGTACGTTAGATATAGAGCGCAAGATAATATTTTGAACTCTTTGTAGGCTAGCTATGCTGGAGTTGCACGCGCTACCCCATTGTTGAGCGCCATAAGCCCACGTTGGCTTTAAAATAGATTTGTATATTAGCAGTTTATTGTCTACTGAGAGCTTGGAATTTCTGCCCAACAACCAGTTGTAGTGCTTGTATTTAATATTAAGTTCTTCTCTCTTAGCTTTGATGTGTTTTTTCCAGGTTAATCTACGGTCAAGGTGTATTCCCAAGTATTTTACGGTTTCACTGTTAGGCAAATTAATACCACATAAGTTAACTGGAGGACAGTTTCCACGACGCAGAGTAAAGGTCACTTGGACTGATTTAGTAGTACTAGCTCTGATTCTCCAGTTTTCTAACCATATCCCAATTTGGTCAAGACCATATTGTAACTGAGAGGAGGCAGCTGCAGCATTATCGCTACTGGTAAGTATAGCCGTATCGTCTGCAAACGTTGCCTATCTACCAGCCGATCAACAAGACTATATTTTCCTGTAACGGTACAATAAAAATGATACTTGAGAATGATAAAGTTCTCGGAAATCCACGAGCAACACGACTAGTGTTTAAATGGTACTAATTACCAATCTATATGTTTAATACGTGTGGTAATTCATCACCTATCGATTTAATGTGGTCTTTTTTGCAAGCAATGGACGTTGATTACAAACTGCATCATTATGTGCGCACTTGTGCGAGCGTCGCAGACGTACTTGGATGAGCGGCTAGTTTACGTATATAGCTTGAGGCCATTGTCCTTTCATGGGGCCTCTGTGTTATGCGAAAAATAAACTGCATATTGCAAAAGTAAAAAATAATAATAATGATCATCCTTCTGCCCTTATCCCACTCTAAGTGGGGCACAACATGTTATAAACATTTGGATGGGTATTTTACGTCCGGCCGCCTACCTGAAGTCAACTCACCGTAGTCATATTTTACGACTACTCGGTAAGAAAGAGGGTAGTCTATTCTACTCAACCCGATATCACACTGTGGGACAACATATCTTAGTCGTCTTTTACGACGCCTCGGTAAGAAATGAAGTTGGTCTATTCTATTCAGCTGGATACCACAAGACGGGTTAAATGACCTTAGTCGCCTTTTAAGACACCTCGGTTAGAAAGAGGGTGGTTTATTCTACTCAACCCGATAGTGTCTTCTCTTTCTAACCTAGCTGACAGCTTTATTATGATTGTTTTATTTTAAGGCAATTGAACGATCGAAAAGTAATATCTATAACAGTTTACGACCGCGGTTTAATCGTTCATTACGATAATACAATGAAGTATTAAATTTAACCTTGTTGAAACGCGATTCGACGCTGCCTATTCGGCCGTGACATCCGTTATACTATTGCTATCTCCCGTATCCGTGTTTGCGGCTAATACAGCGCCGATGTCCGTATTAGACGTGATAGGTATAGTAGGGTAACTATGATTTCGAAATAGAAATAGACGATCCCGATTTCTAATTAAGTGGATTTTAAAATCGACTGAAACGATAATTTGTAGAATTAGGCGTTACTTTGCGAACCTCCATAATACTAAAGTTGTAATCAAATTATTTTGCTAATTTATCTTATTTATAATTTATCACGGATTATAGTTAAATAATTACTTTCGATTGAAACACGTTACTACTTTACCTGATTATATATAAGACAGGTATATTTCCTTAACTTTAACGAAATCTTTAATTGCCTGACCTAGCGGATAATCCTGTAAAGTTTATTGGCGATCGGAGCATGTTTTTGAATTGAATTTTCAATGACAGTTTTGTTTGGAAGGGAAGTTGAAATGAGACTGAGCAACAGCAACGCGTACCGGACGGCCGGGTTATGACAAATTGAATTGGAAATTTGAATGAAATTATATTTGGAATACTAAGAAAAATTGACAAAGTAAATACCCACGTAAAAAAACCTAAATAAAAAAAACTGATTTTTCATTTTGTATTTTGCCACTTATGTCGTATGAAACCTAATTTACCCATCTAGTTTTTCCAAATTATTCCCACATATACGAATATATTCGTGGTTACGAAATGTCTTCTGATGTAACCAAATAACCCTATAACAAGTGCGGCTTAACCATTTTAATAGGGTCCCTCGTTACTGATTTGGGATCCAAAGGGTCGGATTTGATTTCAGTTGGGTAACTTTTAGTTATCATTTGTGCATCACTTTTAATCATGATCTTATGTATATATGTGAACATTAATAACATAACATGAATAGTTTTGGTAAACAATCTCTTAACCCGGACTTCGTCTTTGTGAAATTCAGTATTGACATAAAACATACATAAAAAGAATGTGTGACGTAACACATTTTGCATTTATATTAGAGGGTTTATGTAATCACATCCTACTAATATTATAAATGCGAAATTTGTGAGTATGGATGTATCTGTGTTACTCTTTTACGACGAATCCGCTGAACCAATATCGATGAAATTTGGCAGTTATTTCTTATACACCGGAGTAACATAAAAGCTATAGAAATCCTGTAAATGGTGCAGGAATAGGATGACATTGAAAAGCGCCATCTATTATCGACCTATCCCACGACAACAGACCACGCAAACGAAGTTGCGGGTAAAAAGTAGTAAAAAATATATGCGAACACTATTATGTATAGTGTTTTACATTATGTAGCTTAATAACAAGATTGTATGCAAAATATTAAATTTGGTAGCTGATGCCACAGTAGGTTGTACGGATCATTTATTTTTTTCTGTTTGTCCACGTAATCTTCTAATACATGTAGCAGAAACTCCAATCTCTGTTTTATTATTATTGTGTTATAAACCGATGGCCAGTGATCATGCCTGACGGGAAGTAAATATGCTATCTAAAATGGTACGCGATTGCCTAGCAAATATCTAGATAGGCTTTGACAAATTTTTATTTCAACCAAACAAATTAATGGTAAATGAAAATACCGGGCGAGAATTCCATATCTATACTGAGCGCAAGAGAAATGACGTAGTGAAGCAATTTGCGCGCCTTTGTGGGATGATGATTACGTAGGTGTGGGATTTCTCTCGGCGCATTGATACAATGCACAAGGTCATGAAATATCTGATCACATCCACCGAAATAAACAGCCAATAGATAAGCAATTCTGCGCCGATGTCGAGAACTGCGCAATTAAGCATTGAAATAAACAACCGATAGACAAGCAACTCTGCGCCGATGCTGCGAACTGTGCAATTAAGCATTGAAGTAAACAACTGATAGACAAGCAACTCTGCGCCAATGCTGCGAACTGTGCAATTAAGTATTGAAAGAAACAACCGGTAGACAAGCAACTCTGCGCCCATGCTGCGAACTGTACAATTAAACATTGAAATAAACAACCGATAGATAAGTAACTCTGTGCCGATGATAAGAACTGTGCAATTAAGCATTTAAATAAACATCTGATTGATAAGTAACTCTGCGCCCATGCTGTGAACTGTGCAATTAAGCATTGAAATAGACAACCCATAGATAAGCAACTCTGCGCCGATGTTTAGAACAGTGCTATTAACCATTGAAATAAACAACCGATAGATTAGCAACTCTGCGCTGATGTTGTCAACTGTGCAATCCAGATAGGCAGGGGTTTTATCTACGTTCAAATAATGCACCGTGAGTTGGACATGCCTTGACGCTTGTAGAGTTTCTTCGTTTAGCTTTTTTAGAGTTCACCTTTTCCGTTCGATGACACAATAAAAATCAATTTGTTCGAAGAAAGAAACTATTGTTTGGTATCGATTAGAATTTGACTGAGGACCTAGTTTTAGTGATTTACGTCCTATAATTACCGTTAATTAAGCTTAAAACCATTTATTATCATGGAACATGTGCCGCTGACAAAAAAATTGACCTAATTAAAGCTACATTATGATTTGTTTGCTCGATAGAGTACATAGACTTATTAGTCTAGCTATTGTGATTTGGAATTCGACGTCGCTTTCGTAACTGCTGGATAATACTGGATATTTGTTGCCCATAAATGTTTTGACTCTTGACAGACTAGTCGGTAATATTAGTGCATTTTAGCAAATGTTTCAAGTATTATTATCTGTATTAGTTAATTGTATTTCCATCAGCTGTAACTATTGTTATATCGTCTCTATAGAGTCGTTAGCCTTGTCTATCCATTAACAGGTGATTAAAGACACCAGATAAAATATATTTATTTAACTTAGTTTACAGTTTTACTATTGTGAAATTCAAAAGCGGTTTAGTTCCTGCATTATATGATACGAAAATGATTTATATATGCTTGTATACCTTTGACAAGAAAAATATTACAAACTTGTTAATATACAATGATGACAGAGAGAGGTGACATGTCTACGCGCTGTCACCTTATAAGCAAAATGCCACTATTGAACGGTGAAATTGAATAATATGGAAGTAATGAAAATATAAATATAATATAAAAATATTATTATCATAACTTTTGTATTAGGGACCTCTACAAAGCAAAGCCTAATGCTATAAACTATGAATGATACGGTGAAATTATGACTAGTAGAATCTGGCAATATACTAGTTTTCATAGAGTATAAAGTTTGGCTCTTTTCATTATTGTCTTTCCGAATCTTAAAGTGGCAACCCTAACAGTTTTCAACGAAATATAACAGTCTGGGTTAGTAAAAAAGTTTTGGCAAAGGAAACCTAATTAGGTGCAAAATCGTTATAACGGAGTACTTGAAACTTGGTGTATCGACGCGGCGGCACCCAAGGCTAAGACCGTCTGAGTAGTGTTACCATAATAATCAAATAATCTAGGACATCATTTTATTTGTTTTGAACATATTTTTTACTAATATAATTTATTGTAATAATAAAGGTGACAGAAGTAAGTGCCAAATAAGTATATTTGCACCATAATTTATCGGATTTGAACGCAGTTTTGCGACTAGTAGATCAAAACGAACATACCTACAAAATACTCGGGTAAATTCTACGATTTTAGAGAAAACAATAAACACAATATATGTGTTACTTAATTTCATTACTTAATTTAGAAAATGCTTTTTACAGTAAAGAATATTTATAGTAGAGAATATCTGTCACATATGTAACATGTGAATCGCATTTTAATACTTTGTTTTGTACACGCTGCAACGCTGTGTGATATCTGGCTGAATAGAATAGTACCACCCTCATTTCTTACCGAGGTGGCGTAAAAGGCGACTAAGGTAAGACAACCCGCCGTGTGGTATCCGGCAGAGTAGAATAGACGAACCTCATTTCTTACCGAGATGTCGTAAAAGGCGACTAAGGTAAATTGATCCATCGTATCCGGTTGAGTTACACACCCTCTTGTTACCGAGGTGTCGTAAAATACGACTAAGGTAAGTTGAAGTCAGGCAGGCAACATGTTGTGCCACCACTAAGAGTGGGATAAGGGCAGGACGATGATGATGACAATGTTTTGTGCACGCTGCATATTCTTATCTCTAAAGATAACACATTTACTCACTCACTCTTAATAACCAAGACGCTCCATAACCAGGCAGATATTAATATATGAATAATAGATTTAGAATGGTTTATTAGTATTCTTGGTCACCCTATATTAATACAGAAATTCGTAGTTAACTAATTAAAACTTTCCTAAAACCACACTATCGTCTCTTGATACATTACGTAGTAAAGTATGAATCGAGTTTACACAGAAAGCTACTTACTTCGAAACCGTTTTCACTTTTTGAAGTGAAAGCACGTACTGAAAATTGAAATAACTCAGACGAAAAGATATAACGATGTCATAGTTGGTTGACGGGTTGTCTTGCAAATATTATTATTTTCTTTATCTACTGTGATACTATAATACAAAGATGATAAAACTGAAACCAAAATTCTTATGGCAAACATTACGTACAGGCCAAAAATTAAAAAATTAAAAAGTTTTATTACGGATACAGGTCTTGTATGGACACCTGTATCATAATATAACTTTTTAATCATAACAATACACCTATACAACCTCCAGCTGGACCAAGGCGGTTGAACCTCTACCTTAAAAAAAAAAAGGTTTCAATGAACGAGTCCGCGGCGACGCAACACGCATGCGCAATCGATGTTTGCGCCTTGACGCTAACATTGGACATTTAAAAAATCTTTTCAATATTTAAACAAAGTTTGGTTTTTATGAATATTGTTTTATTTATTTATTTATTATAGTATGAGAGTAGATAAAGTAGTGTATGACACTGTACATAACTTGGTCTCATAACAATCGTGTGATACTATAAAAAAAACTCGCCTGCGGCTCGTTCTTTAAAACACACTCGTGTTATAAGAACCCTTATTATGCAACAGTATCATAATCTACTATTAATTGAACTTGTTCATCTTATATTGTGGCTTAGTTGTGTAAATAATTATGATTTCACAAAATGCAAGTTTCTTAGTACAAAAGTTATGCAAATTGAAAGTGCGATCTAAATATTATTTAAATGGTCAAAACATTATTTAATTATAAAGTTGTTTCATATTTAAATATTTTTATTATATAACATTTTAAAGTTCTTAGACTTTGGTATATTATGTTAATGATTGGAGTAAAAAAGTCACTTATCCGTCATTGTTACGTTATTCAGCGCGCGGTGAATAGGTCATCGGTATACCTAACACCTGCATACATTAATAGTGTACGTAAGCGCCATATGTCGCTGTACATAGCGTTGTCATATAGCTGGATATAAAATATAACCGCTACACGCTAAATTTCTGTTTAGATTTTATTAAACGTGAGAGTGTTTCTAAATAAAAAAATATTTTTTTAAATTTAGAAACACTCTAAAGTAAATGTCGACTGATGTACTTTTGATGAAACAATAAATTTATATAATTGACTGATTGGTGATTTGGTGGAGATGGATTTATCGGCTATTAGAGCCTTTCTTTTTAACATGTAGATCAACTCTAACCTACAGGTCGGAATTTCCGATTGAATTGTCATTTCCGATTCTGATTCCGACTATTCGACGATAATTTTTATTTGGAGATAAAATGATTTGTTATTAATTTTCAATTACTAAGTGAAATGCTTATAAATTGCTAGTTTTAGTCCCTTAAATTTTGTTACTTGTTCTTGGTCTTAAATAACTTGTCCTTAAAGATTTTACGTTTTTGCGCCATCACCACTTCCGATTTCGACTCTGGGTCTTATTCCGTTAAATCGAGTTTCCAAATTCCGTTAAGTCCACTTCCGTAACATCTTTACTGAAGATGAATAATATTATAGAAGTGTAGTTGAATATTTGACATATACAGATTACGGAAGTTACTGTCCTTAAATATCCACAGCCGGGCAAAGGTCTTGTCCATGGAGAGAAAAATTGGAACTTAGCATGCTATTCTCCATGTTTTCTGACCCAAAAGGGCCATTACAAAATGTAAATATTCATGGATGTTTAGTAATTTTTACAACACATTTCTGCTTGATCGTTCAAAGCTTAGTATCATTTAATAGTATTAGACTACACATGGCAAATTGGCTATTAGGATAGTTACATATTACACGAAAGTTGATGACAAGATAGCTGCAGCTGTTCCTGACAATCTTAGTAATGCGTTAAATGTTATAATCTGATATTTCTTCATGAGTTACCTATAACATTTATTATCGTAACATTTATTTATTTCTATAATTAATTCTTTACGAGATATTTGACGACACATTGGCAAAATTACGAACTTAGCTCAGTTATTTTTTTTGTGCAACGTATCATAATATTTTGATGACTTCTAAAACACACAGTTCTACAGTTTACACTATATTGCAATTGATTGAAATGACAACATTTGGGAAGGTTTTATGTCACACCTTATAGGCTGATAATAAGACAATTATCGGGTTGAAAAACAAAAACGTGATATTGAAATTAATATTAGATAGAATTTTCTAGTCTCAAAAGAAAAACGCGGGAATTACCTGGACAATGCACAAAGCATTTATACGTGGATATCCCTTTAAGAGACTTTTGTCCAATAATGGACATTCAACAGTTGAAAAGAATTAATGATAATGTGTTGCAATTTGTCGTTCAATTTTAATGTCACACATAAAATGCATTTTGGATATTTAGTTACAATTATGGCAACATCGAAGGGTAAATGTCATCGAGACCGGTCTTCTCGTGTAAACAATTGACCATCATATCTTTGATACGAAGCTATGAATATTAATTTTATGAATAATCATAATAAAACTCGACCTTTAAAGCAAATTAGCGAACTATAGATAAATTTAAAGGAACAACTGAAGGGTTAAATATATCGCTGTATTCTAAAATAACATAATGTGACAGGTATGGCAAATTAGTTGCTAATGTATTATAACATTAAACATGAATTCGATGATAGTCGACGTTGAATATTAGCAGTTGGCGGCGGACATCGAACTCGCTATATTTACTCGACGCTTCTTAACGAGATTACATTTATAACCTTTATTTATTAATACATATTATGCCGTGTGGTATCCGGCTGATTAGAATAGACCACTCTCAGTTTTTACTGAGGTCTCGTAAAAGGCGATTAAGGTGAGTTGACTCGCCGTGTGGTATCCGGCTAAGTAGAAATAGACTACTCTCATTACTTACCGAGGTGTCGTAAAAGGCGACTAAGTTAAGTTGACTCGCCGTGTGGTATCCGGCTAAGTAGAATAGACTACCCTCATTACTTACCGAGGTGTCGTAAAATACGACTAACGTAAGTTGACCTACCGTGTGGTATTCGTTTGAGTAGAATAGACCACCTTCTTTCTTACCGAGGTGTCGTAAAATACGATTGAGTTAATATGTCGTCAGGTGGGCGGCCGGTCGTAATATGCGAAGCCAAATCATGTGACATGTTTGTAACATGTTGTGCCGACCCTACTTAGAGTGGGATAAGGGCAGGAGGATGATGATGGATATTTATTTGCTATCCCGGCATTCAGGACACCCTAACCCCTATGCTATCGCCATGAAGTATATGTGCCGTTTGAGGTAATAACGGTTTTTTGCAATTAAATCGATGACAAATTGCGCTATTCAATACGAGGTGGACGTCGCGTGACGCCACATGCCAAGTGGTAATAACTGCCTTTCATAACGTATACGGAACACGGTCTATTATTACATTGTGCATTATTAATTGTGAAGTAAATGTTTTTTTTTCTGTCTAATTATTGAGTTCAGTCTTCTTCACCTAGAATACTCAGTATTTAATTAACGGTTTATGTTGGCTTCCTCTAAGAAATTATATATTTTTATGCTATACAAATTGGCCATGGCCACGGGTTCGCCTAAGTGGAAATCAAAGTTTTTACCGCGTAAGTAAGACATTAGTAAATGGTAGAACATTTGAAGTAAAATTTTAATACAAATTTTAAATATATCATATTTATTTTTATTATTATTGTTAGTCTAATTATTGTTGTTATTTATTATTTATTTAAATGAGTTAATCTTGTATGTATATATACATATAAGTATATTTTTTCAGAATCTCAGAAACGGCTCCAACGATTTTCCTGAAATTCAGCATGTAGGGGGTTTTAGGGAAGAAAATTCGATCTAGCTAGGTTTTATGTGAAAATATTGTTTTATCCCTGTTTTGGGCATTAAAAACACTAACATTTATTTTAAATTGAATTTTCGCCATTAACTGTCAAGTCAGCGTAGCTTGTTCGGGGAACGGGCAGCCTCGAGAAATGTAAATACCTAGGATCGATCCCCAACTAAATTATTTTTTTAAATAATTTAGTTGGGGATGATGTTGATCTTAATGTACTGTATTTTTGAGTATTTTGTCTCCACTTATAAATAGGGTAGCATTAGACTTTTAAAATGTATATTAATAATTAAGTAGATAAATAATGTATACTCTGTTGGCGGACCTAATAAATAAATAAGCAAATCCTCCGAAACGCTGGAATGGTATTATAAAAAAGCTTATATGTTGCTCCACATTCTTCTCATATTCCAAGGAAATTCTAACCAAAATCGTTTTAGATTTTCCGGAGAATGTAGGTACTATTAACCTAAACCTCATGAAGTGCACTTTTAGCAAAAACCATACCTACATGAGTTTGTTTAGGAAATTTTAAGAAACTTGATTACATACTGATTACTTAATCCAATGTATAATATTTTGCCGCTTCTATCCTATTTCGCTCTAATGATTAATATACGTAATGTAATATATATCCGTATGTCTGTAAATCAATTCTGTAGATGACGGCATAGGTGCACGGTCTGTTGCGAACAAACGGACGTATTGTATTGAAAACAAAATGTATATGTATATTAAAGCATCATAGCCAATGTGAACGTTATAAACATGGAATCTCGAATCTTTATTATTTAGACGAATGAATAAACTTTATTCGGATATGGTAGTTTAGTACTGGTATTGACCATCGGAGCTACGAAAATATACTTCATCATTCTCCTGCCCTTATCCCACTCTAAGTGAGGTCGGCACAATATATTATAAACATGTTACATGATTTGTCTACATACTTTACGACTGGCCGCCTGCCTGACGTCAACTTACCTTAGTCATATTTTATGACGCCTCGGTAATAAAGAGGATGGTTTATTGTACTCAGTCGGATACCACACAGCGGGTCGACTTACCATGGTCGCCTTTAAGACACGTCAGTAAGTGATGAAAATGTACTTAAGCACATAAAATATTCCCACCGTATGTCTTAATTATGTATAAAAAAAAAATTAATGCTCAAACTATTTTTCTGCATGTGAGGATTATGGTGTACAATAACGTATATTTCTATTTTATTCCAAAATAATTTACTTTTTAATCCGATTAAGAATAAATCAAGAAAATAAATTGGACTTAACCCTGTTGGAAATACTGATAATTATTTGTGAAAAAATTGCTTTTATCGATCATCTAGATAATGCTGTAACAAATTTACTAATACTGGTCCAGCGGCTTAGCCGTGAAAGCTTAGAAGAAAAATCTATAGCTCAGAAAGAAAGATTTCGTCTTTCTTTCTTTCTCTAAGAAATATACAAACTTATATATGCTTAAGAATTATACAAACAGACTTTCGCATTTACAATATTAGTTCGAATCATTTTAAAATATTCTTTTCAATGACAATATTTCTCGCACTTAGTGCTAGTAATTTATTATAAAATATCACTAAACTTTTGTAAGAATAACGGCAATAACTATTTGTATTTTATCACGAGATTGACGTAACATATTAAATTACGTTAGTATATATAATTGTCAATAACAATAAATGCTAAGTTAGTCATTTCAAAACACTATTACAATGAGCGTTATATAAAATTTCATAACGCAGGCGATTACGGGCCGCGTAGTGTGTTATGTGTTTATAAATACTTTCTTATCGCAAAATGTTAGTAGCCTTGCCTCGATACCGCGGCTTTTAGAATATAAATGAGGCTATAATATATTACATAAACATTTGGTGAACTGTTAATTTAATTTGGATATTTATTTAATTTATAGAACTAGGCGTTACTTTGCGGAGGTCCGTAATACAAAAGTAATGAGAATATTATTTTGCTATAATTATTAATATAATATTTGCTATAATTATTAATATAATATTTGCTATATTATTTATAGCAAAATAATATTCTCATTACTTTTGGGTATTTATATAATAAACATATTGAAAACACCTTTAAATTAAATTGGTCGTCTTAAATAAAATATGTCTTAGTATAGTTATAGTACCTATATCTATATTTATATAATAAACAAGAAAAATTGGTATGTTTGTTTCTAATGTTTTTACACAAAAACTACCGGACCGATTTCAAAAATTCTTTTACCATTGCAAAGCTGCATCTTTATTGAGCAACATAGGCTATATTACATTATTAAAATAAATAGGGATCCGTAATAAAAATGTAATAAGGTGTAAAAAATTAGTCATAAAAATCTGTCATCGCGTGCATTGCAGAAACTATTGATAATAGAACATCATGTTTTACAGTATTATAGAACGTATGAATATCTACAAAAAAGTCCGCGATACTTTATATCCAACTACTATAGTTATGCCAATATACCAACTTGTTTAAAATGTAAAAGTTGTTAAAAGTGCCGACAATAAATCTGTAAATTCATTTGATTATGAATGTCAGTGTAATTAAAAACTAACTAAGTAATTGAAATAAAACTTATGTTATAGTCCGACATAGTAGACTTGCCACTGCCATGAGATTGATATGTACGCGGGTGAAACTGCGGGATATTTCTAGTAATATATAAGATGAATGCTGGTTCTTGTGTTCTATGAATTACTGGTAGCTATAGTATAGCCATGCTTCGATACCCGCACCTTTAGATTATATATAGATAAAATAATAATAATAAATATCACTTAAACATTAGTTGCACAGTTAATTTAATTTAAATATTATAAACACTTTATAATTAATTGAACTAAATAAATATCTCGTTCACTAGTCTTAAATAACCACATGGTCATAAAATTATAGACGTCAAATTTGTGTCTCAAATATAGATACTACTAAGTATTACAAGTTCATGAGTTCTATGAACTCTTGGTAGCTATAACTAAAAGTTTATTTATACGTATGTCGATTTTTTACCGAAGTAGATATGGAACACTGTGCCATACTAGTTTTCTTAAATTTAAGTGATATTTTCTTTAATATATCAAACAAGAGCTACCCTTTACAGTGGGATAAGGGTAGGAAAATGATGATTCGTATAATAAACATAATAAAACACTTATGAACCAATTAAATGACTTGATCAGTAGCCTTAAACATCTAGCAGGTGTTCATGAAAATGAAGGCGTCGTCTTAAAAAAAATTTGTCTTTACTTTTAAGTTAGTATTAATTCTGGTCCTTATGCTCTATGAACTCCTGGTAACTATAGCTATATATTGTATAGCTATCTATGAGCTATCGCTGTATGGTAGGTATATTGCAATAATCACATTTTTATGAAGTGACGACAAAGTGCTTAGCAGTTTGGCAGGTAAAAAAATATTGAAGAAAAACTGTTTCTCTATAAAGAAAGATGTATAAATAAATGTTGTCTCAGGATATCACTAAAAGGGCGTGTACTTGCGATTTATAAATATACACCACGTGACTCGCTTCGTGATATTTAAAGATGTCTTATTTATATCTTCGCAATACACATAGATAGTATTTGTGTGACATATTATATATTTTTTAAATAAAAATAGAGATCCGTATTAGGTAAGGCATTACCCGAGACAAACTAAATTACATCTTTGGTATGCCTACAGTAAGTTCAAAAATCGTTGGCGCTCTTTGTTATAAGCTTTTAGACTTCTTTGGACCAGCCTTTATCTACACAAGTTCGAAAAGATATTTAAGGTACACGAAGTTTATTATACTATTGAGGATTTTGTAAACGATAAAGAAACCTTGCATTTGAATTACGACCATCTAAGCACATAATAAATAGTACCTGGGTGACTTTTTATTAAAAGTTTTCAAAAAAGGGCATTAAAAAAGGAAAGGGCTGGTGACATGTGGGACTAAATCCCGGGTATTTTCAATTTTATAGTCCACCTGTTCCCATTGAGCTATTGCAACTTTACAATTGATGCCAAAATTAAGCTTTGCATACTATTTCAATTTAAGCAGTTTTTATAGTGTCCGAAAACAGGGATGAAACTACATTTTATTTTAATGAAACCTAGCTAGATAGATTTACCGCCCCCGAAACTCTCTACATACTAAGTTTCATGAAAATCGATGGAGCCGTTTCTAAAATTCAGATTGTATTATATTAAAGATTAACTGATTTAAATATTAAGGGTAATGTTAGCTTATTGGAAGTGTGAAGTAGATTTTTGAATAGAGAAACCACCGAGTTTCTTGCTGGTTCTTCTCAGTAAGAATACCGTTCTGAACTAACGGTAGTTTCATTGCAATTTGACGATTCAAAATAGTAAAAAAAAGTAGCTTGTAAAGAAAGGCCTAAAATAAGGAAAATTTGAATATAATTTCATGTATATGTAAACAAAATTGTAAAAAAAATATTTTATTTATATTTAGTTTATTTAAAGTATCAATTTTATTTCTCCATTTTAATTTTAAACATGAGCAAGAATGGCATGACATGGGATTCTATGAATTCGTAGGGGATTTGTGAAATGTCATGTCATATAATACTAGACTTAACGCGACTTTGTCTAAGTGACCTATATCACTGTCGGTCCATTCAGCGATGTCCATATAAAAAAACAAATAGGGTATGAGATTCGCCAGTATTAAAATGACTGTGATTGTTTATCGGAATCCATAGTGATTGTATAAAAGAGATTATGTTTGTTTGTTTTTCTTTCATGTCTAAACGGAGCAACAGGTAGATGTTGTTTTTGTTATAGTGATATTTTGACGTACTTTTTTTATTTCAATGCTACGAAGACGAATTCGCGGACAGAAGCTAGTATTTTAATCTTGTAATTACATCCTCCTGCTATTATCCCACTCTAAGTAGGATCGGCACAACATGTTATTAACATGCTGTCACATGATTTGGCTGCGTTTTTACGACCGGCCGCCTGCATGACGTCAACTTACCACACGGTGGGTCAACTTACCTTAGTCGCCTTTTACGACACCTCGATAAGAAGTGAGGTTGGTCTACTCTACTCAGCCGGATACCACACGGCGGGTCGACTTATCTTAGTTGCCTTTTACGACACCTCGGTAAGAAATGAGGGTGGTCTATATTACTTAATCTTGTTATTATTATGCTGAATTAAAATTCTACAAAGGCTATACAATCTGCCCAATCCTTTTTAAGATTGTTATTATATTTTAAAGCAGTTATTTGTCCCTAGCGGTGAGAACGTGCTATTCTTTCGAGGGGTCATGGGTTCAAACCCAGGGCAAGCACAATGAATTTTTCTGTTTATGACGTGTCTAATTGAAAAGAGGCGGTCTATGCCCAGCTGTGGGATAGTAATAGTCTCTTAGTATTTTATAGCAAATGAGAGTTGTGGAGGATGCAAGTAATTAATTAATTAAGACCGGAATTCATTTTCCTTACCATTGTTGTTTTAAAAAGTTTTTTTATTGTGATACTCTTTTGCCCTTTTATATATATTTATATTTATTTATTTATGTACCATAAAAAATGTTGGAAAAAAAACATCATTGGTAAAAAAAAGTGTGGTCAACTTATCCCTATGATAGAGATATATTTATAAATCTAGTAGTAAGTCATGTAAATAAAATACAATTTAATAAGTGTCACTTAAATTCTTTTTATATTAATATCAAAAATGCTAAATTGTATTTGTTTGCTGGATGATCTTTTATGTCCGAACGGAGCATTGCGTCGATGTGATATTCTCGAAGTTTTTGAAAGTGAAAGTATACTTTTATCGCGGTACAAAAGTCTATGCAAACAAAAATCCCGCGCTAAAGCTGGTCATTGCATAAACGTCATAATGTTAGCTAGTGATCGGTAAGAGTGAAACAAATTGAAAGCAATTTACCGAAGGCGTTCAATGAGAGAAAAATTTCGCGTCTTTCCTGAAAATTAATGAGAAATGCCGCTTACGACGTTTGCGATCGCGCCCCGTTCCCACAATACGGCGTCGGTGGCGCGTCCGCGACCTGCCAGCCCGCCAACTAATGACTACAATACGAAACCATAAAAACATGTTTGTCCCACTCTAGCTAGAACATTTATACTCCTCTGTCTCGCTCCCACTACACCCGAAGCGGCAACGTAGCGTTTTAACCCGGATAAACTACATCCTATTAACTTCGTTCCGGTGCTCGATTTGCGCTTCAATGTCCCCAACCGTAAGGATTAAAATTGCATAAGGGCGTTTGTTCCTGTTTAAATGTTTGTTTAAAACTTTATTGCTTACATTATAAAGTCGGGTTTTGATCGTCGCGGTTGTGCCTTTACGGCATTCCGGTTTCGTTGGCGATTATTAATTTGCTGTCAAATAAAGGGGCCGCTCACTTGGGCGTGCGTGTCGGAGCAAATTTCTGCCATACTTCGGAATCGGTAGTGATTATTATTTTTTTTTTGCCTTGACTGGATTCGCAGACGGACATTTTGGTACACATTATTCTAGTTTCATAACGTTTGGAATGCGTCTTTTTAATTAGGCTCTATATGTGTTTGTTGATAAATTAATTAATTTTTTAATATTGTTCTTTAAAACCATGATGAGAAAACTGTTAGAACCTAATACAAATTCTACAATCTATGTTTTAATTAAAGAGTTAAATAATAAATTCTGAAAGAATATGCAGGTTATATATTTATTTAGAACACTAACAAAAGAAAAACAATCATATAGAGCTATTCTTAAATTGTGAAAGACGTAAAGAAAATAAAAGACGATAAGAGAAAAAGAGAGAAAAAAACAAAACAAACAAAATATATTTGTTCCTGCCCTTATATCACTCTAAGTGGAGTCGGCACAAGATGTTACAAACATGTTGTTACATGATTTGGCTTCGTATTTTACGGCCGCCTGCCTGACGGCAACTTACCTTCGTCGTATTTTACGACACCTCGGTAAAGAGAGGGTGGTCTATTTTACATAACCGGATACCACACGGTGGGTCAACTTACCTTAGTCCCCTTTTACGACACCTCGGTAAGAAATGAAAAGTAAATAAATTTTCATTATGTTAATTATTTGAAAATGGAAACTAATAAAATGTTACTGAGTACAAATATTAAAAAATATCGTTGAAAAACAGATGGAAAATAAAAAGTGCACGTTTTTTTTTAAATTACGTATAGAGCTATCGTAAACAAAGCACTGCACAATATACGGAAATTCGCCCGCAAATATTCTCGCGTGTATTTTAAACGAATCACGAACAAAAAGCTTAAGGGTAAACACATGAGGCATTAATTGCGATATCCGAACGAGTGTTTCGGGGAAATACCAATTCATGGGATGCTGCGGCGCTGAATGCTGACTGCAAATAGAGAAAATTAAAAATGGAATTGAGATATTGAAAATGGAAGCTCAGACCTGTATACATATAATATACGTACAGTTGATATAAAATACCCAATATAGTTTAAAGATATATATATAAATAAAAAAACTACGCTTTTTTAGCATATCAGCTTCCTGCCCTTATCTAAGCGGGGTCGGCACAACATGTTATAAACATGCTGTCACATGATTTGGCTGCATTTTTGCGACCGGCCGGCTGCCTGACTTCAACTTACCTCAATCGTATTTTACGACACCTCGGTAAGAAATGAGGGTGGTCTATTCTACTCAGCCGGATACAACACGGCGGGTCGACTTACCTTAGTCACCTTTTACGACACCTCGGTAAGAAAAGAGGGTGGTCCTATTCTATTCAGCCGGATACCACACGTATAAATACTCAATATAGTTTAAAAATATATCTAATTAAAATCTACGCTTTTATCTATACTAATATTATAAAGATAAATAATTTGTATGTATGTTTGTAATGTTTTCACACAAACACTACTGGACCGATTTCAAAAACTCTTTCACCATTAGAAAGCTGAATCTTTACTGAGCAACATAGGCAATATTACATAAAAAAATAGTGATCCGTAATAAAAATGTAATAAGGTGTAAAAAATTAGTTATAAAAATCTGTCATCATGCGCTGCGGAAACTATTGATGATATATTTAACGAAAAATAAATCAATAGTCCGACTTTGTAGACTTTCTCCTGCCATGAGATCGGTATGTACATGGGTGAAACCAAAGGATATTACTAGTAGATAGCACAAAAACTAGTAACTAACTAACTAACCAACTAAAAAACTAACTAACTAAAAAAAGTGAAAATATCGAAAAATAATATTAGTATTTTTTTTTATAATTCATTAGCAAAGTTGTTTCATTAAAGTAAGCTATTATCAATTAATGTTATCTTGTAGTTGATAGGGTGATAGTTGGGATTGTTAGGTGTGTGTGCGTTTCACTCTCTCTCACACACTTAATCTTTGTTTGTCTCTCAACTTCTCTCTCACACGCTTAATCTTCCTCTGTCTCTTTCAATCTCTCTTTCTCACTTTATCCGTCTCTTTCTATATCTCTCTCCTTCGCTCCATCTATAATATGCCTTTATCCATATCAAATCAAATTTATCCAAATCAATCTTCTGAATCGTCAAGGATGAATATGATTAATAAAGCTACAACTGGTTCGGAATGTTGATTGAAACTCGGTCAATCTTTTAAGCATTCTCGATTTTACATTATTAAACCGCAAATAATCTTCAATTTTGTGATATGCTTCACATAATTTAAACATTTCTGTAGACTGGTCTACGGATTGCGGAATTTTAACGTAGAAGCCTAATACTGAGTAACGTAGAAGTAGAATACCGAGACCATCGAATGGATTACTAACTCTGCTGAGTCGGGACAAAGAAATCACGAGCATTTTGTGACCTCTCTAACACTTAATCTTCCTCTCTCTTTGCTTCTTGCAAAGTCCTTGTCTCATACGGTTTTTCTTTCACAATTACACGACATCTCTCACTATTCCCCTCTCCCTCTCTGCTTTGTGTTTTGTTTTGTGTTAGGTATGTGGGTAAAGCCAACGCATGCGAACTTGCTTCCATGCATGCGATTTAGCCTGCCAGCATTAGTGCGCATGCGAGTGTGGTTAATACCAAAGCTAATCCCGAACAAATATATGTATGTGTATTATGATTTATAGTTTTATCTAAGTATATTTTAATTATTAAAAATATGCGAGTTTTTCTTTTGCACACCTGTCACGCTCTATTCTTTTCTGATAATCCTGTAAGAATTGTTGCCTGGAAGAGAACAAACACAACGCAGTGATAAAACTGCCCTTTGTACTTATACATAAGTTTATTTCAAAGTAAGTAGCGGCCTGTTACTATCCCACTGCTGAGAATAGGCCTCTTCTTTCCGTTTTTGGGGTAAAGAAGGATTGGAGCTAAGACCTACCACGCTGCTCCAATGCGGATTGGTAGGTTACACATATCTCCAGAATTCTCTACAGATATGCAGGTTTCCTCACGATGTTTTCCTTCACCATGTGATAAATTGAAATTATCAATTAGACACAAGTTTGAACAGAAAAACTCATTGGTGTCTGCCCGGGTTCGAACTCGTGATCTCCTCGAAAGAGTACAAGCCAGCAGGTAGCCCAGCGGTAACACCGTGCGACTCTTTCGGAGGATTTTATTTTAAGTTCGCATGTATTTTTATGTGTTTGTGCATGTGTTATATTTGTTTGTGCAATAGAGTTTTTATCTATTTATCTAATCCCTAATCTAATCCCGATGCAAAAATATTTGAATCCGCAAAACAGACATCTAAAGCACAGCAAAAACGATACGGCTATCGGATCTGCACTAAAAAAAGTTTCCCCCGTCCTATTTAGTAGATACCCGAAGCCTTTATAAAAATCCTAATGCATTCGAAACGTTCCGGAGCCCCAAGCCCGAGTGTTGAATAAGAATGAGGTTAAATTGGATCAGGAGAAACACACACATGTCGATGTCGGCTCACGTATTGCTGTTTTCTAGTTATGGGGAAAACATAACATCGGATCGATTCAATATCATATTGCCTTACGGTAGAAATAAAAAAGACGATATTAATTAACTAAACAGGTTGATTACAATCGACTAACAGGGTTTGATTACCTAACTTCAAGCCTAAAAACAAGCAACCTGCACAACCAGCAACCAAAAGGTATTTCAAGTTTTTTTTTTAATGACAATATTATTGCGCTTTTATGGATATTTGTGCCACAACGCCGTGTGGTATCCGGCTGAATAGAATAGTACCACCCTCATTTCTTACCGAGGTGTCGTAAAAGGCGACTAAGTTAAGTCGACCCGCCATGTGGTATCCGGCTGAGTAGAATAGACCACCCTCATTTCTTACCGAGGTTGCGTAAAAGGCGACTAAGGTAAATAGACCCACCGTGTGGTATCCGGTTGAGTGAAATAGAATCACCCTCTTTCTAACCGAGGTATCGTAAAATACGACTAAGTTAAGTTAAGATGTCAGGCAGGCGGCCGGACGTAAAATACGTAGCCAAATCATGTGACAACATGTTTGTAGCATGTTGTGCCGACCCCACTTAGAGTGGGATAAGGGCAGGGGGATGATGATTGCCTTACGGTAGAAATAAAAAAGACGATTGTAATTAACCAAACAGGTTGATTACAATCGGCTAACAGGGTTTGATTACCTAACTTCAAGGGTTAAAACAAGCAACCTACACAACAAGCAACCAAAAGGTACTATAAAGTTTTTTTTAATGCAAATATTATTTATTTATTTGATACACCAACGATATATTATAGATACATAAACAATAAATTATTATATTAATTCTAGTTCCATTATAATTATCATTTACAGGCGTATTCAGCGTTGTTTTTATTTTTTGTTAGTTCTTAACTATTCTATTTTAATTATATCAACAATTAAGTCTAGGGTTTCCATAAATCAATCTTTTCTGAAAAAAATGTCATTTTTTTATTATATTTTTTAAAATTATATTATTACGCCTTTTAAGGATATTCGTGCCAGAGTCGCACTTGAGGAGCCAAAGAGCAACATGAGACTCTGGAGCCGTACTTTACCCACCACTAATATAGAAGATCAAAATAAATAGAATGGAATTCTTATGAAATGATTTTTATATGGAGATTTCTTTGCAAAGATTTTTTTTGGGCGAATAAACTTTTCTTTTAAAAAGTTTTTGTTTAACTTGCCGTGTATGTATGTGTAGGTGGAATACCGCAAGAAAAATTTGAACCACTTTCCGGAGTCCGATTGGGCTGAAACTTTATATAATGGTCCAGTCCCGATAAGAAAGAAAGAAAGAAAGAACGTTTATTTCACCTTCCGCGATACACAATTATTAACTAAAACTAAACTTAAACACATAAAACAATAGAACAAAAATATAACAAGAACACAAAACAATATCATATAAACATACTGCATATCGCAAGAAGAAGAAAATGGCTCAGCTCAGTATAAATTGAGCGACAGAATTCTATCGCACAACACTTTTTTTCAGCAGTAGCCAGGAGCGACACAGTTTAATTTAGGATAAACTTGTATAATTACTTAAATCACAAATATTTTAATGAACAGATAATGATTTGACATGTTTATGATATGTATTTAAATTCAAAATATTCTTTATTCAAATAAACTTGTAAACAAGTGCATTTGAATCGTGAAATCTACTGCTGTTTCGGAAAGCTGTTTCTACCGAGAAGAGCCAGCAAGAAACTCGGCGGTTGCTCTTTTAAAAAAACAATTCTTAATACTAGTTTCATTTAATCGCTTCTATCTTGTACAGGGTCGAACAATATCTATATCCACGCATCCTTATCGTCTAAATAATCCTCAACAGTATAGTAGGCATATTACCTGATGCTGTTGTCACTGTTAGCTCCAGACGAGGGAACTGCACAACGGTTAACAGAAGTGACAATAGATTTTGTTAAAAAACAAACTGTACATTCCAAATTTCAATTAAGTGTTTTGGACAAACCAAGAAGTGTGTTAGATCGTAGCTTGAACCCACGAACCGTTTACAGTTCTTAGGAGTATTACATTTTACGCGTTCTAGGCCTTTCTTTTATAAGCTCCTCATTAAAAATTAATTATATTTTTCAATTAACACAGTTTACGAATTTATAGAACCTATAAATCCTAAGCATTTATATACATACATACATATGTATGATGAGACGTAATTATATGGCTGTAGGAATAAAAAGACCATTTCGGCCATATTTATTACTAATTAATAAAATGTCAAATAGCCGCCATAGAACGTTCCAAAAATTTGCTATTCATAAGCATGTAATACAGATAATAAATGTGCTATTAATTTTAAAGGCACAGATTACAAAATTTTAGTATTTATTCATATGATCTTTAGCGGTAACTTTTATTACAGCAAAATACAGGAGAATATTCTTTTAGGACTGTTAATTTTTAGGTTATCTGTAGTTTTATATAATTGTTAAAGTATTGAAACGTTTGATTATTTTTTTAAGTACCCTAAATAAGCACCATTTTACTTATTTGTCGTTCCCGAAGTATGGTAAGCCTATATCATTATCCTGCCCTCCTGCCCCTCCTGCCCTTTTAACTCTAAGTAGGGTAGGTACAAATGAGGGTGGTATATAATATTCAGTCGGATACCACACGGTAGTTTAACTTATCTTAGTCGTCTTTTAGAGGGTGGTCTATTCTACTCAACCGGATGCCACACGGCATACCGTAAAAACTAACTTTGCTTTATAAATCTGTAATACATTGCTTTTAGATATGAGTATTGTAGACTACATTTATTATTTAAACGCTCACTAAGATCATAGAGTAAAAGCAATATTAAGTTATGAATTGAACTTTATTCAGTAAGCTAATACTAGGCTTGTTTATGAGATGGAAATTGCAATCTAAACTGTACTAATTCGTTCTACGTGGCCGATCCATTTAATCGAAAGCTATCTCAACTCTGTATACGTGGGAGTTACGAAATTGGCGACCTTTAAATATCATCCGCTGCTATAATCATAACTAACGACTTATATCTTGCTTATTTACATTAGAATAAAAGGCAATTTAAGTGTGGGGGAGGAGGAAAAATAGAATAAAAAGAACTTTATTGAACATCATATTTCATACATATAACATTTCAACTAAATCAACGGAGATTATTTAAAACATTTTTATATACTTATATGAACGTATGCTGAGGAAAAGGTCGTAGGCGTAGACTGAAAAACAGCTAAGAAGCTGTTAAGATTAATTAATTGATTAGTTTAGTTGATTTGTGTTAAACAATAGTTATATCGAAAATTAGATAGACGAATGTTTAAATGTTAGGTTTGGTTTAATAGTAGCTGACTGCAATTTCCGGTCCATCGCATGCCCTAACGGGGACGTCCGAGCGATCTGAATGGGCTTGTATCGGACGCTCTCTGGAGTTAGGTCCTCAAGGCGGTCGATGCATCTGGTGCTCCCAATGCATTGATTAGCGAAGGGAGGGGCCACTGTTAGGAAGGCCCCGATCCAGAGGTCGCGCTCTCCGAGATATAGAGCCGCTGCTGGCGGAGATAGGGGCAATGAGTACAATGGTACCCTGCCCTGCTACCAGCAGCGTGGTGAAGGTTTTTAGTCGGTGCGAATCCGACATAGCCGCTGGTCCCCGTCGGGCGGTGACGTGATTATGGGTATAATAGGTTTTCCTGACAAAAAAAATGGTTCAACCGTAGCTGAAAGCTTGGTATCTACATATCGCCCTATATGAAGAATAAAGGCACATTTCCTATGCTTGGACATGGGACATATAACTTTATTCTTTGGATAGGGCGATATATGAATGTTAAATCTGAATTAACTCTAGTGGTAATTCGTTTGACTCTTAAAAAATTGTTTAGTTTTAGGGTCTGTGTTGAAAACTAGATAACAATAACACTGCATAACGCATAGCTCAATACTGAGTAATGTGATTGAATTTTTGAAACCCAAAGAATAAATCTCATACAATAATGTTCTGTGAGCGAACTAGCTTATTAAGCAAATGCAATAAAACTAGTAAAAATACAAATAGTGTTAACGTGCTTAGTTGTTTTGCGTTAAGATTTGTAACCAATTAAGCGAACTCATAATTATTTTAATGTTCCCATGGAACGTTCATAAAAAGCCAAGTTATATCCACTTAAAGGCCAAAGGTTGCACACCCCTGAACGCCCACTTCCGTACAGAGCTACACGTGCCACTACTGTATGCTAGACGATATTATGGAGCCATCGTCAACATATTCAAATTAACTTCAAAGTTCCCTTTCATATTTAGCCGTAAAAAGCTTCTCTGTGCGATGTGATATTGCATCATCTATGCTACATGCTTAAGTGTACGATGAAATTGCATTTTTAAGCTAGCGTCAGTCTGTGAAATCGTGATTGATTCAAGCAATAGCTTTCTAATTTAGTTTCCAACCCCTTAACTATCTCTATACCTGAAATGACGATCAAATTAATAGACTCACTATGTGTCAATGAGGAAGTCTATTCGCAGTTGTTGTCACGTGACGAAACCGCAAAACTTATCGTTGATAGACCATTTATGATAGACATGTCTAGCGATGGACATCCATTAGTTTAAAAAGAAGAAGAAGACTTATTTTAAAGCAGAAATAATGTTGTCAAAGCTAGCCGTCGATATATGGCAGTCGGTATCGAGAAAGTTCTCGTGTATTTGGACAGTGTTCTTTATTGGCTTCAAAGCGCGCGGAAGTTTCTAGTTTACACGAATATCGTACAATTTTGTTTAGTGATGTCGAAAAGTATTTCAAAATTTATAATTTGTCATATTTAGGTTCTTATAAATTTCTGTTGTTTTTTAAAGCCTGTATGGATTTGGCTTGCTCTATCTTTCTTGGAAAGGTTAAAGCTTAAACTTAATCAAGGAGCAGCAGTACGGATTAACAAGTTACACTTATCTCAGGAATGGTCATCACTACTTGTCCGGATTTGAAACCGCCTTCATTCGATTGGGAGTTTAATTTGGGCCAAGGTTCAAAAGTAATGCCGTAGTAATTTATACTAAAAAATTTGAAACAGTTGTGACCATTTTATGTTTTTCGTGTTGTTTTACGTTGTAACGTTAACATTAAATCAGTAGAAATCCTGTATAAAGAAATACCAACATACTCTTTTTCTATTTTCTTTGTTATATACGAAATCCATCACGTCGTATTGAAAGATAATAATGGAATAGTAGCTTGTTTGGAAACTAGCTTTTTTTGTTTACATTTTTAGATAATATGAATATATGATGAGTAACGGTAACAGCTCATTGCGGCCATGATGGTATTGCGAATGAAACAAAAAGGTCAAAGTGGCAAGGCCGATAGAAAGGGCCGTATCACTGCTTGGTACGGACTAAGGAACCATTCACATTGTGTTGCTGATCGCTCTCTGTAAACATCAGCGGTCGAACACCTAACAAACTTGCGGTATGAACGTTTTATGTTGCCATAATAATACATTGCATTTACAATTTAAGTCCGCGTGATTACCTGCGAGAGAAGTTTAAGGAAATAGCCTCTTACATTAGCTTTACAGTATATTTTTAGCAATTCAATTTTTGTGCAAAATAATATACATAATTATAAAATGATTGCCGATGTATATAATAGACAAAGTAGAAACCGATATAAGCTTGCGACTCCTGCTTCACGCCTTGCAAGAGTACGTAAGTCGTTTGTGGGTTTGGGTATAAGATTCTGTAATAAAATTCTGCAATCAATTTTGGCTTAAAAACACTGTTAATAAAAGGCTAATACAAAAAGCCTACTATACTATTGAGGAATACTTGGATGATAAAAATGCTACTTTTCGACCCTGTACAAGACAGTAATAACTAATGTAACTAGTAATAAGACTTACATTTTTGAAAGAGCAACCGCCGAGTTTCTTGCTGGCTCTTCTCGGTAGGAACAGCTTTCCGAACCAGCAGTAGAGTTGACGATTCAAAAACACTTGTTTACAAGTTTATTTGAGTAAAGAATATTTTGAATTTGAATTTGAATTGAATAATGTTCTAATCGATTACAAAACATGACCTTAATTCGATAGATTCTTTATTAGGAACAAAGGTTATATTACTTTTATAGAAATAATACATGAATGCATAATTAATTTGTCTTAAAAGATAAGAATATAATTATTTTCCAACTATTCTTAATATTAATTTTGTATTCTTATAATATGTAAACAGCGTTACCGTAATTAACAACTTCTCAGCTTAACGCTGAAACGTAAGACGTACGCTATTAAATTTAATTAGATAGAATTAATTATTTTCATAAATATACAAAAAGAGCTATGTTGTAGTATGTTTTGACATTTTAATCTTTTTATTAATTACAATAGCAGCGCCTGGATGCGATATTATGCCAATTGTAACTTCTGCATCGCGGATAATTTTATTATTACTTTTTTAAGTGTAACTTCGCTTGCCTAGTTTATTACTTATTCATTCCTTAAAATATGGGGGCCAAGAACCAGATACCGGTATTTTTTTTTAAATTGTGGCGATCTTCAAAAGAAATATGTAATTAGCTTTTCGAGTATTAATTTAGTGTAGATTTATGTACGTCTATTTAAATCCGTAGTAATAGTTATTTTAAAACTGTGAAAGTTGCTGATAAAAAAAATTGTGTGCGGACTTTGTTAGTGTTCCAGGTATATTAATAAATTAATACGACATTGATTAATACGAATTATAACATCGTGTATTTTAAATACAAACATTTTCTCTTGTCTGAAACTCTTTTGTCGTCTGAACTTTTATGAAATAAATATGTGATGTCATAAAATATCTATTTGGCTGTATTTGCGATTACGTGAGCCTTTAAGTTTTTGTAGTAAATAAACGTGATAGCCGGTCGCTTGATGCCCAAGTGGATAAGCACCTTAAAAAGATAGTATCGCGATAGCGACAGCTTTGCCACTTGGTGTTAACTTATATGACGTTTTAAATCGTGCATACTGACAGTAAATAAAATGCGTTTGTTTAGCGTCAAAAGCTTTATTCGAGTTTGGAAAATGTTTTAGAATTTTATCTACTAATGTTATGTGACGTGAATGATGTATTTTGTCGTTGATGGTCTTACAAAAATAAAAATTAAGAAGTTAAATATAATAAATGCTTAAAGAACAATATATCATGTCCTGTTAACTGTTGAGGAGTTCCCTAGTCTAGAGCCAATTCTGGCAGCAGAATCAGGTCATGCTTATCATAAACATGCATTGTCATCGAGACTGAAGCAGTATGAAAATTTCAGCTTAATCGGGAAGTGGGTTAAATTTGACTCGCAAGAGTCCACCTTCACATACATACACAGCAAGTTAAATAAAAGTTTTAAATAATTAAACTCAAAAGTTGAATACAACAATGAAATGCGTGCCCATTGTTTGTACCCATAATCCCTGAGATGGTCCCGTAAACTTGTCGTTCTGTCGTCACTTTTTATTGATCTATGTATGTATTAAAGTTTTTCCCATTGAACCAAACGATACTAAAACAATAATACTTTTTGATTGTCACTACTGTAAAAAATTTGCTTAATATAAACAAATAAAATTACTTTTCTTTTCTTTTACAGGTACGTTGTCTATGCTGAGCCGTTTATTAATAAAGATGAAGTTCGATGGTGATAAAAAGAAGAAAATAACTTGGTAGTAAATTATTCATAAAGTTAGGCTGTCAGAAAACAGGACTTCAAAATGTGTTATAAAATGATACCGATCAGTATTATTACCTAATCTAAAGTTTAGTCATAAATCTAAATAAGATTGAAACAAAAAAGTGGTGTGGTCGATTTTTTTAAATTATCATTAATGGTTGTTATAATTGCTGTGACGGCTATAAATAAATAGGTTGATACAATACTATTTATTATACATCTCATCATAAATATATCTTTATTATAAGGCTAACCCTCTGATATATTATTCTGATATGATTATGCAGGATCCTTGAAAAAATGATTAATTATTCTTTCTTATTTTCTTATTTATTACAATAACTATTAATAAAATCAAATTTTAATAAATTTAAAAATAAAATGAAACTGAAAGAAGTGAGTTAATTTACAATAGAATAAAGTTACAAAATGTAATCAATAAAGGGCAAGAGTACTATATATTATTCGACTAAAATTGTTATTATAATATATATACATTCCTTCTACTCTTCATAAAGATATCTTCAATGATACGCATTGCGCAAACCAAAACGATCAACTGGTAACGTCAATATTCCCATAGGATTTTTTTATATCGGGCTATTATGCAGATTTTATTCGTACAGAACTAGATAAGAATCTCCGGAAACCTTTGAAGTTAGTATTGTATACGAGAAAAGATAATCGCCTACTTAACACGTATAAGATTACATCTCAGACGCTTATTGAATGATGCCTGTGAATTCTGAATATATCGATTCAAATCTTATGTCACACGCCGACACTGTTTAACATAAAAGCGTTCTTTAGGCCATCGGTTGACTTAAGATAGTCTTATCTTAAACATATTCACGGGATGCGCATGATGATATGATCTGTAAGCAAAAAGTGATCGCTGATTTGCTAACTGGTCTTTAATTTTAACTAAATTTAAACTGTCATGCTGACAATGGATTTAGGGCATGTTTTACATGTTACTTATAAAGTGTCGCTTAGTTAACTGACAAACAAACTAAGTAGCAGATTAATGTCTCTAAAAAGAAACTCTAAAAAGAGAAATTTAAAAAAAAATAACGGTTATTTTGAAATAGGTATTTGCTATCCAGCAGATAAAATAACAGTCGCATGATCTACCTGTTATATTATTAGGGACTTTAAGGGCCTGTTTCACAAGTTATTCATAAAGTGTCGGATTGTTTGTTAACCGACAAATAAACTAAGTAGCAGATAAATATTTCTAAAAAGGGACTAAAAAGTGAAAAATTAAATAAAATTGCGGCCATTTTGAAATGGGTATTTGCTATCTAGCAGATAAACAAAATAACAGCCACATGATCTATCTGTAAACTTAGTAGGGACTTTAAGTGCTGAATAAGCCTATCAGAAACCGGAGAACGCAAAATTCCGAGATATTTGTCAGATATGTTCCGAATAGGCTAACTGACAGTTTATAGGTAACTTGTGAGACAGGCCCTAAGTGTTTTAATTTCTGCTTTGTACAAAATAATCTTTAAATAATCTTTGTAAATAATAATCTTTCTGGAATGTAATATTTGCATTTACTATGGTTAAAAAACATGCAATTTCCTTGGCAACTTTAAATAGCTTTTATAAAGTTATTTGTTATTTGTTTCTCGATTGTACTCTATCTGCAGAAGATACGATAAAATTATTTTTCTGTTATTCGCCGCACACGCCGCTGGCATTTTGTGATACGTGGGGTGACATGTCCTGCATGTATAAGGTATGTGAACGTTGCCTGCTTCATACACTTAGCATTACATACATATATTCACTCAACAAACGCGGATTACAGCAAAATAATTTTATTATAACTTTTTCTGTTCTATGGATTTCCATAAAGTAATGCCGGCTTCTATACATCATGTACTCTATCAACTTAATGACGGTCACTTTTAAGAACTAAGTCCGCGCCTTGGCTTTCGTCAACTTTGGGACGAATTGTACTAATCAAAAAAAGTTCATGTAACTCAACGAACTTAGCTCTTCGTTTAAACATATTAAATTTTTATTAAGCATTAATTTAATTTTCTAAAAATTTTAAGGGGGTCTTAAATTTTTTATTTTCCTCATATAGCTCCTTAAAGTAGATCTGATCACTATCTCCGAATATCTTAAGATTATTAACAAAACTGTTAAGAAAAAATCGACATTTACAACTATTTGTAAATCTATAATGGCTTATGATTCTCAGATTTCAATCACCGCGATGAAACCTGTGTTGATGTAATAAATATATCGTTTAAATAGCAGACATAAAAGTGGGACACACTAATTATATGCATTTCTTGTATTATTGTAAACATTAACGATAAATTTACGTCAATTCCATTCGTGTGATAAAAACTTTCTCGCGGTTCACACCGAAAGTAGGACGATAAGAACGAAGTAATCGTCGCTAATCTATCTAAAGCACGGATATCTGTGATCTATATGGTCATACCGAAGCCACTATTTAAAGAGAAAGCAGTATAAATAATTTTAGTTACAATCCTAAATAATATATGCATATTATAAAACATTGTTCCCAAAAGCGGTTAATTTTTCAAAAACTGCTAAACAAATATAAATATATATGAGTTAAGTGGTGATATATATTTTTAAATACATAGTTAAATACGTATCGAGCATAGGCTCCAACATTTTTATCGATTAAATTTGGTCCTGGGCGGGTATCGAACCTGCGACCCGCGGAGCTGAAGGCGGATCACTAGCAACTGCGCCAACGGGCCAGTGAGTGGACGTGTTACAGTTTTGACTTAAAGATAGTACAATTCTTGAGGAAAGTTAGGTTAATGGGTATTGACCGACAAGTGGTTAATATATACATAAATGATTTTAAATAAATACACCCAGACTCGAAGAAATTGTTTTTAGAAAATGTTGGCCCTCGGCGGGAATCGAACCCGTGACCCGCGGAGCTGAAGGCAAAAGAAATGTCATTTCGACCTGCGTCAACAGGTTAGTCAAACAATTTGTTCGTATACACAGCTCAAAAATTTTAATGCTTATTTAACTGCACTTAATATAGGTACCTACATTTGAAAATTAAAATGCTTACGCATTTTTTCAAGGTCGTGCATTGTGTCGCCATTTTTTTGCACAAGTACACTTCATTCATTTCAAACGCCGTGTGGTATCCGCCGGTATCGGTATACAATTGTAGCACTCTCATTTCTTACCGAGGTGTCGTAAAAGGCGACTAAGGTAAGTTGACTCGCCGTGTGTATCCGGCTGAGTAGAATAGACCACCATCTTTTTACAGAAGTGTCGCAAAAGGGGGCTAAGGTAAGTTGACGTCAGTTGCCCGGTCGTAAAATACTTAGCCAAATCATGTGACAACATATTTATAACATGTTGTGTCGACCCCACTTAGAGTGGGAAAAGGGCAGGAGGATGAGGAATACTTACAGCATTCTTTCAAGGTCGTGCATTGTGTCGCCATTTTTTTGCATACTCTTTATTCAATTCAACTTCCGTATATCATGTTTTAATTATTATCATTGTTATCTGCAGACTCAACACAATATAGCAGGTTTCTTGTATTATTTAATTAACTTTTTTGTATATTAAGTGCAAAGAGAATTAATTTTATATAACAGACTACCACTTTTGTATTTTTCAAATTGTATTTTATAGAATTAAGCGTTAATTTGCGAAGTTCCATGACACAAAAATATTGGATGATTTTGGTTTAATTTGCGACTAGAAAAAATCTGTGTAATGCTACAAAGTAAATGTTTATTATATAATTCTACGAAACATAAAATTAATCATGACTTTAAATACAAACGGGCAATGGTAAGATCAGGTTCGACGATCAGGCAATTTGCCGTAGTCCGTATGTATGCTTCGTACGAATTTTTTTAAACTACTCGATCGCGTTAGCGTAACGTAATATGTATGACGCTGGAAAATCGGTCACTAGATGTCGCTGTCGCATCGTGATACAAATCAGCGATACGCTACCGCGATCGAGTAGGTTAAAAAAAACACACGCACTAAGCACACTAGGCGCTTTGAACGGGAAATCGGACGCTCAGTTGGAGTAGGAAGGTGGTCGATGTATATGTTGATTTCGGTGCATCGATTAGTGAAGGTAGGGGCCACTGTTTAAAGAGGCCCCGACGCTGCCACTGTTTAGAGAGGCCGTCGGGGCCTCTCTAAACAGTGGCAGCCGCCTTCTCCGTGGTACAGAAGTTCTGTTGGCGGAGATAGGGGCAATGTGTACAACGTTACCCTGTCTCTGCTACCAATAGCGTGGTGGAGCATTGTCAGGTTTTCAGTCGGTGAGAGTCCGACATATAGCTCGTCCCCGTCGGGTGTTAACGACCTATAATTACAAAAAAGAAAGGTTCGACGCTAAAGACAAATTGAACGATGATATTGAAAATTTATAAACAATACATTTCACGCGAACAGTAAACAAGAAGTGTCAATTGAATTATTTACTCGTCTTGAAAATTTCCGACAATGTATCTTAAGTGAGATATATAGAATATTAAATGAGAAATGTAACAATTAAGGAACTTCGCTCAGTCGGAAATTAGTCGCCGGTAGCCTAGCGTCGAAGGTGACTACCGATTGCAAAATGCACGAACTACGCCGTACGGGTAAGTTTCCGTGAAGTTCATGCTAACTTAGCTTACAAAATAATGTATTGACTGTAAAAAAACATAGATACGCCGTGTGGTATCCGGCTGAAAAGAATAGTACCACCCTCATTTCTTACCGAGGTGTCGTATAAGGCGACTAAGGTAAGTCGACCTGCCGTGTGGTATCCGGCTGAGTAGATTAGACCAACCTCATTTCTTACCGAGGTGTCGTAAAATTCGACAGAGGTAAGTTAACGTCAGGCAGGCGGCCGGTCGTAAAAACGCAGCCAAATCTTGTGACAGCATGTTTACAATATGTTGTGCCGACCTTACTTAGAGTAGGATAAGGGCAGGAAGACGACGATGTAAAGTCTGTTTAGTCGAATATTAATTGGCGAGGGTAGTTGCAAAGTAAATAACTGTTAATGGGTAAGTCAACATAGTTCCATGCCTGATTTAACTTACTGTGTAAATTATTTTATGGTATTTTAATGGATATTCTTGTTAGTGTTGTTAAAAATAAATGATCGTAATAGCTAAACGGTTAGTTATTTGGTGTGAATGTTATCAAATTCAATATACCTATTCTTTATTCAAATGAAGTTGTAAACATTTGCTTGAATCGTCAACTCTACTGGTGGTTCGGAAAGCTGTTCCTACCGGAAAGAGCCAGCAAGAAACTGGGCGGTTGCTCTTGTCAAAATAATACTTATAACTAGTTACATTTAGTCATTTCTTTCTTGTACAAGGTCGATAAATATCTAAGTATATCTATATTATTATCATCAAATCAACCTAATTCCAGAATGTTAAAACCGACTTGACCGTCTTGCCCGACATGACTGGCCCGTTGGCGCAATTAGCTAGCCTGCCTTCAGATCCGCAGATCGCGGGTTCGATTTCCGCCGACGGCCAACTTTTCTGTACACAATTATTTGGTAATTCGAGCCTTGGTTTGCATTATAATTTTTTGATTACTTTTGTTTTAAATTTGATAAACTTATAATCAAAAATTAAATATGTCAAGTAAATTTTCTTTTTCTCCCTTTGTTTGCATTTAGCACCTCTTTGTTAACGACCCTTACTTCTTTTCTTGGGTGAAGTGTACCAATACGAATCACAAATGTGTAAACCTTTATAAATGTTATTCTTAATTCATATTTGTGTTTAGAGAAGTGCATAATCTTTAATTACCTATCTCTGATATTCAAAACAATAAGATGCTTCGTTTTTTTTTCAAACAATCTAAGGTTCGACATGAGCTCTTCAAAATAATGGATAATTGGTGGTATCATGGTAAACGGATGGACTTATTTTCGCAATTATAATTGGATACGTCTTAAATGATAAAGTGATAATAAACAAAATGCCAACGGAAATAAGTCGCCGGTAAAGGCATCGCCGACTAGATTGCAAACTGTTATAACTCCTCCATAAACTCCGGAATGGTTTATGCCCGACTGAATTTACTTTACGGAACGTAATCTAGCTACCAATAGATAGTTTATTAAATTAAAGTTAGTTATACGACTTCAGTTTTTTAGACGCTTTTATTTAAATTGCCGTCGTATTTCTTTGACGTTTTTTAACACATTGAAAGCTGCATAACCAAATTATAGAAATACTAGCTTTGAGCGACTTCTTTCGCGTGATGTGTTGTCTCGTGATAGGTTGATAATATCGTATTCCTGTAGAATTAACAGGATTTCTATAGCCTATATGTTATTCCGGTGTATAAGGAATAATTGTGTCAAATTTCATCGATATTGGTTCAGCGGATTCGACGTGAAAGAGTAGCAAACATACCTTAATACTCACAAATTTTCACATTTATAATAATTACTAGCTTTTACCCGCAACTTCGTTTGCGTGGACTGTTGTCACGCGATAGGTTGCTATTAGATGGCGCTCTTCCATGTCATTCTATTCCAGTATAAATAACAGGATTTCTATAGCCTATATGTCATTCCGGTGTATAAGGAATAATTGTGCTTATTTTCTTGATATTGGTTCTGCTCACAAATTTTCGAATTTATCATTTTAGTAGGATTTTTTTATAGTCCATTTCGTCATATGGACCACCTATAGTAATTATATTGTATAACCTATTGTTTGTTTTTCTATAAACGTGTTGTCGCATGATTTGGCTACGTATTTTAAGACCGGCCGCCTGCTTGATGTCAACTCACCTTAGTCGCATTTTGCGACACCGCGGTAAGAAAGAGGGAGGTCTATTTAGTCAAACGGATACCACACCACCGTGTGGTATCCGTTTTTGTCTAAATAGACCGGTTAGGCGACTAAGGTAAATTGACCCACCGGTTACCTTAGTCGCTTTTTACGACACCTCGGTAAAAAATTAGGTTGGTCTATTCTACTCAGTACCTAGGTATCATCATCTTCCTATTCTTATCCCACTCTAAGTGGGATCGGCACAACATGTCATAAACATGTTGTCACATGATTTGGCTACGTATTTTACGACCGGCCGCCTGCCTGACGTCAACTTATCTTAGTCATATTTTACGAGACCTCGATAAGAAAGAGGGTGGTCTATTTTACTTAACTGGATACCACGCGGTGAGTCAACTTACCTTAGTCGCCTTTTACGACACCTCGGTAAGACATGAGGGTGGTCTATTCTACTCAGCCGGATATAACACGGCGGGTCGACTTACCTTAGTCGCCTTTTACGTTACCTCGGTAAGAAATGAGGTTGGTTCATTCTACTCAGCCGGATACCACACGGCTACAGGTGGTAAAAACACACTCACAAACAAACTATAATAAACATAAAATTGATATAAAATAGTTGTTGAAATAGACTTTTACTTGTACCTACCATTTAAGATCTAACTTCTAATTCTCCTTCATGACCTCGGTAAAAATTAGGGTGGTCTATTCTACTCAGTAGGTATAGCCTCGATAATAATCATCATCCCTAACGCAGCAACACAGGGTATGGTGGTGGCATACCCCGTGACGTGCCTCGAATTAGGGCGTAAATAAACACGTACGCCCCCCGTGACAGTTATTCTATTTCGGGTGACGGGTTGCGAGTGCCGTTGACAATTGTGTTCACTTATCAGATTAATGTGCTGTAAAAAAATCATTTCAGGGGAAATGGCTTCAGTTATTTATAGTTAAAGCACCGGAAGATAGTTTTAAGAATGAATGGAGGGTAACCTTAATGCTATCGCCTTATTGATGTCTACGTTAATGATTCTAGTAAAACGCTTTGTAAGTAAGTAGCGGCCTGTTACTCTACCACGGCTGAGAATAGTCCTCTTCTCTCCGTTTTTGGAGAGAAGGATTGGAGCTAAGACCTACCACGCTGCTCCAGTACGGATTGGTAGGTTACACATATCTCCAGAATTCTCTAGAGATATGTAGGTTTCCTCACGACGTTTTCCTTCACCGAAAAGCGTGTGATAAATTGCAATTATCAATTAGACACATAAGTTTTACTAGAAAAACTAATTTGTGTCTGCCCGGGTTTCAAACCCGCGACCTCCTCAAAAGAGCCGCACGGTGTTACCGCTGGGCTACCACAGCTTGTATAATCTTATTGTTAATTAAAAGGAAGTGTTCTTTATTTTCCAATTGTTTATTTATTTACAATACATTACACAATACTACACTACAATTGTTTATTAGAAACAGTTGAAAATTCGACTTACAAGCAATCAAGGAATAATTGTATAAGGTCTTGAATATCATTACGATTATTTATTTATTTATGTACCATAAAAAATGTTGGAAGAACATTATTAATAAAAAAAAGTGTACAAAGATCAACTTATCCCTATGACAGAGATCTCTGCCAGCTAACGTACGAAGTGAGACAATTTCTAGTTAAGAAAAAGTTGGTACGCAAATATTAAACATTATGAATTAGAATTACCTTACTAATAATTTCCTAATCTAACAATAAATAAAATATATATATATTGTTTTTTGTTAAAAGGTTACTAGCAATTTTGATTACAAATTACTAGTAAACTTGTTAACCCCTCCAGCTTAGCTAAAATGCTTGTGTTAGGACTGGGTTCACGTCGGTTGTATAATGGCCGGGATTCGAATCTACGACGTCTCGATCGCAAGTCCGTTAACTATTCCGCTACCGCCTTTATTATTATTTTCATTTAGCATTATATAAATTTTCTATTTTACTCCATCGCGGATTATAGCTAAATAATTTTAGTATTAATTTCTTAGTCTATGTATTATTCCACGTTTAGACTTACGTGTAAGTTAAATTTCTTCCATTTCCAATTAGGTGGTAAAAACACACTCACAAACAAATTATAAACACGAAGTTAATGTTAAATATTTGTTGAAATAGAGTTTACTTGTCTCTACCTACCTTTAAGATCTACCTTCTAATCATCCCTCATAACAACCTGACGTTGCTTTGTAGGTTATGAAAATCTTTAAATATGCAAACAGCATATCTGTGGTCATACACGTCTTATTTGAAACGACAATCCGTATAAGGATGACAAGAATAAAGTATATTTTAGGATTTAATTAGAATTTATCATATAATCATACAAATTATATTATATCATCATTCACTTAACCTCGGAATTTATTTCACAAAATTAGATTTAAATTTTGTTTGAAATTTATTTATGCCATTAAGTATAAATCCTGAGTGGATTCATTGAAGGTGACAATTGTTTATGTTATATGCTGTATCGAGGAACTTACTGCAAGTATATATTGTTTTTCTAATGAACTTTTCATATGTACTTTTGAATCGACAAATCTAATGCCAATTTGTTAAATTGCTGTAAGAGCTAGCAAGAAACTGCGGTGACAAATTCCAAACTATAATTCTTAAAACTTATGACATTTTCTTATTGCTATCTTGTACAATGTCGGAGTATTATAGACTTCACACATTTAATCATTTATAATCCACGACCGTTGATTTGTAGTCCTTATCCCAATCTAAGTGTGGTCGGCACACCAAGTTATAAACATGTTGTCACATGATTTGGCTACGTATTTTACTACCGGCCGCCTGCCTGACGTTAATTTACCTTAGTCGTATTTTACGACACCTCGGTCTATTCTACTCAACCGGATACAACACGGTGGGTCAACTTACTTAAGTCGCCTTTCATGACACCTCGCTAAGAAATGAGGGTGGTGTATTCTACTCTGCCGGATACCATACGGTTTGACCATTAACTTGCAGTATAAATTCAAATTCATGATATGTTAAATATTATTATAGGAACTACCAATGTTTACCTACTATAAGGTGATATAAATATTAATTTCGTCACCGCGATAAAAGCAGGATATATCCGGAACTACCCAGACATGTGGCGACCCTACGTGACATCGTGCAGCTGTAGCGTTGGTAATCCAGTCATTACCTAGCGGGTGGTCTCCTTCCCCCCCTTTCCTTTATTGTTTGTTTTACCGCGCTAATAGGGATCGCTATCCCGGGAATGTGAGGATGAAGCGATAATTTCTGTTAGGTATTATGGACGTTAAGTGGTTTTTCTGTTGTTAACGTTTAGATTTTAAGAACAATATCTGTGGAAGCGTAGATGATTTAAGTTTAGCATTCGCAACCAATTTTGAAATAAATGGGCCTAAACAACATTAAGTTAACTTGTTTTTATCGTAAGTCACGAATTTGTTAATGGACAAAACTTGTTTTCTCTTTATGTACACCTACGTTTATTTTATGGAATGTCTGAGATTGCTAAAAAAGACTTTGGAGATACACTAAACGATTGTTCAAATGAATCTACGGTGGTTCCAATCTTATAACTTATCGCTATTATCAAATTAGGCGTTACTTTGCGGAGGTCCATAATACAAAACTAATAAGAATATTATTTTGCGTTCGCCTTTATCGCGGATTATAGTAAAATAATACTCTCATTAGTTTTGTACTTAATTTTCATGTGTTCTTAAATTGATAATTTGACATGCACCATATTTTATATTTATCCATACTTACAAAAAGAATTTCGTCTAAAATATAAATACTTATTGTATTAATGAAAGTTCTCGGATATAAGCGTTTAATCCTACAATCGCAGTAGCAGGTATCCATGGTCGGATAATAAAGGTAATTTTACTACTTACATCACGTAGGTATGTAATAAAAACTTAATCAGCAAATATAGTAAACTTAGCTCATTGCATAAATTGCTTTACATCGTAATGAAACAGCCCATATTCTACTGCCGCTGAGTCACGTACACACACTCTATCGTACGGTCATAGCCTTTATCTTGATTACTTTAAAGACGATAATTATGAAACTCAATTGATTTGGATCTATGCGTTGCGCACTGTATTGGCAGATGTTGAAATTTGACCCCGTCTCGATAACAATAAGGACCGTGGACCCCACTCGTTTCTACCGTAGACTTACGATTTGAAAGGTTTCGTGTTAGAAATTTTTAAATGTGACTTGGACTGGATCTCGACGACCTCCGCAGATTTAATTGCGGCTATCTTGATATTCTAAGAAAAGTTCATTCGTCATAAGTAAACTTCAATGGAAGGGAATTTATGAGATAAATTTTATAATAAACAATACAGTTAATAAAAGAGATAAAGATTTTACAACAATGTCGTCAAATGTAAACAAAATTCACCGAGACCAACCCCCACTGTTGTGATATTACTACACAATTAAGTATTCAATAATATTTGTCTTTTTATTTTGTTATATACTTATATAATACGGCGGTACAATAAAGTTCGGTTTATATTTTAAGATATGAGCCTATATGTATGTCTATTATTTTTGGTCAACCTCAGTGAAATCTTAAATCGCGGCGACTTTTTGTTTATATCACGTTTACGTTCTACAAAATCGCAATTAAGTCATCAGCCTTCAACCTGTACTTTTAAGTATATAGAAAAATATAATTTATATTAGGGTTGCAAATTTTATAGCCCTCGGTTCCGCAAAGGATTTTTATCTGACTGCGTCAACCCTCCCTCTTAGAGAAAACATTACGTTGCTGTGCACTCCGGATCAAAAGCAGTGCAAAATCTCATACATTTATGTCTAGCACTTCGCATAGTTAAATTTCTTTTTAATTTTCTTTTTTACGTTTAATTTTATAAAACTGCTAAGTCAAAAAGTACTTTAAGCGTACTGTTATTGCTGGGGATTGTCAGAATTTGAATAATTAAGAGGAATCCACGGTGGATGTGATGTTCATATTTGCATCTCGCATTTACATAAGATGAATTAAAAAAACTTTACGATCTTTTAGTGTCCATAAATATGTTAATTTTTCGTCGTAAATGTTTTTTCGTAATAGCATAATGATATCTAGAACATTCTGTAACATTTCATATAATACTGTCCCTTTGTAAGAGTTACGTATCTTCAAAAGTTGCGCTAAAGTTTTGGTTTGATCTTCCACTTTTATTAGTATTAAATTAGATTTTTTTAGTTAAGTAGAGCGCTGATTTATAACACGTATGTGATATATAGAGACAAATAACGTCCATTATATAGTCCACCGTGTGATATCCGGCTAAGTTGAATAGACCACTCGCTTTCTTACTAAGGTATATTAAAAGGCGACTAAGGTAAGTCAAACCGCCGTATGTTATCCGGCTGAATAGAATGAACTACCCTCTTTCTTACCGAGGCGTCGTCAGTCGGAAACCACAGGGTGGAATAAATTAACCTGTGAATTGTGAACTGGCCTTAACCTAGACACAATTCAAGTAATATATTACACCTTGTTACATTATCGAGGAGGAAGTGGCAGGTCTTATCGATAGCGGTTCGACAGTTAATGGTGCATCGGTGGTTTTATAATGAGCTCCGTGAGGACGTGGGAAGTAGATAAACATTTATGTCATACGCCGTCTTGTTGCCTGTCTTGGAGGAGTATTCACATTGTCAAGGCTCTGTATACTGCGTGAGAAATGTGTAATTATCTTGAGGTCTGTTAGTGATATTTAGAGACAAATAACGTTCATTATGAGAGTGCCGCCGCCGCCGTGTGGTATCCGGCTGAGTAGAATAGACCAACCTCATTTCTTACAGAGGTGTCGTAAAAGGCGACTAAGGTAAGTTGACCCACCGTGTGGTATCCGGTTTAGTAGAATAGACCTCTTTCTTACCGAGGTGTCGTAAAACACGACAGCGGTAAGTTAACGTCAGGCAGGTGGCGGGTTGTAAAAACGCAGCCAAATCATGTGACAGCATGTTTATAACATGTTGTGCCGACGAGATGATGATGAACGTTCATTATGAGAGTAGTCGGCAAGCTACGTCGAGTCTTCTCGTCACCCATCCCACAGAGTCTAAAGACTAAATTATTCAACCAGTGTATCCTACCTGTCATGACTTACGGTGCCGAAACGTGGACACTAACAGTTAAGGCGGTCCACAAGCTTAAAGTCGCTCAGCGCGCTATGGAAAGAGCTATGCTCGTTTCTCTGAGAGATCGTATTCGTAACGAAGTAATTCGTCAGAGAACTAGGGTCACCGACATAGCTCAGCGCATAAGCAAGCTGAAGTGGCAATGGGCAATGGGCCTGCCTTTCGTTGCAGAACCCATGACCGTTGGAGTAGACGTATTCTGGAGTTGAGACTGCAAATCGGGAAACGTAGTGTAGGACACCCTGAGACACGATGGAGTGGCGATATACGTACAACAGCGGGCAGTGGATGGAAGTAGAAAGCCCAGGATCAGGCTAAGTGGCAAATAATTGGAGAGGCCTATTTCTAGTAGTGGACTAAAGTGGGCTGATAATGACCTGAGAGTAGTCCGCCGTGTGGTATCTGGATGAGTTGAATAGACCGCCCTCATTTCCTACCAAAGTGTCGCGGTACTGAGCAAATTTTTTTGTGCGGTTTTTACTAAAATATAGTGCAATAATTTTGGAAGGTTTAGGTTAATAGTGCATAAGTATTATGTAAACTGTTGCACGGTTGTAATAAAATTCGCCTGATGGAAGCTTTATTTGCGTGCCCCAAAAAAAACCAATAGACATACATTAAACTAATGTACTAGTGAATTGTAAATCTACAAAAAAGTCCGCTACAGCATTTCTCTATTCCTTATGGTTAACTGCCCATAACTACTTTTACGTTCAAATAATCAATTAATATACTGATTTTCACGCGGGCGAATCTACAAGCACATCTAGTCAATATATATACCTATTTATTTCCTTGAATAAATGATGAATACAATAATTGAACAAATAATAATAAACATAAAAAGAATCAGGAGTTAAATTACAGATAAGGAATGCGTAATGCTATTTTCCTTATAGATTCTGAAAGAAGTAAGAAATGATGTGTTATCAATATATTAATTATGTGGTGGTATTTAGTTAGTGCTCTTCATTACTGTAAACACGCTTATTGGACGACACAATGCACTTTGAACCAGAATATACATTTGTTTGTCACTTTTAATATGAAACGATAATATTTTTGCCATAATTATTGATAAACATTTAGTTTAAGAGGAATTAAAATGTTTAAAACCGCTACCGATAGAATACTGACAAAGTTCATCTTTAAATAGGTAGGTACTCTGTAGTAAAAAAACTTAAATCTATTATTAACCGGCACATATACGATCAATTAAGGATAATAATGTATTTCTGAATACAACGTTACAAGTCTGTCACTTTATTAAAAATATTTTTGATTAAAAATTCTCTTACTTAATTGAAGAACCAATCAGTAAGTTCATAGTCCATCTAACTGTAGTTAAAAAAATATTAAACTTAATTGGTGGTTATTGTAATTACTGTGTACTATTATTATTTATTGGCATTGTAAAATGTACAGTGCAGAAGTTAGTGCAATTAACGTCAAATCACGGCACAAATTATACCACTAATCTTCGTTAACCAGTAATTTTGACATAACTATTGTTTAACATGTCTCACGCAGTTAGATGCAGGTGTACCTTCTAGGGTTGTCAACTTATCTTTTTCTTATCTTTATCCTACTCTAGGCCACCTAGAGTGACCTAGTGGCCTTCGCACCGTATGTCAACATCTTCCATTCTCTTCTATCAGTCGTCATATTTAGTACTCCTTTTATATGCATTTCATTCATCACACAAACTATCCACCTTTCTTATCGGCTTTCCTCTAGTCATGTATCCATCCCAATTCATATTTTAAACTCTTTTGTTCACATGATTTTCATCCCTCTTTATTATATTGCCATAGCAATTTAATGTAGTCATTCTCATCTTTTGTAATAGACGCAAAAACAGACTTCAAATATGCTCATTTTGTATTCTATGAAATCTTATAGGGTTGCTAAATATACTGTTAAAAACAGTTTTATACTGTTTTTCAATATATTACCCTATTTACTGTTAAAAAAATGTTTATAATTTAAATACTGTTTTCAAATACTTGTCAAAATCCTTGGACACCATATGTGTTAAACTTCGCTCACAGAGTTATTTTATATTCAGTCCAGCGAAGCCACGAAAAAACTACTATCATGGAGTTCCCCAACGAATCTTTATTTGTATTTAGTCTAAGAAATATATATGTTCTTTTCAAAAGAGCATGCTATAAACATTTGTCAAAATCGTGCCATAAATCTTGATAGCAGATTTTAAGCAATAACCTCTACTCCGTTTTGTATAACGCCAATGGAAACGGCAATAAATTTCTGTTATGACAATTCTCGCTAGTTTCTTGGCAACGTACATCCTAACTACAATTTCGATACATGTTAAAAGTTAAACTTAACACTTTGGTATTATTTACGCACTGCTGGACCAATATTGAAGAAATTTAGAACAATTGAAACTACTAATATATAAAGCTGAAGAATTTGTTTGTTTGCTTGTTTGAACGCGCTAATCTGAGGAAATATAGGATACCATTATACTATATATACCAACTATATATACCATTTATCGAGGAAGGCTATATATAGGCTATATAAAATCACGCTAAGATGAATAGGAGAGCAGCAGTAATAAAAAATATTGCGAAAACGGAAAAATTTAAAGCTTTCCTTGCATGCGCTAAGTAAACGGTGAAATTTATTCAAAAATCTCTTATAATAAACTACTTTTATGTTCGAAATTTCAGTTCAGAAATAAATTTGTGACACACTGATTTTCCATGCCGGCGAAGCTGGTGGCACAGTTAGTATAGAATATAATCGTTTTCAACAAAACCTACAGTATATAATTAAGGATATTTTACCTGTAAGTTAACGTGAACAAAGATATGGGTGTCTAATTTAGTACCTACGAAGTACTATAGTAGATACATGAGCGACAAATATATTGCACCAAACTAGGTTATGGCTTATTTTATATAACACCATAATGTAATTCAGTAATTTCTCTATTACGGAGTAACGTTCCTTAATGTTGCCACATTGATATGCATTGCGTGTTACATATGGATGAGAATAATAAATAGCGGGAATTTAAGTAGTAACTTCGTTTTCTATAAATATTTCGACTTACATCAATATAAGGAATATATAAAGAATAATAAGAATGTAACTAGTTCTAAGTATTATGTTGAAAAGAGGAACCGCAGAGTTTCTTGCTGGCTCTTCTCGGTAGGAACAGCTTTCCAAACTAGCAGGAGAATTGACGATCCAAAAGCACTTGTTCACAAGTTTATTTGAATAAAGAAAATTTTGAATGTGAATTTGAATGAGTTCTTATGGGGCATTATAGAAAAATTTAAGTAATCTAAAATTGAAGTAGATAAAATTGAAATTAAAACTACAAAATTTACAAAATAAAATTAATATGTATTAACAAAATAAGTTCAGTATGAAAATACTTGTACACAAAAGCTGTCAACTAAAAGTTCGAAAAAAAAACCTGACAAATAAAGATTGGGCGTTTTTAAAGTTGATTAAGTTTCATAATTAACTCTGAAAATATCCAAGTTTTATTTCTCCAGAGGATCTCACTTTGGTATTAATTCAAACGATTAAATTTGAGGTTCAAAATATTTACTAAATATTTTTAAAAACTTTGGGTATTATTGAATGATTATTTTCAACTTTAAATGCAATAAGATTTTTTTTACATTTATTTTTGTAATACATTCAAATATGAGCCGTTGTTAAGGCGTAGTAGCTATATATTATATGATCATTGATCAGTAAAAAGAGTCAATGTATAGTTACTTATTGAAGCGTGTGCCGGAAAGTTTCTTGCGTGTAATATATGGGTTGGATTAATAAGAATACGCAAAGAGAGACCGAATGCCGTGTGACCTGTTCATCCCCTTACTGGTAGAGCGAGGAAAGAATAACCTTAACCTAAGGTCATTATCAGATTTTACTATCGTGCTTTCCAAAGGACAAAAGCTCCATACAAAACTAACCTCTTTTCATATAATATTATCTCATACAAATTATCCACTAGCTACAATAACGCTGAAGTCTTATGTCAGTAAATAACATTTCGAGTTGGTAGAAACTCATTTGCATTATTAGTAAATACGTACTAAAGTTAAGTTTAATGAAAATATTTGGGTACATAGCAAATCATACTTATTGGGTTCTCACTGATTTATAAAGACAAAAGAATCTTCTCAGTTGCCCGTGGTCAATCATGATGCGGGCCTTAGGGCTATAGCCCTCTATACTTAATATGGTCTTCACGAGCGTATTACACCCGGTTAAACTTCATCGTCCTCTAAATTACAGGGACAGTGACATTGCTAACAATCCGGTCGAGGTGGTTTTATTTCTTCGATCAGCTATTATCTATCGCGAAGTCAACTCATAGGTTACAAAGTTAGTAGATTCAATAGATGCGATTCATCGAGAAACGCGTTCACACGTATCTCAATATCGCCAATTTATAAATCAATCACGACGACAATATCTATTCAATTTCCCTTGAGCAATAGTGGTGCGTGCCTTAGCCTTACCGTTTTTACTTATTTTAGTTCACACAACCGTCATACTCTTCTAGTTAAACTTCTTTGTCCTCTGGATTGGATCTCGGGTCTCAAAGTCTTGGAATGGCGACCCCGCACCGGAAAACGCAGTGTCGGTAGACCCTCCACGAGATGGACTGACGATCTCAAAAAGGTCGTGGGAACTCGCTGGGTCCAAGCGGCACAAGATCGTGTGGTGGAGATCCCATGAAGAGACCTATGTCCAGCAGTGGACGTGCATCGATTGACAAAGAAGAAGAAGTCTTCTGGATGATAGGAACGAAGACCACGCTTTTCAGACTAAGGTCTGCTGGCTCTATCACGTCCGGATTATTTAATTTTTTAAATCCGCTATTGTCCATAGGACGGTCAACACAAGGTTTAAGTCGTAGTCAGAAGAGTGCATCAATTCCGGTAGATGCGATTTATCAAGGAACGCGTTCACACGCGTCTCAATATCGTTGGTAGATGTCGTATGTCCAGTCTGAGGTAACCGGATGGCGCATCCGGCGCGGCGGCTCCGTTATCAGTGCGCGTGGACAACATGTCGCTTAACGTGTTGATACGACACGGCGGGCGTTAATCGAAAACCGTACCACTGTTGGGTACACACCGTAATCGTCTTATGTAGGTTAATCTACCGATATTTTGATAAACAAATGACACTTTTAATTGGTTCACCCCAATATATATGACTGATAACGCATTATCTCAGAAGAGTTCTTTCAAATTAATACATTCCATTTTTTAATTAGATCTAATGGTGTAGCATTATTTTGTTAGTGACAGAGGCACTAAAACATAGTGACACGATAATATTAATTTAAATAATATTAGCTTTTCAAATAATGTATCTCGACATGTCATGATACCTTAGTAATTATTATATTTGTCGTTATTCAAATTATGATTCATGACTATCGTATTACTAAAAAAATATTCTCTTGCACTTATCCAACTCTACGTTGCTCGGCACAACAAGAATTAACCAAGTTGTGATATAATTTGGCCAGTTATTTTACGACCGGCCGCCTGTATGAAGTCAACTTACTCTAGTCGCCTTTTATGACACCTCGCTAAGAAACGAGGGTGGTCTATTCTATTTAGCTGGATTCCACACAGCGAATCAACTTTCCTCAGTCGCCTTTTACGACATTACGGTGAGAAATGACGGTGGTTTATTATATTCAGCCGATCCTCACGCCCTTATCCCACTCTAAGGGGTTCGGCACAACATGTTACAAACATGTTGTCACATGATTTTAGCTACGTATTTTACGATCGGCCGCCTGCCTGACTTCAACTTACCTTAGTCGTATTTTACAACACGTCGGTAACAAAGAGGGTGGTCCATTTTATTCAACCGGATACCACACGGTAGGTCAACTTACCTTAGTCACCTTTTACGACACCTCAATAAGAAATGAGGGTGGTCTATTCTACGGTTGTATAAACCGGAGCGGGCCGCTAGTATTCAATAAATTAAAAGGAAATTTTAGTATTTATTAATGCCCAAAAACAGAGATAAACGAATTTTTCTTTTCATAAAACCTAGCTAGATCGATTTTTCTCCCCCAAAACCTTCTGCATGCTTAATTACAGAGAATTAGAGATTCCGGAAATACACACACACACAGACACACACACACACACACACACATATATATATATATGTATGTATATATATATACACATACATACATACATACATAAAAGATAAACTCATTTAAATATCAAAGAAGAGAAGATAATTAAAAGATTTTACAACTTACGTCAAAGCCTTTGTAATTTGAAAGCAATTTTGTGTGTATAGATTCTGAATCGAACCAAATTTGGGTGGTCGGGGCACAGTACCAAGGTTGTAGGGTCGTTCACTCAGATCTCGGTTAGTGACGCCGGCCAGGTTCACTAGATAATGTTGCGGCGGGCGTTTGATAAATATAATGGCTCGCCTAATTTTGTTATATTTTATGCCAATGTCGAAAGAATATTTAGCGTTACACCTTGAATAATACCTTTAGAAGAATACCTTTGACTGGCTCGTGACTCTGCCTTAAGCGCCACGGGTCGCGGGTTCGATTCCCGCCGAGGGCCCACATTTTCTATAAATGAATTTGTTGGCCTTTAAGCCTGGGTGTATATTTGTATTTAAGTATGTATTTAAAAAATATATAAGTATATATTAACCAGTTGTCTGTCACCCATAACACAAGTATTAAGTTACTTACTTTGGGGACGGACGACCGTGTGTGTAAGTGTCCCATATATTTATTTCTTTATTTAATAAACCTGAACCTTGAATAGACAATATATAGTATCAGGTTGACCGAACCTTGCTCAGTAATATTTTACAAAATAAATAAATATACAAATAAATAAATTTAAAAAAAAAAATTAAAAATAATATTGTATGTGGGGCTCGATCCTAGGTATTTTCATATTTCGTGACCACCCGTTTCCCGAATAAGCTACGCTGACCTGACATTTCATGGCGAAAATTGTGTTGTATATATTCAATAAATTAAAAGTAAACTTTTGTTTTTTTTATGCCCAAAGGGATAAAACGATTATTTAAAAAATAAAACCTAGCTAGATTGATTTTTCCCCAAAATCCCTACATGCTGAATTTCAGGTAAATCGTTGGGGCCGTTTCCGAGATTCCATAAATATATATATACATACAAAATTAACTCATTTAAATATTAAAGATACATCCTACAATATATATTTAGCTAAAGAGTTTGATTGTTTGAACGCGCTAATCTCAGGAACTACTGGACCGATTTGAACTATTGAATTTATTTCGAGTGTAAGATAGTCTATTTATCGAGGAAGGCTATGGTCTATATAACATCGCACTAAGATGCACAAGAGAGGAGCAGCAATGAAAAATATTGCGAAAACGGCAAAATTTAAGCTTTTCTTGCACGGTCTAAGTAAAGTGAAAGTTATACCAAACCTCACTCACGAGAACTAATTTTATGTTCAAAATTACAATTCGAAAAAAAATTCTGACACACTGATTGCCATGCGGGCGAAGCTGCTGACAGAGCTAGTATTTTATAATCTTAAATGCGAAATTCTCTATGTTTGTCTGTAATGCTGAATGTTGAATTTGAATTTATCATATGTACCGGGCGAACATATAGAAGGACTAGTGGTACCAGCGGCTTTAAATGTATTCTGATTTAACAATATAAATTATACTAAAATGGAATTAAAGAATGGCATTAGTCTGGTATATGGCTTTGATTGTAACAAAATTTTAACGATATTCATATAGTAGATTAGCCGTGAAAGTGGCATTGATAGACAGAAGTTTTACGTTTATAATTTGAGGATATATATGTTACAGACATATTATGTTATAGAGAATTAATACATTTTCTCTACAAAGGTCATTTTATTTCTTTGTCTAGTATGTCAAAAGTTTTACAAAGTTATAAATAATTCAGGACTTTATAATTATTTCTTCACACTAGGTATAGATCGTCTCGCTTATTAAAATAATCGTTATAATGTCGATTCAATAGACGGTATTTATTGTAATAAATGTTTTCGACGTCGGTCGTTAAGAGAGCACTTAACTCCTCCTCAATCTCGGTTCATCGTCCCATTTCGGGAACAATCGGGTTGAAGTAGGTACCAGGACAGTAGCGGGCATTAGGAGGTGGCAGGAGTTCGCGGGTCAAGCCGGTTCACGCGTTGTCCCGGGTCGTAGACCGCGACGTCTCGTTCCCCCGCGCCCTCGTGGTATGTCCCGTTACTCTCGCTGGCCTATATCTCCCTGGTAGTATTATTTAGAACGTTTAGAAGTATCAATAATCTGTATTGCTCTTTCTAACGCTTAATGTTGAGGCATTTAAATTAAGTTTTAAATTGTTTGAATACTTCATAAATCGTCTGTTGCATGGAAACTGAAAGTAAAGTTAATTTTTACTTCTGTTAAAATATCATTATTACAGTCAAATCAATGATGGTCAAAGATATTTCTGTCTCTTTAGAGTGGAATATATGGAACTACCTACAGGTGTGGATTTACCCATATTGTTGCTTTAACGAACGGCAGGTTATAATATTCATTAAAATTCTCTCTAACCTATCCATTTATATTATTATAAAAAAAACTTATTGAGGTCTATTTGGGACTTAATCGCCGACTTTTATCAACTCTAACCGTAACAAAGACAAATAAGTAATCAAATATTTATTAGACTCATGGACCATAATGTTGGCTATTTCACAGTTAATTCTTTCAAATAGTTATTTTATTAAATCAACTGTTTTTTTAAGTTTACAAACATTTCAAATTAAAGTTTTGTCATTTTAAAAGGGCTTATAACGAGAATTGGCTTGACAATCATGGATACGTGTGCCTCTAGTGTCCGCTTTTTATGAGCTTACTCGTAGATATTTTTTATTTTTGTTGGCGCCTTCTTTTAAGCTTGAGTATGCTTGTGCCAGAAGACTCCGCTCTTCCATCATATTGTCTATATACTATTTATTTAACATAACTTATTTACTAGTGGGTATGTGTTGCATGTGTGTGTATGCGTTTGTGTGTGTGCATGAGTGTGTGTGTTTGGTGTGTATGCGTGTGTGCGTTTGTGAGTTTGATGAGTTTGAGCGAGTGTGTGAATGAGTTTTTATTTCTTTAAACAATAATTAAATGTCTAAAAATGTACAGTGAAGTCAATAATTCTGAAAGTATATTCGTTGCTTCAATGAAACCATAGTTTATACAAAAAATTTCGATCGCTTTCACTGAAACCACGCCCCGGTGCGTGGCCGCGTGGGAACGTGACACGGGAGCGTTCAGCGAAATGCCTTATCTTGAAACATCGTCGCCGACGGCCTCGCCACGGTGAATTGTCTGGCGTATTTATTAAATCACTCATTATTTTACCGTACTATGCTTTCTATTTGTTTATAAATAAAATAAATAAATATATGGGACACTTACACATACATCCCCAAAGTAAGTAACTTAATACTTGTGTTATGGGTGAAAGACAACTGGTGAATATATACTTATATATTTTTTAAATACATACTTAAATACAAATATACACCCAGGCTCAAAGACCAACAAATTCATTTATAGAAAATGTTGGCCCTTGGCGGGAATCGAACCCGCGACCCGCGGAGCTGAAAGGCAGGGTCACTACCCACTGCTCCAACGGGCCAGTCAAATTTATATATAAATCTATTCTATTATTCACGACTTAGTAGAAAAGACCACCCTTATTTTTTACCGAGGTGTCGTAAAAGGCGACTAAGTTAAGTGTACCTGCCATGTGGTATCCGGCTGAGTAGAATATAGACCACCCTTATTTCTTACCAAGATGTTCTAAAAGGTAACAACTAAAGTAAGTTGACCCGCGGTATGGTATCCGCTTGAGCAGAATAGACCACCCTCTCTCATACCAAAGTTTCCTAAAATACGACTAAGATAAGATGACGTCAGGCAGGCGGCCGGTCGTAAAATACGAAGCCAAATCATGTGACAACATGTTTGTAATATGTTGTACCGACCCCACTTAGAGTGGCATAAGGACGGGAGGATGATGATATTATAACCCGTGACGGCTATACAGTGAGACCCTGTGCCTCTCTCAAAGAGATCATGGGTTCAAAGCCCAGGCAAGCACCAATGAGTTTTTCTATTTAAAAACTTTGATATTTGCGTACCAACTTTTTCTTAAATAAATTAAGTTAAATAATAAATTAAGTTAAAGTTAAATAAAATTTTCGTAAGTTAGCTGGCAGAGATCTCTGTCATAGGGATAAGTTGACCTTTGTACACTTTTTTACCAATAATGTTTTTTCCAACATTTTTTGTGGTACATCACTACATATTATAAAACAAAGTCCATATTTCCCTATGTACGCATAAAACTTTAAAACTACGCAACAGATTTTGATGCGGTTTTTTTAATAGATAGAGTGATTCCAGAGGAAGGTTTGTATGTATAATAACATTCAATACGGAGTAAAGAAATACTGTAATTTTTGAGGTTTCTGTAAATAATTACATTTTTTCCGCTTACATTGCAAACGCAGGCTAAACCCTACGAGATTTATCAAAATAATGTACTAAGTATTTGTACACCTTGAAAAGGTCTACAGAAAAGTCCGCGATGGTATATGTCTATCTCTTATGGATAACCCACTATAGCATTTTTTGTCATTTACTTTTTACGAAAAATAATGCCTTATTTTTGAAGCAATTTTTATACAATACAGCATTAATCCTTATCCAATTAAGTACCTTAAATAAATAGTTGATTTAATATAGATCAATATGGCCGTTTACAGCATGTAATTTAAGTGAACATTTTCGGAGATATTACAGATTTAAAATGCCGTGAGGACGCCGCGCTTCGCCCTATAACACTTCGACTTTAGCAGCGATGTCGCTCTTTCAAGAGTTTGTTTAAAGACATTCTGTAATTAATTGTAAAAATAAAATATATAGGGAAAAATGTTAAAATAAATACGCAAATATGTACTATCTGAATTTAGATATTCAAAGATAGCAGGAAATCTTCTTGGAATAGGGAGAGGGAAATTGTTTTTCTCCAAATTTAACTCTTGCGGGCCACGGGCAGTAATGAATAAATCAAAACTACTGGATCGATTTTAATATTTTTTTTCACTGAGTGACATGGGCTATATATTTTATACCCGTGCGAAGCAGGGGCAGGCCGCTAGTAAATAAATAAATAAATAAAACTTAAATGATGGTTTAACAAAGTTCAAGTAAACTGCATACTTCTATAATATAGATAATTTGACATAACCTTAGCAGTTGTGATTTATGCCAACTTAAGTTACTCTTTGTTCTGCTCTACATATACTGTTTTTATTGTTGTGTTAGTGTTATAGACGATGTAAAATTTCAAGACAATGGCCATAAGAATATTATTTGCTCAAGTGTATGCACACAAAGTGGATTCGACTGCTATGTTTTCGTAATGTAAAAAATTAAATTATGGTGTTATTTTTACAAGCTAAATATATATTGAGTTTTGTGTACCAAAGACCTTATATAATAATTATAGATTTAGTTCTACAAATTGCCAAATTAATATTTTCGAACGGAGAATAGAACCCACTGTATGAGTAACAGTTAAAGTTTATACAAGGTTTGTAAGTAAACGTCGACCTTTATAGAGATCTGGAAATTACGATTTGTTAACAAAATCATAATGCGTTAACGATCGTTATTTAGTATCCGGCTGAGTAGAATAGACCACCCTCATTTCTTACTGAGGTATCGTAAAAGACGACTAAGGTAGGTTGACCCACCGTGTGGTATCCGGTTTAGTAGAATAGACCACCCTCCTTCTTACCGAGGTGTCGTAAAACACGACTAAGGTAAGTTGACGTCAGGCAGGCGTCCGGTCGTAAGAACGTAACCGAATCATGTTACAGCATGTTTATTACATGTTGTGCCGACCCCATTTAGAGTGGGATAAGGGTAGGAGCATATATAATTTGATTTGTGAGATTTAATTTTTTAGAGGTTGTTGTAGTGAGTGTGTGTAGTGCTTGTATGGGGTGTTGGTGTTGGCGGCGTCTTGTGATACGTGTGGCGGCTTGTCCTGCATGTATGTGATTGTTGCTTGCTTCATACACTTAGCATTGCATGTATTCTCTTAACAAATACGGATTACAGCAAAGTAATTTTATTGTAACTTCTGTACTATGGAGTTCCGTCTGCTTCTATAAATCTCTTAACGATTATCACTTAAGTGGCCGCTCTGCACACCTATCCGCTATAAAAATTTGTAGTAAACATGTTATTTCTCAGAATACGAATATAAATATTGTAATACTCTGCGATGGTTGTAGGTGATGCTGGCGTGATGCCAACTCTCAATGCCCTAGTCTTGATCGCTCGATATTTTATTAAGTTTTACATATAAATAATCTGTGTGTGGTAAATTTTAATACAAATAATTACTTATGGACTATAACTAAGTCATTGAATACCTTCGTTTTAAACGAAGTTTGCAAGTTTGCAGTTTCGTTTGTTTTGTTCATTCATTTTTATTTATTTATAACTCTGGTGCAATCCTTTAACATGCATATCATTTTTCACACAATTCATCCATCTTTTTACGGCCTCCCTCTAGCCATACATCCATCCATAGTATACACTTTATTGTATACTACAAATATGGGGACAATTACAGACACGGTCCTTCGTCCCTAAAGTAAGTACCTTAATACTTGTGCCCTACTACGCCTTTCCAATGTGGATTGGTAGGTTACACATGAACTACGGAATATCTAGCAGTATGCAAGTTTCCTTGCATTGTTTATCTTCACCGTAAAGATAAGATAAATACATAAATAAATATGGGGATAATTACAAACACGTTCGTTCGTCCCTAAAGTAAGTATACTTGTGCTATTGGTAACAGACAACTGGTAAATATACGCATATATAATATTAAATAAATACTTAAATACAACCAGGCTCGAAGAGTCATAAAATCGTTTTTAGAAAATGTTGCCCTCAGCGGGAATCAAAGCCACGACGCTTGAAGCTGAAGTGAGTTACTGACAACGGGCCAGTCATAAATGTGTGTGCCTTGAACCTTGGTTAAGTTAATTCGCAGACACCTTGCAGCCATCACGACTTAATATAAATTAGAATATTAAGAACAATCAACTGTTATTTTCAATGTTCAATTCTTGCTACATTACAGTAATCAACTAATAACTTGGTCGTTACATTGTACACAGAATGTATCACAAACTCTCTTGAGTCATACTTACGGAATTTTCCTTCACCCAATAAGCGTGTGTTGAATTGTAATATACTACCAACAAATCATCGGTTTTTTTGCCGGCTCCGTTTCATTGTTATAGATAGATTCATACCAACTCAACTACAGAGATGATTCTAATAACTACTGTAAGGCCGCCTTTATACGGACAGTTCGAGCTATTAGCCAGTGATCAACATATACGGACCGCTTTTGCAGTCAAAGTCAACAGCTTGAAGCTGCCATTGAGAATGATGATGATGCTTGAGCAATTGGCTTAAATGCTCAAACAATTAGCAATTTTAATTGCAAACAAAACAAAGCGTGAAATGAAGAGCTTGGGCAGCTATTAACATATATGGACCGCTCAAGCAGTCAGAGTCAACAGCTTGAAGCTGCCATTGATAATTGCTTGAGCAGTTGGTTTAACTGCTAAAGCAGTTGGCAACTTCAATTACAAACAATGGGTGCGGACGGGAATTTCGTGAGGTGAAGAGTCCGGGCGGAAGTAAGTGCGCGAGAGCAGTCGAATAATCGGGCAGTCAATGAATACCTGGGGACTGCTTGACCGCATGATGAAATTTCACTGTACTGTTAAGCGCTCGAAGAAATTGCAACTGCTAGAGCCGTTCCTGTATGTACGTACGTAGAAGTCTGTCTGTAGTTCATGGTGCAGTTGCAGATTGAAGCAGTCAATTCAGACTTCAAGGTGTCCGTGTATTGCCGGTCTAACTACGCTAGAGCAGTCGACAGGTCGAGCAGTCAGTGTATGCCTGGCGACTGTTTGACCGCATGATGAATTTTCATCATGCGGTCAAGCAGTCATGAAGCAATGATGAATTTTCATCAACTGCTGGAAGCAATTGCAACTGTTCTAGCGGTTCAAGTATGTACGTTCGTAGAAGTTTGTAGTCTACTGCAGTCTGTACTGTACTGTAGTCTAGTGCAGTCGCAGCTTGAAGCAGTCAATACTGACTTCAAGCTGTCCGTGTATGGCCAGTCGAAGTTATAAGATTGAGCGCTAACTGACTACAATGTATAACAGAAAGAACCTGTTATTATTCCGTTTTTAGGTTTTACTGTTACTCTCTCTCTCTCTCTCTCTCTCTTTGTTGTTGGGGACAAGGGTTGCATTTATGGATTTGTAGGATACACATTCTTAGAATTTTCTATATGTGATTTTTTCCCTGTTATAATAAGATATTTTTTTTATCCATATATGACACCTCGGCGTAGAAGCTTAATTCGTGCCCAATTTGTTAAATATTAGTTCAGCGGATAGGCCGTGAAAGCTTAACAGTCGGACAGACTTTCGCATTTATAATATGGATTACTTTGTTTTATTTACTATTTAAAGTGTTTATATAAATTGTATTCCTTGAAATAAAGCAGTCGTCTCCATTAATGATCGCTGCCGGTGACTTTGGCGCGTGGCCAGCTTGCATTGCCCCAGTCTCGACCGGTCGATAATTTGCAAAACCGGTGGACGTTCAATATGAATTGATAAGTGATACGCGCTGTGGCATTTATTTTTAGCTAGCAGTCCGGCTACGTTTTGCTGTGGCTCAGTCTAGTTTCGAGTTTCCGACTCACAGTTCAATAGAAATGCTCCGATGGCCACTAAACTTTACAGAACTATCCCTTGGGTCAAGCTAAAGATTTACTGAAAATTTCATGGAAATCCGTCCAGCCATTTTCGAGTATGTAAGAAACATACATGCATACTTTCTCTTTTATGTATATCGGGTAATGGTATCCTTGACTTCAATCGTTTCGATTTAAGGGGTTAAAATACCCCCAATAATGTAAAAGCATAAAAGATATCTCTTTGATACAGTTAAAAAAATACAAAATGTTTTTACTCCGTAAAAGAATTTTTTTAAATTTGGTACATAAACAAACATTTAATAATATAATATTCATAATATGAATCCTCTATTACAATTATAATGAAATTGACATAAGTTAATTAATAATGTTAAATTAGATAATAAAATTTGCATGTAATTTATATTGCTAAACATATTCCTATATAGAGATATCGTGTTACACCTTTTGTTACCATCATCATCATCATCATCATCTTCCTGCCCTTATCCCACTCTAAGTAGGGTCGGCACAACATGTTAAAAACATGCTGTCACATGATTTGGCTGCGTTTTTACGACCGGCCGCCTGCCTGACGTCAACTTACCTCTGTCGTATTTTACGACACCTCGGTAAGAAATGAGGTTGGTCTATTCTACTAAACCGGATACCACACGGCGGGTCGACTTACCTTAGTCGCCTTTTACGACACCTCGGTAAGAAACGAGGGTGGTACTATTCTATTCAGCCGGTTACCACACGGCGTTTACACCTTTTGTTACCATGTTTTCTGGAAATAAACTAATTTGAATTTGAATTTTATATAATAAATATATAAATATATTTATAATATATATATATAATCTATATGTAAGTACCTTAACCTACACTTAATTTTTGTTTTTTACATTAATTATATATATATATATATATATATATATATATATATATATATATATATATATATATATATATATATAATATATTTAAATATAAATTAATGGCTGGAAGACTGGACTGCAGATATATAAGACATTGCTGCGCTATTTCGAATGGAATAGCGCAGCGATGACCCAAATTATTTTCTTCTTTTTTTTTAATATGTCTATAGATGTGTATGTATGCGTTCAGGTAGATGTATGTGTGTGTGGGTGTGTGGGTGTGTGTGTGTACATATATATATATATATATATATATATATATATATATATATATATATATATATATATGTGTGTGTGTGTGTATATATATATATATATAATTAATGTAAAAAACAAAAATTAACTGTAGGTTAAGGTACTTACATATAGATTAAGTTACTAACTAATGAGTCTTTGTTACTTGATATATAAATAATAAATAAAAATAAAAAAATAAAAATAAGCATTATAAAAAGAAAAATAAAGATATGATTATAGCAAAGTAGTATTATCATTTGCTTTTGTTATACGGATTTCCGCAAAGTAATTCTATACTTCTAGCTGACCGCGAAACGTTGATTATCCTTATAAATTATTTCCATGTTAGAATGTTATCCAATGTTAGGGGACAACCCTTATCATTTAGGTGTATGAAAAAAGATAGCAGGCGATTCTCAAAACTATTGAATATGCATATAAAATTTTATAAAAATCGGTCAAGCTCTTTCGGAGTATGGTAACTCGACTCTATGGTAAGGCGACTCGCTCAAGACCATCGCGTGCCGCCCTAACAGGGACCTTCCGTGCGTTCCGAGCGGGGTTTATAGGACGCCCGCCTTACAAGGTCCCCGAGGCGGTCGATGCATCTGGTGCTCCCGATGCATCGTCTAGCGGAGGGAGGGGCCACTTTTAGAGAGGCCCCGACCCAGAGGTTGCGCACTCTGGGGTTCAGAGTTCTTGCTGGCGGGGATGAGGGGCAATGTCTTCATAGATACCCTATCCCCGCCACTAGCAGCGTGGCGGAGCACACAGGTTGTTTTAGTCGATGCGTGTCTGACATAACCGTCGCCTGTTCCCGTCGGGCGATGGTACCCATAAGGGGTTTTTCCTGTCTAAAAAAATGGTAACTAACATTGTGACACGAGAATTATATATATAAAATTATGAAAAACAAATCGATTTTGCACTTGACTATTGATTGATAAGTATGCGCCGTGCGGCTTTTATTTATGCGTCGTGTAATTGAGCACGCGTGTTGCGTGGTACCTTAACCTCATTTAGGAATATTATTTGACATTAATGTATAGAAAATTGTATGTAGTAACAGTTAATAATTGTACGCGTCAAATATCGTTAAAATATGAAAATGCCGCAGGTTCACGTAAGCTTTTTGGATACAATTGAGATTTGTAAAAATGTTTTTATATGTTTAGCTGCCTCACAGCTTGAATACTTATCAACAAGCACCTTGAAGCAAAACTTAACCAAACGAGTAAGAAATTATACGGCACCGCATAACTATATTATACTATATATAACTATTCTATATAACTATACATTTGATAGTGTAGTCGTATACTGAAACTTCTTGTTTATTAAACGATTTATGAAATATTTTTGTTTATAGAAACCGTTATTCTTTGTTAAGTATTGGAGCGGAATGCGCCACCTAGTTACTTCGTTGTAAGATATCGTAAGAAATGGATAGACGTTCTTAGAGTTAAAAGGAAAATCCAAAATATCTATACATATTAGAAAACAAATTCCCTAAAAGCTTTGTCCTTAAAAAAAAATTCGGAACGGATTAACTGATTTTTATTCAAGACACTACATGTTGCCAATATATAGGCTACTTCTCATCCTAGGTCTAAGGATTTTCGCGGGAAAATTTTTGTAACGCCCTGATTTCCACGCGGGCGAACCTCGGGCACAACTAGTATACCATAAATAAATATTGTTCATATTACTTATTTACCTTAGTTTTATGAAATAGTAAATAATGTTTTCCCACGAGTAGTCCGTGCTCGCGATCTCATAATATCCACTTCGGAGCACGAGCCATACAACTGTCTGAGAGGAAATACCAATCAAAATGTAAATTTAAAGTTCCACGAGTTTACATTTAGTTAGTGATCTGGAAACTGGATCCGAGCTTAGTGTTGCATCCTGTTGTTTGTTATCTCATTACGTTGTCTACCGACGCCATGTTGGATTGTAGGTAAATTTTACAATAGTGTCCAATATATTGTATATATATTGTACCTATATATTTTCAAGAAGCATGTAAGGAGAGAATGTTTAAATAAAACATATTTCGCACAGCCCACTTAGAGTGGGATAAGGACAGGAGAATGGATAGGTAGAGAGTATAGGATAGTGGACTGCTCTGTCCAAAGCGTAGTCAGATTATCAAGTATTTTCGATTTTCTGGTCATCTTTATCCATAATAATATTATAAATACCAAAGTGTGTCTGCCTGTCTGTCTGTTACGTACGCTAATCTCCTGACATGGATGATGAATAGATGAAATTTGGTTTACTTTTTGGTTATCTTTGAGGGATTTAGTTGCAGCGTGTAACAGAGATTTTTGCATTTATAATATTTAGTATTGAAGTATATATGAGGGGATTAGAATCAAAAATAGCTAAATCTTTTTTAATTACTTTGGATATAGCTAGGTTTGGTTCTAACCCCCTCATATATAAGTGCCTGAAGCTTAAAAGTTTCGAACAGCGCGTGTTGACAGTGATGACATACGGATCCGAAACGTATTCGCTGACTATAAGCCTCATAGGAAAGCTTAGTGTCACTCAGCGGTTAATGGAGCGAGCTTGGTGTATCTGTACTAGATTAAATTAGAATTGAGAAGCTCCGTAGAAGAACCCAAGGTCACCGATAGAGCTTAGCGTGTCGCGATGTTGCAATGGCGGTGGTAGGGGTACATATTACGGGGAATCAATGGCCGTTGAGGTCTTAAGATGTTGAAATTGCGACCTGCGTGGCTGGATCCAAGCGGTACAAGATCTTGTGATGTGGAAATCCCGTGAAGAGACTTATGTCCAGCAGCGGACGTCATCGGTTGAAGAAGAATACAAAATCTCATGTAAAATAGAATACAACCGTTACTGAAGCAACAGTTTTATGGGTTTGGATTATGTGAGTTCGGTTACACTGCCCATAATACCATTAAGCATTAATTTAGATGTCTGGCGGAATATAACAAGTCAATTAGCGGTTTAGGTAGTAAACGTGACCTAGATTGTAACCTCAACGTTATACCTAGATGTTTCATTTCAAATTGCTTGTAATCATAGTTTATAGTTTCGCAACTGGTATACAATATTTAACAGTATTTTATTTATTACACTTAGCCCTTTAACGCAGGCGGCATTGATCTGGCTTTCAGCTCTGTGGATTGCGAATTCGATTTCCTCCGAGGGCCAAAGTTTTTTTACAAATTGTGGGTTCTTAGAGTCTGGGTATATATACTCGTATATGTATTTATTTAAAAGTAGTTAATACCTTTTTGATTTTTCTTGAACGAAATGGCGCATAGGCCTTAAAGTATGAGATGTAAGTTAATTAAGTAACGTTTTAATGTTATGATTAAACGTATTACTAAGTAAACTAAAATTAATTAACATCGCCTGAATATTCTTATGATTTTCATAGAAAATATTATTAATTTGCTTCCGCCGCGTATTATTCGGCTGAGTAGAATAGACCACCCCCATTTCTTGTTGAGGTGTAAATGGCGACTAAAGTAAGTTAAAGCGCAGTGGGGTATCTGGCTGAGTAGAATAGAAATGAGACATCTAACAACATTTTTAAAACATATTGGCTCCACCCCACTTAGATTAGGATAAAGGAGAATGATGATTATTAATTTTCACAAAAATAAATCATTTGAATAATAATCAATTGCTCTTTTATTAAAGTATTTCTAGTGAAACACGAAAACTTTAGCGTTCACAAAGGAACCAACTTTGAAATGCGGAGTGCAATTAAATGAAGTTCGAAGTTAAGTTGGAACGTCGTTAAACTGCTCATATAATAGATCTGTTTTAATTATTATTTCCTACTTAACTAATTTTGTTTATTTTACTTTATGAATTAATTATTAACTAACTCTACATCTTTAAAACTATTGTATTGTTCTGTTTAATTTAACCTTAATTATGCTTAAGTCGTTGCTTAAGTAGGGAATAAAATAAATGCTATTTATTATTAAAGTACTACATGCGACCGTCACGTGTTTTTGAATTGATTATCTAGTTATGTAATATTTGTTATTATTAGTAAGGTAATTTTAATTCATAATGTTTGAGATTTACGTACCAAATTTTTCTTAACTAGAAATTGTCTCACTTCGTTGATTAGCTGGCAGAGATCTCTGTAATAGGGATAAGTTGTCCTTTGTATACTTTTTTTACCAATAATGTTTTTTTCATAATACATAAATAAATAAATAAAAATAAATAAATAAATATGTTATATGACACTACAATCCCACGGTTTTTTTTAGTAACGATCCAGTTTTATATGATTCTTTTTATCCCTTTTTTTACTTAGAAATGACCGATTAAACAATGGACCTACCTCATCATCATAATTACTCGTATGTCGATTTTTTACATATACAAATCTTTCTAATAAATGATCGTCATCATTGAAATTTTCCTGTGCTTATCCCACTCTAAGTGGGTCGGCACAACATATTGACACATGATTTGGCTAGCTATTTTACGACGACAGCCTGCTTGACATCAACTTACCTTAGGCAGCTTTTGCGACACCTCAGTAAGAAAAAGTGTGGTCTATTCTGCTCAGCCGGCTACCACACGGCGGGTTAACTTACCTTAGTCGCCTTTTAAACACCTCGGTAAAAAGAGGGTGATCTATTCTACTCAGCCGGATACCGCACGGCTTTAATGAATCTAATATTAATAAAACCAGTGCTTTGACATCGTATATTTAATGCATTCCATATACGTACCCACTCAGTATGCCCAACATCAGATGTGATATAAAATTTTTAAACTTTAAACATGCAGGGGGTTTTGGGGGAGAAAAATCGATCTAGACAAGTTTTATTTAAAAAAAAATGTCGTTTTATCTCTGTTTACGGGTTCTAATTTTTTTTTTAAATTTACGTTGAATACAATCACAATTTTTCGCTGTTAAACGTAAAATCATGGTGGTTCATTTGAGGAACGGGCGGTCTAGAGAGGTGAAAATACCTAGGATCGAGCCCCACCTGCCCTATTATTATTTAATTTTTTTTACATCTTTGATACGTTGCATTTTTTACACTGTGGCAGTGTTGTTGGAACCCAATAGCATTACATTTTTATTCATAAGGTGTAGTTACGCTATTGAATTCAGAATTAGGTGAATACTAATCAGGCGGTTTGTTACCTTCGTGTGTATCGATGCTTATTTATGGCCTTGCGCGCTACCAGACCAAGGTCATAGTTCGCTCAACCGCCATTTTGAATTGCTAATAAGGTGCATAATTTGTTAAAGCATGAAAAATTTAACATTAACATCAACGAATTAACTATTAGCAATCGGAATTGTAAGCGACAAACTTTTTAATGTAAAATAATGCTAGATTGTATAGCTTGCAACATCTGCGCAGGGTTGCCTGTCTATCGGTCTTCTGCAGGATATATTTCGGAGAGTGTGCTCAGGTACTTCATGATATTATTCCGGCATCGCTTTTTTATTATCGCACCGATAGGCACCGACAGAGATTCCACCCCTACACTGTAGATATCCCACGACGACGCACGAAGCGTTTCGATTCCTCTTTTCTGTTGCGCACAGCACGGGAATTAATTGCTCTCCCGGCATCTGTTTTCCCAATGAGTATTATTAAAACAAAAGTGAATAGGCAACTTCTAGGCAAGCGTGTTCCATCTTAACCTGTCTCATTGCTTATCATCAGGCATGATTACAGTAAAGCGCTCGTCTATACACAATAAAAATAATAATAATGATAAAATAATTGTAATGTAAATTGTGTCATGTTTGTGTACGATAGCGATAAAAAAATAATTGTAATGTAAATTGTGTCATGTTTGTGTACGATAGCGATAAATATTGTATTTTACCACAAAAACGATAGTATTTTTTTACTGATAATTAAAGCAATTTGTACTAAATTATTCCCTAACCATTCAAATATATTAAAAATGCACAACGTTATATTCAAGTTTTCACTTCCACCCCCACTCCCGGAGTGCAACCCGATTTATACTTCTATCGACGCAGACGAAATCGCGAGTAAAGTTGAAGTAGAAATTTTTTAAAAATAAAATAATCGAGTATTTCTAAAGTTGTATTTTTAATATTAATAATTAATTACAATAAAGGCTAATTAAAGTGGACAACTACCAAGAAATAATATCAGATGCGCTGTTTGTGTAATTGTATTAAAATGTGTAGTTTGGCTAAATTGGTTGGTTATCCAACAATGCATATCTAATCTTAAAAAAACAAGAAAAAGAGTAAAAAAGAATAAGGAATACTTAAAATAATCGATTTTTACAAAAACGATTTTTGATCAAAATATAATCGATTTTTAAAAAAACGATTTTTGATCAAAATATAATCGATTATTAAAATCGGTTATATTTTTGATCAAAATATAATCGATTTTTGATCAAAATATAATCGATTATTAAAATCGATCATTTTGAAAAAATAATCGATTATTTTTTCACATCGCTAATCGCGAGCAGAAGCTAGTAATATTTATCAACAATCGTTACACAGTCGAATGTTAAATCATCATAAAACGTGTTGAAATTGAACACTCGCATTCCTTTGTTTGATAATATTCCAACTTGAGGTTTACAAACACCCTAATTGTTTCGATTGTACTACAACTTGACACTTTTAACACGTATAATGCATGCGGAATGTGTTATTGAATAGGTACCTACTACGCTATCCATAAATATTTGTAATGAAATAAGTAAGTAAAGGCCTGTTACTATCCCACTACTGGGTATAGGCCTCCTCTCTCCGTTTTTTGGAGAGATAGATAGATAGATAGATAGATAGATAAAAACTTTATTGTACAAACACATAAAACACATAAAAATACATACGGACTTAAAGTAAACTTATGTATACGTACAAAGGGCTAAGACCTACCATGCTGCTCCAATGCGGATTGGTAGGTTTCACATATCCCTAGGATTCTCTAGAGATATACAGGTTTCCTCACGATGTTTTCCTTTACCGAAAAGTGTGTGATAAATTGCAATTATCAATTAGACGCATAAGTTTTAACAGAAAAACTCATTGGTGTCTGCCCGGGTTCGAGCCCGTGACCTCCTTAAAAGAGTCGCACGGTGTTACCGCTGGGCTAACACAGCTTAATGTGATTAAATAACATAAACTGACAAACACGCACTTACTTTTCGACAGCTGGTGAGTAATCTTGTCACACCGGTCTTGCGTCCGTACAAAGTTCAAAGAATTTCGAAATGTTATATTGATATTAGACCTATTTTAGGAAACTGATATGGACAAAGTCATTAATTTTATAAGTTTTGGCCGCTTGAAGTTGAAATTTTTTTTAAATTATTTTTCATGTCAACGCCGTGTAGTATCCGTCTGAATAGAATACCATCCTCATTTCTTACCGAGGTGTGGTAAAAGGCAACTGAGGTAAGTCGACCCGCCGTGTGGTATCCAGCTGAGTAGAATAGACCAACCTCATTTCCGACCGGGGTGTCGTAAAATACGGCAGACGTAAGTTGACGTCAGGCAGGCGGCCGGTCGTAAAAACGCAGCCAAATCATGTGACAGCATGTTTATAACATGTTGTGCCGACCCCACTTAGAGTGGGATAAGGGCAGGAAGATGATGATTATTTTTCATGTCACAGATTTATTTATTGGATAATTCGCAACGTTATATCAAAACTTACTTTTATAACAAACAATTACTAAAAAATACATAGTGATGTCAAATTGAATGAGTGATTTGATACAATACTAATGAATTCTGTATAAGAAATTATATAATTCTTTGACATTAATGATTGATAAAATGAAAATATCTTGTAAGATGAATGTAGACACTAATCAATTAAAAATAAATGTCAAATCATCAGCCGAAACCAGACCAGAGTCCAGAGTTATTTAACTTGACTTGAATGTGTATTTGTATGTGAAGGTGGAATCTCGCAGGTTAAATTTGTTTCCCGATGTCCGAATGTGCTGATAAGAGATGATGTAGAAAAGAGAAAGAAAAATTTTAAAAAAATGTATAAAGGCGGACTTATCCCTAAAAGGGATCTCTTCCAGTCAACCTTTGAGTAATAGAAGGAAAAGGACAATAATTGAAGAAGAAAGAGAGTACGGGTGATATAGAGAAAATGAAAAGTTTACATAAATAGAACTATTTAATCTATTAAATAATTATGGTAAAATAAATGGATGAAAAGATGCTAATAATAAATAATTACATAAGATAAATTGGTTAAGAAAAGGAACACGAAATTTTGTTTTTTTAACTAGACTTGTTTCATTACACAAAAGCAAATTAAATTAGCAGTTTAAAGAGTTTGCATAATAAATAAATAAATATATATATGGGACACTTACACACATGGTAATACTTGTGTTATGGTAAACAGACAACTGGTGAATATATACTTATATAATTTTTAAATATTTATTTTATTTACTTATTTATTTATTTATGAATGTACCATAAAAAATGTTGGAAAAAACATTCTGGTAAAAAAATACATACTTAAATACAAATATACACCCAGACTCAAAGACCAATAAATTCATTAATAGAAAATGTTGGCTCTCGGCGGGAATCGAACCCGCGGAGCTGAAGGCATGGTCACTACCCACTGCGCCAACGGGTCAGTCAATAGGTAACAGTGTTTGAATTTTGTAAATAATTTCTCTTTAATTATCACAACTCTCTCTAACCTTTATTCTTAATGTCAAGTGATATGCATCCTCTTAATACGAGAAACATAAGCGAACAGCTGACAACCGGTCCGGTCATACCGGTACAAGCAACCAGATAGGACACGCAAACTGAGAAACTTTTCAGCTGTTGTTATCGGTACTAGATATTGGTATAGATTAAAATATTCCATTTACTATGCTAGATTAATTTCACGTGAAAAATATGAATGAGGATGGGTATATGACTAGAGCAGTGATTCTCAACCTTTTTTTTTGTTGCGGCACATATTTAACGAATTCAAAATTTGGCGGCACACAAAGAAAAAGATAAAAATTATTTACTTACTACAACACACTGCACTGTTTATGACAAAATTTTAAATATACCAAATAAACTAACATACACTACAATAATAACTAAACGTTTATTAAGGGATTGATTACAAGCTAATAATAAAAATGTTTTTCTTTTTAAATGATATAATTTAATAATATTAACATTATTACATATATGTGCAAAATTTGGCGGCACACTTTTGAAATTTAGCGGCACACAAAAGTGCCGCGGCACAGTGGTTGAGAATCACTGGACTAGAGAAAGGCCGAAAAAAAAGATTTTTATTTTTATTTTATTTTATTTATTAAAGAAAGTTTACAGCTATTTACAAAAATTTAAGTCTAATTTATAGTTAGTTACAGGCTAATTACAAGCTTCCACAGATTGGTAAACAAATTAACAGTCAGATAACAGTAAATATTAATAAAAGTTGCAGTTAGGTACATGTAGCATTAACGTCGAAATTTACCAGCTAAACCTTTTCACTTGGACGAAAAAGCAAGATGTTTGGATTTGCTGCATAACATGCATATAAAAGGAGTAGCGCCAGAGTTGACGAATTATAGGATAGAATGGAAGAGAAAAACATGTATCGACTCCATTTAGAGTAGGATAAGGGCAGGAGAATGATGACTAGATTAAATTCACGTGCCCATACAAGCATATCTACTGATATTAGAAAAGCGAAAGTCTGTCTTTCTCTGTGTCTGTTATGCTTTTATGGATAATTCCCTGGACCGATATTGATAAAATTTGGCACAATTAAAAATTATACAATGTGTTATCGTAATTTTATTTAATGTGGTCAATTAATTGTAAAAAAGGCATTTCTAATTTGAGAACTTACCCGAAATCTGTGGCGTAAACTCTTAAAATGTTTTTTTTTTATTATTTCTAAATTTATTTAAACAGGTTATGTGAATGTATACTAATATTAAAAATGTGTAATTCTGTCTGTATGTAGTTACGCTTTCATGGCTAATGGGATTTTGAATATTAATGAAATATTTAAAAATTAAAGCTTATGTACCGATATAAAAAACGGTTGCCTGAAAAGTCGGTTTTACGGGCTAAGATTTTACGTGACACCGTCTTTTTAAATGTGATGGATTGGAGTGGGAGAGAGACGCAAGGCATTCGCCAGTCCGGCGGGCCTCTCTTTCGTTCGGTGATTCACCGTAACAGACGTGAGTGGGCGTTACACTTTTTCATGAGTGACTCCAAGCCGCAACCTAATTTAAGACGTTGTCTCGTCAAAATCCTATTTTTCTTAAGGGAACAGTGCAAAGAACGCATGTTGCTATTGAGGCTACTTAAACGCTTACATTGGATATCACAAAGCCGCGGATATCACTAGTTTTAAATATAAGCGATACGCAAGGACGTTACAGATAGCTGACCGGTTGTACGAGTGCGGAACCAGATTCCATATACTGGAAACACCCGCTTTGTACCCTTCCACGGTTGTTACTGACAATGATATTGAAAAAGTCATATGTAATTGTGCAATGTTTAATTATTGCGAAAAGTAAGGTTGCTCCGTCACAGCTGATCAACCGGTCGGTTAAACTGGAATACGAGCTTAACTTTCCGATGTTTTCTCTTTTAGTTGTCCTAGATTATGTAAATAAGTCCATAATATTGGAAGTTCTTCAAAATTACTTTTATTAATATATTTTTTACTTTTTTTTTACTTTTAGTGCTAATCATGCATTTAAGGTAGTTTTAAAAAAAATAATATTCATTACGAAACTGTTATCATCAGATTTATATGTATATGTATTTTTTTATAAATTATTTGTCTTAATGAAATTTGTATTGTAGTGGCGGTTGTGGAGGTTTGTGCATGTGTTTTTTACGAATTCTGTCTGATCGATGAAAACGGATTGTCCCCTCTACATTTAGCATTATATTTTCCTTTTTACTTCACCGCGCATTATATAATAGCAAAATAATTGTATTATTACTTTTGTCAAATGGATCTGTTGTTCTGGATGACGCCTGTTATCAAGTTTTAATCTCGGTACGTAGTTTTGGTTATTTCTTTTTTTTTTTTGTAAAATAAAGATAATACTTAAATAAATGAACGAACGCCGTATGGTATCCGGCTGAATAGAATAGTACCACCCTCATTTCTTACCGAGGTGTCGTAAAAGGCGATTAAAGTAAGTTGACCTACCTTGTGGTATCCGGTTTAGTAGAATAGACCACTCTCTTCCTTACCCAGGTGTCGTAAAATACGACAGAGGTAAGTTGACGTCAGGCAGGCGGCCGGTCGTATAAACGCAGCCAAATCATGTGACAGCATGTTTATAATATGTTGTGCCGACCCCACTTAGAGTGGGATAAGGGCAGGAAAATGATGATTTAAATAAATGACCTCTTTTCTGAATCGTCAATTATCACTTTAAAAATTTATACCTACCATGGCGCGACCTATATCTATATAGATAAGTGATAACCGAATCTACCGCAAACACTATTCGGACCCTACCATTCTTATCGCAGCTAGATTGTGTGCATTATCGAGCGCTTTTGTACATGATTATGGCAACACGTGCTCTGAAATACAATACTTATGAAAAACGACGGCTGATAAGCGATCTCGTCACACCCACATATAACCTGATCCAATACATATAATCCTGATATCCAATGAAAATGCATTTTCAGTTAAGTATACGAATATTAATAATAGGTAAAAGTTCAAATTCACGTTCAAATTCGAAATATTCTTAATTCAAATAAACTTGTAAACAAGTGCTTTTGAGTCAACTCTATTGTCTACTGTAAAGTCTGTTTAGTCGAATATTAGTCGGCAAGGGTAGTTGCAAAGTAAATAACTGTTAATGGGTAAGTCAACATAGTTCCATGCCTGATTTAACTTACTGTGTAAATTATTTTATGGTATTTTAATGGATATTTTTGATAGTGTTGTTAAAAATAAATGATCGTGATAGCTAAACGGTTAGTTATTCGGTGTGAATGTTATCAAATTCAAATTCAAAATATTCTTTATTCAAATAAATTCGTAAACATTTGCTTTTGACTCGTCAACTCTACTGCTCGTTCGGAAAGCTGTTCCTACCGAGAAGAGCCAGCAAGAAACTCGGCAGTTGCTCTTTAAAAAATATAATTCTTATTACTGGTTTCATTAGTTATTACTGTCTTGTATAGGGTCGAAGAGTAGCTACGTCCACGCATTTTTATCGTCCAAGTATTCTTATTATATAATTGTTTTGGTATAATCCACGGTTATTAAGAAAATATTTGTAATGCTTAATGTAGGTAGCAAACACGGCTCTCATATACATGTAGGATTAATTACTCAAATTTGCAATTTTGTCGTGGAGCCTATCTCCTGACGATGTTTTGGTTACGAAGCGAAACGATCTTTGAGATAGTCGTAGTGAATGTGTGTAGCGTGCTGTTATTTAGTGGTGTATAGTGATTTGTGTTTTAACTAATCCTGCATGTATAAGTTATGAGAACGATTTTCATATCATCATAAATTTTGTACTACGAAATTCCGCAAAGTATAAATTATTTTAATATTTATAAAATGACTATAATCGTTTTGTCCTAGAATATTCCAAGTAATTAAATATCATCGGCTTTATCTTAACCTATATTAATAGATTTCCAAAAGCCATAAACAATATAGCCTTAACAATAAAATGACGTGCGACGAATGCAATTAAGAATTGACAACCTGTTTCTTTACTCTATAACCGATCTACCGGAAATAGCAGCTTGGTTCACTTTAATAACCGTTATCGGTGCTATATTTTCAAATATAGTCGCTATAATAAATACGCTCTCGCCTTCTATAATAGAATCTTATGATGCAATAAATATAGTTTTTATTAATGTAAAACAAGGTCACACGTCGATACCAAACCAGACATACGGTGAACTTTCATTCTCCTTAATAATAATAATAGTTCTTTATTTCAGACATATAGAAGAGTCTTAAATATGAATGTGGATGGATGTATGACTAGGGGGAGGCTGAATAAAAGATGGATGGATTGTGTGAAAGATGATATGTATATTAAAGGAGTGGCACCAGAGTTGACGAATGATAGAGGAGAATGGAACAAGAAGAGATATTGTGCCGACCCCACTTAGAGTGGGATAAGGGTAAGAGAATGATGGTTTCAGATATAGAGCCCATTTGGTTAGTTAGACAAAATTTTACAAATCAAAAGATTAAAATACAATATGAAAAATGTTAGTGGAGAATAAACTTTAATCCTATTCGACATCTTACATATCCTATTTGAAGAATAAAGTTATATAAGTTGTTTATACATGGAACACCATATAAACATATAAACATAGAACAATAAAATAATAACAATAAAATAGAATAAGTTGTTTATATATGGAACACCATGTATAAACTATATTTACTTGTTGCTATAATTGTTAATAAGGATGCGTCCTAAGTATTATTTTTATGAATAATATAACCAAAAAAGAATTTCAATAATAATATAAGGCAAGGTCGTAGTGAACAACTGACCGGCTGATCTAATCGTAGAGATCCGGTCTCACCGGTTTAGAAGTAAAACCGGATACACTTGGATTCATCAAACTTAAATAAAAATATTATTGATAAAAATACCTCATCCATACAGAAGTATATAGTAACTTTTCAACAACTCGAGAACGATAATTAGTCTGTTCCTTATTAATAAATATGAAATATTAAATAATTATTAATACAATGACGATTATAATAATATAATAAAAACATAATTTGAAATGTTAACTAAAATATGTAATGTAAAAATCATAAAAGAGTTAAACTATGTAATTAAACGCAGTAGTTGCTTTGTCTTCATAATGCAAAATGGACATCTTATTAAAAATATATCAATAGGAAAAAACAGGTTCGATTCCATACAAGATGATGTACATCATTTTTATTATTTTCTGTATAAGAATAAGGTTATGAAATAGATCAAGCCTGATATCTAAGTTATAATGTGGTTAATAGATAAGGAAAAACAATACAATATTTAATGTTTCCTTATTAATGATATTGCATTTATAGACGTTTAACTTAACGAAGCTATGAGATAGTGAGATGATCTTGATACATCAAGCAATCGCGTAGAATACTAATCCTTTTGAAAAGTTTAGAATCATACGTGTATTAAAAAAATGTACTACTAAATATCGGTAAAGTGTCAATATGCAAACTAAATAATAAAGGACCGAAGTGCCAGCCCTGCATTACACCGGCAAATAACAATGTAACGAAAAAACAAAGTTGTAGAATTTTCTAAAATTAAATTATTAGTGAAGAAAGAAGTAATAAACGATTCGTTTAATGTTAATATTGGCAAAGCAGATATAGTAACTGATAAGATAGCGTGAACTTGATATGAACCAAGATAAAACAGATTGATTTGACGATAAAACAAGATAGCACAGTAACTAAATGAAATAGACATAATTTTGTAGTTTTAGTGGCATAAAGTTTTATTTGTAAATCAAATTTTATGATTATCGAACCAATGTTGCATAGATAAAGTCTAAAAATAACAAATAAGCGATAAATAAACAGAAAATTTACACATAAACATATATTCAGCGGCTTAAGGTTAATATTATAAATTAAAATTATTCAATAATGCATATTTTATATTAATAGCTATAGTAAGAGGTCGCCACCGTAAACCAGAGTTTAGATACCCCTTCAAAAAACAAAACGTGTTTGTAAAATCACATTTCTCCGCGTAGTTAATTAACACTAAAAATTCTTACATAATTGTTATTCCTTTCTTTTTCATTTGTAGTTAAAGTTGACGTTGGTAACTTAATTTATTTGTAGTAAATATAATTTTTTGATTTGATTTATTAACCCGTCTATAGTTATGTAATTAAATCTATGTTCAGAAAGTATATGAACTTAAATAATTTAGATCAAGGGTGACTAACGAATCGATCTTAAATATTCAAACACCGTGCCGGTTTTGATGGATAGTTTACTATTAATTTGAAAAATGATTATACTGCACATGATAAAATCAATAAGTAAAGAACCCAAAAATAGCGACATTCAATTAGCACATTCTATCTTCTCTGACCAGACCCTTAAGAAATTCCGTCTAAATATACAAAGCAGATTTATAATGACAAAACGGCTAGTGATCCTTACCTACGCATCAAATTATAGTAAATTTCATTAATTGTATTTCTACAGAAAGTTTATAAAGAAAAACCACTGAATCAGCGAGATCGTCGGACCAGTACAGATACAAAAAATAAGAAGGATAAAATAACGTATAAAGCTACAAGAAACATTTGAAAAGGGTTGTCTATGACACTTGATAGAATTAGCTATCTTGATGACGCTCGTGTACACTACGGCGCCGTTCGACACGCCTCGCTTGGCACCCATAGAAATAGAGAGTTGCCTTAGGTAAACCCGTCAACCGTGTGACGATATGAAACTACGAGTATTAACATTATAATATATAAAGTAAACAAAATACTTGTAAAATTATTCTTGTATATAAATTTTAATTTATGTGCGTAGCAAAATATAAGAAAAAGCTTTGACTTAGGTATTCGCAGTGGAGTCACTTTGTGACCACGACGGATGCAACTCTATAAAAATTCAACCTAAATATAAAGGTAACTCGATTTTATTGCGATGTTACTCGTATTCTATATACAGTATATAGTATACTACTATCATAATTAGTTTAGGTATTATGATTTTCTTTAAAGAAACAACAAAAAAGCCATTGTATATATTTTTTTCTCCTCCTTTTTTTTATACAGGAAAAGCCCCTTATGGGTACCGCCGCCCGACGGAGACAGGCGGCGGTTATGTCGGAATCGCACCGACTAAAACGACCCGTGTGCTCCACCACGCTGCCGATGGCAATGACGGGGTATTGTTGTACACATTGCCCCCATCCCCTCCGGCAGATCTTATTTCGTTATAAATTACTACTATAACATAGACTTTCTAACACGATGGCTATATTAAAAAATTCTATAACGGTAAATATTTTCTTAGTTAGTAATAACAAGAAGACAGAGCTATAACATAGTATGACCATAGTAGAGATAGTTTCGAAGTTTTGCTAAAATAGATTTTAAATAATTTATTTTTCTTGCAGCCTTGTGTTTAGAAATACTGACTAAATCAAACATATATTCTTAATTGATTTGATATTTTGATATTTCAAATGAACCGCGCGCTTAACGTAAAAACATCGTAACGAAACCGATAATGCCATGAAAACATTATCCACCATTGAAAAATAGTAAATATCACCATTACCATTTTTTATTTAACTTTTGGATAAAAATCCAAAAGTTAAAGTTAGTGTTTGCAAACCTAATTTTTTCAAATTATATCTTCTAACGTATTATTAGAATATAATATAATACAACGTAATATAAGAATATTTAGGGTGAAAAACTAAATTTTTGTTCCCCTAAGACAATATAAAATTTAGACGAGATTCGATAGAAATAATTTTTCCACTTCAAAAAGAATATGAAAGAGAGCGTTGGAGCACGTGGTCCACACTAATCTATCTTAACTCAGTGGCTAAATGCGTAACATACTTAGAGAAACAAACAACATTTAAAAATGTATAGGATTAACAAATATTAAACTTAAAATGTCTAACAATGTTTGAACATATAGAGTATCAAATAACAATTCCACACACACCCTCCAATACTGATTTATGAGCATTGAACAGGTTTACTTTGTTGGCGTGTTAGCGAAAGGCCAATTTATAGCTGATATTCTATTAAGAGCGGAGTTAGAGCGAACGGAACAGTGTGTAAAGATTATCTAAACGCATAATAATAACAGGGATATAAATTATCTGTGTACGATATTGCGTGACCTATTTGTAAGTTGGTCTATGGCAGTTTGAGACAGCGATCAAATGAAATGGCAAGTGGTATTTAAAACAGACATAATCAGCTGCCATAATTCATGTCCTTATGTCTTATGTGAGCATTGCGTTTGCGCACGTTTCAAAAGTCATATTGCTCACGCCATAATGTTTACAGATTCGATTTATGCGGACAACTTGCTGATGACATCCCTTCGTGGTTCATGCAAACGTCGATTTCCATAGAAACTGCAACCAATATCACTTATCTCTTTGACGGCTAATTTTGGCTTATTATGATTTTCTGCTTATAACATATTAGGTTCCGACTCACCTAAACATACCGACAAGTGTCTGTGCGACTGTAGATCAAATTACGATTATTTACAAAATACACGGGGTACACTCATAGACATCGTCTTTGCCGGACAAAATGGAAGGTCAGGTTTTTTTACATAGTTATATAATTATTTTCCGGCCGATGGCGTGATTACTAATTAAATTATTAAAATTATGGTAAATTCCATTCATGAAAAATTCAGAAGTACTTAATAAAGAAACTAAAACTTTTGCAAATTAGCTTTGCTTTGCAGAATTCCATCGTACTAAAGTATTTCGATACTGTGCAGTTCATTAATATAGTGTATACTAACTATTGCAATGCCATCCTTGCAAAATTATAGTCTTATTTATTTTAAATTCTTGTAAATATATAAATAAATAAATTCTCCGCGTTTTGTTAAAAAAATCGTACCTCTAGTTATGAAAATGAATGACCAACAATTTTTATATTGCCTGCTGTGATTTCTAAAATATGACCTTTACTTTAATATAGTGTATTTATTCCACACAAAACTACAATATATGATAAGGGATGCCATGTGATGGCACTGTGATGTTTCACTCGTTTTAAAGTAAGCAGATTATTATTTGTATACGAATGTCAGCCGTTGCTTCGTCGCGTCGCAATTCTCAAAATCCACCCTTTCGCTTAGCACCACTTGCTTCCCTTAGCTGCATTCCGGTTTAGTTAATGAGTTGATGCACCACCATTCCCACTTACAAAGCCCAGCTATGTTTTCATTAGCTGTATCATACCACTGAAGTGCTCTTTTAAGTATTGCAGTAGGATGAAGTATTTTTTATTTTATTTTAATTGACTGCACAGCACGCGAAGCGACGTTGCTTCTTTCCTTAAGTGGCTGGTTTTTGCTTCACTTAAAATTATTGATTTTAAATTATCACTTTAATATTTTTTTATTATTGATTATTCTTTTAATTTTACATACTTTGAATCTAAAGTTTTTTCAGTTTTGGGTTATAAAGGTAAACTTGTCTATAATATTGTATAGATATGTATAGTCGTTGGTCTGTCATGGTTTCTTCCTACATAACTGATCTCGTCATGAACTTTTCATGTCAAAATTTCATGTCAATAAACTAAGTCACATTTCCTATCCTTATATGTATATGGGAGATGTGACTTTTTTCTGATAGGGTGATTCTTTCACTACATAGGAAAATAGAAAATGCATAGGAGGTATTCTTAGGAAACCGTTCCTCAACGAGACGTTCCTCAAGTTCCTCCTCAAGAGAGCTTCTGCTTTCTACACTTTGCGTTTCGCATCTTCAGCGGTGTTTTGGTGCTCACTTAACTTGACTTTGTAAAATCATAATTAATAATTTCTAGAATTAGGCCTTACTTTGTCTAATTCTTTTTACTTTATCTACTACATGCATTAGTTATGTAAATACTACATTCTACTTTTAGCATTACCTCTAATCACGACTTATTGTATAATTTAGTGTCTTATGTTTTTTCTCTTAAAACAACTAGGGGAAATAGCATATTGTCAGTCAGAAATAATATGTTAATAATATTAGAGAACTTTGCTCTATGAGAATTTTCATAAAATGATGAACGACATATCGTAGCTGTTAAGCCTTCAAAGTAATAAAGATTAGTTCTAGTTATAAAGTGCCATTAACAGGACACGCTAGATTTTACAGGGTATGAAATTGCCACGGTATGAAATGACTTTATTGGTATTCCAAGCTAACTAAACGTCCTCTAGATGCCTAATAGGTTTATAATATACATTACAAAATGGGGGTATGACCTGTTTTTGTTGTTAGCACTTATCAATATTGATTATTAATGCGCTTATTTTATATTTTTATAGTTTATCTTTAATTTAAAAGATAAAATATATATATAAAAGACCAGCCACGCGTTGCTGTGAGTCAGTTTTGTTGTGAATAAAACGACAGATTCATCATGACTCACTTTATTACCATAGACTTATTGTCTATACACCCACAGACCATTAATAATTAATTACAACAAGTTTGGTTTCGAATTTCGCGAAACTCAACACTTAAAAAATATCCTTTGAGTCATTCTTAAGATTGTCTGAAAATTTCATCGAAATCGGTGCAGCCTTTTTGGAACCTGTAAGCGACATACAGACAAACATTCAGTTTTATATGTAAAGGTTTTATCTAGTTACTGCAGGTTTAGTTCAGCATGGACTTTAATACGTACAATGCATCCATACTTATACATATAAATACGAAAGCCTCTCTGTCTATCTGTTACGCAATTACGGCAATCTGTTGGATCAATATTAATGAACTTTGGTATACTTAAAACTTATATAAAGGAGTCAGGAATTAAAAAAAAATTAAAGAATCCCTTTATCCTTTTGGAACTAGAAAACACATATGTGAATAAAGACGCGCGTACAAGTCATATTTTATACTTGCGACGGAGAATCTTACAAGTTAAAATACACCCTCACAATCACGAGTTGCTTTTTAAGGTCTTTACATCCTTTTAGCCTCGCAAAAAAAGCCATTGTCGGCGTGACTCAAAGACGGTCGAATCCCGAAGAAGTTGCGTTATCTTAACGTTTGTTTTTTATTGGTCACTAAATTGTTAGTTTCCCGTCATTTGGCTAATTTATCAAAAGTGAATTGTAGGGTTTCATACCGAATATAAGAAAGCTGTATAAATGTACAAGCGAATTTGTGTAACTTACTCAAATTCGCTTATTCATAATAATATTTTGAATGCGACAATTTTTTGTGTTTCCAATTGTTTGACGGATTCGTTAAAAATATTGCTTACCGGTATATCTAGTCCTGGGCTTAGAACTAAGTTTTTGTCCGGGAAATGTTATGGTCCTAGGGAAAATATAATTTTTTTTTTCGATTTGTAGTACATATTAGAGTAGGGCATATTTTTCACACGAGATATTTACAAAATACTCTTTTTTATTATAAATACTCGTATAAATCTAATGTTTGTTAATTACAAAACACTGATGTGTAAGCTACAATAATATTTATTTATGAAGCAAAAACGAAGACTATATAACTTACATTGTTTCATTACAGGAAGAGTATTATGTAAAAATATTCTAAAACCATTTAATCAACTTATTTAGATATTAGTTGGATGTCTTCGCTGAGTTCGAAATTTCTTTAATTCTACTGTATTTCTTATTTAATAGTGATTGTAACAACTATTTTCTTAAAGGTCGTGGCACAAAATGAAGGAGTAATTCTTTCTTTGGCGCGGCGGCTCTGGTGACCGCGTTTTGTATTCCAAACGAAACTGCGCTATTCTTTATCTGAATTTCTTTTGCCGTTCTAAATCTTCCATTATTTTTAGCGCCGGCGTGGTTCCCCATTATAAATTCTTTTACTCTTTGACCAGTGATAAAATCAAGTTTTCTTTAAAGAAATACAAATACTTATTACGTAATATTATTATATTGTTTATCCCTTTTTATATCTTCATTTAGTTAATATGTTTGAAGACTAGCGTATAATAATTTGCATTTATAAATATAGTATGGCAATCAGTTTACACTAAGAGTAAATCGGATGTTATATAATGTAAGAATGAACACATGTTTGTTTTGCATTTGTTCTAGAACAATTCAATCGAACGCGTTACTAAATAGATCCCTTTTAAGGATAAGTCGCCCTTTGTTTATGTATTTTTGTTTCTTTCTCTTTTCTAACAATATTTGTGTACAATAAAGTAGTATATAAATACAAGTTTGGTGGGTTGATTATAACTTACTTCCGAAATCTTCAGGCTCCAAAAAATCATATTTCTATACAAAAATTGCATAGCAATACCAATCTTCTTCCGTAATATAACTTACAACTTAGATCACTATCAATCACCGTTGCAGAATACTTTATAAAACAACACAAAATGGTGTACAATTTTTATCTTTATTCGAAAATACGAGAAATTAACTGAAACAAACAAATTCGACAATTCTAAAACAAGTTCGGAGTGGACTATGGCCTGGAATAACAGTTTGTGGTTAAAGGCTTATAGCTCTAGTTGTTTGCCAGAATCAAAATGTCGCTCTCACGATGTCATCCGAAAGTTGAAAACCGGTGGAATTGTTATTCGACAATTGAAATCGAGATATTGAAATTCATAGACTGCGTTTTATTCTTGTTAAATTTATGAACCCAGAAAAGACCAATAATCTCTTAATTTTCGTTAAAGCTAAGTACCCAATTATAGGTAATCGTGATTCTTTGTACTGCGAGAAACAGTTGTCAAAATTTTTTCAAAGTTTTAAGCGTAACAATGTTTGATGTTTCTGTATATATTACCTAATACTTGGAACTATATCAGACAAAAGACAATCGCAAATGGTTCCTTAAACCCCTACAGTAAGATAAAAATGTTTACTAGTATTTTCGTGTATCGCTATGTTAGTAATTATAAAAAACTTTTACTATACTCCTGACAAAGGCCGCTTCTTCTACTTTTTTAAGACATATAAGTAGGTTACTTCACGATGTTTTCCTTCGACAAAAATCATGATACATGTTAAATATCAAACATAATTTTTCAAAGAAAATAGTTCTACAGATAAAACTCTTTTAGTGCATTCTTGGCTTTAAAAAAAAACCGAGTAAAAGAATTAAGCATAAGAAATTGAATGTTGGTTTTAATTTTTTTTACACAACCATTTTTGCATTGCTGTTGCAAAAATACCTATTGTGTAAATAATTTTAAGAGATCGCGTAACTATCATAATATTACAAATTCATCTTTTTGTGAGGATTAAATGGGGGAATAACGGATTAAAATCGTGTAAATGTAATGAGTACAAAAAATACTATTTCATTAGGTATTAATTTTTTTGACAGAAAACTAAAGTTTGTTTACAAATCAACGTCTCGGTGGATGGAGATATAGGATTTTCTTCGTAGTGTTAAAATAAACAAAAAGGCTGAAAAGTACTTCTTATCTTAGAATGAAGTCAATAAGAATCGCCACTGAAAACTAGTTTTAAAAAACCATGAAAAATCAATCCAAATAAAGGATTATTTTCAAATAGAAACCTCAATGCGATGTCGATTGGTTAATTGCAATTGCAACGAGTTTCGAATAAAAATGTCAGCGATTTTCGAAAGAGTATATTTCATTCGCAACGTTCAAATTCTCTGTTTTTCTAGACGGGATTTTTAACACGTTGCAGATTTAGAAACTGTGCGAAGTCGTATACCAGTCTGTAGCGTCTTGATCTCAATTCTGTTTAACAGTTCGTTCGCATGTATTTCAACTAGGAAAGTTTTGTATCTCAATAAATTTTGTTGGAAACCCGCGATTTTTATTCTACGAATATACTTTTCTGTATGCAACGCGATACATATAAAATACTAGGGATACTTCCTACTTCTTTCGAGCCAACTTAAGCGTTTAAATACCCTTAATAATGCAATGTTTTTTTGCCTGTTCCCGGAAGAAAAACAGCATTTTTTTCATATATTATGCTATCCCAAAAAAGCTTGATTGTGCCAAATTTCATTAATTTTATTTAATATCTGGGATTGTAACCATTAACATTGGAGTAGCATGGTGGGTGTACAATCGATATACGTCTTGATATACGACATATTTCAACATTGGGATGATTAGAGGTTTTGTTTTTTTATTACAATAGATGGAGACATACTGTCGCGTACTTTTTTGTAGTATTTATGGACATGTATAATTCTCTAGTCTCTCGTCTATCTCGGTTGGTTTAGGCGGCGCACGCGACTAAAGCTCCCAGAAGGCTTTTTTTAACAACTGCGTGATCTCTTTAACACAATTTATATAAAACTGTAATTTACTACTAACCTTCGGCAAGAAATGCACTAAACTTATAGTAAAAACTGTACAAAAATCCGTTCAGTAAATTTTGGGAAAATCAATCTCATACAGACAGACGAGACAGTTTGCTTTAAAATAAGTACTTGTTTTATAATAAGTGTCGATTTTTTTTTTGAATTGACTATATGCTGTTAGCCCTAACGGCTTTTACAGCGTCACCGGGCGGGGATAAGTGTCGATAGTGAGTGAAGAAATGAATAAGAATTTCCATAGTCTTTCTACATGTATTTATGATTAGCTAATAAAGCTCTAGGATAATAAAAAGCAAGATCTTACAAGCGAATGATCGAGAGTTTAAATATTTCACTTTTAGCAAAATATTTATTGTTATCGTCGAATAAAATGTTATATTGATTCACACTATCTTTCTAGGTTACAGTTGATTATACATAATCAATTCAAACAAATTCACACCGAGTGTTTATCGCGGCGTTGCAAAAACTCGAGTAGCAGATAAGGGGCCCGATAACGGTGATAAGACGGTGCGGCCATGGAAAGTAACATAATTAGATTGGTAGCGATGACCTGGGGAACCTTGGCGTGGTCTTGATAACGGCGGACGAGTACGTAACACTTGTTATGAGGCTATTCTGTTGATAACAAATTTGCGCTTGACCAGGGTCGCAATTCTGTGAAATCGATACCAATTTTACAATCTGACTGACTGACTGACTACTGACTGGCCCGTTGGCGCTGTGGGTAGTGACATTGCCTTCAGCTCCGCGGGTCGCGGGTTGGATTCCCGCCGAGGGCCAATACTTTCTTTCCATCCATCCGAACCAGCAGTAGAGCTGACAATTCAAAAGCACCTGTTAAGAAGTTTACTCGAGTAAGAATATTTTGAATTTGAATTGTAAGCGTAATTGTTGTGAATTGGGATTTACGACTCAGATCGATGTCTCAGGGCTGGAGTCACTTTGTAAGCGACGCCCATATCGGATATCGGAAGGTTTTGTCGGATAGCAACTTTTAATAAACATTGAAAATTTGGGAATAATATTCGCTGGCGAAGACGGTGTATGTGTAAGCGCGCGTAGGTGGATATACATATATTATACTATGTGCGTCGGCGATCGTGATTTGATAGCACACAAATTACACGCCTATATTTTCTTTGGGATCCCTAATTTTGATGAAAACTGCTTTTCATTCTGACAATAGGCGTTCCTGAGCTTAGGTAAAATATGAGATGGATGGTAAAGAGCTTGTATCTATTCATACATGTATGTTAGACGTCAAAATGTACCCGGACTTCACACCAAATACCCGAATACGTCAGACATATAAAGGCTTATTCAATCTCCAACCAGTCCCAGTCTTAAGAATTTAAGAAAAGCTAGTTACAAAGGTTGAAATCAGCATTACAGACATCACATGCAAGGTACCCCACGGCTCTCCCCATAACTTTTAAAATATGAAATCGACGGTACAAGTACTAAATTTTTTCAGAATATCATCATTTTCCATTCGTTAAAATCATGACAAGACTTGAAGTGAGGTTTATAGTGATCTTGTAGCATGTAGGTTAATAAAAGTAAAACGTGACACGACTCAATATCTCTGAACGTCCCATATATTCTATGTTTTTTTCGTATTATAATAAACGAGTGTACGTTGTTTTCAGTACGTTAGACATGTTCACCCAGACATGGTTGGGTATCATTTATTAATAGACCTCCTGTCAGTTTGCGGCTTCGCGTGGATATACCTCTTGCGATTAAATATGCCACTGTGTTTACTACGGCTTCGTTTGTGACAGAATGTGATAATAAAGAATGATAAAGGGAAATTAAATTTACAATCACCTATCAGTAAAAGTAGCTGCGATGCAATTATTGTAAAGGCGAAAGTTCTTTTCTTTTTGTTCTGAACGGAAATTTTTTGTAAATGTAAATGTATTTTATGTAGCATATATAATTTAAAGGCAGGTAGGTGAACGATATAGTCCACTTTTTATTTCGTTCAACATCGACAAACGTTGTTTAAGTTTTGTTGGTGGGTTTAAACAAACGATGCTCAATTTTGGTGGGCTTATTAGTATTCAAAAATTTAAGATAATTGCAAAGTATTGTAGCGGTCTGATACTGTCCTATTTCTGGGTAGAATTCCTCACGCGTACTGGAGAGAAGAATTAAACCTTAAACCAACTGTACAATTCCAATGCTGCAATGGATACGCAGGTTACACATATACCAGGAATTCAGTTGACATATGGAAGATTCAGTAAACACCACGAGGAATTAATAATATCTTTTTAAGACATAAGTTCTTAGAGAAAATTTATAGGTGTTTCTTGCTATCTTGTTAGGATCACCTGCTCTTACCATTTGGACTATATTGGCCTGCAAATTAAAAAAAAAAAACCGCCTTAAAATTTATAAAATGCCTGCCTAATTCTTCTCACCGATCTTATTTTATTTTTATTAAAATAATTATTATCTATAATTAATATAGCACTTAGTTAAAAATAATTTCACAGTTTGTATTTGTAGCTCTACATTGTGTGTTGTATTTATTGTTGATGGCCTTCTAAAGTAAATAAATGTACCTTAAGATTTGGGAATCACTTTCTTTTAAGAAACTTACAAAACTGTTATGAAAACATCATCATCATTTTCCTGCCCTTATCCCACCTTAAGTGGGGCCGGCACATGTTCTAAACATGCTGTCACATTATTTGGCTAGTTATTTAACGATCGCCTGCCTGACGTCAATTACCTTAGTCGTCCTTTACGCCACCTCTACAAGAAAAAGGGCGGTCTATTCTACTCAGATACCTCACGGCACGTCAGTTTACCTTAGTCGCCTTTTACGACACCACGCTAAGAAATGATAAAAACATGAACACGTATAAAGTTGTCGTAGGCAACTTTTATATGCATACAAAGATCACATTAAGCGGTCTCGTGTCAATCCAATTGATTCCGTTCAGTTTTCCATTTAATAAACCGGATTCGCATAGCTGATTGTATTCTACGATATTGGCCTTGCATTGTGGTAGGTTTTCCTTGTAAGTGTCATTTTTTATTTGGCTTTTTGTTGTGTATAAATGTAATTTTGTTTTTCGTAACGTTACCCAAATTCATAATACAAATAGACGTCCATTAGAAGTTATACTCGAGACAGCGACTTATATAAAGATATCAAAATAATATAGAATTGTTATATAAATATAAATGCAATTTTAACTATTTATAGTTTGGGTAAAGAAGAACTTAAGATGAATCTTAATTTTAAGCAGTCTGTTGTTATATTATCATTCTTGTAGATATTTTTATGTGCCGTTTCTTTTGATTGTTCTTTAAAGAATTTTATTTAAGTTATTTATTTTCTCATCTTCACGGGCCACCATTTTCTAAATACAATTTGTTTGTTCTCGGATTCTGGGTATATTTATTAATCTAAGCATTTAAAATCATATCTATTTGCCAGTTGTCTGTCACCCATAACACAAGTTTTAAGTTAGTTATACGGATGTTTTATAAAATGAAAATTGTAATACAGCTTTCCCCGTCTTCTTTAGATTTCAGGGTAGCAAATATGATTTTAAAAATATAATCTGATTTGTTTTTGATTGTAATGCACCAACTGCTTGTGGCCCTTAAGTTCTTATATCAGGCGAAATATATAAACGAGCTGTTTTCGCGCCTTTTATTCTCCGGCTCTTGAGTGTTGCCAGGCTTACAGTACTATTTTCTTCTTTAGCAAAGCGAGACCTACTTATATAATAAATATTTGGGACACTTACACACACGGTCGTCCGTCCCCAAAGTAAGTAACTTAATATTTGTGTTATGGGTGACAGACAACTGGTAAATATATACTTACATAATTTTAAAATACATTCTTAAATACAAATATACACATAGACTCGAAGACCAACAAATTCATTTATAGAAAATTTAGACCCTCGACGGGAATCGACCTGCGATCCGCGGAATTGAAGACAGGGTCACTACCCACTGCGCCAACGGGCCAGATTATTTACTCAAGTATGATAGTAGGTGTTTTCCTTGACGTATGAAGGAATACTTTAACACAAGCCATTAAATATATTTACCACATTTTGCGTAGGCCGCACGTAACAATGAGTTAAAGTCATCTTTACTCTTACGTTATTTTTTCATACATCATTATTTTATCCACATTATATTATTTTGTTCGCTACACCCCAGTCCTTATTTTTGTTTTAGTCATATTAAGTTTTGTTTTCCTTTTATTTCATATTTTAATTTATTTTAATTTTATTTTCAGGCCACCCAAAATGATGCTGGAGTCGAGCCGGTAAGATGCGTCAAAATACTTAAATATTTTATATTAAAAAGTAGGTTTTAAAACTTTTATAATTATTTTTATATTTTTAAACATTCATAACTACTCCAAAAGTGGGCAGCAACATTAGCAACAGTTTAAAAACACTTGAAAAGGGGCTGAGTAAGCCTCCTATACTGTTGAGAATCACGTTAATCTATACCAGTACATATTATAAAACAAATTCCTCAAAACCAATCAATCTGTATGTGATCGATTTTTTTTTAAATCTACCGAACGATTTTTAATTTTACTAAAAGATAGGTCAATTCTCCAGGAAAGTTTACGTTAGTAAATTACGGTTAAATTCTCGCAAGGTCGGGATTTACGAGGCCAAAAATTGACATTAATTTTCACGCAGGCAAAGCCAGCGGACATAGTTAGTTGATAATGTATAGATAGTTCAGAAACAGAAAAGTTTTATAAATAAGCGACCGTAATATCGATTTTATTTGATGCTCTATGGTTATCTTTACAGGAATTTAAAGAATAGGTTATAGGAATACGTTACTCATAGTAATGTACTATCGTCATGTTTCTGTGAAGTAATTTTATGTACATTACTGACCGTTTCCCGCAATTTGGTCTGTAACAATATTTGAGTAGTTTCTATAGTGTCAACAAGCGAATAAAGGCAAAACGATTATGTTCGAAACTTTTTTCTCTGATTTCTGGTCAAATTTAAAACATATAGTTCGTGGTGAAAGAATTTGACGACGCAAAATATACTTATAAATCCTCGTTCATAAAACTGATTTTTGTAACAGGTTTACGTTATGACAAAAGTCAGTTAGAAATAACGACACCTTGCTCTGGTATTAATGAGATTATCGATACTAATATAAAAAATGGCAAATTTTTGTTTACCCTTCTTTCACCGAAAAGAACAAAGGATAGATGGAGGATAATATCGACGCAATTGAATTGATATAATTACGAATAATGCCTTTAAATCCGCTCTCTGAGCCCTAATTAAAAAGCGAGTTAACGACTATAACAGTCAGTGTACACACATAGCCAACAGACTAGCTCAGCGTGCGCTGTTCACATAACATCGGCCGAGTCTGTTGCACTCTGCATAATTAGTTTCGCCTATACACTCGCACTCCATCAATTACGTGAAAGTACGTCATTTTCTAATTTCTATTTTAATCACTGTTCACGTTGCACTGTCTTTATGGTTGTACTTTTTCACTCTTAGCTTTTATGCGCGAGTTTCATGGTTATTATACATTAGATTTTACCCGCAACTTCGTTCGCGTGGACTGACTGATACTACAGTCTACATAAAGGTTTAAATTAAGTATAAGAGATATCAATTCAATATTGTAAAGCATATTACAAAATTGAAGATTATTTAGATGATAAAAAAGCCTGGTTTTGAAAATCCTTTAAACTTGATTACGGTTTAATAATTTAAAATTGGAAATGTTTAAAAGATTGATCGCTGAGTTCCTTTCTGGTTCTTTTTGGTAAGAGCAACATTCTGAATCAGTTGAAGCTTCATTAATCATATTGATCTTTGACGATTCAGAAGTGCTTGAAAGAGCTTATTTGAATAAAGATTATTTTGTTTTGATTTGATTGTAGTTGTTGAAAAACCAGCTTCTGTCATTCTCTAACCCCGAAAATATCGCCATCGGTTGATAATAGATGGCGCTTGAAAGTCATCCTATTTAAATCCTCCTGAATTTAATTCCTGTTGAATTCACAGGATTTCTATAGCGTATATGTTACCATGGTGTATGGGTAAGTTTTTTGTCAAATTACAAATTACATATTGGTTCAGCGGATTCACCGTGATAGAGTAACAAACATACATCCATACTTACAAACTTTCACATTTATAATATTAGTAGGAAGGATAGAGTAGGGGGTAATAGGTAGGCCTGTGAGTGCCTTTGTCTAATCACAAATTAAAAAGAGAGATATAAGTTCATAAACAAACACAAATGCAAACGTTGCTCTAAGCTGTGGTGCGGCCCCATTAGTCTATCGGACGCCCACCTTAATAGGTCCCCGAGGCGGTCGATGCCTCTGGTGCTCCCGATACATCGTCCAGCGGAGGGAGGTGCCACTTTTAGAAATGCCCCGACCCAGAGGTGGCGCACTCTGGGCTTCAGAGTTGCTGCTGGTGAGGTTGGGGACAATGTTTTATAGGTACCCTGCCCCCGCCACCAGCAGCGTGGTGGAGCACTGTCAGGCTTTTAGTCGGTGCGATTCCGATATACCCGCCGCTCGTTCCCGTCGGGCGGTGATGACCCATAATGGGTTTTCCTGACATGATAAAAAACTGCCCCATAACTTCTGTATTCTACTCTCACTATTTCTCAACCTCCACTATGCTTTTACGCTAGCACGTCTGGTGATACAGTAAAAGCTATTAATATAGTCACATTGCAAAAATCTTGTGTCTATACATGTCTAACTAGTGGGTATCGCCACTTCTAGGAACCAGCGTCTATCGGCTCTGCTTATATAATGTTCCCCGCCCTATTGATAGACTATTTAATGGATATCAATGCGATTAGCTTAACTCAATAGATAGAGAACTACTATATTAGTCACCCATCCGGTCACATTTCCGATTAAACATTGCCTAATCAATGCTCCGTAACGTATAACTAGCGATTTAATCTGAGTAATTAACGTAAAGTAATGGAATTCTATACTGGTAATAAAAACTGTATAGTTCAGTGATTTTTTTAGAACTTTTAGTATGCTGTTAGTTCTAATTTATCTTACATCATGTAGCCCAGTAGCAACATCGAGGCGTGTGTAATAGGGAGAGAGGCGTGCATGCCTAGTGGTGGGACTGTGAGTATTCATCATGAATAGCCTTAGGCAAGTCTGTGTAAATCATCTCCAAGCAGGCTGGGTGGTGGTGGACGTATGCAATAACGGCCACCATCCCAAATTTAAATCAAAATAACACGTAAAATTGGGATGAGAAAATGATGACGATGATTTGAGAGAAATGATGTATCAAATTGCTCAAACCACGCTAGAACCACGATTTATTACCACACAATCTTAATACCATTGAAGCAGCTTACGAGCATATGGTCTTTGCTTCACAACCGTTTCTCTAATAAATGAGAATTTTAAAAGTGTGTTGAAGAGAAGATTCTATTGTGGACCCCCTTAAAGCGGTATCAGGGTATGATTCGTCCGATATATAGACCTTACGTTACATTATTCTACTTAACGAACAAAAAATATTTGACCTTAATTTTGCATATGCTATTATGGTATTTTACTATAAATTCAAATTCAAAATTTTCTTTATTCATATAATAAACTCTAAACAAGTATTTTTGATCGTCAATGGTTCGGAAAGCTGTTCCTACCGAGAAGAACCAACAAGAATCTCAGCAACGGTTGCTCTTTTCAATAAATAATACTTTTAACTAGTTACATTAAGTTATTACTATCTTGTACAGGACAGTAATATTAGTTATGAAAACAATGTTTATTTCCAAGGAACATATACCTACACAAAAAATACGAACAGTTTTGTGAATTTTAAAGGTTACTTTTATCCCATTGTTAAATGTAGATATTTCTTAATGAAAAGACGCAAAGCCGACCTGGTTGTCTATCTGTTATTCTATCGCCGCAAGTAACATATTTACAACACTGGTAGCGCCCGACTAATTAATATTCTCCGCTGTTACTTTCATAAACAGTATAATTTATAACTTGTTAAAGAAAACCAATAATTATTTTATAGCGTCTTAATTCTGATACCCGAGCGCGCAGTTCATTTACAAGTAGCGATAGCGATGTAAAAGCTCCTAGACTATAAATCAACGTGCGACAGAGTCAGTTGCCGTGACTCACGCTTAGTTCGTGCGAGTGCGATAGAGACGGATATAGTTTGCGCCAACACGCCGTCGGATGGCCGTGAACCGTGTTCGTAAACACCGGGCGTGTAAATGTAAACTAATTTATTTACCACTCTATTCTTCTAATTTAGGTTTAATTTGCAGCCTACTGTGAATTTATACGAGTTTTTTTTCGATGTTTATACTTAAACATATTGTCTCATTGCTGCAATCGTCGCATATGTATCTCCTATGAATTTTTATTATCCCTTAAGATTATTGTCTATACGCACGCTTGGAAGTTTGTTGGTATTTGTTTTATTGTACGGTTATTATCATTTGCATTGCAGAGTTTTTTTTATGCCAGAAGTTGCAATACAATTATTTTGCTTTAATCCGCGTTTGTTAAGTCTGCTCGCATTGCGATTTTGTTCGTGAAGTCTATCCTTCTTATGATGCTTCGATTTCGGGGCGAAACGATGGTATAGATTGTGGTAGTGAGTGTATTGCTTGTGTGGAGTGTTAGTGTTGTCGGCGCTTTGTGATACCTTATCTGACTTGTCTTGCATGTATATGGTATGTGAATGTTTCCTGCTTCTTACACTAATAATTGTATTCTTCTTCTGTACTATGGAATTCCTCAGAATATTTTTATTTTCGTATGACCTTCAATGACAAGTAAAATCAAACCCTCTTAAATTAATATCATTTAGCGTTGTTTTCGCATGCCGTCGTAAAATGCATCATAAAACAAGTCTATATGTATTTATTGTGTGTACCGTCCGCATTATAGCCATTTACATTATGTTGTAATTTTCCTACATCCTTCAATATTAATGAATCACCATCCTCCTGTCCTTATCCCACTCTAAGTGGGGTCAACAATATGCTAAACATGTTGTCACACGATTTGACTACGTTTATAACGACCGGCCGCCTGCCTGGCATCAACTTACCTTAGTCGATTTCCGATATCTCGGTAATTAAAACAAATCTTTAAGTATTGCCTTTAGGCATTGACAACGTTTTATTATTTTGAAGACTGTATATTAGATTTTCTATTTCAACGAATAGCTCATGACTCATTTGATTAACTGATGCCGAAAGGTAATTTGCCTTTAAAACACAAAGGTAATTTGTCACCGCTATAATTTATAGACGTGGGCGTTACTTTGCGGAATTCCATAGTGCAAAAGTGATGATAGAATTTTGCTGTAATCCAAATTTTTAAGAAAGTATCGGTGTTTGGTGATACGTGCGGTATTTAATAATGCATGCAAGGTATGAAAACGGATTTTGCATTTATACACTTAGAAATATATCTTTTAAATCATTACTTTTGTCATCGCTTCATGCAAAGGAAAGTTAATTCAGTTTAATTCAAAACACCTAGTGCGCGTAAACATGCGTGTGTAATAACACGCTTATACAAATTTATTAACATAAACATTGTTGCCAGGCGTATGGAATTTTACATTATAAGCTGTCGCGTTTCGCCCTTGCGCCCCGGAATTTATGGCCGACCATCCACTGTTTACGATTACGTGCTATTTATTACCTTCCACTTTTCTGTAAACGCCGACCCATTGTTGTCATCCGCAGCGATGGCAGACGACAGACAATGGGAAGAGCGAACGTCCAGATTCTAAAACCTGAACAAAAAAAAATGAGGTGCATCTAATCAATCACGAGTCGCCACAGTAAGTCGGATGCTCCGCTTTTTATCATCCATTTGCATGTATATACCTTTGTCTTTCTCTAATGCACACACGAACAATATTAGCGGAAAAGAGACAGACGTTATCGCATTGACCTTAGCAACATGCGCGTGCGTCGATACCGTTTCACCCGTGAGAAGGAATTTTTGTCCGATTGCCGTCTCACCTGGTGTTATAATTTGATTTCGTGTTATAATTATATACACGTTTCACACAGCGCCAATTGCGGCACCTTTATGGGATTATTCCCATTACATTTAGCCGTGATTAATTACCGTTGGGCAACAATGAGTTTTGTTACTGTTTTGCAAGTTGCCTTAATTCCTTCTAAGATTGGAACATTTGAAGCTAAGTAGAAAATGTTTGACTTTGGTTATTTTTTTTAACATTGTAATGTCTCGTAACACACATCGTTCGACTAAAGACCAGAAAATTGTTGGAACAACGACAGCAGAATTCTGTAGACATATGCAAGTTTCCTCACGATGGTTTCCTTCACTGAAAAGTGTGTGATAAATTGCAATTATGAATAAGATCCGTGACTCCTCGGTCTCACCGGTTGCACAGTCTCACCACTGGGCTATTGCAGCCTTTAAAAACCTAGGCAAGGCATTAATATTATCACCCACTATGCCTTTGAATACAAGGCATCTTAGATTAGTATCGAGTCTATTTTTAAAAAGAGATTGACTATAATGAGGATTTAATTCACACAATTCCGCTATTTAATAGAGCTATTGTACTCACTCGCCACTTTCGATATTAAACAATTACATCATCATTCTCCTGCCCTTATACCACTCTAAGTGGGGCCGGCACAGCATGCTATAAACATGTCACATGATTTGGCTACGTATTATTACGACCGCCTGCCTGACGTCAACTTACCTTACTCCTATTTTCCGACACCTCGGTAAGAGAGAGGGTGGTCTATTCTACTCAGCCGGATACCACACGGCAAGTCGACTTTCCTTAGTCGATTTTTACGACACTTCGTTAAGAAATGAGGGTGGTCTATTCTAATCGATATTAAACAACTACAAAAATGTCATTTGACTATTTCATATTCCGACATACTCATTTAAATGTATAAAAGTAGAACTTATGGTTTCAACGGTTCATATAAATACGTTTCATTTCTCCCGAGTAAAGGGCGTAGTAAATCTACACGAGTACATTAGCCTGCATGTTTGAGTAAGGGCGGTTTATCAACTGCCTTGGGATTCTAATCCGATTTTACTACCCTTTGGATACGTTTAAATCCAGTACGTTCGGTAAATTGAGGATTGTTTATTTTTTAACGTGAAATTTATGTTTTTTGCAACGTTCATTTTAGATTTCACATTCGTATACAAATTCTGAATCTGGTCGTTATTTTTTTTTTCTTCTGTGGTTATGTGATTGAGATTTTTGTCTTACAATACATGTTGTTCGGCCATCTTGTCGCTAAGCTGTAAATAAATAGATATCTTATCGGTAAGCAATTTATGAGGTTCTATGTTTTTTTTATTTCGTCTATTTGGGTATGGGTGTATGGGAATATGGGCCTAATAAGAAAGTTCAGAGTCACTCAGCAAGCTATGGAGCGGGCTATGCTTGGAGTATCTCTACGTGATCAAATCAGAAATGAGGAGATCCGTGGAAGAAACCAAACTCATCAACATAGCTTAGTTTAAAAGATTAACCGCCGAGTTTATATATATATATATATATATATATAAAGATACATATACTCGCGCCTATCGAGTTGCGAAAATCAGAATTCAAATATTCAATACTTCTACTTTAAAATTAAATGTAGTTGTTTACTGACGTAAGCATCTTAAAGTAAATAACATTTGTCTATACTCTATAGTGTAAAATATACTCAGCATAGAAAACTGAAAATCCGGACTTCTAGCCTAGAATGCAGAAACTGCGAAATGATACAATTTCAGTAAGTGCCTTATCAAGAAATATTTGTTATTCTTATAGAGTAATTCTGTATATATTGTTAGAAGCTAAACCATTTATACTTGTCTATAGACTATAAATAAAAGATTCTATTTATTTCGTTAAACAAAATAATAATATTGTGTTTCATAATCCTCAAAAGTCATTAAAACAAAATAATAACAAAATAATAGGAAATAAATGTAAATTAGCGTAATAATGGATGAGTAAATGATTTTTTATTTTATCTTAAAAATGGTGAATTTCTGCTATTTGATATCTTAATAAATAATGATGTTTTAATCTTAATAAAATAATAAAAACTTGTCTCAACACGTTAATCTGTTAGGCAGGTATCCAATAGATTGCACGTGTCACCGTCAAGGCAATCAACATTGTATAGAAAGCTTGTAGCTTTTGGTTTTGGTATTTATTTCGTTCATATTATACAATCTTAACTCCTAAAGATTAATCAAGTACTAATTTATAGAATTAGGCTTTACTTTGCGGAGATCTATAATACAGACGTAACAGAATAATATTTAATATAAATAGAAAATATATATAATGCTAAATATTTGCTTTACAGTTTTGTCGTGGAGTCTATCTCCTGATGATTCTTCAGTTGTGAGGCGAAAGGATTGTTAAGTTTCTGATAGTGAACGTGTGTAGTGCTTGTGTATTGTGATGGCGGTGGTGGAGTTTTGTGTGTGTTTTTTACGAATCCTGAATTTTACGAACTCTACATTTAGCATTATATAGGTACTCGTATATTTTCTATTTAACTTATCGCGGATTACAGAAAAATATTTTTATTATAACCTTTGCATTTCAGTACTAATTATATCAAAACAGCTTTCAACTTCTCCATTATATAGAATTTTCTTCTACAATTTCATTTGTATAGCGTAACAAATAGCTTTCAGTTGTCTTTATTTCGTGAAGGATTTCCTCAAAAATGTTATCAATAGATTTTTTTAGATGTATCAAATAAACTCCGTTGATCCTATTTACTATTGCGCATAAAATTGTATTTCAATGTGATGTACTATTACATGACCGCATAATCCGACATTTGTTTATTTCTAAAAGGTCATTGTATATCTTAACGTATGAATATTTCATTTTTATCCTGTATAAGGTGGCGTAAGTTGATAGATTTGTTTGGAGACTTACAACTACTTTGAGTTATTCCTGAAATGTATGATTATCTCATTGAAATAATCTGAATATAGAAGTTTATTTGTGTTCTATATTATCTTTTCAATTGAGATATATCTCTATTATTTCGTTGTCAGTGAATTAAATCAATAGTATAAAAAACAATAGTATAGATAAAGTCAATATAATTGATTTTTATTGCAAATAGCGTTAACTACTTTAGCTTAAACTATAATTACCTTAGTCCTTAGTATTAAAGTGACCGAATTCACGTGAAATTCAATTGAAGTGGCAAATTACAATAAAGCGTATTGCAGCATCTTCAAATCTCGTGTGTTAGAGGGACCCATAACTTGTTTGTAGCGTGATGTCATAGATGACATTGAAATAAGGACTACTATGTCTATCCAACTTAATTAAACCTTATTTATAGTTCGGTTAGTTTAATAGTAAGCGTGCGATATAGTATATCTTCTTTTATTTTGCGATTATTAATTTTTTTGTCCATAAGCTGTCCTTGCGGCTTCGCCCGCGTGGATATCAGTGTATTTAATTGAAATTTTAAAGTAGTTATTGTGAGTTAACCATAAGGGATAGAGCCATACTGTCGCAGACTTTTTTTGTTGTATTTTTGTCGTTCTACAATTCTCTAGTACATTACTTTAGTGTATCTCTGTTGCTTGTCGCGGCGCACTCGTCTAAAGTGAGGCAAGCTTTTTTACATCTGCGACCTTTTCAATATAATTTGCATAAAAACCATTACGCATTATTAACCTAAACTAACCGGAAGTATTGCAGTAACTTTAAGCAAAAACCGTACAATGATCCGTTTAGTAGATTTTGAGAAAATCGATCACATACAGTCGGTGGTATGGCGAGAGGTCGTGGCTTCTCGCAATACCACCGACGCCATGATGACTAATCGTAAAAATAACGATTATAAATATAAGCCTTCCACTACACGTTGCCCTAAGCCGTGGTACGGCCTCACAGGAGGCACCCTTAGGACGACGTTCCCCGACGATAGTGCAGCTTCTGCTCTCTTCTCTTCGCATTTCGGAACTTCGACGATGCTTCTGCGCTCGCCCGTCCCGCCCGGTGACGCTGTAAAAGCCGTTAGGGCCAACAGCATATAGTCAATCCGAAAAAAAGATCACATACAGACAGACGGCTTTTAGGGACTTTTATAATAAGTGTTTTTTTTATGTTATTTATTTATGTTTCTTTTTTTTATAATAAGTGTAAATATAGGTTAGGTGATGGAAGTCAATATTAAAATGAGTATCATTTTATCACGCACATGTATGTATATGACTCTACACTATTAATCCATTCAATTCACTCGTTTAATGTATAATTATATTATTAACGGCACGAGCAAACAATGAGGCACTCGGTCGCGATGATTTATTATAAAAGTTGAGGCAATTCAATCTTTATTTCACTTTTGTTGGCGTGGCATTTTTTGTTGATTGCTCTTTGTCTTTCCTCTTAAACTTTCAAGCTATCTAAACTATTCGTTTATGATGAATTGATGGCACATGAGAACATGTCACAATTTAGACGATTTCAGTCGCTTCATGTTAGAATTTAAAAAGAACACCCAACACTTAGTTAAGCTTTCCTCGATAAATGGACTATCTTTTGGACACTCAAACAATTTTTCAAATCGGTCCAGTAGTTTCTGATATTAGCGCGTTCAAACAATCAAACAAACTTTTAGCTTTATATATTAGTACATATAGATTAACCGGTAGTGAACCTATATTAGCCCGTGTATGATTCCAGTTTGAATCGGCTGAGAGCTGATTGAGAGGTAGAGAGAGAGGGAGAGAAATACACACAATTATTTTTTTCCGATTTATTATTATATTGTCGTTTATGACCATTCTTCAACAAACAAACAACAAAAAAATAATTTTTCAAATTCGTCCAGTAGTTCCTGAGATTAGCGCGCTCAGACGATCAATCAATCAAACAAACTCATTAGCTTTATATATTAGTACCAATCCGCATTGGAGCAGCGTGGCAGGTCTAAGCTCCAATCCTTCTCTTCAAAAACAGAGAGATGACGCCTATGTCCAGAAGTGGGATAGTAACAGGCCATTACGTTTATTTACTTATTCTTCATTGTTTAATACAGACAGCAAAACAAAATATTCACCACTCTAATGAGAGTGTTAATCAAAAATTCTTTTATAACTACGCCATTGAAATGTGCAGCAGGGCTCCTATTATTCTGGGGAAATTGTAAACACGGCGCGGAGAAAGTCTAATATATTCGTAACGATCTGCCTTCAACCAACATGTAGTTGACCTATATACTGGAAATGCATGTTGTTTATTATGTATGGCGACGGAACCGACTTGAGACGAGCTGCTTTCCGACTGAGATAAAATATTGCCCGTTGAAAATGTTCAAATACTGGCGAACGCGCCATATTTCACTCGGCTCCTCGTTTCGCATAGATTTGTTATATTTAAAATGTATATGAAAGACTTGCTAGCGTAGTAGAATCAGAGATTTTCTCAGTATTTATTGAAATTGGAAGCTGACCAAGATACTGTGGTTTGATTTTTTTGGGTTTGTCTATATCTGACGTCGGACGAGCTTTTTCGTGTTAATAGTCTGTATTTATACAGCTTTATTCATATATGCGTGTTTTATTTATTTATTTCTTTATTGTACATACATGCTTTAATGCATACATATTTATTGCTTTAATAATAACTTAACATCAAATATTATCTTTAATTTTCAAATGAGCTAGTCTTGGATACATATTAACATACTGATATACCAGGTTTTTTCCCGTAGGTTGATAATATATTGTGCTTTTTAGTGTCATCCTATTCCTGTAGAATTAACTAGATTTCTATAGTCTATATATTAGTCCGGTATATAAGGAATAGTTGTTCATCAATATTGGTTAGGCAGATTCGACGTGAAAGACAGAGTAACTTGACTAAAGATGTGAAAATACCCCGGATCAAGTCTAGATAGTACTTTTTTAGTTGTAAATATTCTAACAAAATTAATTAATAGATTAAATAGTTAAATCTATATAGTATAAACTTTTTATTTTTCTTTACCCGTATTCTGTTTCTTCTTCACTTCTTGGCCTTTTCCTTCTGTTACTCAAACGTTGACTGGAAGATCTCTTTTAAGGATAAGGCCGCCTTGCTGCACATGTGCTTTTTTACTATTTCTTTCTCTTTTCTAACTATATGTATAAAAAGAAATAAATATTTTCATACTCTATTCTTTTTTTTTTTTAAGTTTTATATTTTGAGACACGCCTCTATAGAAACAGAAATGATATCAAAAACTGTCTAAAGAATTTTCCCTAAATTACGCGAACGCGTCACTAAAGCAGTAAGTACGTACAAAAATGTTGCCACCATTTATTAAATTAACCTTTCGTAGTCCGATAATATGGCAGTGATAAAGCAACAAGTCCCGTTTTGCCACATTTGTATACATATTTCTTATACATGTGCTTTTTTACTTTTACTTTCTCTTTTCTAACTATATGTATAAAAAGAAATAAATAAATATTTTCATATTCTATTCTTTTTTTTAAGTTTTATATTTCGAGACACGACTCTACAGAAAATAGAAATGATATCAAAGAATGTCGAATTTCCCCTAAGTTATGGCAACGCGTCACTAAAGCAGTAACTACGCACAAAAATGTTGCCACCATTTATTAAAGTAACCTTTCGTAGTCCGAAAATATGGCAGTGATAAAGCAACAAGTCCCGTTTTGCCACATTTGTGCCTATATTCCGCTGCTGCGTCTAGGGGGTGATAAGGGGTAGGGTAGCGTGGGGACGTGTCGCGCTCTCAACTCCATAATTATTTCATACTTTGCATTTCGCGTTTCGAATAGAGAAACAATCGCATCCAAACGACGTCGTATTTTTCCGTCTCGGTGCGCGGGGGTGAAGATTTTAGGGTTCTCTATTTGTAGTGGATATTATAGTTATAGACTGTGAACATTTTGTTTTCGCTTGGTATATTTAATGACAATCTGTACCCGTGACTTCGTTCGCGACATTTTTAGTGATAAAATATCTTCGTAATGTACTATTTGTTCTTTGCGTGACGGCACAATATGTCTTCTTCTTCCATTCTCCTCTATCATTCGTCAACTCTGGTGCCACTCCTTTGATATGCATATCATTTTTCACACAATCCATTCATCTTTTTTTCGGCCTCCCTAGTCATACATCCATCCACATTCATATTTAAAACTCTTTTGGTCACATGATTTCCTCCCTCCTCATTACATGACCATACCAACTTAGCCTCACACTTCTCATCTTTTCTGTAATGGGTGCAACTTTCAGATTTCCCGAAGGAAATCGGTAATTGTTCATCATCCTATAAGTTAACCCGGCATTCAAGCATCGATTTGTCAGAAATATTCACCTGATTAATTTTTTTTATAAATATTGTATAATGGATTAGCCGTGAAAGCATAACAGAGTTACAGACTGACTAGCATTTCTAATATTATTATGGATAATGTAGACATATTTACGGAGTTTTCATTTTATAATAAGTCAAATAAAAATATGTCGTATTTATATAATGTAGGAACAATATAAAGTTCATTATAGGCTAACCGTCTAACTTAGACTTCGCCTGCCGGTTACCACGGCGCGGAGGTAGAGAACGGGGGCTCAGGTAGGTGCAAGCGTTCACCTCCTGGCTACTGTTCACCTTAAGCGCTTGTATCAGGCAGGCGAAGTCTGAGTTAAACGATTAGCCTTTCGATTAGATAAATAACACTATTATAGTTATGCAAAAATATAGCCAAGTTTATGATAAAATTATTGAGTAATATTTATTGCTAATATAAATTTTTATTACATGCTGAGTAGAATAGACCACCCTTATTGCTTACCGAGGTGTCGTAAAAGGCAACTAAGGTAACTTGACACACCGTGTGGTATCCGGTTTAGTAGATTAGACCACCCTCCTTATTACCGAGGTGTCGTAAAATACGACTAACGTAAGTCAACGTCAGGCAGGCGGCCGGTCGTAAAAACGCAGCAAAATCGTGTTACAGCATGTTTATAACATGTTGTGCCGACCCCACTTAGAGTGGGATAAGGGCAGGAGGATTATATATAAATTTTTATTACAATTCTTAGATTTCAATATTAACTTTCATATTTTAATATTGTTTCATTCATCCACTCGCACTATATCCTATATTTCGCGTTCTCAATAAACACGGGCTCTGTTTCAGTTGCCTTTGTTCGTTGTACAGTTGGCCATACGTACAATCTATTGCAATATATTTTTGCAGCATTATCACCTTTACATTTATATTCAGAAGGATCATGTTCGCTTCCGTTGTTATTCAAGTTATATGATACTTCATACGTAAATATACTTGGGTTGCAATGAAAATGCGCTTCGTTTTGTGTATTTTTAGGCTGCAGTTTAAGCTATTGTGTTCTACTGTCATTTTAAGTTACCAATGAATGCTTGTCTAGATATTTTCAGCGTTTGCGAAATTTCATATGTGGCCGCTTTGTTATTTAACAATTCATATATGCATTTCTTGACTAAATACAATATCATCATCATCATCCTGCCCTTATTCCACTCTAACACACAACATGTTTTAAACATGTTGCATGATTTGGCTGCGTTTTTACGACCGGCTGCCTGCCTGACGTCAACTTACCTTAGTCGTATTTTAAGACACCTCGGTAAGAAATGAGAGTGGTCTATTCCACTCAGCCGGTTACCACACGGCAAGTCGACTTACCTTATTCGCCTTTTACGACACCTCGGTAAGAAATGAGGGTGGTACTATTCTATTCAGCCGGATACCGCACGGCGTTCTATAAATTAGGATTATTTTGCTATAATCCGAGTTTGTTGTTTTAGACAAACCAAGATGGTAGCAAAATAATTGTTTCATAACTTTTGTACTATACTCTTTTGTTTATACAGCTTTGTCATTGCAATTAGTAAATCACTAAAACGACAATACTTAAGTAACGGCCTGTTACTATCCCACTGCTGGGCATGGGCCTCCTCTCTCCATTTTTGGAGAGAAGGGTTGGATCTATGACCTACCACGCTGCTCCAATGCGGATTGGTAGGTTACACATATCCCCGGAATTCTCTAGAGATATGCAGGTTTCCTCACGATGTTTTCCTTCACCGAAAAGCGTGTGATAAATTGCAATTATCAATTAGACACATAAGTTTTAACAGAAACACTCATTGGTGTCTGCCCGGGTTTGAACCCATGATGGTCTCTAGAGATTCACACGGTCGCACCGCTAGGCCATCACAGCTTATTGTTGACAATACTTATTGTTGACAAAATAATGATATCAGTTCTAAAACTCAACAGATGGTCCATTACAATCTTCGTTCAAATACTCGTATAATATTCCATTCGTCAAATAAAACTCAAGAGTTAAAGGGTTACGGCATGATTCCCCGTCGCAGAAAATCTGTCGATTCGCCACAAATTGCTAGGGTCACGAGATTGTCGAAACGTCGATTTTATTCCCTTTGTAAATAAACACCGCGCGCAACGTTCCGTTCGTGTAAGGACTGACTTTTAAAAGATTGATCGTTTCATTTATATAAATCCACTAGCTGAGGTGTATTTGAAAGGAACGTGTGGGTAACTTTACGCGTATTAAAAGCAACTTTTTATTGCTTATGTCCTGAGACACGCGCTTTAATGTACATTAATTTTTTTATCTCATTGCTATATAAATGTTTAGACGTGTAATGGGATAGCAATGATGGCTATAGGAGGTGAAAACAATTGATCCACTCAAGAATCAAGTATATACTTTGTGTATAGGCCACGATCTTCAGTAATAACTGGGGGGAGACATAGAATTTTTTCCTAGTTTTCAAGGTTGTTTTATTAATATACTAGGAGTCCCGCCCCAGCTTCGCACGGGTATAAAGCATATAGCTTATGTCACTCTGTGATAATCACAGTATTTCGCTACTCCATATTGAATTTTATTATACATATAAACCTTCCTCTTCAATCACTTTATATACCTAAACAAAACCGCATCAAAATCTTTTGCGTAGTTTTAAAGATTTAAGCAAACATAGAGATATAAGGACAGACAGAGAAAGTGACTTTGTTTTATACTATGTAGTAACGTTTATAGCTACTACTATTTTGATAATTGTCATATTTTTACCATACTTATCCAAAGACTAAATTACGTTTAGCTGTCATTTATGTTTTATTTTTCCATGTCATAGTCATTTTTGCTATACCACGTTTTAAAGTTACTTGACGGGATAAAATAAATGCGGTCGAACGGGATAAAAGGTATCCTATGTCCGTCTCCTGGTTCTAAGCAACCTCTCCACCAATTTTCAGCCGAATTTGTTCATCTGTTCTTGAGTTATAAATAGTGTAACTAAGACCAACTTTCTTTTATATATATAGATGGGTATATGCCGTGTGGTATCCGTCTGAGTAGAATAGACCACCCTTGTTTCTTACCGAGCTGTCGTAAAAGGCGACTAAGGTAAGTTGACCCACCTTGTGGTATCCAGTTGAGTAGAATAGACCACCCTCTTTCTTACCAAAGTGTCGTAATATACGACTAAGGTAAGTTGACGTTAGGCAGGCGGCCGGTTGTAAACAACGTAGCCAAATCATGTGACAACATGTTTTGGGATAAGGTCGGGAGGATGATGATTTTAGGAATCTCTTAGAACTTATATTTTACAATAACTTAAATTGCGTATGATGTTGGGATGAAAAATGTACCTATGTAATCTTTCTGGAATTCCATAACATTATAGTGAAATCTAACTTCCATATCATGTTTGATATGATCACGTTCATGATAAATTTGATTCTTACGAATTTAGACGATTCATGATACTTTAAATAATTTATAGAAGTAGGCGTTACTTTGCGGAGATCCATAATACAAAAGTAATAATAAAATTGTTATCAGGATTAGAGCAAAATAATTATGTTTTTACTTTTGTATCATGATACTTTACTTTACGTCTTTGAGGTAAGTTTCAGGAAGGAAATTTAGGTCTCTAATTGCAACTGGGATTTGTTTGGTCGACTGAACATAATTAACTGCCTTAGCTAAGTTTACCAAACGGTCTACACTTTCAATGATTGGTCTTCGCTGTTTTTTTAGCTCCGATTTATTGTTCCGTGGTTAAAAGTTCATAATAATCCTTAAAAACCCAGTGTGACATATTAGTATTATAATAAAAATAAAAAAAGTAAGTATCGGCCTGTTATTATCCCACTGCTGGGAATAGGCCTCTTCTCTCCGTTATAAGAGAGAAGGATTGGAGCTAAGACCTACCACGCTGCTCCAATGCGGATTGGTAGGTTACACATATCTCCAGAATTCTCTAGAGATATGCAGGTTTCCTCACGATGTTTTCCTTCACCGAAAACCGTGTGATAAATTGCAATTATCAATCAGACACATAAGTTTTAATAGAAAAACTCATTGGTGTCTGCCCGGGTTTGAACCCATGATCGTCTCTAGAGATTCACACGGTCGCACCGCTAGGCCATCACAGCTTCGCACCGCTAGGCCATCACAGCTTCGCACCGCTAGGCCATCACAGCTTGTATTATAATGTCTATTAATATTTAAATGAGTAAAATCTCATATACTCGTATATATTTTACGAATTTCGGAATCGGCTCCAACGATTTTCATGAAATTCAGCATGTAGGTATTTTTGCTGTTATTTGTAAAGTTGACATAGCTCAGTGGGGAACAGCCGGACTAAAAAAGTAAAAAAATACCTGGGATCAAGCTCCAGTTATTACCAGCCTGTGTATGCTTTTTTTATTTATACTTAGATCTTTAAAAAAAATAACCGAGCATGATTTGGTTACTTAGGTTCTTATAATAATATAATAAATATATACAAAGTTCATTTTATATTTTACGTGGATATTATTACTTCATATAGAAATAGATTTATTCAGAAGGTCTTCGTTTCAACTGTTGGCTTTACATTTTTATCAAAATAGATCCTTAAATAATTTCTTATTGACCCGGTCTTTAGCCGTTGGCTTCTAACCGCTCTCTGCCAGTCTGTGAGAATCTGTCAAAAATGTAGAATTGTATTGCAATTTGTGGAATTTTTGAGCTATATGCTTCGGAACTGCAACTTTAACTTTGATGTACATTTGTCTTTGCCTAATACACACAAAGAGTCTAGCAAGCTAGTCAAGAGTCTAGTACACATAAAGAAAGACGGATAGACTAAAAAACTTCAGACGGAAAAATTAAATTTACTATGTATATGTGTATATTTAAGATATAATTTCGGGATCGTTACCATATTATTGTCAGGAAACGGGATCACTTTACCCAACTGTATATAATTGATTACGGCACTACGCGTAAATCGGTGTAGTCGAATTTGCTCGATTGGCCAATATTACGTCTAATTAATTACCACAATAATCACATAAAATATTTATTACTATTTCAAATACTGATATAACCTGTGTTCCTTTTTGTATGTTTATTTATTTTATAATAACATTAAATAATTTATAGAATTAGGCGTTACTTTGCGGAGGTCCATAATACAAAAGTAATGAGAATATCATTTTGCTATAATCCGCGATAAAAGAAAATATATATAATGCTAAATGTAAAGTGTACTATTCGTTCTCATACCTGATACATGCAGAATTTGTAAGAACTCATGCACTACCCGACACCGATGGCACAACAATACACAAGCACTGCACACATTCACCACCACAATCTCAACAATTGTTTCGCCCCGTATCCGAAGCATCGTCAGGAGATAGACTCCACGACAAAATCGCAAAGTCTTTGCGATTTAATGTTTTTAATGTTTTTTGGGATTTAAATTATTTAAATGAAATGCTGTTACTAGAAATAAGTAAATATTTATCTTAGCATATGCAAGCCAAATATATTCGGTGATTCTTTTTTAAAATCTATTTTTGGTTACAATCCAATCAATTAATCCTTTATCATTAGTAAACTTATCCTGTATTTTGCTTCTGCGATGTCGTATGAATATAAATTATGACAATAATATGCTCTAGAGCTATAATAACCGCTTACATTATGATACAATACATTACATTATCATTGTACAATACGTTATTTAAATTCAATAATTCCAATAACTGTTAGGTTGGTTCTCAATTAATCAGAGAGTTATTTAAATTTAGAAATCAGGAAAATTCTAATTACTTTGGACAGCAATATCAAAGTGAATCGGTTGCAGATAATTCGAGTAAATCCCGTGAGAAATTCCGAGATCCGACTTTACTGTTACTTGCACCTGCGCTATAGAAGGGTGACATTCAATATAAATAATTCACGTCTATTATTTAAGAAAAACGCAAGGGATGGAATGAGTTGCGTTGTTAAACTTACTCGTTATTTCTGGTCTGATTTCATCTAGTCGAGATAAAAGAAGCTTGTGTCACTTTCGAGCTTTTCGATTATTTCTAAGAAAGATTAGTAATGCCCTCATTCTTTTTCTTACCGAGGTGTAGTAAAAGGCGACTCAGGTTAGTTGATCTGGTAAGTTTTGGCGATGTTCAAATAAAGCATAAACATAATTGATTTTTTTATCTATAGTCGTTATTATAGTGTGATTTAGAACAATTAGTGAAATATTCAAAACACCAATTATTTTATATGTAACTAGCAATCGCCAGCGGCTTCGCCCGTGGAAAGATTAAAACCATAATATAGGATATTGATAACTATAAAAATGGTTAAAGTGGGTCAACCTTAAAAGCTAGATATATGCTGTCGCAGACTTTTATTTAGAACTTTTAGAGGGGAACAACTTTGTACTACATGATTTTTGAATAACTATCACCGTTTAGTCAGCGCATGCAAGGAAAGCTTAAAATTTTGCCGTTTTCGTAATATTTTATTGCTGCTCCTCTCCTATTCATCTTAGCGTGATATTATATATCCTATAGCCTTCCTCGATAAATGGACTATCTTAAACTTAAAGAATTTTTAAAATTGGTCCAGTAGTTACTGAGATTAGCGCGTTCAAATCATCAATGAAACAAACAAACTCTTCAGCTTTATATATTAGTATAGGTCTACGTTTGGCGCTTGCGGACTTTTTAATATAACCTTGGACGAAGTTGCGTAGACCGAATTATTACTTTATTCCTCTCACCCTGATCAATGTCATTTAATCTATAACATCTAGTAAATTTAAGCTACCAAGTGCGCTCGACTTCGTCCCCCGCCAGCTGTAAATTTCCCCTAGCCTCTCCCTCGGGATCATACGCCTATTTCCGCTCCGTCCGACCAACGGCTCCACTTGTCATGAAATTTGGGTCACCACGTATTATCTATGTGGAATTCACTTAATGGCCAATAATGGGATACTTTTACAAGGCCTAGGGGGTGAGGCGCGTTAATTTTCGTAATGATATTCTTATCAAGACCTTAGGATTTAATTAAGAGCTTAATTTTTTTAAGATTATTATTCGTGTGAGTACAGAGCACCCAAATTTGTTACCGAGATGTCCTAAAAGACAACTAAGGTAAGTTGACCCGCCGTTTGCTATCCAGCTGAGTAGAATAGACAACCCTCATTTCTTACCGAGGTGTCGTAAAAGGCGACTAAGTTAAGTTGTCGTCAGGCAGGCGGGCGGTCGTAAAATACCTAGCCAAATCATGTGACAACATGCTTAAAACATGTTGCGCCGACCCCCTTTAAATTGGGATAAGGGCAGGAGAATGAATGAAAAAATATTCGAGTGAGTACGGAAACCGCGTTGATTGAATAGTAAGACATAGGCTCTCTTTGGAGCGGTAAGGCGATTCCGTCGGGCGTGCCTATATATATCTTATCTATAAATTTGTTTTAATAAATAAAATAAATAAATAAATATATGGGACACTTACACACACGGTCATTCGTCCCCAAAGTAAGTAACTATATACTTGTGTTATGGTAGACAGACAACTGGTGAATATATACTGATATATTTTTTAAATACATACGTAAATACAAATATACACCCAGACTCGAAGACCAACAAATTCATTTATAGAAAATGTTGGCTCTCGGCGGGAATCGAACCCGCGATTCGCGGAGCTGAAGGCAGGGTCACTACCCACTGCACCAACGGGCCAAACGGTTAAATATTCTTCAATCTTTCTTTCCGAAAAGAAAGAGGTTACTTTGCAGTGGAAAAATAGCAGCAGCTTCTTTCCTTTTTTTTGCGCACGCACTTCTGTCTTTCCGTTACACTTTTACGGCCGATCCGCTGAAGTACCTATTATACATGAAATTAGATACAATTTTCATACAAAATCTACTTGTCTACTAGCCTACTAGTCGCTTGTACCAATAGTGTTACGATATATATTAATTATAATAATTGGTATTTACTAAAACGTTTTTGCTTTTGAATCTAAGTGCATAATGATTGCGCTTATATGTAACACTAAAACGTAAATCTCGAGAGATCCGATGGAAAAATATGGTTACAAAAAATTTGATTACGGAATCCACAAAAACCGTTTTACGTAATATAGATCAATCTGTCTCGGCTATATTAATTAATCCCCACTCCCCAATTAAACTTTAACGGAACCTTGTTACAAACGCAATTCAACAATTTAGCTAGCATTATGAATATGCTAATTGATGTCAGAGTTTATTTTAACTGCGCTGTTTCATACTAAATTCAGTGTAATAAACGTGAAGTGCGCCACGCCGTGAGTGTTGATGAATTAAATGCTTTGATGTTTGTCCGTGGTGGCTGAGTTTGTATACATACATACTACTTTGGTGTCGGTTATTCATGTCTGACGGCATAACTCCGTCTAATAATGTTCTCTTTGTAATAAACGTAGTAAGTAATAACATATTTTTCCGCGCTCGACGTCACGGCTCTTTTATAAAACTCGCCGCGAAAACCCCAACCTACTGATACATTCATCAGAAGAAGGAGGCTTCTTAATCCTACCAAAATACTGCGAGCCACACAACGTCTTGCTAAATGGAAATACGCGGCGATACATTTTTAAAGCGACGCAATACCGAATCTCAGTACTTAGTCCTAGGGTCGCTTTTGAGAGAGGCGCTTGTACCAATAATATTCAAGAACGGTAAACGTACCATTCGCCGTCGCACAGACAATCCTTAAGCAACTTCGATACTGTTACGATAGAGTACATATTCGAAGATTCGTCATTATAATAACAATTTTCGATTTAACCGACAAAGATTCCGAGTTCACGAGACACAGATCAAATTTGAAATCGTTGATTCTCGTATTAAGGTTAATTTTTCTTTGTCTTAAATGGGCATGGGACATTAAAATTATTGCCGGTCTCTAAAAGCGGCGCTCGCCTCATTTCAAGGAGTGATACCTGCGTCTTTGTTGGTACAGTTTTCTTGCATATCTCATTATCGGTGTTGATTACCCTTTGTTAAGTTTTAATTTGGGTCGCCGGGATGTGTCCGATTCTCACGAAGTTAACACTTGATCTTATTAGTATAATGGAATATTTAATAACTAAATATTAAAATTAAAGTCCTAAGTCCCGTATCATTGGCGGTGAATGATCGATTTAATGAATGGTGAATTTGGGATCCTGTCGGTGCAACAGCGGATTATTTGGAACGTTTACAACATAATAGAGAGCATTAGTCCGATCCACTTTTGACATCATTATCTGTGTAGTCGGCTCACGATAACCTGCGAGTAGCGTACGTCGCACCCGCCCCGCCTCGATCGGCAGTCGCGCTCAACGTCGCATGCCGTTTGGACGTCTGCGGTGCCTACATACCCATTTTGCAGTGATCATCTCACTTTTGGCGGGTATTCGCACGGACGCGGGCAAACGTGACGTGAATCGGAATGCGCGCGTGTTGTCAACGCGCCCGACTCGCCGTCACAGTGAAATCTGTGACTCGGAACACTTGGATTGCAGTGTTGGATTGTTGATGGAATAGTGCTCTGTGGCCTTATTGTAAGAACGTACGGATGGATGCGGTGTCCATGATGTTGACTCATGCATGACGCGCTTGATCGCTGGAACTGGGATATTTTTTTTTATTACCGACTGGTCACCTTGTTGCAATAATTATATTTTTATTGCCCAATAAACGCCTTTGTAAGGTGATTCTGTATTAGGATATTCAACCTTAGCCTTCTGAAGATATGACATGCCTTTTAATTAAGCACCAAATTTGATTAGTACCTAAAGTATGATCTAGACAGACCTAAACTTACATTGGACGCATCTTGCGTCCATCTTCTTTAAGGCAATCTTTATTGAATAGAGAAAGTATTGAACTGTACACATAATACTGTAGGAAAACAATTTGTGGAAAACACTTTCTTTACATGGAAATTTTGATGATTATCTTTGTATTTCTACAAATCTACGATATTAACCAAAAGATTTTGGTATTTAAAAGAGAAACGGAATACGTGATTAGTTATGATTGTGTTTGAGTCGAATTAGCTAAGAAGTAGATCTATGATTGTAATTTGACAAAAAGTGTCAACAATGACGCGACTTCCAACAAAATTAGTTTTTGCGACAAATTCAGGGAACGGTTTTTGTTACACAAAGAAGTCGCTATCGAGATAACTTATTCAAAGGTCATTATTTAGGAAAATAGGAATAATTAATTTTGACAGTCCACTTGGCTCTGAAAACGATTTAAAGGCGGTTTTTTTATTACTGTATTGTTTTGTGGATGTAAGGACAATAAACGTTGTATCCAAATATTTACTCGAAAAGGAGATTTTTAAGTATCATGGTCTCTGATTCCTTGAATTCCGTGTGAAGCTTATCTTTTATGATTGTTAATATTTCTAAGAAGTTACATGATAATAGCTCTAACTGTTGGTCTTTGTTAACTAGTTGGGTAAATAAGATAATATTACTTGCTTTTACCCGCAACTTCGTTTGCGTTTGTCGTCGCGTGATAGGTTGATAATAGATGGCGCTTTTGCATGTCATCCTATTCCTGCAGAATTAAAAAATTCCTATGGTATATATTTTATTCCGGTGAATAGTAATAATTGTGCCGAATTTCATCGATATTAGTTCAGCGCATTCACCGTGAAACAGTAACAAACATACATAATCACAAACTTTCGCATTTATAATATTAGTAGGATAATTGAGTTCCGACAACGGTGTGCTTAGTGTGTTTTTTTAACAACTCGCGTATCGATCGCGTTGGCGTAACGCAATTTGTATGGCGGTGGAACAACGGTCACTAGATGTCGCTGTTCTAGCGTCATACAAATTGACATTACGCTAACGCTTTCGTGTAGGTTAAAAAAACTTACACCAAGCCCATCATCATCTTCCTGCCCTTATCCCAGTCTAAGTGGGATCGGCACAACATGTTATAAACATGCTGTCACGTGATTTGGCTGTGTTTTTACGACTGGCCGCCTGCTTGACGTCAACTTACCTCTGTCGTATTTTACGACACCTCGTTAAGAAAGAGGTTGATCTATTCTGCTAAACCGGATATCACACGGTAGGTCGACATACCTTAGTCGTCTTTTACGACACCTCGGTAAGAAATGAGGTTGGTCTATTCTACTCAGCTGGATACCACACGGCGGGTCGACTTACGGTAGTCGCCTTTTACGACACCTCGGTAAGAAATGAGGGTGGTACTGTTCTATTCAGCCGGATACCACACGGCGTTACTCACAGCAAGCACACTGATAGAAAATCTAAATAAGACGGTATAGTCAAATAAAGTGACAAGGCGATCAACGCGACCTCCGTTTAAAGTGGGTTAATGTATTTGAAATGTGGCACAAGCAAGATTTGGCTCCAATAGAAGTTTCCTCGTACACACCGAGTATTGTATCAACCTTGACTGACATTTTTAATTATAACGCTGTTTACACCCGCATTAATTTGGATAAACGCCTCATATTATGCGTGATTATTGTTTTTATTAATTAGACGTAATTTTTTAGATTGTTAGCCGTGTGGTATCCGGCTGAGTAAATAAATAAATAATAAAATAAATATATGGGACACTTACACACACGGTTGTCCGTCTCCAAAGTAAGTAACTTAATACTTGTGTTATGGTTCACAGACAACTGGTGAATATATACTTGTATAATTTTTAAATACATACTTTAATACAAATACACACCACAATGAGTAGAATAGATAGAAAAAATTAGAGTAAATAAATAAATAATAAAATAAATATATGGGACGCTTACACACACGGTTGTCCGTCTCCAAAGTAAGTAACTTAATACTTGTGTTATGGTTCACAGACAACTGGTGAATATATACTTGTATAATTTTTTAAATACATACTTTAATACAAATACACACCACAATGAGTAGAATTGACAAACCTCATTTCTTACCGAGGTGTCTAAAAGGCGACTAAGGTAAGTCGGCTCGCCGTGTGGTATCCGGCTGAGTAGCATAGACTACCCTCATTCTTACCGAGTCGCAAAAGGCTAAAAAGTTAAGTTGACGTCAGGCAGGCGACCTGTGGTAAAATACCTATCCGAATTATGTGACAACATGTTTTTAACATGTTGTGCCGATCCCACTTAGAGAGGGATAAGGAAAGGAGAATGATGATTTTTTTTTAGATTGTTTTGTTGTTTGCGGCAGAGCACGTAACGTAATTGTTATTGTCTTTAACGCTCTGGGACACGCCTCGAGACGAACTACGCATTTATGTTCAGTGGCAACTCCCATAAAATATATTGCGACCAAAACCGATCAATCACGCGCGAAAACACCCGCGTAATGGTTCGTCATGACCCCTAGCGAAAAACACCACATCGCTCTCTGTTCTTTGAACTAACTTTCACATCCATATATTATTGTTTAACAAATTGAATTTCCATCAATTTTCAAGTTCAATCAATTTTCAAAAGTAAAAATATTATTTTTGTATAATAAAACAGTAATATAGTATTGTATAATCAACAAAAAACATCAATGTGACGTTAAATTTATTAGGTCTTAAAAGTGCGAACGCGTTTATATAGGTGACGTTTCAATCTTAACTAATATATAAAGCTGAAGAGTTTGTTTGTTTGATTTTTTGATCTCAGGAACTACTGGACCGATTTGAAAAATTCTTTGAGTGCAAGATAATTCATTAATTGTGAAAGGCTATAGGCTATATACCATCACGCTAAAATGAATAGGAGAGGAATAGCAATAAAAAAACAGTACGAAAACGGCAGAATTGAAAGCTTGCGTGCGCTAAATAAACGGTAATAGATATTTAAAAAATTAGATATAACAAAATTGTTCCTCTGTAAAAGTTCTAAATAAAAGTCCGCGACAGCATATATCTAGCTTTTAATTTTAACCCACTTTAACCATTTTTATGGTTGTCAAATTACTATATTACGGTTTTAATCTTTTCCTTTTTGATTGCTATTTCATAGATAAATCTCTTTGAATCGGTTTAGAATATTTGGTGACCATAGCAATATTGGCGTCGTAGTAAATTAGTCTCGCGTGATACATAGACAGGCGAACGTTTTAAACTTGTTTCCTTTATCCGTGACGTTATAGATGACATCGCTACAGCATGCGAGTTCATAATACCTAAGTAAATTCGCAAATGGGTTTTACGAATATACATAACGAGGAAAATGTAGAATTATAAATAGGTTTTTCCCTCTTATATTGAACGACTTCAATGAAATCCATTGTTAATACGAAAGTGTCTGTGTTTCTGTTTGTCTGTCTTCTACGCTTTCACGGCCGTTAAAATCATATTGAAATTTGGTACAGTCAAATTTTATATTCCGAATTGAACCGAACCGAAAACATATGAGATAAAAATCTGCCTTTCCTTCGGGAATAGAAAATTAATACTATAGTAAAAAATTAAGGATATTTTAACACTTAAGTTAACGATCACTAAAAAGTCACTAGTTACTTTATAAATTGAAATTGATAATAATTACAAAATTCACTAGGATATTAGGTAGAAACTAGGTATACTTTAAATGTAGAGGAATTGTCTCGGAATTTATCATCGTCTTTATCTTGGCCATACACACTCTTATTGGCACGATATGTTTTTCTCTTCTATTCCCTCCTATTATTCACCAACTCTGGCGCTACTCCTTTTATTTGCATGTCATACTTCACAAAATCCAGCTATCTCTTTTTCGGCCTCCCTCGCATCGCATATCATAATTTAATCGGAATTAATATCTTTCTTTAAGATTTCAATGAGTTAAATCTTTTCTATATATATGTATATTTTCCGAATTTCGAAAACGGCTCTAATGATTTTAATGAAATTCAGCATGTAGATTTTGTTTAAAAGGTGTTTTTTCTGTTTTCTGTTGCATTGAAAATTTTCTAAAATTGTCATTGCATAGAAAATACTATTTTTGCTGTCATTTGTTAAGTTGTAATAGCTCAGTGGTAAACGGGCGGACTGAAGAAGTAAAAACAACCGGGATCAAACCCCAGATATCACGACACCTTTTCTGCTTATTTTTAAAAAAATTGCATTTATTGATATATTTTAATAAAAATTACCGACTTTGGCTTGGTTTGGTTATCCAGGTAGTCCTTAAAAACAACAATTACTCCATCGATAAAGCGCAGCATGTCATGAATTTTAAACATCGGTCGATTGGTTTTATTAAATGCTATATCTAAAGTTAAATTTATTTCACAGTGAATAGAAACACAAACGGATTGCGCGCCGCTTGATGAATGTACCATCCCGGGGAAAATGTTCGTACGTGGTGTAGATTGATATTGTTAACATTATGTGAAGTGTTAAAGTTTGGATATATATCTGTGATTGCGTGTAGAGAACTCCTTCAAGATTTCGTTTAGTGGTGATAAGTGCAAAAAGATTAATAGTGCAATAGCACGTAATATGCATATGTGCTATGAGAGACCCGGCGTGGTGACTACCTTGAACGGAGTCGGGTAAGGCTTGTATATTTTTTCATTTCCTTATTTTTATTTGTGTTCATTTTCAATGGTTAGGGTAATGGACTGGCGATCGAGAGGTCGAGGGTTCGAATCTCGAGCCACTGTACTATCGACGTGAACCCTTTCCTAACCCAAGCATATAGCTTACCTGGAGGGGTTAACAAGTTTACCAGTAATTTGTAATCTAAATTGCTAGAAACGATTATTTACGACATCACATTAGAAACCTCAAAAATTACTCCATATTGAATGTTATTATACATATAACCATCCTCTTCAATCACTCTATCTATTAAAAAAAACGAATCAAAATATGTTGTGTAGTTTTAAAGATTTAAGCATACATAGGAATATAGGGACATAGGGACATACCGGGAAAGCGATTTTGTTTTATAATATGTAGTGATGTATAAAAATCAAATTTCTTTAAATATACTGTGAAGCAAATTTAAGAATAGTATCATAAACTCTATGCAAGCGCAGTACTGTAATTGACAAGTAGCGAATTCGCCAATGTTTACGTAAACTCCTCTGTTTAGTACAATATAATGTTGGTCATAATTATCCAGCAGCCATTAATTATTTAGACGTCGTAATGCATGACGCCTTTCGCTTTGTCACATTGTCGTGTCGTTTGCGTAATCGGATTAACTTCGGCGTGTTATTGTGCTTGTTGTTACTGAAACCATTTGCTGCTGCTAAATTTACTGTAGAATTTCTGCAGAGTTTCTGTGCCAATATTCGTGGTAATTATAAAGGTAGAGCTTAGGTACGAATGTCGGAGTATTGTTTGTTTTGCTGTAGTGACCCTACAATATAATAGTCGAACAGTGTGTGCGTATGTATATCTTTTTGTGGGATATGTCACGTTCAGGCATCAATGAGTTTTGCTGTAAAAACTTATGTGTCTTTTCACTACATGCTTATTTAGCACACGTTTTTCTGTGAAGGTATATATCGTGAGGAGTCCGTCTATCTGAGGAATTACTGGGATATGTGTCACCTACCAATCCGCATTTGAGCAACATAGCTAAGCTCCAACCATTCTCTCTAAAAAAAAGGAGAGAGGAGCCCTATGCCCAGCTGTGGAATAATTACAAGTCATTACTTATTTTTTATACAATCCGTTTGTAAAAACGGTAGGGTAGTAGAAGATAATAACAAGAACACTGTTAAAACAATGGTAATATGTTAGATAAAAAATCTTATATGCGGTGAAAACTTTATTTTCTAGTAAGAGGAATTTCCTTTTTGAAAATAAAAAATAAGTAAAGAGATTAAAGTCAATTAGATACTTTTTAAATTCAAACTATCTTGAGTAGTATTCATAGTTAATGTATAGAACCGGCTATACTCACGTCTTATTCTATCGGGTTAGCCCGACTAGTTTCGAACCCATCCGGGGCACTTATTCATGAGCTCTTCAGTTCCTGCCGCGATAACCTCGCGTAAAGAGCTCATGAATAAGTGCCCCGGTTGGGTTCGAAACTAGTCGGGCTAACCCGATAGAATAAGACGTGAGTATAGCCGGTTCTATACATTAACAATTAGATACTGTTCTTTTTTATCATTTATGTATTTGTTTAAATATCCCGTGTGTGCAGTAAAGAGATTAAAAAAACTATTTTAATTCAGTCTATCGTCATCCAATTAGTGAAGTCGTAGATCGACACTCGAATTTTATTCGTAGTTGTAAATTTTATATGGTATTGTAGTATCCAGCGAACCGGGTACGTGCCGATAGCGTTTTTCTACGTGTGCTCGTATTGAACGTAATCCAATAAGCTAAAATGGAAGTTGGAATCAACCTTCTTACCAAGATTTGTAACTTAATGCTGCGTAAATAGTTCTAAGATTGCGTTGCTGCTATATAAATTTGACTTGACATCCAAAAAACTACTGTAAGATTTTATAAATGCACTAGTTTTTAATAAGACTAGTTTGTTAATAAACACACGGTTTGTGTCGCAACAAATTTTTCGGCTAGTATCTTTACGTTAAAAGCTTTTTTTAATAGCCTATCTGCATATTTCACGATTCAGGTTACTTAAGCGCTTAAATTGGCGCGAGATAATACGAATATACGTGTTTCAAACTCATCCATATAATATTTCATTTCATATATATTTTTAAAACTATTTCTTTTTTTAAATCTTTATTGCACTATTAAGATATAAAAGTACAAAAGGCGGACTAAGATAGTAAGTGATAAATTAAAAATAGTGTGTTTCCCGCAGAATATTCACCTTTGGATTTTTCATTATGAATAAAAATTGAAGTGGTAAAGAGAAGAGAATTCTTATTAAAATCTGATAATTTGATGCTAAGCATTGCATTTTAAATTAAAAGTTATTGGAAGATACCAAGTCCGCCCATACACGGCAATGACCAAACAAAACTTGCAATTTAACCAATTACAACGCTAAACTGATTATAAAACGAGCGGAATTAATGCATCCGGGCAAAGCAGCCGGCCCCGGTTATATTAATTTTCACCCTTCCACCATTCGCAATAAGGTTGAACCATGTTTAATCGATCGTAGAAAATGTCGTGCCAAGAGAGCAAAAAACAGCGGTGGCGCTAGAATTGTTTACAGTGGTCATAATTCAAAGAAAGAAGAGCAAAAAATTGTGAAAAGTCGCCTGTATAACGTGATAACTAGGAAATAGATGGCGTTTATTATATTTTCTTATTATGCTTTTCTATTAATTTATCCCTTTAATATTCACGTTTCATTTGCAATGCGAACAGAACCACTATACTAGCTTAATGGTTAAATGTTTTAAAAACAAAGTGTATTTATTTTGTTTGTAAATTGGTTGGTAGACAAAAATTATTTTTTTTTAAATTTTTTATAAATTTTTAAAAAAATTTTAAAAATTAATTTTTGTCTACAGAATTGGTCTGTACTTTTGACTTGTTACTTTATTATCATTCTCTTACCCTAATCCCACTCTAAGTGGGGTCGGCACAATATGTCTTCTTCTTCCATTCTCCTCTATCATTTGTCAACTCTGGTGCCACTTCTTTCATATCATTTTTCACACTATCCATTTATATATCCATATCTTTTTTTCGGCCTCCCCCTATTCATACATCCATCCACATTCATATTTAAAACTCTTTTGGTCACAAGATTTTCATCTCTCTTCATTACATGACCAACTTAGTCTCGCACTTCTCATCGTTTCTGTAATGGGCTACTAATACTAATAAACTAAACCTTCCGAAAAAATTTCACTATCTTTACGTACAAACCGCAAGAAAATCCTTTCAGCAGTTATTGAAAAATCGATCACATACAGACAGACAGCTTTAAGAGACTTTGTTTTATAATATGTATAGATTAAACGTAAAAGTCAAAACTTACAATTCACATTATAACTTACGTAGTAATGGTCAAGATGAATTTTTTACCTTAAGGTTAAGGTCCTTTCGATTCGTGACTTCTGACATTTATGATTGCGAGTACAACCAAGGCAATCAATTATGGCAAAGTTTTTTTGTAGCATAATTGTTGTTATTTCTTAATAAGGGACTCCAATTACATGTTTAATTTAGTTGCGATGCGCAAATTTACAATAGAGATACCAAAAGTAATAATAAAGTTATTTTTCTATAATACACGATGATAATATTATAGTGATTAACAGATTATAGAAAATTAATTTTATTATTATACAAAATAATAGATCTCTGCAAAGTAATGCCTAATTCTTAAAATAAGTAAACAATTTTTTTATGAATTCTTAAATTATTAAGGAATTCATAAATAAATAATTATATTTACACCGTCTTTTTGAAATTGCTGTTCTTATATAATCATAATATGATCATCCTCGTGCCCTTATCCCACTTTAAGTGGGGTCGGCACAACATATTGTAAACATATTGTCATATGATTTGGCTACGTATTTTACGACCAGCCGCCTGCCTGACGTCAACTTAAATTAGTCGTATTTTACGACACGAGGTGTGTAAGAAATGAGGGTGGTTTATTCAACTCAGCCGGATTCCACTGCGCTCAACTTTTGCTATTCTCACATAATACTTAACATTAAATTGATTCATTCTACTGTGGAAGTAATTCAAAACTGTTCATATATTAATTGAATTAAGTAAAACTAAATGGAAATAAAGTCTTAAAGTATAATCGGACATTTACCCCGTTGAAAATAATAAGTCATCGGCACCAAAAATAAATTATTACCAACTCACTTAATTGAATAATACGATACAGTGTAGATTTTCAAACGGTGCTTCTTTGATAAATGAATGTGATGGACGAGCAGACATTAATTAAACGTAGCATCCATACTTATTATAAAACAAAGTCCTCAAAGGCTGTCTGTCTGTCATCATTCTTCCGCCCATGTCCCACTCTAAGTGGGGGTGGCCACAACATGTTATAAACATCTTGTCACATGATTTGGCTAGGTATTTTACGGCCGGCCGCCTGCTTGAAGTCAACTTACCTTAGTCGAATTTTACGACACTTCGGTAAGAAAGAGGGTGGTCTATTCTACTCAGCCCGATACCGCACGGCTGTCTGTCTGCAAATTGTCTGCAAAAAATAAATTTTGCAAATCTATTAAACGGATTTTTTATGGTTTTTACTAAAGGGTTTAAGTTACTATTAACTTTATTATTACATTATGGTTTTTTCAACACAATTAACATAAGTTAATTGTGTTGAAAATTTCACGCAATTGTACAAAAAAAACCTGGTCTGCTGGGACAACAGACATACACAACAGAGATACACTAAAGTAATGAATAGTAGAGAATTGTAGAACTAGAGAATTGTAGATCTACAAAATACTACGAAAAATTTCGCAACAGCATGTCTCTATCTCTTATGCTTAACTTACAATAACTACTTTTATGGTTAAAATTAAATATTACAATTAAATATTAAAATTAAATTAAATACACTGATTTCAACGTGTGCGAAGCCGCGAGCACAGTTAGTCCTACTAATATTATAAATCCGAAAGTTTGTTAATATGGATGTATGTTTGTTACTTTTCACGGCGAATCCGCTGAACCAATATCTATGATATTTGGCACAAGTATTTTTTATACACCGAAATAAAATATAGGCTATAGAAATCCTGTTAATTCTACAGGAATAGAATGACATTAACAAGCGCCATCTACTATCAACCTATCACGCTACAATAAATCACGCGAACGAAGTCGCGGGTAAAAGCTAGCAGTTACATAAAGGTTGAATTCAGTAAATGCGTTGCCTTGTTTCAAAGCTTCTAACCGGGTTCGTTTCTACCTCCGCTGTTTTTTGCTACGTCTTTTTTTTCCATTTCACGATGCGATGCATTATCTTTATTACTTATTATCCCTCGCGCCGCTACATTTGTCCGTCTCTCGGCTTCTAGCTTAATTGTGACTCGTACGTTAAGATAACGTTTTGATTTAATGGTATTAGTATTTTCAACTTTATAAAGTTGTTTGTCGTTGTCATAGGTCGTCGTAGGTGATTATTAGTTTTAGCTTTTCTATTCCCGGAAGTGCTAATATTGATGCGAAATTTTGTGTCTGTCTGTTATGCTTTCACAACTAATACTTTAGACAAATATTGATGAAATTTGGCACAATTAAAATTTATACGCCGGTGTATATTACAGTCTTTTATAGTCCTTGCATCCCGTCTTTGCAACTCACTACCAGATAGCATTTTTAAAGACTCCCCTTCCTTGCACACTTTCAAACTTAGGCTAAAGCAATACTATCTTTCCTCGCTGTCATAACCTATATCTATGTAAGTTTATTTCACTTCGTATTAATATTAGTATGTATTTTATTTTATGAATATTATTAGAATGTAAGTTTATCAATATATCATTTATTATTTTGTTTATAGTGAGTGTTTTGTTGTTGTATTTTATACACTGTCCATTATATTAACCATCTTTTGACAGATTGACGATAGTGATGTCCTAAAGATTCTCGTATGCGATACCATTCCGATTATAGTACCTACTATCATTAATCGAATTACGTACCTAAGTAATTCGATTAATGATAACCTACGTAAACTAGATTACTACTTGAGAAAAGAAATACCAACTTTGAGAAAACTTATTGTTTCTTTGAAAAGAAGTGGTCTATTTCATGGTGAAAAATCTTCTTTGGTCAAAGTTTTGAACACAATTGGCTTTTCATATAAAAAGTTAAATAAAAGAAAATTATTAATGGAACGCACAGATATAGCTATAGCACGTTGTGATTTTTTAAGAGAGGCAAAGAAAATACAAGATTGGGCAAATATTGTTTTCACGGATGAAACATGGCTCAACGCTAACCACACACTATCTCGTTTCTGGACTGATGATACTGCTGATTCCACTTCCTCAGTACCAATGGGAAAAGGTGAGCGCCTAATCATTTGCCATGCAGGTACAGCAAAAGGATTTGTACAAGACGCACTGTTGGCATTTAAATCGAAGAAATCAAATGACTACCACGAAGAGATGAATGCAAATGTGTATGAAGAGTGGTTCAAAAAAATGCTCATTTCATTGGAAGAACCATCAATAATTTTTATTGATAATGCGCCCTACCACTCCCGTCAAATTGACAAAATGCCAACACAGGCTAATAAAAAGCATGAAATAATTAATTGGCTTCGGGACAATGGAGAAAATGTGGACGACTCAATGTTAAAAGTTGAATTAATAAAAATATTAAAAACCAAAAAGAGAGCAAAACGCTATGTAATCAATGAAATGGCAGCAGAATATGGCCATACTGTTCTTCGGATTCCTCCATACCACTGCCAGTACAACGCAATAGAACTTATATGGGCACAAGTAAAAGGGCATGCTGCGAGATGCAATACAAGCCCCCCATTCACAGCGAATGAAATGTTGCAATTGCTAAAAAATGCTTGCACCCACGTAACGGCCGAGAAGTGGGCAAGTGTGGTGGAAAGAACTAAAAGAGTAATATTCTCTGATTGAGAACGTGATATTGCGTTTGATAATATATTATCTACACAAGAGCTAATAATAACTGCTACTGAAGACTCCTCATCGGAGGAGTCTAGTGTTGATTATCATTCCGACGACTCGTGCTAATAAAATAAATTAAAATATCCTGATTGTTTTATTTGTATTCATGTATTAACTAATAAGAAAGTAAAACTTTATATAATGTTATTAAATGTCTTTTAATACTCGTAACATCGATTTCTACCGATTATTTTTAATCTGTGGCATAATCGTAGTAACCCATTATGTGTGACATCACTAAGTGGGCGGTACCCATCCATAAAGTACAAATATTATTTGTATGATATTTGTACGTAAGCAATACAAAACTTAATGAGCGTGAGCTGTCAAAAGACTGATAATATGATGGACGCAGTATAATATTTTTAATGTACCTATACTACGTTTCCTCTAGTTATCCAACCACCAAGGGTCGCTGCCAAAGATCTCTTACAGATATAAGTTATTCTTTGTACTTGTTTTCCATTTAATTGCATTTTTGTATGTTTTCTTTTTTTGGAACATAAATAAATTATATGAAAAAAACCCTCCGGTAAGTTTGAATTGCGCGTTATCTTAACTATATTGAAATAAACAAATATTTAGATAGACTTTCGCATTTATAATATAAGAATGAATAAGTTATTTCTATACACTTATAGCATTTTGTGAGCATAGACCTTTATCATCAATAATCGATTTGGTGAACTCATTAATACCAATTAAAGTTGTAGATCGCATGTACATAACTCTAAGCTATTTGTTTAAAGCTTCTGGAGGCTTCGCGGTAAGGCCGTTGACCCGTTACGTTCCCCCACGCGAACATTGTCACCCGCGGTGTCGGAAGTGGAAGTTTATATCCATGTATCGCAATTCACTGGCTTATAATTGTGACCTTTTCTTTTAAGTAAAATTTAAACGTAAAATTACGAATTTAAATACGACGTATTATAAAAATCGATTTGATTTCCGATATCAATTCAAATACATATTACAAATGCATAGAAAGTTAAAGTCGTGTATCCAGCTGAGTAGAATAGACCACCCTCATTTCTTACCGAGGTGTCGTAAAAGGCGATTAAGGTAAGTTGATCCGCCGTGTGGTATACGGTTGAGTAGAATAGACCACCCTCATTTCTTACCGAGGTGTCGTAATAGGCGACTAAGGTAAGTTAACCCACCGTGTGGTATCCGTTTGAGTAGAAAACAAAACCCTCTTTCTTAGGTGTCGTAAAATACGAGTAAGGTAAGTTAACGTCAGGCAGGCGGCCGGTCATAAAATACGTAGCCAAAGCCAAGTCATGTGACAAGATGTTGTGCCAACCTCATTTTGAGTGGTATAAGGTCAGGAGGATGATGATTTTAGGAATCTCATCATCATTCTCTTACCCTTATCCCACTCTCTCTATCATTCGTCAACTCTGGTGGTGCCACTCCTTTAACATGCATATCATTTGTCACACAATCCATCCATCTTTTTTTCGTTTTCCCCTAGCCATACATCCATCCACATTCATATTTAAAACTCATTTGGTCACATGATTTTCATCCCTCCTCATTACACGACCATACCAACTTAGTCTCGCACTTTCCATATAAATAAATAAATAAATATATGGGACACTTACACGGTCGTCCGTCCCCAAAGTAAGTAACTTAATACTTGTGTTATGAGTGACAGACAACTGGTATATTTATAAATACATACTTAAATATTTTTACTGGAAATATTTTTAAATACATACTTAAATACAAATATACACCCAGGCTCAAAGGCCAACAAATTCATTTATAGAAAATGTTGGCCCTCGGCGGGAATCGAACCCGCGACCCGCGGAGCTGAAGGCAGGGTCACTACCCACTGCGCCAACGGACCAGTCGATATATATTGATATTATACCTCAAAAATCACGTAATGTTAATTTGTTAATGGCCAATTCGATATATGGTCATATATTGTTATCGAGTCGCATAGCGTTCATTATCAGAACGATAAAATTCATGTCCTCGGCAAGATATCGAGTCAACGACCGGACTAGGAGTGAACATTGGCGATTTTGTATCGTATATGATTTTTTTTTACAAATGTTCGAAATGCGCCGCTTCGGATTCAGAAATGAGCCAATTATGCGGTAGCATGAATTCATTCATTTATTTTAAGAAATGTTTTTCGTTCGATGCTTTTTGGGTTTATAAATTTCCAGTTGTACTTTACATGTTTATGTAAAACAATCTGTACTCGCCACTTTATTCACGTGAACTTGAATGTTAAAATTCATGTATTTTTCTTGATCCCCAAAGTAATATTTTTATCATATACTAAGCTGCGCAAGCGGTTTCGCCCGCTTGGAAGTTAATGTGTCTTAAAATTCCTGAATTGAATTTTTGAACATAAAAGTAGTTTTTGTAAGTTAACCATAAGAGATAGAGCCATGCTGTTGATGACTTTTTTGTAGTATTTTTGTAGATCTACAATTTCCTACTACATTACTTTAGTGTAGCTTTGTTGGTTTACGCAGCGCACGCGACTAAAGCTCTCTGTAGGTGTAAGTAAAATCTTTCAAATGGATTTATATTTAAAAGTTTCTATTCATATTGAAGTGCAAAACTCGATATGAATTTTATTCAGACTATTCATACGCTAAATAGATTTTTTAATATTTCCCGTTTTTATTTATTTTAAAGGGAGCGTGTTAGGCATGTGGTACTCTTGAATTACAGTCGACGACCTGAAGAGGGTGACTAGGTAAGGGGGAATCGGAATATAGATATATCCCCTGTTTAATATGTGAAGCGTTACTCTCAGTTGACATTCGAATAAAATTAGATGCCTTGCGGGAAAGCTTTTGCTCGATTATTGTTTTTTTTTTTTAAATAGTAGTCACTACAATTTTTTTTATCTGATGTAACATCTTTGTTTTGGGAATAAGCGACCTGCCGTATGGTATCCGGCAGAGTAGAATAGACCACCCTCATTGCTTACTAAGGTGTCGTAAAAGGCGATTAAGGTAAGTTGACCCACCGTGTGGTTTCCGATTGAGTAGAATAGACCACCCTCATTTCTTACCGAGGTGTCGTAAACCGCAACTAAGGTAAGTTGACGTCAGGCAGGCGGCCGGTCGTAAAAACGCAGCCAAATCATGTGACAGCATTTTTATAACATATTGTGCCGAGCCCACTTAGAGTGGGATAAGGGCAGGAGGATAATATAAGCTAGCGCTTATATATAAAACTAGTTGCGCCCGCGTAAAAATCAGTGTGTCACAAAATTTTTCCTGTGTAAATTTTGATCCTGCAGGAATTCTAATGTAATTTTGTTAAACCTAAACTTTTTCAAGAATTGCTCTATCTTTTAGTAAAAACCGTACAAAAATCCGTTCAGTAGATTAAAAAAAAATGGTTACATACAGACAGATAGCTTTTGAAGATTTTATAATATGTGTATAGATATATCATAGAATCTCTTGCTGATTGTTTTCGCGGTCGGAAACTGACCTATAAGCAAATTCATTAGTTGACCATGTCATTCGACATTCAAAACTGTTTATACAAGCATATTTTAATAGTTTGAGTCGTAAATTTTTTAATAAAGTTTGTGTATTTATCGAGTATCGAATAATATTTATACTCTTTCTGTTTATATAAAAATTGCAGTATTGTATTTTCGATTTTTATAATTTTCATACTAATGACTGTCTTCATATATTACCCAAATACAGGTTTTATATAAGAAATTTAAAAAAAAAAATTAGAATTTTAATACGTTATGTTGAAATTAATATCAGTTCGTAAATAAACATAGCTAGCTTGCTAATAATATTGATAACGGGCAAATTATACAGACATGATAAATTCCGCGAAATGGGGAGCATTATCAATCACTTTAATGTTGGTCTTTAATAGGTAAAAGCTGACAAAATAAGTGGCGTATTATTTCAGGTGTAACACGTCCATTGATTATTTTGTTACTGTATTCGCATATAGGCGTTGAGTAGGCGAGCAATGGTGAAGTTCGTATATCACATTGCTCGGTAGCTATAATAGGAAATGGCTGACAAAATGTTGCGATTGATTACATGTGTCACCAGTTCACTGATGGTATCGTTTATCACGAGCGATACGAGCGTCGTGTAAAGAGGCAAAGGTGTTGCGATACTTTTGTGTACAGACACTTCCATTCTAAGAGGGTCCAGTGGGAAACGACTGACAAAATATTGGAATTGATTGCCCGTCCCATTCATACGGTTAGACGCATCAAACTTAAATATAAAGGAAACTGTGTTATGAACGACTAATTTTGTAATAAACGTATAATTGAAAAAGTAACGTAAACGGCGTTAATACTAATAAAATCTATGATAGCCCGGTAAGACCTTGTAAATCTTTCGAGAGGGTCACGTGTTCATACCCCGGGCATGCCAATTAGTGTTTTTATTAAAATTTATGTATTTTATAAATATTTGCAATTTATCACATTCTTTACGGCGAAGGAAAACATCATGAAGAAACCTGCATATTAAGAGAATTTTGGAGGAGCGAAGTAGGTTTTGATATATATTTTTCATATAAACCTCGTGAACATTGGATAGCTTGATTATACCCATATCCATACTAATATTATGAATGCGAAAGTATATCTGTCTGTCTATTACGCTTTCACTGCTAACTTACTGTAGCAATATTTATAGATATTTATAGATTTATACTGTAGCAATATTAGTAGAGTTAACGTTCCAAAAGCACTTGTTTACAAGTTTATTTGAATAAAGAATATTTTTAATTTGAATTTGAATATATCGGTTAAAAAACATGTCTTTCTTTTGGGAACATGGGTAAAACGTATTGCACTATTACGAGGGCACTTAAATGCTTAAGTTAACTTAAACGAATTCGAGGTTACTACTAGTGTATTATAACTTGTCTATGTTTCAAATTTTCTTAAGTAAGGAGGCAAGTTAACTTTATAATTAAAACGGAACTAGACTTTATTGTGCGGGGTTTCCTGTGACACAGATCGTAAACCGGCCAAGCTTGTTTGCTAAACTAATTACAATGGTTGGTTACTTGTTAAATTACTCGACGTCTAAAATAACATTAATAGCTGGAAGCAATGTGAAGTAATATTATACCTGAATTCTAGTATGATTTAATATCAGCTTTAGAAATAAATAATAATAAATAAATAAATATACGGGACACTTACACACACGGTCGTCCGTCCCCAAAGTAAGTAACTTAATACTTGTGTTATGGGTGACAGACAACTGATAAATATCATCCTCTTCCTGCCCTTATCCCACTTTAAGTGGAGTCGGCACAATATGTTATAAACATGCTGTCACATGATTTGGCTGCGTTTTTACGACCGGCCGCCTGCCTGACATCAACTTACCTCAGTCGTATTTTCGACACATCGCTAAGAAAGAGGGTGGTCTATTCTACTAGACCGGATACCACACGGTGGGTCAACTTACCTTTGTCGTATTTTACGACACCTCGATAAGAAATGAGGTTGGTCAATTCTACTCAGCCGGATACCACAAGGCGGATCGTATTACCTTAGTCGACTTTTACGAAACATCGGTAAGAAATGAGGGTGGTACTATTCTATTCAGCCGGATATCACACGGCGTAAATTACTCAATGTCTAAAATAACACTAATACCTGGAAGCAATGGTAAGTAATATTATACCTGAATTCCAGTATGGTTTAATATTTAGAAATAAATAAATACATATATGGGACATATACACAATGGGTCGTCCGTCCCCAAAGTAAGTAACTTAATACTTGTGTTATGGGTGACAGACAGCTGGTAAATATATACTTATTTATTTTTAAATACATAGTTAAATACATATATTCACCCAGGCTTGAAGAACCAACAAATTTATATTAGACGTTTAAGTGTAGAATTTCTCAGTAATCTTAATTTGGACCTTACTTAATTGGTTAACCTGGAATATTAAATAGATTTTATCTAAGAATTTTTTAAGTTTAGTGTTGCTTCCTTTCGGTTAAGTGATATAAACAAAAAGTTACATTAAGTCGCAAAATTGGACATTAAAATGAGTATTCATAGAAAACTCCATAAATATGGCACTCGACTTATTCTATAAATGTATTAATTTCGATATATTGCATTATATATTGATTGCATTATACAGACCGTGATATAATATCGGCTTAATTAAGAATTATGCGAAAATGTTGTAAATTATCAATCGATATTTCTGTTATTTATAAGATATAAATTTAATCTGAATAGGATTTCCTGTTGTGTCAACGCCGTGTGGTATCCGGCTGAATGGAATAGTACCACCCTCTTTTCTTACCGAGGTGTCGTAAAAGGCGACTAAGGTAAATCGACCCGCCGTGCGGTATCCGGTTAAGTAGAATAGACCACCCTCTTTATTACCGACGTGTAAAATACGTAGACAAATCATGTGACAGTACGTTTTAATATATTCTACCGACCCCACTTAGAGTGGGATATGGGCAGGAAGGTGATGTGATTGAATATTTTATGTGATCATGTCATACACCAGCGTTAAATATTTTAAACGAGTAGGTAAATAATATGCAAATCATTAAGTTACATATTATATGTAGTTTATGTTAATGACCTGTAAGTGAGTGTCATAATAAATATGGAGAGAGATACTTATCTTTTTCTAATCACAAAGAAATAAGAGAGAGATACTTATCTTTTTCTAATCACAAAGAAATAAGAGAGACAGAGAGATCACCCTCATTTGCTTTCTCTTTAGTGTAATATGTCATATTTAGGCATATAGGCTAGCTTCCTTATTCTAAGTATAATAACTATATTACGCACATACATTAATATTTTAGCTATAAGAGGTTTATGTAAAACTAATATTGTTATCAATAAAACATTAAAGCAGCTGGCAACGCATACATTAAAATATATAGCGTACTGTAACATATGTTAATGTGAGCGTACTTATACGTCGGTGTAGATTATTAGTTACATGTGTCTGTGTATTCGGCGACGGTCGGCTACACGAGCGCGTACACTTCGGGAGTCGTGACGTTTCAGTCGCGTCACACCGCTCGAATAGTAAACACTTGCGTTCGGCATCGCCCGCTCGAGAAATAAAGTTAATTGAATATGGCTGCTAAATATCACAAAAGGGCAAGATCCAAGAATAATTTCCGCATGGAGGTAAGTTTTTATTTCTTTGAAATTGTTTTAATTACAGTAATAAATATTATACTATGAATTGACTTTATTGTAATCTATTGACGTCTAAAATGTCTCTCACGTAGTGATTGCTGTTACCACGGCATTATAATAGCTGTGTATGATATTATTATCATTTTTTTTTGTGCTGTGCGTAAAGTTAGTATATATTTTAGTGAATGTTTTATTTGCAGGAACGGGAGATGATTGTCAGAGTCTATCAATTCCTCAGGGATGAATATAATTTTATGAAATTACACAACGCCGACAAATGCAATTTAAAACCTTTATCCAGTGTGATAACACGTGCAGCTAATGCAACAGGTGTTTCACCTAGCTTTGTATCGTGTGTAACACATGCATACAAACACGCTATGTCTACTTCGCAAAAGGCGCAATCTGAAGAAGTAGAACAAAATATGATAATGAGTGAAAATATTGCTGAAACTGCAAACATTAATGACAAAATGGCTAATAGTGAATCAATGTTAATAAAAATCGAAAAACTTCCTGCAGATATGCCTGAAGAAGACGAAACAATATTAGGAAAAGTAGAAGTACTTAATGAAGTAAGACATGTTAATGAAGAGAAAGAGTCACAAAACACATCCAGTGAAAGAAGTTTGGTCGAAAAACGTAAAGACGCCAGCGTTTTAAAGTTTATAAAAGACGAAACTGAAGTAACTGATTCATCTGACGATAGCACACCATTAGTAGAGATTAAAAGACAGCGAAAATCTAAATAAGAATACAGAAAACAATAAAATTGATTTATAAGGAAAGAGTATGTTATTTAAGTTATAAGAATGTAAATCATAGAATAGGTTAATCTTTAAGTACAATGAACAGGTTAACAGGAAACGATATTAAGAATTAAAAGATATAAAACCTATTAAAGATACTTAGACAAAGAAAAAAACATCAGTTGTAAATATAAAAAGAATAAAAAATAATCTCTTAATTTCTCTTCTTGATTAAGATCCCTTCTTGATGCAAATATTTATAACAAGAGCGGTGGTCATAAAACGTGTTATTGGAATTAAAGTTAAACCAATCTGTTGTTACCTATAATAAACTCTTAATTGTAACATTACGAACTAATCTTAATAAAATGTATAAGTACTTATATCTGAAAGGTGTTTTATTCTTTATTATTTAATGTATAGTTTCTAACACTCATATTAAATTACCTAATCGTGGTTAAAATTCAAAAATAATTATGCACATAAGTAGCGTATGTATATATGTATTTTTTATGCGTAAAGGATAGAGGTTGACCCCAATGTTACTCAATTTAGTAGAATTAATAAAATTGATACCAAACTAAACATTAACCAACTGATTTCATAAATAAAATACTGTAATATAATAAATTTGAACAATGTTCATACACGTTAGCCTCCTTGGCAAATTAAAGGTTACAATTCTTGTTTAGGCCGTTGATACCAAAAACCATATTAGGATGAAGATCTGAAAAGTATCCTTAAGATTTAGTCAGAATAGATTATTCTAAATATACGCATTTGTAATCACTGATTAACGTGCGCAACTATTTTGTAACTCCGCTGTCCCACAGTTATTATACTAGAGCAGGAAAGCCAGTCTAAAATACACCCTATTACAATAAAAAGAAAAAATAACAGCAAATAAGGGCGTTTCTATCTGTCTCCATTTTTTGTGTAATGTCATTCTCATTATTTATTGTGACACTCTTACGTACCGTTCTATGACTCCCCTAATCTGAGACTTTTACCTGTGGCAGTATATCACCATGAATATATCGCTAACGGTAGAAGCCGGTACTCACGCACACGTCGAGAAATTTACTTGTTTTTTAACACAAGTGGAGCCGTCGCGCTCGTGAGATGCAACGACTGTAGTGATTAGTGCGAAGCGTGCGGACTTTTTTCTATGTGTGACGCCACTACAGTACAACACACACACGCGTCGTAATTGTGAACGTGTTTTGACATCGATCGCCTTCCATTGCTCAGTTTCAGTTGGGAGCGAACCGCTGTTTCAATAAGACTAGATTTGTTAATAATAATCTTTACTGTTGAAAGTAAAAACAAACTTAATGGCGGAATACAGAAAGAGAGACGTCAAGTTTCGGGTATGACCTCATTTTCCCTTGTCTTTGTTGCTCGAGTTATGTAATTAGAAATTAAACGCTTGGCTATTTATTTGTAAATAGGTATCGGATAGTGACATGTTTGTGTGCGTGGCTTATTGTTTTCAGTTGTACAGATGTAGCACTTTTTTTGGCCTTGACGTTAATCACTCCTGAAGGTTAACGATGATAGTTTAGAATAAACGTGTTAATTTAGGATAATATATGGGATTTTTGTCTTGGTTTACCCTTTAATAATTTTCGCGTGGTACCTTAGTGGAATCTAAATCGGTTAGTTCTACGACTGCTGGTAGGATGCCAATTTTTCATGTTTCTTAAGCAAAATGGCGCGAATTTTTACTGTTTTGAAAAAGACTATTCCTTCACACTATTGTTTGTCCATATATCTTAATAAAATATTCGTAAACGTCGTAGTAAGCGAAATTTGAGTTTGTAAACACATCTCTATCTATCTATCTAATTTCGGGGACGCCTATCGGTGCAGGGCGGGTGGTCAGCTCCTATTCCGGACTATTCCACCCATTTCCCCATGTTGGGACAAGGGTTTCACTGCTGTCCCTTGTAAACACATACTCCAAGTGCTTATATATACTGCGACTTCGTTCGCGTCAACGTAAGCGTTTAAGTACCCCCAATAACGTAATATGTATTTTATTCCTGTTCCCGAAAGAAAAAAAGGACTTTTATCCTATACGTCACCCCGGTCTGTTAGTAATAATTGTGCCAAATTTCAACGATATTTGTTCGGCGGATTCACCGTGATAGCGTAACAGACAGACCGACTTTCGTATTTATAATATTAGTATAGATTAGCTAGCAGTAGATTAACGTCATAGTTGTGCAAAATATTTTTCTTAGTATTCGTCTATGTAATACAATAATAATAAGAAATACTAAGAACGTCATAAGCGGATGATCATTCTGACGAATTATCCGACCTTATTTCATATTGGTATAAAGCTCATTATCTCTAACCCTATCACTAACGCACACATTTAACAGTGTACTCGATTCTTTAGCATGACCCCATGTTTCTTTTTTTTATCTCTGACTCATAGCGATAGGCAACGTGTATGTGAATAGATTTGCCCATATGTCTTTTTCTATATAGAATAGTCTGCTTAAAAGAGTACCATAAACTGAATTTAAAGTATATTCATATTTCGCACGCTTAGTATTAAAGTGACCTAATTCAAAATTAACCTTGAGTTAAATATATTGTAATTCCTTTTTCAATCCCATCTTAGACATCACGCTACAAACTACTAAAAACTAGTGCTTTCATGCTCTCACGACTTTTGTAGGTGCTTTATTGCATTTTAACACAAATTTTTTTAATTAGGTCACTTTAATACTAAGCGTGCGATGTGTATCAAATTAGTTTACTATTAATAGTAGTAAGTATAAGTAGCAATTATTAAAGTAATTAGACAATACTTCTCAAACTAAAAATCATTTTAAATTTCTTGATAACGATTATTACAAGATATTACGATCACGAATCGAAAAGAATTTTCTTAATGAAATCAAAGTTATTTTTTTCAAGCAATATTTTTTTTATAGATCCACGAAATGGTTCATAAAGTTTACACGTTTCTTAAAGAAGAATATTCATTTCTGAGATTATACAATACAGATAAGTGTGATTTGAGAGCTTTAACTTCAATCCAGATGCGTACTTCTAGAGCTACAGGGCTAAGTCTACGCAGTGTTGTCGCTGTGTTAAAACAAAATAAAAACAAATCAATAATGAACATAGAGGAGGAATCGACTGATGAGGTGAAAGCATCAAGTTCAACAGACGATACTAAAAGTAAAGGTAAGAAGAAATGCAAAATATCTACAGATGCAAATAAATCAAACTGCAACAGTAAAATCAAAAGAAGACAAAGAAAAACACAATCGATGAAAAATAATAAACGAACTAAAAAGGAAAAACGAAAGGAGGCGAAATGTTCACCTACAAAACGATTAAATAACAAGGATTGTATTGATGATGTTAAAACAAACACAAGGCGTAAAAAATTAGACGCATCCGTTCTGGAAAATAATATATTACCAACAGGGTCTAATGAAAATATTAAAAAAGAACATAAAATAGATAACGGAAATATACAATTTGTAAAACAAGAGATCGAGTTTGCAGATTTCTCAGAGAAAATTGAGAATGAAATGCTAACTTCGTCTTGTCTTACAAAAGATAACAATAAACTAGCAGATGGGATAGGAAAAATATCAAATCAACATACAGAGTATTCAAATTTTTCGATACAAAATGAAGATTCGCCTTTTAATAAAAATACATCGACTTGTAACACTGTTAATTATGACGTTGTTTCAAATATAAAGCAAGAGCTAGAGATAGAGTATTCTAATCCATTTATCAATTAAAAAGTATTGTATTTTTTGTTTACTTCTTTACTTTTAATGTCAATGTCGATAATTATAATGTTTTTATTCATTCCTCAATATTCTACAAGTGTATATGATACTCATATTTCATTAGTATTAATAAATATAATTAATATTATGTGGTAATAATTAATAGTTGGTTTTTATAAAGTAATAAAAACCTTTTTTATGTCAGTAAACGGTTTTATTTATTTTCCCTTTCGACTTGAACCATTACGAAAAAAGAAAGAAAAAACAATGAAAGCTGATGATTATGATGATGGACATATGGCTACAATTTTATCAGAGTAACAATATACCATTAACTTTCTTAATAAATATTATGGCTTACATAGCTACCAAAGTTACACATATCCCATAAATTTTCTAGGTATGTACAGGTTATATTATGGATTTTGCTTTAAAAACAATGAAAACTTATTTAAAAATGTAAAGAATAGTTTAACACAAAACACAAGAATTAATAGAAAATTCAACTAAAATTACTACTTGGCGTTTAAATCTGTGAATCTTTTGTTTTATGAACCTTTTACGTAGAAAATAAGAAAGGTATATCATACTATTTATATTAATTGAAACTTTGAGTTTCAATTAAACTGGCTGGCTGAAAATGATTCGAATTTAGATAACAAATTTTAAATGAAAAGACGCACTTGTGTCTTTTATTTCAGGTTCATAATAGCCTGTAAAACGGTATAAATCCAGCCTAATTTTATACATTTTAATATATTATAGATTGGTTGGCACTCAACTAATACCTTCAATTCAGCGCCAATAGAAGCCATTAGTCTAATAGTGGCGAGCAGTCTACCGGTCCTATAGCCGAATGTGATAAATACGAAGATAATCGATAAAACTCACGTATCCTGCAATTCGTTTGAAAGCAATATTGCAGATTCGCATACCAATCCATTAAAGCTTCTGTTATCCTCGTGCACGAATGTTAATATCTATCTGCGAGCGTGGGCGCTCTTCGCATTTAATAAATTCTTCAATGTTGCTTTTCATACCAAGTCTCATGTGTTTATGAAGCACATCGAAGGTTATGTGTAATAAAATTGAGTTATAATGAATATACCGTTACTATACCACCTCTGAGGAAAAGACCTCTGTCTATTTTCTTAGAAAGAATAGAGGCGCCAGTGCTGAAAGTGCACATATCCTATGAATTCTTCATTCTCTCTGATATTGTTATTCTTAACCGAAAAGGATAAGTTGTAAATACCAATTATACTGTAATGTTTGTTATTATCAATTTGTATGTCAGTAAATCCATTTAATGCAAGATAATGGCTTGGCGATGAAAAACTTAGAAATGAAATTTTCTGATAAATTACATAAAATAATTATAGTAATTGATTGTATATTTATTGAAGGTGGAGATATTCTTATACCTGGACGATTAATTTAGTAGCGCCAAAATGCAATCGAGTGTAAATCATTTCATCGATTGATATTATTTCGAATCTTTTTTCAGAAATAATTATCGGCTGTTTCATTACTCTTTATAAAACATATATGAACCATTTTTTCCTTTGTTAATTTATTCGCATTTTCAGCTGATAAATAAATATATGAATTGTACGTTTTTAATAATTATACTTGTATAGATCCCTCATTTTACAATGCGTTAGCAAATTTATATCACGTATGGCCACAATTGAAGCTGAAACCAAAACGTTTTGGCCGTAAATCAAAATCGATTCGACAGTTCAGTACAAATTGTCTCCATCTCTCTAACAGTCATCAGTCTCGTATTGTACGATAACGGAGTGAAGTGACCTAATTCCGAAGTACACGAACACCCAATACAGGTGCCAATATACATGTGCGCTCAGCGTTACGGCATCGCTGCAGCTAATCCATTAAACTTGTTGGTCACCAGTGAGATTAAACCGCAATATTTCCCTTTATTATATGAGATTTTAATTTTTTTTAAATCGATGGTTTTATTACCTATACGCAAAGTAAAAATTAAACACAAAATACATAAAATCATTTAAAAACTCACTTGCCATGCATTTTATATACAAGAACATGTGTACTCCTTTGTTTACGCTTAAAATCTGTTGGCAGTTGAGAAAAGATTATTATTATTGGTCTTTTATATTTTTTGTATATTGTCTTACTGAATTACATTCATTTTGTTACTAACGGTCACTCTAGTATTGTTAAATACAATTTATAATTCCTTCAACACCTTTAAGCATTGCTTCTTTAATCAATCTTCTTAAGGGATTTTCATGCTAAATGATCGGTTACAAGGTTGTTTGATCTATTTGTCCGCATATTGGGGGATCGACCTCTGTGGTATAACCACTCTAACTAGGACTATCGGTATTTGGTACTTTATATATTTTATCACCATCCGTTAGATTTTATTTTACTAACACAACAATACACTTACAAATAAATATAGCTTCTTTAAAGGTATTTCAAAGGTATGTGCCTCTTGAGCTTAAAAAGACATTGTTGAAAATTTTGCATCGTACTTTTTTAATTAATTCTTTTACGTAAACTGTCATTAATTTAGGAATACTAAAATCTTATATTGAAATGGAAACATAAATAGTATGTTTGCCAGGTTTATACATCGCTCAGAGTGTATTCACAGGCTCTAACATCCGTATAAATGATTTGAGTGTTCACTTTTTCAACTCGCTGCCTCTAGCGGTACGTGAATCTGGTTATTGAACTTTCGGGCAAATGGTTCCATATTACTGAGACCACCCATTAAGAGGAAACGGGTTAAACACTCGAATGAAACAATGCTCTAGAACAAATAAACGTTATTGATTAGGATTGTCTTTTATCTTTTCACGCTCTTAAACATTTCAGAACAATAGGTACGTACGGCTACGTATCCATTAAGTGCGTTTTTTTGGTTTGCTTTTAAATAAAATATTTTTCTAAGATTTCTTTTATACTAATGACGTTTGAAGATCAAAACGCAGAACTGATTTTTATGAATTGCACATATTTTACCAATACAGCTTGTATTGGTAAAATATGTGGTCGAAAAACATAGATTTTTTCGAAAGTGGTGTATCTCTTTACGAGGGTTTTTTTACACCAATACTGGTGACAGAGATTTGAATTCGATATAGCTAGGTTGCTAAAACACCCGTTTGATGTGCAAATAGCTAGAAGCCAGCTACGTGCTAAGCAGTAATGTACATTTTTAGTAATTTATAGAATTAGGCGATACTTTGAAGAGAGCATTTTAAGTATATCAGAATAATATGAATGGTCCGTATTGGTTTGTTTGAATGATATTAGAATGGTAATTACTGTATACGCTTACGCGTAATTCTGTCACAGTTGCCAGTAACTAAATGAATAGGAATGCACACGCGTGACAGAGATCGATCGTGGGGTGAACAGTTATGTGTATTTATGATATTTGAATTTCAGAGAGGATGTGGTATCCGGCTGAATAGAATAAACCAAACTCATTTCTTACCGAGGTGTCGTAAAAGGCGACTGAGGTAATTTGACCCACCGTGTGGTATCCGGTTTAGTAAAATAGACCACCTTCCTTCTTACCGAGGTGTCGTAAAATACGACTTAGGTAAGTTGACGTCAGGCAGGCGGCCGGTCGTAAAAACGCAGCCAAATCATGTTACAGCATGTTTATAACATGTTGTGCCAACCCCATTTAGAGTGGGATAAGGGCAGGAGGATATATATATGAATTTCAGAGAGGAGGTGGTAAGTTGTTCCATCATTTAAAATATGGCATCGTTGGTTGCAGGTACGACAAGTGGGACCGGGGCGGGGGCGGGGGCGGCGGCGTCGCGGGGGGCACGTGGGCTGGTCGCGAGCCTCGCGACAACCACGACGCGCGCGCCGCCGAGCCCCGCGAGGCGCGAGACCGCGAACGGGACCGCGAGCGCGAGCGACAGGCGCGCGCCACACAGATGTCGCAAGCGCGTGCCGCTGAGCCCGATGCCTCTTCGCTCTTCCCTGCGCCATTTAGGGTGAGATTTTTTTCTTCACTTCAAAAATAAAATATTACAATTACAATTATTAAAATGCACAACTCAATACCAAAAACAATATTACTTAAATTACAACTGGAATGTAGGCACTTTATATAATTTCTGTAAAATCATAAAATTGCGAAACGCTAGTGACCAACTCATACATAATTATTTGTACGTTTTAATTTTGGCAAACAATATAATACTAATGATTATAAAATGATGAATTCATTTTAAAATATCGTAATATTATAACGTAAAAATTCCGATTATAGGAATAGGTCACTTCGCCTTGTATATTCACCTTTTTAAACATTTAATTATAAATGGACCAATAACTTTAAAGTATTTGGTAAATAAATAACTTGTTTTGTTAGCAGTAAACAGTATTAATTTAAGATAAAAAAAATTATGTCGCTTATATCACACAAGCTTTTAGCATCTTCGTTCGCGTGGAATGTTGTTAGGTTGATAATAGATGGTGCTTTTCAATGCCATCCTATTCCTGTACAATTAACGAGATTTCTATAGTCTATGTGTTACCCCGGTGTATAACGAATAATTGTGCGAAATTTCATCGATATTGGTTTAGCGGATTCGCCGTGAAAGAGTAACAAACATACATCCATACTCTAAATCTTTCGCATTTAAATATTAGTAGGAAAGGATCGGATTATCTGTACCAATATTTCAACCGTAAGAACGCATATTCTTACTTACTCGCAGGAACCTTGAGCTTATTAAAGGTAATATCTTTTGATGTCGCCTCATGCCGGAAGCTTGTGATTGCCTACGTGACCCACACATCGACTTGTTGTTCGCGATTTATGCGAAAGATCGATTGCCATAGAGCCCTCGTCCTCCCCACAATATTTCCATCTAGAAGTGCTTCTGAAGCTCAGTTCTTATCATTAAGAGTTTCTGAATGTTTATACTTCGAAAAAGAAGAGTAGTATTTGAACACGCATTTATTGATGTCTTCAACGGGACGAGAGTAATTTGCTGACGTATGTCAGTCGTAGCTTCTCAGAACACCCTCATTTCTTACCGAGGTGTCGTAAAAGGCGACTAAGGTAAGTTGACTCACCGTGTGGTATCCGGTTAAGTATTATAGACCACCCTTTTTTTTACCGAGTTGTCGTAAAATACGACTGAGGTAAGTTGATGTCAGACAGGCGGCCGGTCGTAAAATACGTAGCCAAATCATGTGACAACATGTTTATAACATGTTGTGCCGACCCCACTTAGAGTGGGATAAGGGCAGGAAGATGATGATGATAATGTCGTCAGTCTTAGCTTCTCACCACTTTCCCGATGATGTTAGGGGTAATAACTGTAAAATCACCTGCCATCTTCCATAGGTCGTCCGACCTCTTAGGCGCCCTTAGAATGTCATTCTCCGACGCCAGTAGAACTTCTGCGCGCTACTCTCCGCCTTTCACACTCGCAACAACCTACGACTCAATTGTCTCGCTGGGAGTAAATGAAAAGACTCACCAACAGTAACAATTTATTGGGTCGTAGGGTCTACTGCCCGTCTATGCTATGCTCCGTAAGTAGGTAGGTGTGCGCTAGGTACTACCCTGGCTTTGTCTAGCAGCGGAGTAGGCCGTGCAGCGCGCGCCCGGAGAGTGGGGTCGACCCGAAGATGTCGGGCTCGGACTCAAGGCCGCTGTTGTCCGCCTCTGGTCGGAGATAGGGTAAAAGGTACCTGACTTAAGTCCATGTATGGCACCCTAATACGTGGGGAAATAAACACACAAAATACTAGATATGGAATACGATATCTAGGCTGTTCGTCCTCTTCGACGAAAGGGGCACGCACGATTAAAGTCACAGGTCATTATGCCTGTGAACGTGCGCACCCCGTCGACTCAGGAAACGAACAGCCCGGGCTAACGGGCTAATGCGCCCGCGCCACACCTAGGGCGAGTCAAGAGGCGAGGTGCGGGAGGATCGCATCATATGACTAGGCATGAGTCACACGATTCCGCGCGTTTAACTATTATTTAAATGATAAAATATACATATATACGTTAAAATAAATATACGTTTTTTACGTTACACAATAAAAGCCGTTAGGGCTAAAAGTATAGTCAGTTTGAGAAAAGAAAAAAATTACGACACAGGTCATACTTACGTGTTGCCATTGAATATTTTACCGTCGCCGTCTGGAACTCTTTTTTCCACTCTGAGAGGTTTTATTTTTATTTGGCAGTGTCGGTATAAATGCTCTTCCCTAGCTCGACGTTTCTCAACCCTTCTCGGGGACACTTAAACCATTTGGAATGTTTTATTTTTGATCATTAGGAGCGGAGGCGCCTTAGCAATACCTTCGTGTTGAAATACGATTTATTGTGCGGTTTAAAAGTCTTGTATTTATAGACCAGCAATGCTTGTGTATATGCGTGTAATTTTCAAACTTATATAGGCCGTAATAGGTACAATATTAGTTGATAGTTATGTTCCGTAGTCCTTCTCTTACCCTTATCCCACTCTAAGTGGGGTCGCCACAATACGTCTTTATGTTCCGTAGTCCTTACGATCGAGAAATACGTATAAGAAATTCAGCCCGAAATGTTATGTACCGAACATCATCATTCTCCATGTTACAGTTCTAAATGTTATAAACATGTTGTCACATGGTTTAGCTAGGTATTTTACGACCAGCCGCCTGTCTGACGTCAACTGGCCTAAATCGCCTTTTGCGTTACCTCGGGGGTCTATTCTACTCAGCTGGATACCACACGACGGGTTGGCTTACCTTAATTGCCTTTTACGGCACCTCGGTAAGAAATGAGGGTGTTCTATTCTACTCAACCGGATACCGGCTATTAATATCTTTTAACCGCAAATAAAAATAGTGAACACTTACGGAAAACTGTAACATAATTTATTTATTTATTTAACATAAACATAAGTTATGTAATAAAAATTAATTGCACAGTAAAAATAAATACAATCAAAAGTTTATAGCATAGGTATATTTGTAAACAAAGTGCTGCTGGCATTTATTTCTTTTATTTTTAAAATACATGTTTGTCATATGGTATTGCCATATCTCTAAATGTTGTCAGTTTGAACAATGTTGTAATAAAGTATAGTTTTCCTTAATTCCAGCTTCGAAGTCCGCCGGGTGGTATCCGGCTGAATAAAATAGACCATCCTCATTTCTTACCAAGGTGTCGCAAAAGGTGACTAGATAAGACTATCCGGCTGAGTAGAATAGACCACCCTCTTTCTTACCGAGGTGTCGTAAAAGGCGACTAAGGTAAGTTGACGCACCGTGTGGTATCCGGTTGAGTAGAATACACCACCCTCGTTCTTACCGAGGCGTCGTAAGAAACGACTTAGTTAAGTTGACGTCAGGCAGATGGGTGGTCGTAAAATATCTAGCCAAAATCATGTGACAACATGTTTGTAACATGTTGTGCCGACCCCACTTACAGTGAGATAAGGGCAGGAGGAAAGAAAGAATTCCAGATTTGAAGTGTCAACAATTACAACGAAAAACAAACAGCTATTATTAATTGAATACAATTTATTTATCTGCATTGCCACTCGACCTAGAAATATAAAGCGATAAAATTGAAGAGATCGCTCGACTGGTGTTGGATCTCGTAACCGGATTCTCTATTTGGCAACAACATCCGTAAATGTTACTTGCACTAGAAAACGGAATAACAACTGGCATTAATGTAACGATTTTTAAATGATTTATATAATGCGTTGTAGTATTAAATGGGTAATTGTACTATCTGTTATTAATAGCAGGTAACTGATATCTAATCATAAGAATCTTTAATATTTAAATTAGTTAATCTTGTATTTGTATATATATATATATATATATATATATATATATATATATATATATATATATATATATATATATATATATATATATAACTTGCACTAGAAAACGGAATTCGGAATCTCGGCTCCCACGATTTTCCTGAAATTTAGCATGTAGGGGGTTTTGTTTATTTTACTTATTTTATATTTTTTTTATATTTTATTTTATATTTATTATTTATTTATTTTGTTTATTTTAATGAAATGTTTTATCCCTGTTTTCGGGCTCTAACTTTTTTTTTAATTTACGTTGAATACAATCATAATTTTTCACTGTCAAACGTAAAGTCATGGTAGTTCATTTGGGGAACGGGCGGTCTAGAGAGGTGAAAATACCTAGGATCGAGCCCCACCTTCGCTATTATTTTTTAATTTTTCTATTCAATTTTTTTTTATTTTAATTTTTTTTTAACATCACTTTTAAAATTATTATATTATTTATTATATGTATATACAATGTGTCCGGTCACAACCTGGCGATATTTTAAAGTTAGAAAATATATCTAATTTCATCTACAAACACACCCATATAGGAGGGTCTACTCCACCTCCTACCGCCATTTCAATTTTTTTTTTATTCTTGTAAATATCTCTGCTAAAAGATGCGGATTTCTCTGGCCAGAAAGGTCCTACAGATGTAAAAAAATGCTATTTAAAAGGTAAAAATAGCATCTATGAAATAAAATAAAAATCGTGGAAAATTTTTGCCACAAAATATCTTAGAATAAAAATATCATTATTTTGTTAGTTGAACTGTAAAAACCCTTACGCACTGATGTCCACCTTCATATTTTTAGGTCGTTGAAAGCGACTATAAAAGTAGAGTCCAAATACTATGATACATTTTAAGGAGTAAATAACCGTTACAAAAGCACCTTATTCCTAGCTAACATGCAACCATTTTATAATACGTAACTCGAAATACTGTTTCGCTGTGCGCAGGTTACTTCTGCGAAGTCTATATAGGAGTCGTTAAGATCGCGTGACCGTTCACAGTAAAAAATGAAGTATGTGGTTTTATGAAATGTCCACGTGCCAGCTGGCGGACAAAGATAGATACTGAATTAAGTTTCAAATAATTCAAAAGTAATAATAAAATTAATTTGCTACAATCCGCGATGAAGTAAAATAGAAAATATATATAATGCTAAATGTAGAGTGGACAATCGGTTATCATACCTGATACATGCAGGATTCGTAAAAACACATGCACAAACCTGCACAAACCAATGTGGTATTACTTTTGTATTATGGATCTCCGCAAAGTAACGCCTAATTCTATAAATTATTCAAATAATTCGTTATTCGAGTTCCCTTTTATAAGCTCATTCGTCAAATATTTATGAAGCTATAATCGGTTCGGAAAGGTGCTCTTACCGAGAAGAATTTGCAAGAAACTCGGCGGGTGATCTTTTCATCATTCTCCTGCCCTTATCCCACTCTAAGTGGAGTTAGCACAATATGATATAACATGCTATCACATGATTTGTGATAGCATGTTATATCATATTGTGACCGGCCGCCTGCCTGACTTCAACCCACCTTAGTCGCCTTTTGCGGACACCTCGGTAAGAAAGAGGGTGATCTATTCAACTCAATGGTATACCACACAGCGAGTCAACTAACCTAAGTCGCCATTTACGACACCTCGGTAAAAAATGGGAGTAGTCTATTCTACTTAGCCGGATACCACACGGCGGGTCAGCTTACCTTAAGTCGCTTTTACGACACCTCGATAAAAAATTGGGGGTAGTCTAATCTACTCAGCCGGATACCACACGGCGGGTCAGCTTACCTTAAGTCCCTTTTACGACACCTCGGTAAGAAAGAGGCTGGTATATCTTATTCAGCCGGATACCACACGGTGTTTTGCACCACTTTAAAGTTATACATATTAATTTTCAACTTTAAAGCGGATAGAGGAAATCCTCTGTACACTTCAAACAAAGCGGCCATAACATTGTTCGCCGACAGTGAAAATAGACGACAAAATGTAAACACGACATCACTAAGCGAAACACTCTTGTTATCATCGGAGTAAATATTATACAAGTAAATCATTTGGCAACAATTTCCTCCACGAACCGACAGTACGCGAGCGTAATTACCTACGTCAAAGCGTAAACAACCGCGGCCTCGAACTCACTTAACGTTCACTCCACCAAATCTTCCTATTGAGACTTTGTTTTAAGTCATTAAAAATTGCATGAAGTAACGTAGATGTTTGCGACGTACTATCGGGAATCTCATTAAAGATAAATATTATTCTTTTGGACTTGACTTTACAGAAGTTTAAGGAAGCGATTAAAAAGACACTTATTAAGAAAGGTATTATTGCTATTAAAACTATATAAAAAATAAGGATACTTGCTTCTTCAATCATCATATATCATAATTATATAAATATTATAAATGCGAAAGTTTCTTTCTCTCTTTCCCTTTCTTACCGAGGTGACGTAAAATGCGAATATTAGAAAGAAAGAAATTTATTTGGACACAACTCCAACAAAAAGAAACAAACAAAAAAAATTACGTTTTTACCTATTCGAATAGTGACCAAATAAGGTGTCCTACTCATATGCTACAACAGCTTGTAGCGCTGGTTTTCATTAGGCACCTTTACAGATACGCGAGGTCACGGAGGATACCAAGATTTATACATAACAATATAATTTATACAACAAACAACCTTACGTAAAATAAAAAAAATAAAACAAATTAAAGAAAAAAAAATATTATGAGTTGCCGTCAGACAGGCGGTCAGTTATAAAATACTTATCCAAATCCTTTAACATCATGTTTATAACATGTTATGGCGACTCCACTTAGAGTGGGATAAGGGCATGAGAATGATCATACTTTTTTATTTTTTACTATTTTCATTTTTCTAGACTTTTATAGAGTACGTCAGTTCTATAGTACCCATTTATTTAAATCTATACAATTTTTATATTACTTAAAATGAAATATTTATTTATTTACAGCAAAAATGTACAAGTTATATCTATCTTAAATTACTTACACGCTAGGACTATACAAATCATGCCCACGTGGAATGGTCCCAAGAATGCTGGCAGCGTTTCCGCGCTGAATCGCTAAGCTGATTCTTTGTGCGAAAAAGGAGCCAGCCCTCTTGTCACCTGAAGAGGCAATCAACCGAGGTGTTAAAACGGATAAAAATTTTTTTGCACTTTGACTCCATGGCCCTAGGGTCTCGACTGCAAACGGCACAAATATATAACTCTCGATGAGAGATGCATACTTCCGCCGTTTGCCGGTTTCGGCCATTTCCGCCGCAGCTCCAGGTCTTAAAATTATATTAAACTATTTCATGATACTTTAAAGTGGTGAGAATGACTGCGCATTAACAAAGTGAAAATATAATAACATTTAAAATGCGGTCGGTTTATAGGTTGGCGTTGCTTCTACGGCCCAGTTAGCGCTGTATCGCAATGTTCTGAGGAAAAGCTTATACAACTGTAATTAAAACTCACTGACGACTTATCAAAGTGAATTCCTCACGCGTGTTTGATTATGATGCTCCTTTGTTGCTTTATAATTGAAACTAGTATCCGCAACTTGGTTGGAACAAACTTAAGCGTTTAAGTACCTCCAATAATTGAATGTGTGAATGGGAAATTTTAGACCATATGTTATTATTAGCCCGGTATACAAGCTTGCACATTTTTATTAGTCTAGTGAATTATACCGTTAAAATGTAACATACTTTGTAATATAAGTATGGAATGCATGTTAAAATTAATTAAACAAATAATATGAAACCATTTTTTTTTTAATTTTCAAGCTACAGATTTAGAATCCGTTGTTAAATTATACCATTAACAAAAAAAAATAATACATTTTTGGGGGTCCTGTCGATAATCTCAATTTATAAAAATGAATGTATGTCAGTAGGTATATCGTTTATAGACACCGAGACGGCTGGTCCGATTTGAATGAAATTTTCAGACATTCTTTAATATCACCCAGCGTATCATCCTGTACGTAGGTATGTAGGATGGTGGCGATCGCAACATTTTTTTATCTGTTGAGTTCTGATAAGGGATGAATTTGAAATGAGACTTTGCCACAGTAATATATAATAAATAAATAAATATATGGGACACTTACACACACGGTCGTCCGTCCTCAAATTAAGTAACTTTATACTTGTGTTATGGGTGACAGACAACTGGTGAATATATACTTATATATTTTTTAAATACATACTTAAATACAAATATACACCCAGGCTCAAAGACCAACAAATTCATTTATAGAAAATGTTGGCCGTCGGCGGGAATCGAACCCGCGACCCGCGGAGCTGTCAAATGAAGTAATGAGTGGCCGGACAGCTAGTTTCTAATATGAAGAAAAAAATAAATTTAAACAGACTGGGTTTTAGAAGTGGAATACATCACAGTCACCCCAAACCACGACAACCGACATCTATCACTGACCGATAAGGGAATGCGACGTTATTGGTGCGATAGTGTTGCTATTACCACTCCACCTGTTAAACGTGATGATTAAGGTGAAATACAAAAACTTATATCCTGCTATAGAAGGTCATCTGTAAAAACGTGCTCATATCTATCAAGTCAGCCATTAAAACTATTGTTAGTTTAATGTTCTCGCGATATGTAAAAGTAAGCTTGTTATATAGTGTAATTATCGTCACTACGAGTTTTTTTGTTTTTTTTTTTATCTCGTTCCGTATGCGATACCGGTTTCGCATATCACCTTGGCAAGGCCAGGCAGATCAATTCCGAGGTTTTCGCGCACACGCGAACGTGCGCTTGATATTTATTTTGTTTTATAATTTGTCGTGTTGTACGGGACGACCTCGGTAAAAAAGAATGGAATTTTAGAGAAAGTGCTTTGTATAAATTTTTGTCAATGGGCAGAACTTGTTTTGCCTTATAAGTGACTAGCAATCCCGGCGGCTCCGCCCGTATGGAAAGATTAAAACCGTAATATAGTATTTTGATAAACATTAGAAATGGTTAAAGTGGGGTAACCTTAAAAGCTAGACATATGCTGTCGCGGACTTTGATTTAGAACTTTTAGAGGGAAACAATTTCGTAATACATGATTTTTGAATAACTATTAACGTTTACTCAGCGCATGAAAGGAAAGCTTTAAATTTCGCCGTTTTCGTTCTTTTATTTATTGCTGTTTCTTTCCTATTTATCTTAGTGTGATCTTATATAGTGTAGGCCTTAGCGTTTCTCGATAAATGGACTATCTTACACTGGGAGAATTTTTCAAATCGGTCCAGTAGTTCCTGAGATTAGCGTGTTCAAACAATTAAACAAACAAACTCTTCAGCTTTATAATATATAAGTATAGATTTGAATGTGTAGTATTCTAACCAATTTAGAAGGCGAGGCGAGCGCAGAAGCATCACTAAGTGTCACTAACTTGTAGTGTCTGTGTATATATTGTATTCCTTGTCTATGATATATGCGTTAGCTTTGTATCTATGGTATTACTTGTCTATGGTATAATAGAGAGATAGAATGTGGTGTCTGTGAGACACACAAAAAGGAAAGGTTCGTAATAGTTACGGGTCATATAGGACATTTTATGGTCCTAATACTATGTATGGGAGAAGAATCATTAAGGAGTATGCGAGGATATTGCGGATATTCTCTTTAGCGATATTGATGCAATTTGGTACAACTGAAGCTTATATCCCGGCTAGCTTATAGGATAAAAAAATTACGTTATATTTAAAAAAAGTTTAATTATGTACTTTAATAGATTTTAAACTTTCGCGATTTATACTGATTATTATATAAACATAGGGATCACATCGCGTTAAAATCGAATTACCTTTGTAAAGGTTCGACGTTTCGGCAGAGTTGCATCCACCATGTAACAACGTCCCTAAAACCGTAGCAAATGTACACATAATTTGCTAAAATTAGATAGACGAAGGTAAAAACTTAAAACGTAAACTCATTTTATTCTGTACCGATAATTTGGTTCCTCATTAAACATTTTGCATGCCGCGCGGCAGTCACTTGGGGTTAGGATGGAATGAAGAAGTATGGGGAATAATACAAATACAATATAGCATTGTAATGTTGTACGGCGTCTAGACGGCCTCATTACTACCACCCCTGCTCCCATCCCCTCCAAAGCACTCACTCCGCATGCCCTCGTCCTTGCGGAGAAAAATATTTAATATAATTCATATTGTCTACTGGTTTTTTCGACGATCAAATTTGCTTATTGATATGATTTCTTCTGAATATTATTGGCAATTACGACGGCCTCGGTACATTAAAAAAATGGCCTACAACTAGTATAAAGTAACTACATTCTTTTACGTAATTTTCTATAAACATAATATACATTATTCAGTCTACTACAAGTCGATTTCAATATATCTACAAACATATTAATAATAGATATTAGTCTATGATAGATACATTTAACATATGTTAAGTGTTTGTCATGCAGATTTGTTTTGTTTTTTAATAAATAAATATATGGGACACTTACACACACGGTCGTCCGTCTCCAAAGTAAGTAACATAATAATTGTGTTATTTTAGACAGACAACTGGCGAATATATACTTATATAATTTGTAAATACATACTTAAATACAAATATACACCCAGATTCAAAGACCAAATTCATTTACAGAAAATATTGGCCCTCAACGGGAATCAAACCCGCGACACGCAGATGAAGGTAGGGTTACTACCCACTGCGCCAACGGGCCAGTCATTAATTTTGAACTCAGAAGTTCCCAAATTTTTATGAAACATGTACGTAATAGGGATATATGCCACTGCCTAAAGTTACTACTATTTATTTATTATCTGTATGCAAACTAAACCAGTGTCGAAACAGTTCGTATTAGAAAGTATTGGTATATTGTATAAATAATTTTCCACTGTATAATAATATCGTTAGCAACATTCTGTTTAACAGTTATTCACGAAACTGAAACAGTCGAAGCGTAAGAGCAAATAAAATTGTCAACAAGAATTATACGATCAGTTAAATAGACGGTACTTCCCAGTCCAACGACGTTGTTGCTCTTTTATTACCTGTCAGAAACGAAGCAATTCTTGTTATTAATGTACCAGTAAGAGGTCTTTGCCAAATTTGTTTAAATGAGCTAGATTCGAGCGACATTGGATATCACTTCATAAGTCAGTTCTTTAATTTGTTTTTATTTCTGTTCTAAACTCCTCTACTACTATCTAAATTAGTTTATTGGATCTTATTATTTTGATTCTCAGATTATATAGAATGAGTGTTATCGGCTTATTTTATATATGCATTCTTTTTTCCGAATTTTGAGCAAAACGAAAACAAATTTTAGTTTAAAAAATTAAAGAGCACTTAAGAGCTATCTTATGGTATTTACTGTAAGGCAAAAGTAAAACTATCTTTGAAAAATTCATCAAAATTTTAAATGATGTAAGATTAAGATTTATTTATTTTATTTTACGACTCGTTCAGTTTATTTAAACAATTTAATTATAACGATTAAATGTTAATTCCCAAATACAAGAATTATGAGGATAAAAGCGTTTCGTTCACATAATTTCGTGTTTTTATATTTTTTTCTAACAACATCCAGAGATTCCAGAGATATTGGTCACACAAAAAACTCACTTTATTAAACAAATATAGGATGAGATTGTCTTTAATGTCTTGTACAAGAATACCTTGTATAGAAATTCTTGGAACCACAAATAGGAAGCGATTTAAATTAATTATTTAATGATTAATTTCTGTAAATTAAAAAATTCTGTAAAAAAAGCTGTGGTGGCCTAGCGGTGCGACCGTGTGAATCTCTAGAGATGATCATGGGTTCAAACCCGGGCAGACACCAATGAGTTTTTCTATTAAAACTTATGTGTCTAATTGATAATTGCAATTTATCACACGCTTTTCGGTGAAGGAAAACATCGTGAGGAAACCTGCATATCTCTAGAGAATCCTAGGGATATGTGTAACCTACCAATCCGCATTGGAGCAGCGTGGTAGGTCTTAGCTCCAACCCTTCTCTCCAAAAATGGAGAGAGGAGGCCTATGCCCAGCAGTGGGATAGTAACAGGCCGTTACTACTACTATTTAAAAATCATTAAATTTTTTAATATTGTAGATCTCTTGAGGGACCTTTCTAACTTCTAGTTTTATTTTAATAGAATAACATCAAAATTGTTTCGCCGTGTGATATTCGGCTGAATAGAAAGAACCACCCTAATTTGTTACCGAGGTGTCCTAGAAGGCGACTAAAATAAGTTAACGTCGGGCAGGCGGTTGGGTCTGAAATACCTAGCCAAATTATGTTACAATATGATTAATACATGTTATGCCGACCTTACTTAAAGTAGAATAAGGATAGTAGTATGATGATCGAAAGAAAATTGTTTCTGATACAAGCAAGTGTTCAATTCGATTTGAAGACTAGCTTTATATCAACCGTTAACTCAGTTATATAAAAATCTCTGTGACAAATCGGTACACCGAAACTAGTTGGTTAGCACGAGCCTAGTATCATAAAACTTTACTCAAGATGGCGTAACCTCTTGTGTACGATGTGGATGGAAATATGGAATGGTTGGTCGTATCTTAAAGGTTATAATCCTTAAGCCTGCAATAGCTACACAGTTTCGGGTTACCGCGTTGTTCTTGATATTGTTGTTTATGAGTTGTCCCGTGTTGCTGTTATTTTTTACGGCCTCGGTTATGTTTGGTGGGAGTTTATATATCTACCGGATTGCCAAAATCGTTGATAATTTTCTTGACAATTGGAATTGAATAATTTGTGAATTATTATCCATCAGCAGTATGTTTTATCTGTTTTATTTGTCAATACTTTTAATAATTAAAAATTACTAGTCTACTATCTTCGTGTTTGTTCGTGAATATTTCATAGTTTTGTTTATTTTCTAACATATTTTTTCTCTCCGGGCATTTGTCATTTTTTATTCACAGATATGTGGTTAGCGCCATATTGAAGCGTCACTTGCCGATCGGTTCGTTTAGTTCGCCGTGCGAGTGTCTACGTGCGTGAGAAAACGTTCGCTAATGGCCACTCGATCGCTATACATAATTTGTATCCAATTGATAGAAAAACAATAAGAAATGTATCTGGGACTTGCAATATCAAGTGCAGTGGCTGCACTTGTCTATTTTAAAGCGTCGTGTCGAGTTTCGGATTCGAACTGTTGTTGCTTTTCTTTCGAGTACCATCCCCTTGACGTAACAAGGACCGCAGACCTTCTATTGCATGATGGCAGTTCGGCGACATTGAAAGGTGGGCGGTGTTAAGATGTTATCATCCACCTGCCCTTATCCCACTCTAAGTATGGTCGGCACAACGTGTTATAAATTTGTCACATGACGTCAACTTACTTCTATCGTCTTAAGACATCTCAGTTAGACAGAGGGTGGTATATTCTACTCAGCCGGATATCAGACGGTTGGTCAACTTAGTTTAGTCGCCTTTTACGACACCTCGTTAAGAAAGAGGGTGTCAACTCAGCTGAACACCACACGGCGTGATAATTTGTGCATAGCATAGAAAAAAGAAAATAGTTAAACCCCAAATACAGGGCACTATTAATATTAACCATATAATACCAAGTATATCGTTCCAGTATTTTCTATATCTTTATGACAATATTATTGTGAAACAATTGGTTTCTTAATTAGCGACGATGTTATATATTAATGTTCAAAAGAGTAATTAACCAACTTCGAAATTGCCTTCTTAATCTTTATTGCTACATTACACAGTTATCATTAGAAATTACCTTTAGCAAGTTGTCTTGTTTCTTGGAAACATTAGTTAATAAATTATCAAAACAGGCCGCTCTATCTTCTCATCTTCTTTCATTAAAAGTAAAGTTTAAAGATAAATAATGGACGTTTGGCTCGTTATTTCGGCGTACAGCGTTTGCGGCATCGTGCCCCACTCTGGCGGGCGTTGACTCCGCGATTTATCGCAGCCCCGCTAAAACATGTGGACGACTTTACTTGCACTATTGACATATTTATGGCGTAGGAGCTTCACGCGGACATTTAATGCTGTAGCGTGTTGGGATGGCTCTTGTGAATAAATTATCTTTCAACTAGGTTGGTATTTGGTTTCTTAGTCGTTGTTGTTTGATTTTTTCAATTCTTCTTTATTAAGGAATCGTTTTGTTCCTTTGTTCTTCTCCTTTTTAATGGATAAGACATTCACTGCTAGATATACGTGTGTTTAAAAGACCTTTACCCGCTTTTTCTAAGTAGTCCTTTTTTATGGACCTCATACTGTCATAATAGAAGACTATTGCGTGGTCGCCACTCTTATCTCTTGGATAGACTCATTGAAGCCTTGAGAAGCCCATAATCAGAGACTGAGTATCGTTTACCAGATCACTAGCAATATGCTACTGTACCAACACTCTGGTTTTCAGATTGATCGGTGGGATTTTTCGCCACAAAATATCGCGTTACTTATTGAAAAAGACTAAATCGACTTTGTTCAACAATTTAATCTTTCCCCTATCGTTTATCACAAATGCTTTAGTAATACAACTCTACTCTACTAATATTTATATGATTTCGAATACATAAGTTCTATTGTTTTGTTTCATCATTCTCTTAAGTTGTATAGTCATTATCTCTCCTTCAATCGATGTACGTCTATTGCTGGACATAGGTCACATTATGGGACCTCCACTTCACACGATATAACGCTTCTTGGATCCAGCGGCTCCATCTGACTTTTTAGAGGTAATCAGTCCACCTCGTAGTGAGTCTACCAACGGCAGACCTCCTACGAGTGACTTTGGTTCTTCTACGGATTTCCTTATGTCTGATTTGGTTGCATAGAGACACTCCAAACGTAGATCGCTCCATCGCCCGCTGAGTGACTTTAAGCTTTCTTATAAGGTCCATAGTCAGCGACCACGTTTCAGATCCGTATGTCATCACTGGCAAATGCACTTTATGAAGACTGGTCTTCAGGCACAGGTATTTTCCATTACTATAGCTATTATAGATTTATATAAACGAATATTAAACAAATATACTATCGTGTGGTGAGTGAAATCATCATAATAAAATACAACTTTTTGCACACAGAGAGTATCCACGGCCAGAGACAATGGCCCACAATTCATCGTAAAATATTTTTTGGCAGATATAAAATTTTTAAATGACTCCTTTGGGAGCGCACCCAGACAATAATACCACTTTGTACATATTACTCTCCTTTATTCGTACTCTTTGTGTTGTGTTCAGTATCCAGAAATTATTTAGGAGTTGTAAAGTTGTTCGTGGCGTTGTTGTTACTGTAATAAACCCGAGCTTCAAAAGAAACATTGAAAATTTATAGTTTCTTTTTAAGCTTTTAATTAATAAACTAATTAGGAAGACGCTGCGTGCGATTTGATTTCCACATATGTGTTATTGTATTATTGTCGTTTCTTTGAATTTACTTGAATGGTACTGTTTTTTTTTTCTCAAATATTTTTATTTTTTGAGTTCCGGCATTTTTGCTTCCTTTTCATGTTACTTATTTGTGACAAACTGTAATACTTTATTCTTTCTCTTTGTTCTTTTATACACCTTTATATATGTAAATATATACTAATAATCTGATTACAGCAGAAAGGAATTACTTCTAACTATTTTCACCTTGTACGTGAGACAATCGCTTTGTGGCATTGATTGACATAATGTTTCCTATTATTATTTTGGCCAAAGATTTTATAGCAAAGTGACTAAACTAACGCTAAGAAGAAACGCTCAATTAGTTTTAGGATGAAATTTAAAAAAAACAAATGGTTAAGAAGGCATGTATATAACAAGTTGAGAGCTCTGTGTCTGTGCCTGCCCGGGGTTTGAACCCGTGACCGAAAGTCACACTGGGTTGTCACAGCTTTTTGGTATGATGAAATGAAGTATAGTATATGTAGTATGATGATATATATAATGATATATGGTATATAGATATACTAGTAATATCCCGCGGTTTCACCCGCGTAATTTTTTTTTCACCGTTACATTTTTAACGGATCCCTATTTTTAAGGTACTATAGCCTATGTTGCTCAGTAAAGATGCAGCTTTCCAATAGTAAATGAATTTTTGAAATCGGTCCAGTAGTTTTTCTGTGAAAACATTAGAAACATACATACAAATTTTTCCTCTTTATAATATTAGTATAGACAAATAGTTTATAGTAGTTTAAATAGTGCAAAATCTAGGTCGAAAAATGATACTGTCAAGATAATTAGGGCGAATATTCATCTCGCTTTGCAAGTGTGATTCATCTAGTGAGTAAGTTGGTGCTATCTTTAAACACAATCGTGTGCCTAATATTCTTCGTACGAAGATATTTATAGGTCTTCGACTAGACGTGTGCCACAAGTCGAACGTAAACACAATCAGCCTTGACTAAATGTATTCTTGTTGTCGATTAAGATACTATTAATTATCTATGGTCTTTTAATTTTCTAGATAAAGAAATTAGGATACCGTCTGTGAGTTTGCTTTCGATTGGTTGTGAATATCATCTTCTTTTTTGACTTATGAACTGCTGCTATTCGACAAAGTTGTCTTATAAATAATCATCCTCGTGATTCTCCTGCCCTTATCCCACTCTTACTGGGGTCGGTAAACATGTTGTCACATGATTTGGCTACGTATTTTACGACCGGCCGCCTGCCTGATTTACCTTAGTCGCTTTTTACGACACCTCGGTAAGAAATGAGGGTGGTCTATTCTACTCAGCCGCATACCACATGGTGGGTCAACTTACCTTACTTACTTATTATATAAATAAATAAAATAGTAAATAGGTTATGTAGTACTTTTCACGTAGAAAAATATATGGACCGTATACTCTTACGTCGCTCCAATACAGATGGACAAAGCTTAGAATATATATTAGAATTTCTCTAGGAATATTCAGATTTCATTACAACTTTTCAATCATAGTGAGAGGATAATAAATAGAAAATTATAATTAGGCACACATTTTACTCATATATCCTTAATAGGTATATCCAAAGTAATTCAACTATTTACATTTTATTTTTGCAAATTTTGCACTGTAACTATTTCTTTATCACTTTGTATAATATGATTTAAATTGGCGTAAATTAAAATTTACTTGAACCCCTTGATTTAAAGTCGTTTAAATAAATTAGAAAATCTGCTCATTGCTCATACGAAGATCCCGAAATCTCAAAATTTCTGGAAGGCACCTTTAAGTTTGCCTATATTGCATACATAAGAATTTTCTGGTAAACCGTGACTCATATCTGAATATAGAAATAAAGCAGAATCGTCAATTATCGAAGTAGTGTGACTCACTGTAAGACTATAAACTAAATATAATTTATAGTTATTAGTAATGTGAACTAATATTCTACTACTATCTCACGTAGTGAGCAGATTTTCCTCTCTCCTTTGACGAGAAGGATTGGAACCAAGAACCAACACTCTGGTACAATGTGGATTTGAGATGTTGAGTATATCTCTTGGATGCCGTAGAGATTTTTGAGGCTTGTTTTCCTCCACCTCAAAGCGATTGATTGATTGATTGAGCGCGTAATATTTGTATAAAAAATCTAGTCTGGGGTTTGCAAAAGATGCCTAAACCCTACTATACTGTTGATGATTTTTTATATGATAAGAATGTGTGGATATAGCTCTTTTCGAATCTGTACAAGACAGGAATGACTAAATGTAGGTAGGATTAAGAATTATAATTTGAACCGAGCAACCGCCGAGTATCGGCTTCGCGGTAGAAACAGCTTTCCAAACCAGCAGTAGAGTTGACGATTCAAAAACACTTGTTTACAAAGTTTATTTGAATAAAGAATATTTTGAACTTGAATTTGATTATGTTGCAAGTAGTAGTAGTTTGATTGGAATTTACTGACGTTCTTCCGAATAATTTCATCTAAATTTTTAAAGTTAAACTTCTTGTTCTCTATAAAAAATAAAGATTCATAAATAGAATAATTAAGTACTTTTTATGTTATAAAACTCCGCAACGTAACGCCTTATTGTATAAATATAGATCCGTTATGACAGAATTCTCTGCAGTGGTAAATGATTGACTGAGTCACTGTAATCCTGACTCACATCGTCGTAAAGTGATGACACGTCGACGCAGGGAAACACTGTAAATAGACTATATTTATTATAATTACGCCCAACAAAAGCATACCATTTTCGTAGTGAGTAAATCGTGAAGGTTTACTTTTTAAAGAAATATTTAATTTCTGCTATATTCTGGGCTTACCTACTCTGATACTACTTCTGAAACTAGTTTGGATAAAGAAATTTTCTCCAGTCTTATTTTTAAATGCTTTTTTTAATTGTTTTTATAATATTGTATACATTAAGTGACTTGGGCCTAGGATAAGTGATGGTTTAGTATCCTTGACAAATTTACCAATCGTTTGCAGAATCATACCCCGAAAAGGAACCTATATGTAATTTACGAAGTCAGAGGATTTAGAAAACTATATTTCTAATTAGTGTACAACTAATAATAAAGTAGGTGGTCAGCAGAAGAACAATAATTATAGACATTGTTCGTCGTATTACGATGGTGAAATAGTGATAAGAGGATCCAAGAAAGGACGTTGGATTTAAATATTCTAGTAGAGTAGCAAGTATCGGTCTGTTACAATCCCACTGCTAGGCATAGGCCACCTCTCTCCGATTTTAGAGAGAAGGATTGGAGCTAAGACCTACCGCGGTGCTCCCACGCAGATTGGAAAATTACACATTAACCCAGAATTTTCTAGAGATATGCAGGTTTCCTCGCGAAGTTTTTCATTAATGAAAAGCATGTGATAAATTTCAATTATCAATCAACACAAGTTTTTAATAGAAAGCTCTTTGGTGCCTATCCGGAGTTGGAACCCATGATAGTCTCTAGAGAGTCGCACGATACCTCCTGGGCTATCACAACTTATACAATATAAATAAGCTGATCTAATATGAATAGTTAAAATATGATGGCCTCAAAAAATACCATTGACACGTTAGATATAAGAGCTACAAGATGGAATAAAAATTCATTGACAAGACCCATGTCCAATAGGCGAGCATCTGTTGAAAAATAACGCAACATGAAATGATTTATTTACTATGCTTTATTTACTAATCATGATACACTTAAAATATCAGTAAATAAGCTTTCAATTTTCAGAATTAATCAAAGTAAAGAATGAACACGAAATAAATACTTATGTTTAACTTCCTCAATTCTGTTGTTTACCTTGATGAGTTACTTCCAATAAATTATCTGTTTATGTTAATATTTCGGATTGAAAACAAAACTCATTAAGTTCAATAAAAATTATGGCAATGGTTTAAAATTTAAATCGTGATATATGAAAATTCCGCTTCCTTGTGTGAACGATTTTAAAAATTTTATAGTTATATATGGAATGATCGAAATTTGTACACTTTTAAGGATAAATTAAAGTCGAGGCTTAATGAGGCTCAACAAATAAAATTATTCCATACACACTGGATTAACATATAGGCTTTAGAAATCCTGTTAATTCTACAGGACTAGGATGACACTTAAACCGTCATCTTTTATCAACCTATCACGCGACAAGAGTTCACTAATCTAGTAGGGTAAAAACTAGTCATAATAATCAGAAAGCAAGATTTCATATTTAGAGTATGGGTACTTACTCCAAGAGACCATCAAAACATAGGTATTTTATATTAACGGAGTGCACGCGTCACTCGTTGCAAGGCCTCGGATGCTCGCACGGAATTGCGTCCTAAATAAATCCCACTCAATGCCATCGCATCTGTGCCTTGCAACATGAATATAGTTTTTCTTTTGTTTATAACTAGCTGTGCCCGCGGATTTGTCCGCAGGAAAATCAGTGTGTTAGAAAGTCTTTCCCGCGCAAATCCCGAATTAATTATTGGATAAAATGTAGCTTATATGTTGCTCTATAACCTCCTCTTTCTTCACGTGAATGTCCCATCAAAATAGGTTCAGCCGTTTTGGAAATTGTAGTACCTAACCTTTTCCAAGAATTGTTCCATTTTTGAGTAAAACTGAAAATCCGTTCAGTACATTTTGAGAAAATCAATCACATACAAATGGCTTTTATGAATAAAGACAATAATGACATACACAGTTAGTGGTCTTAAACATAACTTTTGATCGTCCTGTGGTCAAAATATAATCTGGTTATATATGAAGCGATGTAACAAAGAAGTTTTATGTTCATAAATCGTCTATAAATGAACAACTCGTAAATTATGTATGTTGTTCATTTGTTCCAGGTGTCAGGCGACAGGGACCACGTGAGCAAGCAAATCCAGAAACAGCTAGGCGATTACCGGCTCGCGCAGACTCTGATAGAGGACCCCAGCAAGTCGATAGGCATCTGCGCCGAACCCGCCAGCCCTGCCCCATGTAAGTACTTTAGTTTTTTTAGATTTTTTTGAACGCAAATTGCTTCGTAACCATGTAAAAACTGTATGTGCAAAGGGCCTTACAGGAACTTCTACGATGTACCCATTTGTGCTCGTAGCCTCGACGTTCTATTTGCGTTCGTTCTTGCCTTGTAGCGGTGTAAAATTCCTGTTATTTATAATTTCTATTGTCTCTTGGGGTGTTCAATGTTTAGTAAGCTTAGTATTAATTTATAGTTCGTCATCTTGATAATCAATCATCAATAAATTCAAAAACTTTGATGGACTTTTGCTGATGGACATAAGTTTGTTCAAAAGACTTGAAAATTTGTCGCCATTTAGATCCGTAGGATTTTCTTTAGCGCCATGTCCATCTAAATAAATGTAATTTAAATTATGAATTTTCGCTTCCTATGTAGTAGCAAACAAGTATTCATGAAAAATCAATATTCCCTTCTTCTTCTTCAACCGATGGATGTTCTCTGCTGGTCATAGGTTTCTTAACAGGATATCCACACAACATCATCTTGTGTCGCTTGGATCCAGCGACCCTTTTGAGGTTTTCAGTCTACCTCGTAGGGGGTTCAGGTGCGTGGTCGTCATTCAAAAACCTAAAGACTCAACGCCCCTCTATTCGTCGCACTATGTGCTCCGCCCATTATAGCGCTAAGCTATATCGGTGACTTTGGTTCTTCTACGAATCTCCTCATTTTCGACCACGTAGAGATTCTCCCAGCACACCTAATTTTACAGTGCATTGATAGTCCCTAATTTACAATACCATTATTTTTATATTGAATGATATTAAATTATAAATTGCATACATTAATATCAGTGTGCACTCGCCATTCAATGGATTCATGATACCCACGGATCACCGATCGCATCATGTGAATGCAGTGATACAATAGTGAGAAAAGAAGAATAAATCCATTTTAATGATCGACTATAAACTACATAAGTTATTACTTGCTTTGCTGACTTAACGTATTAATTAACATATTAATCAATTAAAAAAATCATAAACAATATAAGGTCATGGTCAGATGTTGAGACTGAACTTTTATTAAAGTAATGCGGCTTGAAATTATGGAATTGATGATGATGGAATTTAAATGCTTCATTGACTTTCACATTTTAGCTAGCGTTTTGATGGTGGCCAAAACTTTTATGATTAAACCTGAAAATCTTTCTTGAAAATGTCTGCTCGCTCTGGTATTTATTAGTGGAATAGTAACATACTTCTACTTTATTCGTCCATGTGAATGTTAATCCCGTAAAAAATACTATATCATAATTTGATTATGGTGAACCGAAATCTGGGACATCTAGTCCATAAATAACCATTCAGATGTGCCATCTGATAAAGGTTTTTATTAACCATTAAGTAAAATAGTGAGGGTTTTCAGTAAAAGGTCGCGGATTACTTTTTTCTAGAAATTCTAAATGAATCAATCTGTGTGTTAGATAAAACCGCCGTAAAAGCTGTTAAGTAGTTTTAAGTTTTTCGCGAACAGACAGACAATCGTGGCGGTAGACTTTGTATTGCAATATGTGGTGATTAACAGTCTATACTCGGCCTATTTATGATTCACGATCTGCACGGATCATCGCGCGCAATCATCGACTGAATGGTGCTAAAATAATGGAAACTGCACAATAAATCCATTTTAATGTCGGCCTCGCCTCTTCGATATTATTCCTGTGTTGATTCTTTAAATATCTCTACATTTATGGTAGTATCAAGGCGGTCTACGTTTTTAAATATTTCAAAAAAAATTGTTTATGTTATGTATTATTTATTTGTTTTGTTGAGTTTTGTCTTGACTTGTTATCTTGTCAAGCACTTAGGGTATTTCCCTTTTACTTATAATTATTAAACAGATAAGGACACTGACTTTTGAAATTATCAGTATATTTAGTGCATTATATATTTCAAGATAAACATTTTTTTGCATTTTTTAAGATTTAGTAAAAATACAAATAAAAGTAGCCTTTGTTGTAAGTCAATGGATGTTTGTGGGAATCTCCTGTTATTTAATAGTAAGACAATATTAGTTCCTATTATAGTTCCCCTAGATACTTATTTTTATAATGACATTATGCACCCCTTATACACTTTTCTCGGTCAATTAGATAATCTATATCATATTAAATATTATTTATAGCAACCTGCTAACAATCATAAATATATGAAATTGCTTAGTCTGATTTGTTGTTTTAAAAACATCATCAAATGTGTACTATAAAATTTGAGTTTGTAATATAAAACTGTAATGTATATGTAATACATATAATCGTATTAGTAAGTGAAAAATTAATTGACCCATAACCCTTGACCAACACTTTAGATGAACTGGTTTTTTTTATTCTTCTTATATTCTTATTCATCAATATGAATGTTGATAGATATATAAATGTCTGTAATTTTTCAGAACAAAAAATTAATGAATTATTGTATAAATTGCCATCTTTAGATCAATTTTTTGACGTGCTCAGGAAGATATATGCCTATAGGGAGGTCGAAACAAAGAAAGATGGATTGTGTCAAAAATATATCATTTTTGACACAATCCATCTTTCTTTGTTGCACATGAAAATAGTAGCACCAAGGTTGACGTATGATAGAAGAGAACGAAAGAAGAGGGCATATTGTAAAGACCCCACTAAGAGTGGGATAAGGGCAGGGAAATATTGATAGCTTCTTTATCACTCTAGAACGCGACCCAAATTTAAGACCCGGAACTGTGAACCTTAGGTATTATATACGTAACAATGTTACTTCCGAATATTGTAGCTTTTAACTATTTACCTGTAGTATCGCTCTGTACTTCCGTCAATTTATTTCTTGATAACTTGCCAGAAAATTTTATCTTGTTTGGCGTAAAATTGCTGTATTGATTCCACTGTATAGCGTATTCTCTTTGTTGCTCGAGAATATGGAGTAAATTTATTTACCTAACAGCAGATGTTTTTGACTTTAAAGATTTGTATTTAATAATATAATTACTCACACAACGCCGTGTGGTATCCGGCTGAATAGAATAGTACCACCCTCTTTTCTTACCGAGGTGTCGTAAAAGGCGACTAAGGTAAGTCGACCCGCCGTGTGGTATCCGGCTGAGTAGAATAGACCACCCTCATTTCTTACCGAGGTGTCGTAAAAGGCGACTAAGGTAAGTTGACCCGCCGTGTGGTATCCGGTTGAATAAAATAGACCACCCTCTTTCTTACCGAGGAGTCGTAAAATAAGACTAAGGTAAGTTGACGTCAGGCAGGCGGCCGGTCGTAAAATACGTAGCCAAATCATGTGACAACATGTTTATAGCATGTTGTGCCGTCCCCACTTATAGTGGGATAAGGGCAGGAAGATGAATATAATTACTCACACACACAAACATAATTACTCATATACGCAACACATGCTTGCTTGGGCGATGCGGTGCATTACGATTTTGTCATGAAGTCTATTCTTCTAATGATGCTTCGGTTACGGGGCGAAAGAATCGTAGAGACTGTCGCAGTGAATGTGTGTAGTGCTATTGTGGTGTGTTGTTGGTGATATGTGTGGTAACTAATCCTGCATGTATAAGTTACCTATCTGAACGTTGTGTGATTCCTACACGTTTAGAATTTCATAGATTATCAAACGCGAATTATAGCAAAATAACTCTTTAATAAAATATTCGTAAATAAAAGTACGTATATAAAAATTCATATTGCGCTGTAACTTGAAATTTGCTAAGTTCTATTTCATATTTTTACAATAAATATATAATTAATGTTAAGATTGCGGCTATACTCACGTCTTATTTTATCGGATGAGCCCGACTAGTTTCAAGTCCCACGCGGGAACTTCCCGCCGCGATAACGCCGCGTAAAGAGCTCATGAATATAAAGCCCCGTATGGGCTTGAAACTAGTCGGGCTCATCCGATAAAATAAGACGTGAGTATAGCCGGAATCTTAGCATTAATTATGAATACCACTCACGATAGTTTAAATTCAAAAATAAATATATATGTTATTAATAAAAAAATATATATATTTTTACAAACATAGGTATATATTTTTCGTAATATATAAATATTACAAAAAATACATATTTGTATACGTGTCATATAATAGTTTAATAATATAACAAGTAGCTTTTTAAACGTTGTTTTCACACTTCTACACGTGTCTTATTGTAATAAATAAACATAACGTAAACAAAGTTTTATGTATGCTATAGTAATTTAATAGACAATAGGTTATAAATTAGCATTTATCTAGAAGCGAATAAAAAAAACATGAATTGGTTTATGTATGATAAAGATTTGTTTACGATCGATGCTTGTACGCCTTTTTTTAGATATTCACTATATGGGATGTGAGGATACTTGATTGAAATACAAAACCAAAGTATGAACTATTGAGAAATTTGCAATTCCCTTTTAGGCTTAGGCAAGGGACGACATGCTCAATCAGTTTAAAATTTTCATTCATTTAAACAGTTTATAGAATTATTGTGTGGAGATCCAGAATACAAAAGTAATGTAAATATTATTTTGCCATATTCCGCGATAAAAAGAAATATATAATGCTTAATGTAGTACTGCCATACTGGATTTGTAACACTCATGCACTACCCACCTCCAATAACACAACAATACACACACACTGCACACATTCACTACCACAATCTCAACAATGGTTCCGTCCCACAATTCGGATACCGGATCGTCGGCACCGTCAGGAGATAGGAAACTCAAAGAGGCGTATTTGTCAAGCAAGTAGAGTAGTATATAGTAATGAGTAAACCCCCAACGTTTATTTTGCAAATTAGACTTGTATAAGGCTTACTTGTACTTGTACTTGTATAAGGCTTACTTGTAGCTACCACTAGTCTCGAAAATTGCAAATCATCAAAGAACTGACGTTATTCTGTCTTAACTTTTTATCATATAATGAATTAGTTATCTGATAAACTGAATCTTCATTTATACGCGAGCAATTTTCAATCGTGAAATATGTCGAATTAATAAACTTTGTTTACAAGTTATTTGATATTTCGTTCCAAATTTAGTAAAGAATTTTGTTTTAGAAATGTATACCGAAGCTAACAAGCGATTTGCGGACTTTCTTAAGGCCTCTCAAGAGCGGGAAACTCGGTTTCATAAACATATTGTTGAAATGTAAATAATACTGAAGTCACTACATAGTATAAAACAAAGTCGCTTTCTTTGTCTGTCTCTATGTCCCTATGTATGCTTAAATCTTTAAAACTACGCAACGGATTTCGATGCAGTTTTTTTTTATAGATAGAGAAGAGGAAGGTTTATATCTATAATAACATTCAATGTGAAGCAGATAAATACTCCGCCGTGTGGTATCCGGCTGAATAGAATAGTACCACCCTCATTTCTTACCTTGGTGTCGTTAAAGGCGACTAAGGTAAGTTGACCCACCGTGTGGTATCCGGTTTAGTAGAATAGACCACCCTCTTTCTTATCGACGTGTCGTAAAATACGACTGAGGTAAGTTGACGTCAGGCAGGCAGCCGGTCGTAAAACGCAGCAAAATCATGTGACAGCATGTTTATAATAAGTTATGCTGACCCCACTTAGAGTGGGATAAGGGCAGGAAGAAGAAGATGAAGTAGATAAATACTGTAATTTTTTTATATCCGTGCGTAGCCGGGGCGGGCCGCTAGTTAAATTATAAATATCGTTATGATGAAACGATGTCTTCTTTTCTCTCTAGAAATGTCCTACAAGTTGTTGAGTATGAACATTTTACCCAGTTGTCGCTGCAGTTCGACATATTAACTTCTCGTAACTTTATGTTAGCTTATTCGTGTTCCATTTATTTTGCCAATGTAAACTTCTGTTTAAACAAAAGTATTCTTCAAATTATTTTGCTATAATTCGCGATAGATTAAAATAGAAAATATATATACCTAATACTAAATGTTTTGTTTTGCGATTTTGTTGTGGAGTCTATGTCCTGATGCTGCTTCGGTTGCGAGGCGAAACGATTGTTGAGTTTGTGTTGGAAGTTTGTGCATGTGTTTTACGAATCCTGCATTTATCAGGTATGAAAATGGATAGTCCACTCTACATTTAGCGTTATGTATATGTCGGAGATCTAGGTGGGTTTTTATCGTAAGCGTCTTTAGCGTTCTCCATGTTTCATGTCGTAGGCGGAATCAGTGTTTGTTTTGTTACCTTCCCATCCGTTATACATTTGCGCTAAACGTCACAATCACAAGCGACAGCTTTGAGACAATATTGACTCGAACTACTAACTCAATGATTCGGCTAAAGTATTCCAAACGATAAAAGATGGCGTTACCAGTACGTAAACAAGTCTATTATTTGTATCACTCCTCCGACATATATTTTCTATTTTACTTTATAGCGGCTTGTAGCAAAATAATTTTACTATTACTTTTTTAGTATGGATCTCCGCAAAGTAACGGCTAATTCTATAAATTATTCTGTATAAACGTCAACTTGACTACGATTAACGTTACTGCCTTCTCTCCTGGGTAATCATAAGTTTAAATTCATTAATAACATATCAACATACATATTAGAACTGTTTGGTACAAATTTACTAATTAACGCGGGCTTAAACCTTGATACATATTCAAATTATACTAGAGCGTTACGTTTTACGTAAGCCATTTTCACGCTGTGCTAAACGTTTTGACGGTCTCGCGTACTCGTGCGATTAATTATTTGATACTCTCGAATTCTATTTCCTGGTTGAGCTAACTTGTAAAGTTATCCTTTTAACAACCATGTTTAAGTATGGCTAAGGGCGTCTTAATACACATTTAATTTCTAACTATGATTTTACGTTCTCAACCGAGAATCACAAGTGTTGTATGTCCTTTGAAAAAAACGGTTGCCTGTAAAGTCGGTTTTACGGGCAAAGATTTTACGTGACAACGTCTTTTTAAATGTGATGGATTGGAGTGGGAGAGAGACGCAAGGCATTCGCCAGTCCGGCGGGGCTCTTTCGTTCGGTGACTCATCGTAACAGACGTGAGCGGACGTTACACTTTTTCATGAGTGACTCCAAGCCGCAACCTAATTTAAGACGTTGTCACGTCAAAAATGATATTATCGTACGCAATTTTTCATCATTATTTTATTTAATTTTTTATTTAATTTATTACGATAACTAACAAGACCTACATTATTATAATACTATAAAATATTCTTCAAACTATTTAACTAAATGTAGTCTTAAGTCGTATAGGTAACCACGGCATGTAATAGGGACGCGTACATTATTTAAATTTATTACAAAATAAAAGATTAGATTACATAAGGGCAATCAGGTATTTATATAAAGTTTTTAAGATAGCAACTTTAAAACTTAACACGGTTTATGGTATTAACAATTAGACCATTAGTTATAACTAACGATTTTTGTAAGATATGAATTAATTAAAGATTTATTTTTAAAAGTAAAACTATCCTTTTTTAAATATATTTCTTTTCTTCTTCTTGTGGTATGCAGTATATATTTATATGATATTGTTTAATGTTATTGGTATGTCTTTCTTCATTGTATTATATGTTAAAGTTTAGTTAGTTAACAACTGTGTATCACGGAAGGCGAAATAAACGTTCTTTCTTTCTTTCTTTCTTTCTTTCTTTCTTTCTTTCTTATATGGTAGGCTTAAGAAGGCAAAACAAGTAGTAATCGATAGTTATAATCTCCTAATGAAATTGTCTTATCCAATCCCCTATCCAGTTGCTACATGTCTTAAATCCGTTTGATCATTCGCGACGGACATTCTCTCAAAGGGTTCAAAGATTCCCAAACTTGTTCGAGGAGAAATTCGATTTAATTTTGGAGAAACTTCGGGGAGTTGAGTTGAAAGTCTTAAACTAACGCTGCGATGTTCTAACGTCGTAAGAAACATACTTTTATTTTAATGTTCAGTTGTAACTTTTACTTTTTGTTTGTTGTTCGATCGAGTATGAAATATTGTATATGAAAAATAAGTTATTAAGTTCTAGTTGACACGAAATTTGTGTTACTAGTTTTGTAAAACTCTTACTATAGTTATATTATAAACATTAACCATCGCAAGTGATAATTATTAATTAATTTTGAATTGCTTCTTATCATCCCTGATAGCATTTTTTTTATAAGTATAGATTATATTTTTACGTGTAGGTAAAAATATAAACTATACTTTTTAAAAATATTGTCTCCAAAAGCTGTCCGTCCGTATGTATCGATTTTCATAAAACCTATTGAACGAATTTTTGAACAGTTTTTTTCAACGAACAAAAGATAGCACAACTTTTATGTTCAAATTTCAGTTATAAATATAACGTTATTTTCAAGTTTTCTTCTCATCAATATCGATCGTTATCTAAGTTATAATAATAATGCGTTCTTTACTTCTCATTTACTCCATATGAATCAAATAAATACTTTAGATTATTATTTATTTATTATTATAGATTAAGTTATACGTCACCAAAAAAAGATTTCCTCCAGCGTACAATCGTTATTTCCTCGCAGACGAAGCCGTGGACATAGATAGGATAGGACATAAAATTCTTAGATATAAAAGATGAAATCCTTTCCTTAACAATCTCCATCCAACCTGGATCTAATGTAGTCGAACATAAAAACATTTTATGCGGCTTTTGAATCTTTACATGTCGAGATTATAAGCAGGGGTAATACTGGGCGTATTAACATAACAGAGGCTGAGTTACATCACAGTCGCGCCCGAACATCTTATTTAGACTTCAATATTTCAGGTGAAACAAAGAAACATAACACACCTTTATCCCTCAAATCTTATGTGCTTAATGAATCATGATACGTCGACTTCTGTGTAAAGATTTTTAGAATATATACGATAATCGTGAGACAATGGGATTATATAAAGGGGCATAATCTTATTTCAGATTTTCCGTTGTTCTATATTATTATTTTTACTATACAGAACAATATGTATTTAATTTTTTATATGTTAAGTAAAAATTAATGAAATTGTTATAAATTCAATTTAGGAAAGCGTATTAAATTTGACTGGAAGAGATAGATCCTTTTTTGGGTTAAGCCCTGTATAGATGAGCTTTTTTACTTTTTTGTAAAAAGAAATTGATAAATAAATAAAACTATAAAGAATAACAACACTGTTAGTAAGGGGAATCGAGATACTATATAAAGCGATGCTGTAAAACCATAACTAGCAATGTGATTGATATATAATCACTGTTTGTTTTGTTTTGGTATCCATAATGGGTTATCGTTTAAATTCCACTATCATGCTGAAACATCTTAAACTTTCATTAGAAATAAATAGTAGATATAGTACAAGAAATAGTGAAAACGAGCCCCCTGCTTATAATTACCGAGTAGATTTAAAGTGCGTCAAATACAAAAGCGTTTTATGCAGCGTTGGAAACTTTTTATACCTCGAGATTACACACAGAGGGGGTAATTCCGGACGGCATTACCATAACAAAGGTTGAGTTATTTGATAGGCGGCCGCGAGCTGCTTCAGAAATCTTAAATTTTTCAGGTGAAACAAAAAAGGAACGTATATTTTCGGGCCGTCTCGCGAATCCTATTTGCGTAATGGCTCATTTGAAATATCTGTACTTTTGTATGAATTTTTATTGTCAATTTTATTATTAATAACTTGTATATTTTGGGTTTCGTGAACGTATTTATAGCGGTGTTGTTTTGTCTTATTTAATATCTTTCAATTATAAGTGTACTTACGCAGACGTTTTATTGTATTTTTATTGCTTAGGAATACAGATAAATACCTTTATTTTGATATTTTAGCTACATAAACACCCCTAATTTTTTATATGTTTTCTATGAAAATAACCAATACGAGAAATACTTCGATGAACAATCCTTTTGAATTAAAATTAAATATAATTTAATTTAATTTAATTATTAAATTAACTTATAAAATTAAATAAAAGGAAACCTTTTAGAACATCGATTGTGATTCATGTTGGGGGTTGAAGTATGAGATGCGGAGTAACTTGGGAAAAGGTCAACATACAACCGTATGCGAAATCTTATTTAATGCTCCTATTTATTATAGGTAAACACTGAATATTGTAATGATCTACACATAAGGAGAACATAAAGCGCCCAACACACTACAGAAGTAATCTGATTAAATAAAAAATGTTGGGTATATTCTGTTGTTGAAATTATATAGATAAAAATATAAATCGATTACTTCTAATCATTATGTAAGTTGTCTATGAACTATTATTCCTAAGATTCCAGTTTTTGTCTGTTAACCACAATTACATTGTAATTATCATTTACTGAGAACTTACCTGTTTATCTGTGTCCAAGAATTATGTGCCTGTTTGTTTTATATTATCTCCGTGGTCGTCTTCTAGTTAATGTAAATCGTGATCAAAGTCACGGAATGGATTGGTGGCATTTTTTTTTCAACGTGCCTTATTACTCGCCGCGAGGACATGGTCGTAATTCGTTCGATTGGACCGGACCATAAATTAAGAATTTTGCCTTGCACATTCTCAGCTACTATGAGCATTTCCGCGATATGCGATTTATTACCGAAATAGTAAACTAAGTAATGATTTATACTTATTGTATCTTATTATATATATGTATAAAATTCTCGTATCACAATGTTATTTACCGTACTCTTCCGAAAAAACTTGAGCGAATTCGGCTACTATCTTTATATTTTTCATACCCCTACGTGATAAGGATCGTCCATCCCTAACAATTTATAGATTTTTTGTACATTTTTTTTATAATGTAAGCTAGGAATTCCCTAGAAATAAGATATATGGCAAAACAACATTTGCCGGGTCAGTTAGTTAAACATTGAACTAATATTTTATATTTTACTATCCCGCAAGTTCGTTTGCGTGGACTGTTGACGCGTCATAGGTTGATAATCGATGGTGCTTCTCAATGTCATCCTATTCATGCAGAATTAACAGGCTTAGTATATATAGCCTATATGTTACCCCGGTGTATAAGGAATAATTGTGCCAAATTTCATCGATTTTGGTTCAGCGTATTCAACGTGAAAGAGTAACAAAAGTACATCCATACTCACAAACTTTCGCATTTATAATATTAGCAGTATATTCAAACTATTTAACTCAAAAATGTAATTGTAATTTATATAAGTAAAGGATATTATGATTTTAATTAACAGTGTCCAAACTGTGATTACTACCTCCAAACTTAAGAAGAATTCCTTTGGCCTCATTCCATGCACTATCGGACCGACGTCATATTGTACATTCAGTGGGAAACAATTCCAATAAAACTTTGTTTCACAGCAACCGAGAAATATTGTACGATTTAAAGGTTGTACTCGGTCGGAATTTTTTACATGAATTTTCGTGGTACGACCCATAACGTTGGATTGCGGTGCGGTTTCCTAATAAACAATTCAGTAAGTCGTTGGCACTCATTGTCACATCGATTGCACGTTCACGTGGATTGACTTTGAGAGAACATGGAGATTATACAAGTCAATCAGATTTTTCTTCTATAGCGTTTCAATTTTAGTTTCGGTTAGGTTACAGATACGTTTGTATGATTAGAAAGGACTAGCTTTTGCCCCCAACTTCGTTAGCTTACACTGTTTTAGCGTGATATCAGATATCAACTAGAATATATTACGCTACCATTATTTTATATTTTAAATTAGATGTACCTATTTATCCGATTGTAATGAAACTAAATTTAAGCCATTATATCTTCGATGGCTGGCTGACGTCCTATCACTTGGCACTGTAAAACTGTGACAAATTTATTTTTATGAATTTTTATAAAAAATATAGATAGTATAAATCCAGTATAATAGTCAGTTACTATTACATTTATTCACTATATTTTATAGTATATTAAGTCAAAACAGTAGTATAGTAAATTAAATTGATAGAGGAAGTAGTAGATAGAAAAAATTAACGTCAGTATATAGGTATGTCTAAGGTTCAAACCCCGGACAGGCACCAATGAGTTTTCTAGTAAAACTTATGTGTCAAATTGATAATTGAAATTTATCACACGCTTTTCGGTGAAGGAAAACATCGTGAGGAAACCTGCATATCTCTAGAGAATTCTGGGGATATGTGTAACCTACCAATCCGCATTGGAGCAGCGTGGTAGGTCTCAGCTCCAATCCTTCTCTCTAAAAACGGAGAGAAGAGGCCTATGCCCAGCAGTGGGATAGTAACAGGCCGTTACATTACTTATATATGTACAAGATATAAAATGTCACTTAATATAACGGATCTACCCAAGTACCCTTAGAGCAACAGAGTTCTTTATTTAAGTTACTAACCTCGTCCTATCAATAAAGAGTCGGATGACAGGATTCTACTCAATTGTTTTTGCAACAAAAATATCAACATCAAGTAAGACCTGGGTGAGATGAAAACTAATAGTCGGATCAAGTCTGCGTTTAGAACGAGATAAGCAACAAAGAACTCAATCTTTTAATTAGTAGTTTTTATCTTATTCACTTGAACCACATTTCCGTCGGCTCTAAATAAAAGATGTCATTTGATTCGATTCCTACATAATATGTATGTGAGTATACTGCAAAATTGAAACGGGTCGATTTTTTGCGTATTGTTATAGCCGATGAAAGATTGCGAGCGGAACGCATTTCGTCGTTGATTTGTGGCGGCGCCGTTCTCATAAGTGATTCAGAGCGCTTTTCGCGACGTGCATTGTCACGTCGCCGTGGGTATGTAACATACTAACGCCTCTAAATGTATTTTTGCACATAAGTCGAATACGAAATAAATTTAATGCCACATACATTCGAATTTTAAGAAATACGTTAAACTGTCCGGCTTGAAGGACCAATTTATATGAAATGTATTGTTGTACGTCTCTATAATACAGACATCTCTATAATACAGCTCTTTTTGTTAATCCTGTAAGAAGGGTTACCTGGAAGAGATCAGTACTCAATCATAAGACCGCCCTTTGTATATATACATAATACAAAAGTAATAATAAAATTATTTTGCTATAATCCGCGATGAAGTAACATAGTAAAATAGAAAATCGCAAAGCGATTTTGGTCGTGGAGTCTATCTCCTGATGATGCTTCGGTTGCGGGGCGAAACGATTGTTGAGTTTGTGATAGTGAACGTATATAGTGGTTGTGTATCGTGGTGGCGGTGGTGGAGGTTTGTGCATGTGTTTTTTACGAATCCTGCATGTATCAGGTATGATAACCGATTGTCCACTCTACATTTAACATTATATATATTTTCTATTTTACTTCATCGCGGATTATAGCAAAATAATTTTATTATTACTTTTGTATTATGGATCTCCGCAAAGTAACGCCTAATTCTATAAATTACATATACATAAGTTTACTTTAAGTTCGCATGTATTTTTATGTGTTTGTGCAATAAAGTTTTATCTATATATGTATAGAAATTATTTGATATATTTGATTTCTTTTCATACATTATTTGCATCTACACTAGATTTTGAATATGTTCGTCATATTTGGTTTAGTTTTCTTAAACTCGTTATCCGTTTCTAAACTATAATGTAGTAAAATGTATAGTAATTCGGATAGACTATAATCATTGACTATGTTACTTTGTATGTATGAAGATTTGTTTACAAAATTTTATTTGAGGGCGTCTTTTAACTTTTTTATGGGTACGTACATGGCACTCACCTTTGGTTAGCCAACGAGATATGATCTTATGACGACGTTAACATTATACTCAACGACTTTACCAGAGCGTCTCAACAGGTGGGCATTAAAATGAACATGAGCAAGACGACAATCTTGTCTTACTCACATGTTCCGCTCTACCCGGTTATCATTGAAGACTAGGGACCTAATGAAATCCTAATGAAAATGATTTTTTTCTTATACGTCGTTGTAAGCATATAACATGCATGTACCTAATTTTCATTCAAGAAAGTCTAGAGTCCTAATTTAAGAAGAAATTAAAAAAAACTATTTTGTTTTTTCACTTAGATTTTGTTCTGCCTAAAGCCGGGCTAAAACGGCTCATAGTAGATTAATTCTCTAGATATACCTCTACCAATATTGAGTTCAGATTTTTATATCAATTATCTGCAGGTCTGCTTGCGCTAATAGACTTTATATAGCTACTAATTCAGTGATACACTAATTCAGTGATACACTAATTCAGTGATACACTAATTCAGTGATACACTAATTCAGTGATACACTAATACAGTGATACACTACCAATTTTGTGACATTTAGACTCAAGAATCAAGTTTATCCATCAGATAATTGTTCTTGCCACATACCTACCTGAAACAAAATATATGAAACCGAATATTGGAGTTAAACATCATTTAGGTGTTCTTTTACGTTGTTTGTTTATTTACAAGTCGCTCCGGAGCTTTTAAACTGTCTACCCATTTACGTTATTACTACAACCATTAGCTAACCGTGTTATGTCATTGATTTGTGCCTTTGTGCCAATAAATGATTCAGCGCTTTTTCCATGACACTCAGTACTGTGTACTTCACTGTATTTCATTTTCCAATACCCTACTTATAATTTAAATTGCCTTATGAACGATTAACGTAAGGTGATATACAATTTTCTTTAAATAATTTTTGTGTCTAAACGAAATTTACAGACCTTAAATTTTTTTGAATGTTGTATTAATTTGAAACTATTAGGTAGTAGTAAAATTTGTCTGAATTTTATACATTCCATTGAACTTAGAATAGGTATTCGTTTATACACAAAAAACCTTATTAAAAGTAATTTTGCGAATGAGGAGAAAGGATTAGAATGAAAGCGAATTTAAAAGAAATTTATATAAAAAAACTAATAACGATAACACTGCTCAATTGGGTCAAAATAATCCTATTACAAATCTGAAGCCACTATACTCATAATCTTCCTGCCCTTATCCCACTCTAAATGGGGTCGGCACAACATGTTATAAACATGCTGTCACATGATTTGGCTGCGTTTTTACGACCGGCCGCCAGCCTGACGTCAACTTACCTCAGTCATATTTTACGACACCTCGGTAAGAAAGAGGGTGGTCTATTCTACTAAACCGGATACCACACGGTGGGTCAACTTACCCTAGTCGCCTTTTACGACACCTCGGTAAGAAGTGAAGTTGGTCTATTCTACTCAACCGGATACCACACGGCGGGTCGACTTACCTTAGTCGCCTTTTACGCCACCTCGGTAAAAAATGAGGGTGGTTCTATCCTATTCAGCCGGATACCACACGGCGTTAAATGCATATACTATAAGTTCGATAATTGTTATAATTTCGAATCTATAGTTGTAGTTTGTTTGAAAAAAAAACTATTCATTGAAGAGTAAATTTTATGAATGTATGTTGATTTTGTCGTATAAAAAATAATATATTCATATATGTAGTAGTAAACTTATTATGATAAAAAAATACAATAGTATTTTTTTTTCTACCCAATGATTTATCGGTGGTGCCGATATTATCATGTTAAATAACAGTTATTCATGGTGATAAATGATAGGCGTCATACAGCGTGCGCTGACCATAGAATTATTATATTAGATCATGGGAGTCATAGGAAGGTATGTAAGTGAGAGTGTAGAAACAAATATGTAATAGTAGAGGGGATTTGAAACTCATTTATCTTGGTCTAATCACAAATAAAAAATAAAGACTGATAACAGTCTCATGGATATATCGAGATAATAGCCGATGAATATATTTTGACTAGCCATTTGGCGCAGTGGATAGTGACTCTGCCTTCAGCTCCACGGGTCGCGGGTTCGATTCCCGCCGAGGGCCAACATATTCTATAAATGAATTTGTTTGTCTTTGAGCCTGGGTATATATTTAAGTAAGTATTAAAAAATATAAGTATATATTTACCAGTTGTCTGTCTACTATAACACAAGTATTAAGTTACTTATTTTGGGGACGGACGACTGTGTGTGTAAGTGTCCCATATATTTATTTATATATTTTAGGGAGGCTTCTGCTCTAGTATAATAATTCTATTGGAATGACCTGCTATCACGTCACTTGTAGCATTCTGCTGATATCGAAGAGAGGTCGGGAAAATATACTATCCTTTTCCATTGTCTCCCATCATTCGTCAAATTTAGTTCTTATTTTATTACATATTCGCATATTTATTTACATTTATGTAATTTTCATCTAATATGTCTTAACATGTCTGTTTTATCCTAATTATAGTTGGAGGTTATTTTTTCCATTATAGGTGGAGCTTAAATTTACCTTAATGAGAACAAAATAATGTACTGTATGTAACGGGCATAATATTTTAGTTACTTTATATGATATCCATAAAAAAAATTGTTGCATTTTCGCAACTGACGTATAGCTTTCATTTCAGCTTCCATAATATAAATAATACTAACACAAGTAATAATAAATTTAATCATTTTTTTTTAATATTATGTACACTTACACTACTTTTGCCATTAAATGTCAAGTCAGCATAGCTTATTCGGGGAAAGGGTGATCGCGAGAAATGAAAATACCTGGGATCGAGGCCCACCTACCCTATTATTTTTTCTTTTTTTTTTTTTGAAATAAATAATCTAGCAAGGCTCGGTCAACCAGGTATTACATATATTTGTTAAACTTAAATATTTTTATTTAATTCTATTCTAAATTTAAAATAGCAAAGCGAATATCGTAAAATAGAACGTCCTGTTAATAGTCCTCACAACAAAGAACCGTTCCACAGATAAATGTTCGTATAAACAAATACGTGTTTATGTATTCAGTATTCAATATTATACAAATGGACAGCACATTGAGTTGCAGCGGGTGATAAATAATTCAGCATGATGCTCTCGACGCGCGTTGTCTCCGGATGATCTACGGCCTTTTGATAAATGTGACGATAAATCAATAAAGTCGATAACTAGTGTGAATCCTTGATTCTGCTCTGCACTCTATTAAGATTTGCTGTACTAAAGTAGTTAAATAAATATATGTTAAGTAGCAGATAGAATTTATTTATTTAATAATTATATATCCTCCTGCCCTTATCCCACTCTACGTAGGGTCAGTAAAACTTGTTGTCACATGATTTGGCTACGCATTTTACGACCGGCCGCCTGCCTGACGTCGCACCCTGGTCGTATTTTACGACATCTCGATATGAAACTGAGTGGTCTATTCTACTCAGCCGGGTCCCACACGGCGGGTTGACTTACCTTAGTCGCCTTTTACGACACCTCGGTAAGAAATGTGGTTGGTCTATTCTACTCAGCCGGAAACCACACGGCTTTACTTATTTAATAATTAGTGTTATTAATTATTACATTATTTAAAAACAATCAAATTTCATACTGAAATTTTACACAGACTTTTTAAAAGTCTAATATGAGGTCCACATGTCTGGAAAGACATCCAATCACAGTGTGGGGATGCTTTAAGACAGACCCGGTCAACACTAGGCTAGAGGGCAATTTATAAATGACTGGTGACATTTTTAAATTATTTTTTTAGTTACTCCGCGGGAATCAAACCAACTAACCAATGGAGGTGTAGTCTCCATATAAAAAAAAAAATTGACTTAATTACTATCTAGACTCGGAACGGCTGGACGAATACTAACCGACCAATCGATTTTAATGAAATTTATTATTTAACTAGCGTCCTGCCCCTGCTTCGCACGGGTATAAAATATATATCCCATGTCAGTCAGTGTAAAAAAAATGATTAAAATCGGTCGAGTAGTTTTGATTTATTCATTACTGTCCGTGGCCCGCATGCGTTAAATTTGGAGAAAAACTATTTCCTTTCCCTATACCAAGAAGATTTCCTACTATCTTTGGAATATCTAAATTCATAGTACATTTTTACTTATTTACTTTTACATTTTCCCTATGTATTTTATTTTTACAATCAATTATAGAATGTCTTTAAACAAACTCTTGAAACAGGGACATAGCTGCTAAAGTCAAGTTATAGGGCGAAGCGCGGCGTCCTCACGGCATTTTAAATCTGTAATATCTCCGAAAATGTTCACTTAAATTACATACTGTAAACGGCCATATTGATCTATATTAAATCAACTATTTATTTAAGGTACTTAATTGGATAAGGATTAATGCTGTATTGTATAAAAATTGCTTCAAAAATATGGCATTATTTTTCGTAAAAAGTAAATGACAAAAAATGCTATAGTGGGTTATCCATAAGAGATAGACATATACCATCGCGGACTTTTCTGTAGACCTTTTCAAGATGTACAAATACATTATTTTGATAAATCTCGTAGGGTTTAGCCTGCGTTTGCAATGTAAGCGGAAAAAAATGTAATTATTTACAGAAACCTCAAAAATTACAGTATTTCTCTACTCCGTATTGAATGTTATTATACGTACAAACCTTCCTCTGGAATCACTCTATCTATTAAAAAAAACCGCATCAAAATCTGTTGCGTAGTTTTAAAGTTTTATGCGTACATAGGGATATAGGGACTTTGTTTTATAATATGTAGTGATGAAATATGCAAACTTTAGAAAAGATCCCGTAATGTTTGGTGGAGATCGGAGTAATTGTTTTAACCATCAATGATTGTTTTTTTTTCTACTAATAACTTTAAATTAAACCCAGGTAAGTAGCTGGGAATGCTAGTATATTGTAAAAATATATTTACGATATAAAAGACTTTCTTAAAATTTCTAACTTCAAAGATTTCTAGTTCTTGATTATATTACAAAATGATATTACAGATAGCTAGGCTATTCATAAGTTTCTCATTACTGAACATTTATTACGAAAATTTCAAAAGACGAAACCTTTTAAGTTAATATAGTGATAGGGCCGCTTAAGAATAATATAACAACAAATTGTTTCATATAAAGTAAAAAGAGAAATAAATCAATTGACCTAATTTTATTTACTGTTTACTATATCTATATTTTGATATAAAACAGTTCGGTCACCGTACTACAATTCAAATTCAAATTCAAAATATTCTCTATTCAAGTGGACTGTTTACAGTACTTTTGAATCGTCAAATGTTTTAAAGAAGCTACCACTGATTCGGAAGTTTGCTCCTACCGAGAATAATCAGCAAGAAACTCGGAGGCTAATCTTTTAAAAAATTATTACAATTTGATGGTTACAAGATAATCGTTGCAATGAATAGATAAACATACATACAAAGATAATATTTTTTTTCTATACTAATAAAATAAAATATTATATTTAAAAAAATCATAACCCTAAGATTTATGTGCCTATTTCTAGAGAATTGCTGAATGTAATTTACTTAACAATCTAGGTCAGGGTGGTGACTCTAAAATCTTAACCCTTATCCCACAAAATTGAGAGCCCTGTTTGTTGTCTAACTCTGGGATAGTAAGAGGCCACTACTTTACTTTAAAACTTCAACTTACAAGCTATTGTTGGTAAATAAATAGTACACTCTTCTTCTTCCTGCCCTTATCCCACTCTAAGTGGAGTCGGCACAACATGTTACAAACATGTTGTCAAATAATTTGGCTATGTATTTTACGACCGGCCGCCTGCCTGACATCAACTTGCCTTAGTCGTATTTTACGACATCTCGGTAAGAAAGAGGGTGGTCTATTTTGCTAACCGGATACCACACGGTCGGTCAACTTACCTAGTCGCCTTTTACGACACCTCGGTAAGAAATGTGGGTGGTCTATTCTACTCAGCCAGATACCACACAGCGGGTCAACTTACCTTAGTCGCCTTTTACGACACCTCGGTAAGAAATGAGGGTGGTACTATTCTATTCAGCCAGATACCACACGGCGTGTAAATAAATAGTACATTATTATAAAAATGTAATCACTTGGTTACTTTAGAAATAGGATACTGTTAACTTCATCTGCCGCATTGAAAATTTATGCGCGCGAAATGCACTCGTGGTTATCTAAGTTCAGCGAAACGCAATATTGCACCTTTATTATTTTCCTTTCAACACAAAGCATTATTTGTAAGAACCTGAAACTATACGCAATGCAAGATAAAAGAACGCAAACAATAGAGAATGCTGCATGTTTTAATTCATCACAAACGTTATGTTTTATCTTACTGTGTGATGAAAAAAGGACAAAGAATATATCGAGAAGCAACTGTTTGTTATTTTATAATATCTCTAGTTTAACGTTAATTAAAATGTTTAACAGATCTTTATTTTGAAGTGAAAACTTGTTCAGCGGCGTTATACACGTTTTGTGATGGGTAAAGAATATTAAACTCGCGTTAGGAAACGTTCGTACACGGACAAATGAGAGAAAATTCGTAAGACGGAAGGAGAGTAGACCGCCGGCGCGGTGTAGGAGAGGAAGTATCCTCTCGCTTTCTACCGCGCGGTGAAAATGTATGAGCCTGCTGTTTCGCTTAGACGGCGCAAGGCGCTTACGCGAATTATATTGAATTGTAATTGTTTTAAGCCCAGCAGTGGGCATACACACACAGCAGTGTTTTAGGAAGTCTTAATATTAGAACGTAGTAAAATAATACTAGTACAAATTAATCGTAGAATAATTTTGCATCGAAAAGTCCAGTGGATCATTAAATAACCCCGAAATTAGTTAATCTCTTGACTCTTCTATAATTGCTTCTCACAGATTGTGACGCGTATATTTTTGACAGTAGGTACTTTAAAAACATTAAAGCGCAGTTTTTTTTATTTGATCTTTCTAGTAATAGAAAACCAATAAAACGAAACGTATACTGTCTGTAAAGAGACAATAGTGCGTGCGAACAATGGCGAATGAATTGTACACATTGGCTTACGTTCCCACAATCAGCGCCCGAGTGCCGGCGCTCATCCGTTTTGCATGTATAATTCTGGCTCATCAAAGGACTTACGGGAGCCGTAGGTTTCGGCCTGTTTCCAAATTTCAAACTAATTTAATTGAGATCAGGACCGCTTAAACGATAGAATACTAAATGACTTTTGATTAGCAATATAAATAAATGATTGAGGAGCTGTGGTAGCGGAATGGGTAGGGTAATGTACTTGCGATCGAGAGGTTGTGGGTTCGAGTTCCATGACACTACCGTCGTGAACCCACTCCTAACACAAGCATGTAGCTGGAGGGGTTTATTTATTTATTTCTTTTTATACATATGGTTAGAAAAGAGAAAGTAAAAAAAAACATACATAAAGACTGACTTATCCCTAAAAGGGATCTCTTCCAGTCAACCTGAGTAACAGAAGAAAAAGCACAAGAATTTAAAGAGAATACGGGTAATATAGAGAAAAAGAAAAAGTTTATATAAATTCTATTAATTACTATTTAATCTATTTATTAAATAACAAGTTGCAAATTACTTGTAACCTTTTAGAAAAAAAATTGAGTTATAAATAACTAAATGAGTTTTGAGTAGCAATATAAATCCATTCTTATGATATAAACCCGAAAATCTTTCTGTCTGTCTGTTACGGTTGCACTGCTAATTCGCTGGCAAAATTGCAAAATTAACAATTAAGTAAAATCAAAATTAACGAGAAAAAACGCGTCGAATTATTGATGGTTACTTAATAATTAAACGCTTCAATTGGCGGGAACCATAATATGTAAATTACTAAGAGATTAATATTATTAATTTTCAAAAATTTGCAAAGGCTGATTCTTACCGTGAGTTGTGCGAATGATTTGATTTTCTAAAGAAGCCTATGTGCTTAATTGATATTTACAATTTTTACTGATGGAAAATACTGTGAGGAAATTTGCATATTCCGATTCAATTCAATGTAGGGTAAACGACCGACCGTTTTGTATGAAATTTTAAATAATAAGCGTTTTGTTTGTTGTATCTAATAAAAAAAATTGTAATTACCTGTTGCCATCTATTAACAACTGCCCAAAAGCTCAGAACTTTAGCCCATTGTTTAATATTTAAAATTTAATAGTATTAATTAATTTTTGTTATTAGCTACAACAAACAAAACGCTTATTATTTCATATAAAAATTTCATACAAAACGCTCAACTACTAGTACATGGTCTATTACTAATGCTTATATGAAATCTACCAATATGCATTGGAACAGTGTTGTGGGTCTATGCTCAAATTTTATCTACTGCTGTTCAGTAAGATATCGTAGTATCAGGCGGCTATTATATTTTAACTTTCTACGGGCATTGCGAATGAAGAGAAATTCCGTGTTATTGTCCCGCGAATGTTGTTTTTAATCACCTTTGCTCGTTTTCCTGTCTATTGCAGATTATATAAATGGGTAGGTTTTGTCTATGTCATGCTTCACCTCTTATCACACCTAGAATCATATCGTTCCGTTGACGTCGTGTGGTATCCGGCAGAATTTCTATACAGCCGGATACCACACGGCGGATACCACCCTCATTTCTTACCGAGGTGTCGTAAAAGGCGACTAAGGTAAGTTGACCCACCGTGTGGTATCCGGTTCAGTAAAATAGACCACCCGCTTTCTTACCGAGGAGTCGTAAAATACGACTAAGGTAAGTTGACATCAGGCAGGCGGCCGGTCGTAAAATACGTAGCCAAATCATATGACAACATGTTTGTAAAATGTTGTGCCGTACCCCACTTGGAGTGGGATAAGGGCAGGAGGATGATGAATCATATCGTTCCGTTGCTCTGTTTGCGCGTAAAAGACGGACGAACATACAAAAACACATTGTTACATTTATAAGAGTAATTATACATTATTGTTATTATTTCAGACTCTTGCCATTTTAATTCTACACAAGTACTTTTTATCTTGTAGAAATTCTTGCATATCGGGAAAAAAACTTTCATTTTGGATATCAATTTGTCAACGAAGAATATCGATTAAAATCAATTATTTTACGAACTTGATGAATGAGAATACGCGAAAGAGGAAATGACGGCGGCGCAACACGCCATAGACAAAAATAAAGAACACGCTACCATAAACAAAGGTTTGAGTTAGGGTAGGGCTTCAGAGAGCGGAATTATCGGGAAAACTCCTGTGCTTTTGAAAGAAACATGTGCGATATGTCTTACGTTTTGTGCAGTAATATTCATGAAAATTAGGTTTTGGTTATTTCTTTTTCAATTTTGTCAATAAATGTTTCAATTATACACTGTATAAAAAAAATTATAGTAAGGTAATATAATATAGAGAGTACAACTTTTAAATTATTGTTCTGGCATGCGAGTTGATTTTTATTATTGGTGATTTCACTTGCATCTATAGGAAACAATTAATTGATCGTCACGCTATATAATCCAGCTTATAATTCATTCATTTCCGTATCGACTATAGTCTGCAGTGTGTTTGGTTTATGCGATGCCTAATCTATACCTATTTCTACAGCTTTATTAGTTAACCTTAAATGATGTTTCTAGTTATGCATTAAATTATTATCAGCTTTTATTATGGTTTATTAGTTGATTTTAATACTTTGTAGCATCTGTATCGCAGACTACTTACCACAGACAAACAATCTAAAAAATGCTATCACACATAGACGACAGACAATAGACTTTTTACAGTTAGAAATTCTTAAACAGACGTATGGTGGACAATTATTGACTGAATAAAAAAAGAATTGATTGATGAAGAATGTTTGAATTTTGAATAAGTACATAGTAATATACATACTGTTGTAATAAACGTTGTATTGTCATTACGAACTCTTTCGACTATATCTGGTTTCGTTTAATTTTTTTTTTCATATCCAATTAAAACAAAATAATTTTTATTCAAATAAGCACTTTTGAATGGTAAAAAATCAATATGATTAATGAAGCTACAACTGGTTCGGAATGTTGCTCTTACCGAGAAGAACCAGAAAGAAACTTGGCGGTCAATGTTTTAAACATTTTCAATTTTACATTATTAAACTGCAGTCAATTATGAAGCTAAAAGGATTTTCAAATCAAGTCATTTTTATCATCCAATCTTTGTCAATCAGAATTTAAATATAAAAGTTAGCAACTTAATAAGCTTAAATTAATAAGCGACTTTATTTTCAATAGAATTTTATCAATACGGAAACTACTTTTTATTATTAAAAGCTTTTATTCAACTTCGTATGTATGTGATAATGAAATCTTGCAAGTAAATTTGACCCACTTCCCGGGGTCCGATTGAGCTGAAATTTTACATACTGGTCCAGTCTCGATGACAATGCATGTTTATGATAAGCATGACCTGATGCTGCTGCCAGGATTGGCTCCAGACGAGGGAACTGCTCAACGGTTGACATGACATGTTGACGGACATGAAATTTGGTTAAAAGCTTTGTCAAAAGCATTTTTAACGACTTGTAATTTAAATAGATTGTTATGTGTGATTGTTATGACTGGCCCGTTGGCGCAGTTGATAGTGACCCTGCCTTCAGCTCCGCGGGTCGCGGGTTCGATTACCGCCGAGGGCCAACATTTTCTATAAAAATGAAGTTGTTGGTCTCCGAGTCTGGGTGTATATTTGTATTTAAGTATGTACTTAAAAAAATATATAAGTATATATTCAGCAGATGTCTGTCCACCATAACACAAGTATGAAGTTACTTACCTTGGGGACGGACGACCGTGCGTGTGAGTGTCACATATATTTATTTTTATTTATATTTATGTTGTATAAAGACAGAATTGTTCCATAATACGAATTTGAGCTTTAACATTCCCCCTAGAAGATTCGCGTGCGAATCATTGCGTAATTGCGATGTGTTTAATTTACAAATACAAGAGTCAAAATGGCGCCAAGTCGTTGTCGTCGAAAATGTAAATGCGCAAATATATGTGGTAATTAACTATTGTTCGCACACAACATTGTCTCTAATAGCTACATTAATTTATATTTATTTCATTGATATGCAACGACGTCGTGTATCCATGACACGGTTAAATTGAGGTGTTAAAACAAAGACGAGAATATACTGTCTCTAGTGCGCAATAAACTGGTATCATATAATGCTGAATATTATTTCTTGTATACTTTATTATATTATGTACAAGTTGATAGGTTCAATTGCCCGTTAAATTTAAAACGATTTTCTAAATACTGGCTCTAGTTTTGTGTAGTAGTTCTTTACCTAAGTGTTAAGTTAAGAAATGCACTTTTCATAGAGTAAAATCTATAATGATCTATAATGCTTTTTACTTAGTATACTAAAGTGCTTTTATATCAAAATAGATCTAACTGGGTTTTATTTAAAACAAACACGTTTTATCCCTGTTTCCAGCCATTGAAAAGTTGTTTAAATTTAAAGAGAATGCAAAGGTAAATTACGCGGTCATTTGCATATTTATGGTAGCTCAATTGAGAAACGTATAGTCTATAGAAGCGAAAATTACACAGGATTGAGCCCAACCTGCCCAATTTTTTTCCTTTATTTAATTTTCATCTTTGTTATACATACTTCCAAAAAAATGAAGCTCGGTCTCCTAAGTACTAATATAATAATGACACATAATTTACTTTTACATGGGGTTACAAGATTTCTCTTAACATAGTGATTAAAATGAAACAGTCAAACAATAAATACACAAATAATCTAAATTAATGTAGACATAAACCCTCGAATTCTCAGAGGGCTTCTAATTAGATAACTTAGTACATAAATAAACACGATAAGCGCAAATAAATTTGGTCCGGACCTTAACACCACTGTATACGAGTATATCTCGCAATACTCTAAACTTCCACGCTAATCCCTCAATTTACTATAGCTCGGCTGTAACATAAATCATGAAGCCGTATTGTGTTTAAACATGCAACACTAAGCTTTGAAACGTATCGGAGTATCGTGGCCTTTGTGTTAGGAAATTGCGTTGTATTACTATCGACAGAATAGTTCTTGTTGGATGAAGATTAACTACTCTCGCACTTACTTGCTTTGTAGAATTATTTTACGACTTTACGACTGTGGTAGCCCAGTGGTGATATGCGACTCCTTCGAGGAGGTCACTGGTTTAAACCCCGGAAAGGCACCAACGAGTTTTTATGTTAAAAACTTATATGTCTATTGATAATTGCAATCTATCACACACTTTTTGCTAAAAGAAAATATCGTGAGGAAACATGCACATATCTCTAGAGAATTCTATATATAGGGATATGTGTAACTTACCAATCCGCATTGGAGCAGCGTGGTAGATCCAACCGTTCTCTCCAAAAACGGAAAGAGCAGATATATAGAATTTGCCGAATTCCTTTTTATTACTTTTCATCAAATTGTTTTATTACTTTATACTAACTTTATCATATTTTTTAAATTTATTTTGTATTAAATTTTATTTTTATTAAAAGTTTTTATAATAAATTAAATTTTCCAAACAATATAAATTTTAAATTTTAAATTTTAAAATTTATTGATTTTTATTATAAATTTTAAATTTTACTATGCCCACCTGTAGATTAATAATAATAAGAGGCCTTGCCCGGGGTTAATAGCTAATTTAAGTTGTATTTAATTTGACTTGAATATAGCTCTCAGAATCCATAGTTTGAAATAAATTCAAGTGAAAACGGCCCGTGAATGATTGAACTAAGATATTTAGTTATTTTTTTGTTTTAGTTAGCCCAGCGATGCAAATCGAATTCTATCGGTTGCGAAATCGATGCCGCACTGAAGTATTAATAGTATTTAGCGAGGTATGCGTTTAGAGCTATCGAATTTTGCAATAGACTTTTGAAATGGATGAAACGCGGTGTTTCACAGCTGGTGTAAAAAACATTTTTTTAAGGCGTTTCTTTTATTTGTTTTTCCTTTTTATGGCACGATTTGCGACTGTTGTATTATAACTACTGCCATCTGAATACCGAAGGTTATGGGTTAGTTGTTCGTTTCATTAGGTGTTCGCTAGAATCGACGAATGGCAAAAAGAATAAATAAATAAATGTATATAGGATACTAATGAAACCACCAATAAAAGCGAATAAGTTCGACCCCACCCAGAGTAGGATAAGGACAGGACAATAATGATGATGATGATGATCCACTAGTGGTACTTGCGACTTCGTTTGCGCCAACTTAAGCGTTGAAACAACCTATATACTAAAGACTATATACTTTTCAACCTTATGTACTTTTCATGAAGTTTGAATTAAAGATAATATAATTAAAACAATACGTACGGCGGCTTAAAATACTCGAAGAGAAATAAAAATCTCTCTTTATCAATAAAATTCTTCGAACCGGTTCATAAAATTTCGATATTAGCATTATTATCTGTGTTTCCTTATCATTATCTTGGTATATTGTAATTACGCGTGTTCTATGTAATTAATAACACATAATTACACCAATATTATAATACTATGCAAGTAAAAAACATAACATACTCAGAAAGAAATAAAAAAATATGTTTTCAATGAAATTTCTCGAACCAGTTCATAAAATTTCGATATTGGCACTATTATCTGTGTTTGCTTATCATTATCTTGGTATATCGTAATTACGCGTGTTCGATGTAATTAATAACACATGTTGCCGTGCAAATTAACTTTTCCTCGTGAAAGTAACGTGCATTGTGTGCGGGTTATCGGCAACGAGCGGTTTTTGCACGTAATTCATGTAAACAATTAATGGGGGTGAACAATGACTGGTTGGAGTGGCTTGGCCATGCTAGGGTTGCCTATTATATAATAATATTACTTGGGTGTTAAACGCTAAATATTTTTTTAACAATTATAAATTTTATGACTGTAGATCTGGCTGAGTAGAATAGACTATCCTCATTTCTAACCGAGTCTTCGAAAAATCGACTAAGGTAAGTTAACCCACCGTGCGGTATCCGGTCGAGTAGAATAAACAACCCTACTTTTTCCGAGGTGTCGTAAAATATGACTAAGGTAAGTTGACGTCAGGCAGGCGGCCGGTCGTAAAAACCGTAGCCAAATCATGTGACAACATGTTTATATCGTACTGTGCCGACCTCACTTAGAGTGGGATCAATATGTTATGTGTGACAGTTAAAAGAGAGGGATAACGGCAGAAAGATGATATAAATGTTATGACTAACATTGCAATATGAATAATATGATTTAGTAAGTTATATCTTGTCCGGCATGAGCAATATTCGCACACGTACTTGAGCCAATAGGAGAAATAAAACTTCGACCGAACAATACAAATCTCGACTTTATTGACAAAACATTGCTCTATCTATCTGTCTGTAAAGAATCTCCTTACTGCAATGTTATTTTAATATAAGCTTGCAGCGCCATCTATGTATCGCTTGGTTAGTTAACAATATGAAATAATTTATATATAAAATTTATTGTAAGTAAGTAGCCTAGATTGAAAATCATTATTATAATTATTTTTATATATAGACAAATTACGTATTTAAATGGCCTCAATTATGTAGTATGTGTTTAATTCCTGTTCTCAAAGGAAAAATGGGATTTTGTTCATTCTGTATGTTAGCCCTATATATAAGCTGTATATGCACTAAATTTTATCAATATTCCTCCAACGGATTAGCTATAAAAGCGTAAGAGACAGACAGACAGATTTTCACATGAACTATAATTAAGTGTTCTGATACCATGCTGTCTTGTAAAGCAAAGATGTATAAATCAAGTAATTCAAGTATAAACTTGTTACCAACCAAAAAAAATGCAAACAAAATATTCCAAAAATGTAGAATTTCAACTATAGCAGGCAACCCTGAAAACTTGTGCGACGATTATTAAGTACTTTCGCTTATCTGACTTACTCCATTTAAATATCTTATTTACACAGTTCATTTTACAAAAAGTATATAACTAGTGTATAATGGTAAATAGTATGTACACTTAGACCAATGAAATAATTGTATTAACTAACAAAATGTATATATTGAAGGTTAGCACGCTTTTTTTTATTCATATGTTAATTTAGATGGTAAGTTATCATGTTATATAATAGAATGTATTGTAATTTTTCATTTGTCAAGGAATTTTATCTTTAATCTTTAAATGAGCTAATCTTGTATATACATACATGTAAAGAATTTGAATTTAGGAAACTGATCCAACGATTTTCATGAAACTAAGTAGGTAGAGGGTTTCGGGGGCAATAAATCGATCTAGCTATTTTCATTCAAAAAATGTCGTTTTGTCTGTTTTCTGGCACTGAAAAACTGGTATAATATTATTAGAAAACAAAGGCTAATTACTTGCAAAGTTATAAAAGCTCAGTTGGGAACGGAATGGCTTAAAAAGTGAAATTACCCCGGATCAAGTCCCAATTATGATCATCCCTTTTTTGGACTATCAAATTCAAAATATTCTTTATTCAAATAAACTTGTAAACAAGTGCTTTTGAATCGTCAACTCTACTGCTGGTTCGGAAAGCTGTTCCTACCGAGAAGAGCCAGCAAGAAACTCGGCGGTTGCTCTTTTAAAAAAATATAATTCTTAATATTATTTACATTAAGTCGTTACTGTCTTGTACAGGTTCAAAGAGAGCTATATCCACACATTCTTATCTTCCAAATAATCCTCAAGAGTATAGTAGGCTTTCTGTATCAGCCTCTTTTTAACAGTGTTTTTAAACTGCTGTAATGGCAGTGCTGAAATTGATTGCGGAATTTTATTATAGAATCTTATACCAAAACCCACAAACGAGTTACGCACTTTTGCAAGGCGCATAGCAGGAACCGCAAGCTTATGTCGGTTCCTGCTTTGTCTATTGTATACATCACCTATCGTTTTATAATTCTTTATATTTTTATGTACATAAATTAAATTGCTTAAAATATACTGTGAAGCAAATGTAAGAATACCTGTTTCCTTAAACTTCTCTCGCAGGGAATCACGCGGTCTTAAATTATAAATGCCACGTATAGCTCTTTTTTGTAAAACAAAAATTTTTTCACTATCTATTATTTAACTACTTATTTTCGAAAGGAGTGACCGCCGAGTTTCATGCTGGTTCTTTTCGGTAACAGCTCCTTTCCGAAGCAGTTGTAGCTTCATTATTTTCTTTACCCAACGAATGGAGAAACGGATAACTTTTGACTTAAATATCGTTTAAGTACCGTAAATTCATATATACAAATTCTTATTAGTCTATTTGTCTATCTTTAGGTCGGGACATAGGTTTTTTTTTTTTTTTTTTTCAAACTTCCCCTGACTTAATCAAGGCCTTTATCAGACAATTTTATATATACATTTTATATTTTTGGTTTTACCCTAAATGGGTATTACAATTTTCGTTTTTACAAGGTATTACATTTTTACAATAATATTTACATTTTTTTACTAAGTTTACATTTTACTATTTCTTTTCTACAATAAGACTTCGGGACATAGGTTCAAACTTTTTTAAAAGAGACGGATGAATTTATTTATAATGGACGGATGGATGAATGAATTTATTTATTTATACGAGGGCCAACATTTTCTGTAATAGAATTTGTTGGTCTTCGAGTCTGGGTGTATATTTATATTTAGTTAAAAATTATATAAGTATATATTCACCAGTTGTCTGTCTGTATTAAATTACTTACGACGACGGACCACCGTGTGTGTAAGTGTCCCATATATTTATTATTATTTATTTATGATTGTTATTATTCTAATTACGAATTTACGACATCGGTTGACATCTACAAAAACAGGATGTTACATGCCAATAGCGTTAGATCATCCGTTGGAAATAACCTCCTTACAAGCAATTTATAATAATGTAAAACTACTCCAGACATCTGGTAGAATTGCTTGCTTGATTGGTTGCCACCGACAGAATGACCTTGCGTGCGTGCTATATGCATTTGTTAATTCTGTAAACGATATCGCACATAAAACAATTTTTCTAGTACATTGTGTTCAAGATATGAAATAACTTTCTCTTCACTTAGTATCAAATATTAAATTTGCAGTTATGCGTTAGTTGGATTAGATTTTTTAATTTAAACTATCGTGAGTGGTATTCATAATTCATGTATAGAAACCGGCTATACTCAAGTCTTCTTATTCAAATCTTATCAATTCAAATTACTCTTTACGCGGCGTTATCGCGTAAAGAGCTCATGAATAAGAGCCCCGTATGGGCTTGAAACTAGTCGGGATCATCCGATAAAATAAAACGTGAGTATAGCCGGTTTCTATACATTAATTGGATTAGATTGTTTGAATAAACGTTAATTGACAGCGCTTGTTGCTTGAGTATTCGTAAAAATATTCTCGTTTGCGTGAAATCACCTTTGAATTATACGACATGACATTTCGAGTGCTACAAAAATATTATCTATACATATAATAAAATAAAGTTCCCAAAAGCTATCTGTCTGTATGTGATCGATTTTCTCAAAATCTATTAATTTACAGGTTACTAGTACATTACAGTTTTATATAAACTGTGTTAAAGATATCGCGCAGTCGTTAAAAACTCGCCTGATCTTTAGTCGCGTGCGCCGCGTAAACCAACAGTAATACACTAAAGTAGTATACTAGAGAATTGTAGATCTACAAAAATACTACAAAAAGTCCGCAACGGCATATCTTTATCTCTTATGGTTAACCCACAATAACTATTTTTATGTTCGAAATTTTTATTAAATATTTTTATACTGATTCCCACGCAGGCGAAAGCACAGCTTGTTATAAATTTATTAATATAATATTTATTTATTTATTTATTTATTTTATTTTTAGGGGAAACAAACAATTATGAAAATACTTAAATGTCTAACTTATGTTTTAAACAGAAATCAACTAAGTTTCCACTGATACAAAAAAATTTACATCTATATTCAATGAGAAAATTAAAATAAAAAAGTTATGATTAAAAATAAAGCACAAAATGGTATCTTAAATTAAATTACAACTAAAAATAAATAAATATCAGCTACTGATCACTAAAATTAAAATTAACTAATTGTAATTTTTTCTTAAATGTAAACATTGTATCGTGCATAATGTCTAAATTTTCGCAGTTATTATTGTACGTTCTGCATGCACGATAAATAAATGTATTATCAGCATATTTTGATCTGCATGTTGGTACAAAAAACGTGGATTGTTTTCTAACAATGTTATGTCTGGGGCATTTAAATCTAACATTACTTAAAAGAACTTTAGAATCAACTAAATTGTTTAAAATTTTATATAAATATATTTGGTCCCTTACTTGTCTACGAGCTATCAGTGACTGATAATCATTATTGATGGAACTACCCGACTTAAATTGCAAATGCTTTAAAAATTTGTTTTGAATTTTTTCAATATTATTTATGTATATTTTATATTGCGGATTCCAAACTGTCGAAAAGTACTCTAAAATTGAACGAACATAGGAATTAAAAAGAATAGTCAAGGTGGTGCCTTTTTTAAATACTTTACCTATTCTCAAAATAAATCCCAGCATACTGTAAGCCTTAGCTACCATATAATCAACATGGAATGCAAATGTCAGCTTCTGGTCTAAATTAACACCCAAATCTTTAACTTGAGACACTCTTGTTAATGAAGTGTTTTTCACTACGTAATTAAATAAGATAGGTTTCGTTTTCCTTGTAAAGCTATATTGTGGAAACTTAATTTTCTACGAGTCATTTCGAACATACTTCACTAAAATATTTATTTTCTGTTTATATATTTCAAGCATTCAACCTTAATTATAAACAGATGCAATATAATGTGCTTCGCGTATTAAAATGAGCACGCCCGACGTTTTCAATTTCGGCATAAGTGAAATAATAAATAGGTTGGATATTTTCCAATATATTTAATTTCGTCTCGGCGGTGGGAATTAAAAGTTTAACATGACGGAATACTCTTCGCAAATCAGCTTATCGGATCGATCCGTTGAGAGGATTACTCTATGCTATATCAGAGAGTGGAAATGTTTTCCGTTTCGCATATTCCAAGTATAAACATTTGTTCGCCTAAAATATTGTTATAGATATTACAATTAGATAATGACTTAATATTTTTTATTTATTTATTTACTGAATTTATATATGATCTGTGTTATTATGATAACAATGTGTGGATATAGCTATTCTTCGACCTTGTACAAGATAGTAATGACTAGTTATAAGAAGTGTATTTAGAAAAGAGCAACCGCAGCGTTTGTTACTGGTTCTTCTCGGTAGGAACATTTTTCCGGACCGGCAGTAGAGTTGATTATTCAAAGTACTGGCTTAGAAGTTTACTTGACAAAACTAATGAAAATATTATTTTGCTATAATACGCGATAAATTTATCGCGCATTTATATCAAATTAACGCCTAATTCTGTATATTAAGGTTACTTGAATAAATAATATTTTAAATTTGAATTTGTGTAATGACAATATGCCTTATCCCTTCCAGAAATGTGCCAGTATAAAATATGTTATCATCGTAAACATTCATAAGATATAAAAAATACGCCATCTTTTGTTGCAAAATCAAATAAATAGTTATCTATATCTCGTTTATTAAATATATCTTAGACAACTAAATTTTATTTTATTAATTAAATTGATTAATTTAAATATAAATTTCAATTAATTTAATAGTTCAAATAACAGACATCTGTATGCTTAGTACGAGTTATGTTAACCTACTCGATCGCGTTAGCGTAACGCCTATTTGTATGACGCTACAACAGCGACATCTAGTGACTCCTGTTTCAGCACCATACAAATTAGCGTTACGTTAACACGACCGAGTAGTGTAAAAAACTCGCACTAAGCATACTGTCATGGTTTCTTCTAGATGTCCTACTTAAACATTCAGTGATGAAGAATGAATCTATCTTCTAATATTTAGTCTGTTAAATTTAGTCTACAATTTTTTATTATTGTTCATTTGTTACCTCCAACTTGACATTGATATCTTAAAATATCGATGCCTTTATTTGGTTTTAAAAAAAGTTTAAACAAACGCTCGCTGTGTCAAAAAACGATTCTTTTTTCTCCTGCTTTCTCTGATAAATCCGATTTTTTTTTTGAAATAGTTAAGTTCCAGTATTATTCAAGTTCTATAATATTTAATATTTAAGTGAGTTAATCTCGTGTGTGTGTACATATATATTTTAAATACATAATTATTAATTAATTAAATATATCTCCAAAACGGCTCCAATGAAACTCAGCATGAAGGGAGTTTGGGGGGAGGGAAACGATCTACCTAGTTAAAAAAAACATGTGTGATATAAATGTCTTTAAAGAAAATTACCTCTAAAAGTGTCGGTCACCCAGTTACTTTTTTTATTAAGTAAAATAGAAGCTCGAGAGCTCAAAAATCAAAGACAATATAACAAACTTTGCAAACTCTACTTTATTAATAGTTTCCTGTGGCACGGTTAAGTAAGGTTTTGTGAGCATACGAGTATAATTTGTTTTATTCGCACTGACAACTGCTCACTGCGTGCAATGCGATCACTCTAATTGACATGTCACTTGATCGCTTTGTGTTAAACGAGAATGGTGCTTATTTTGACAGTATTCGATTAAAGGTTTATTTACATTATAGCTCCTATGTTTACGCATAATTATGTTTTATAACTAAAATCAACTGTTTTCTTTGAATATGAATATCTTATCGTTTAGAAACTGTTCCCGTCTAAAAGTTCCATCATATGTCTAGCCCTTAAGGTTAACCCACTTTAACCATTTTTATGGTTATCAAAATACAATATTACGGTTTTAATCTTTCCAGAGTAATGAAATAACTAAGTATTTTAAGGTAAAAATTATGTAAAATATGTATCGAATGTGAAATAAATATGTATTGAAAGTGTATGATAAGAATAGTATCATAACAGTATGTATTTAGTTAGATGCTTATCACTACATATTATAAAACAAAGTCCATATTTCCGTATGTACGCATAAAACTTTAAAACTACGCAACCGATTTTGATGCGGTTTTTTTTAATAGATAGAGTGATTCCAGAGGAAGGTTTGTACGTATAATAACATTCAATACGAAGTAGGGAAATACTGTAATTTCTGAGGTTTCTGTAAATAATTACATTTTTTTCCGCTTACATTGCAAACGCAGGCTAAACCCTACAAGATTTATCAAAATGATGTACTAAGTATTTGTACACCTTAAAAAGGTCTACAGAAAAGTCCGCGATGGTATATGTCTATCTCTTATGGATAACCCACAATAGCAGTTTTTTTCATTTACTTTTTACGAAAAATGATGCCTTATGTTCAAAGCAATTTTTATACAATACAGCATTAATCCTTATCCAATTGAGTACCTTAAATAAATTGTTGATTTAATATAGATCAATATTGCCGTTTACAGCATGTAATTTAAGTGAACATTTTCGGAGATATTACAGATTTAAAATCCCGCGAGGAGGCCGCGCTTCGACCTATAAGCACTTCGAATTTAGCAGCGACCGGAGGCGCAACTAAATGTCCTTCTTTCAAGTTTATATTGTCTAATGATAAAAAAGCTATGAATGTTGTATGTAAAGACATTGTCTAATCAATTGTAAAAATAAATAATATCACTACATAGTATAAAACAAAGTCGCATTCTCTGTCTGTCCCTATGTCCGTATATCCCTATGTATGCTTCAATCTTTAAAACTACACAACAGATATTGATGCGGTTTTTTTTTAAAGATAGAGTGATTCTAGAGGAAAGTTTGTACGTGTAATAAAATTCAATACATAGTAGAGAAATACTGTAATTTTTGAGGTTTCTGTAAATAATTACATTTTTTTTCCGCTTACATTGCAAACGCAGGCTTAACCCTACGAGATTTATCAAAATGATGTACTAAGTATTTGTACACCTTGAAAAGGTCTACAGAAAAGTCCGCGATGGTATATGTCTATCTCTTATGAATAATCCACAATAGCATTTTTTGTCATTTACTTTTTACGAAAAATAATGCCTTATTTTTGAAGCAATTTTTATACACTACAGCATTAATCCTTATCCAATTAAGTACCTTAAATAAATTGTTGATTTAATATAGATCAATATCGCCGTTTACAGCACGTAATTTCAGTGAACATTTTCGGAGATATTACAGATTTAAAATGCCATGCGGAGGCCGCGCTTCACCCTATAGCACTTCGAATCCAGCAGCTATATCGTTCTTTCCAGAGTTGGTTTAACGACAAGGAAGCTGTGAATGTTGTATATAAAGACATTCTGTAATTAATTGTAAAAATTAAATATATTGGGAAAATGTAAAAGTAAATAAGTAAAAATGTACTATATGAATTTAGATATTCCAAAGATAGCAGGAAATCTTCTTGGTATAGGGAAAGGAAATTGTTTTTCTCCAAATTTAACGCTTGCGGACCACGGGCAGTAATGGATAAATCAAAACTACTGGATGGGTTTTAATCATTTTTTTACACTGAATGACATGGGATATATATTTTATACCCGTGCGAAGCAGGGGCAGGCCGCTAGTATTCTATAAATGAATTTGTTGGTCTTTGAGCCTGGGTGTATATTTGTATTTAAATATGTATTTAAATATATTTAAGTATATATTCATCAGTTGTCTGTCTACCATAACACAAGTATTAAGTTACTTACTTTGGAGACGGACGACCGTGTGTGTAAGTGTCCCATATATATTTATTTATTTATACGGTTATCAAAATACTATATTACGTTATTAATCATTCAGCGGCGGAGCAGCTGGCCATTGCTAGTAGCTTATATGATAGCTTAGTTGTGAGCAAATCGTTACAGTGTAATCTGTGTCGACAACTGCTCACCGTTGGTAGCGAGGCGCGCTCGCAAATTGACATATCACTCGATCCTCATGTCCCTAATGGTGTTAGTGTTGGCGATATATTATCTCGACTTTGTTGTGAATAATATTCATGATTCTAGACCTTATATTGAATGAATTAAAAGTTTTTATTCTATTTCTAAAGTAAAATGTGTCTGCGACTTCGTTCTTTTAATAAAAATAAGCCGAGATACTTCTTTTTTTACTCAAGCGCGCATTATCTCTATAAACTTTGATAGTAATTTTTTTTTTTTTTGTTTTTGAAAACAGTTTTATTTTGTTTGGTAATTTATATTCTACTGGCTCGTATGTGCAGATCGCAGTAACCCTGCCTTCAACTCTAGACGTCGCGGGTTCAATTCCTGTCGAGTGCCAACATTATTTTAAAACAATTTCTTGGTTCCTCGACTCTGGGTGTATTTATGTATTAAAGTATTTATTTAAAACTAAATATATGTATATATTTTATTGCCTGTCACCCATAACACAAATATAAAGTCATATATTATTTATTTACATTCTTTCCAATTATGGATTTTACAACTCTTTAATATCTATAATATAATTTCTGTGTTATAAATTGCTGGAAAAGGCGTCGTTTCATGTGTGTTGAAATGAAATTTAAAATAAAAATCAAATGAATAATTCAACGCCGTTTCGTTGGGCGAATCTCGGAAAATGCTACAGAATGCAATAATAGGGCGCAATGTAAAAAGTCGGGCGGTTATGAAGCGCTTTAGCGGTTGTTTTATTTACTTTCATTATACCGTGGCGGACCGAGGCCGGAGGGATTAAGAGATAGGGTGCGGTCACGCTAATTGAACGGTAGCGGACTGTTAAAAAGTAAAAATCTTCCTGCCCTTATCCCAGTCTTAGTGGGGTCGGCACAAAATGTTATAACCATCTTGTCACATGATTTGGCTACGTATTTTACAACCGGCCGCCTGCCTGACACCAAATTACCTTAGTCGTATTTTACGATACCTCGGTAAGAAAGGTGGTCTGTTCTACTTAACCGCATACCACCACGAGTGCGCCCTATAAATATTTTTGATAAATTTATTTATTTATTTATTCTTCTTGCATATATTTTAACAAAAAAACAAACATGTATATGTAATAATTAACAAGAACTTGCAAGGGCGACCTTATCGCCTACAGCGATCTCTTACAGGCAACCCATAACTTACGGATCTTAGAACAAAAAAATAGGTTGGTGCAACACAAATAATACTAGGAGTTATTTAATTCATATTTATACATAAAGTATAATAGATTACACAAATTTGAATACTAATACTACATATATATTATACAGTATACATACCTTAATACATATTCCTATAATATAATACATACAAATATTACCTATAATATATTACATACTAATATTAGCATATAGATAAATAATAGTTTTTCAAACGACTCTTAAATCGATTAAATTTTGACTTTTATAGATAATTTTTTTAACCTAGTGGTTATGAAATTTACTTTCTTATATGTTACCAAAGTGATTATTATTTTAGTTTATTAGGTTTACCAACAGCTTTAACATTCACGTCATTCAAACACGTATTCTATTATACTATTACACTTATGTAAACCTAAGTCTTAATGTAAAACTACTTAAAGGTAAACACCACATGCAAATGTGGTCAAAGTCAAAACTAGTAACTAAAACAATACAATAACAATTATTAAACTAAATGCTACTTACAATTTATTAAGATAACAATTCAATGTAGGACTAAGCTAAGTTAGTACACTAAGATTTTTGTGGATTTTTTTCTAAAATGATGGAGAAGGGATAAATGGATACGGAATTTTTTATTATTATTAGTTTGGGTTATTATGTGCACTGCGCGGAGTACTTTGTTTTGATAATTTATTTATTTATTTATAGTACACATAAAAAAATGTTGGAAAAAATCATTAGTGGTAAAAAAAAGTGTACAAAGGTCAACTTATCCCTATGACAGAGATCTCTGCCAGCTAACCTACGAAGTGAGACAATTTATATTTAAGAAAAAGTTGGTACGCAAATAGCAAACATTATGAATTAAAATTACCTTTTTAAATTTAAACTATCGTGAGTGGTATTCATAGTTAATGTATAGAACCGGCTATACTCACGCGGCGGGAACTGTTCCCGCTGCAATAACGTCGTGTAAAGGGCTCATGAATAAGTGCCTCGGATGGGTTCGAAACAAGTCGGGCTAACCCGATAGAATAAGACGTGAGTATAGCCGGTTCTATACATTAACTAGAATTACCTTATTAATAATTTAACAATAAAAATAAAAGAATTATACACAATATCTTCAATCATCTAACTAATAACTTGTCATAGAGAGTTATTTGTTCCCTTAATATATATACGGACAAATTTACTTACTTAATGACTTTAGTTCGGACTAATTTAAATATTCCAGCTCGAATTTAGTGAATCTACATAATTTCGGCATGTTCACTCAACCGACAAGATACCTCTAATAACATATTTGTTGATGCCAACTTTAGAAAACTAATTATCATTATGGATTATGAACGGTTATATCGCACGCTTAGTATTAAAGTGACCCAATTCAAAAAAGTTGTTTTGTGGATAAGTACAATAATGCGTAGCGTTGCGCCTACAAAACTCGTGAGTGTTAAAGAGATTCATAACTTGGAAGAGTAAAAAAACACCTTTATTAAGAGTTGGTAGCGAAATATCATAGATGACTTTGACATAAGAATTAAAATGTATCTTAATTAAGTCTAATATTGAATTAGGTCACTTTAATACTAAGCGTGCAGTATATACATTAGTTTATTCTAACGTTACCCTTACACTATTTTGTGATCAAAATAAGATTACATAGGATCAATTGCGAACCAGAAACGTATGGGCTTTGGGGTCGAGAATGTTGGAATAGCAAACTCCCATGGGAAAATTAAATAGACCTAACTTGCTTGAGACCTGCTAGGTGTTTCTAAAATAGCCTTTATCAAGGAGAACGGGTAATCAGAGTGGTCACATGATTTTCATCCCTCATTGGAGTTCCCCTAATATACTCATTTTAAATTCTATCTAATTATGTCGCATCACACATTCTCATTTTATTTGCATGCATGATGAAAAGAAAGAAGAAAAGGATTAAAGATAGATTTCTATCATCCTATTCTCTTATTGCTCAACATTCTGATCCATACATTACCACAAGTCTAATGACCGTTTTATAAATTTGTCCCTTAAGTTTGAAGAGAAACCGTCCGACGTTTTAATTCATGGCGGTGGCAGAGAATTAGCTGAACATGCTTCTCTTGCCAAGTATATTACAAGAATGCTTTATAAAACCTGGCAGGGTTCTCTGCAGAGGCAGAAAGAGTTTGGGTAATTGAAGTAACAAGACCCTTTAAACCAGTGTTTCCCGACCTTTTTTGGTCCATACCCACGTTAAAGATTATTTTGCCCCCCTAAGTAACATACATAAATTTTAATATTAAAAATTGAATTGTCCACTTAAAGAACATTAATAATGGGTTTCAAGAAGAAAAAATTTTTTTTGTTAAATTTTGCATCGAAATCTGGCATTGCACTTAAATGGCCCATAACGAAAGGCTTGTGTCGAGTTGCCCAACTCATGCCCCCAAATTCCCCCCTGTGGGTCGTGGGCCCCACGTTGGGAAAAATTACTTTAAACTTACGCACATTTTTTTTTCGAATTGACTATATGCTGTTAGCCCTAACGGCTTTTACAGCGTCACCTGGCGGGACAGGCGAGCGCAGAAGCATCGCCAAAGTTGCGAAATGCGGAGAGTAGAGCGCAGAAGCTCTACTAGCGTCGGGGAATGTCGTCCTAAAGGTGCCTCCTGTGAGGCCGGACCACGGCTTAGGGCGACGTGTACGCACATTGATTGGGCCGTCATCAAGTACAAAATGTAGCAGAAAGTAGGCATATTTTAGTTAAGAAGAAGACCAAGGGATAAGACCAATAGGAATTATGAAAACAAATATGACAAAGTGAAAACATTTTGAACATTCGTAGCACACCAAATTAATAGTTATATTTTAGTTTTAATTAGTTCGTAGAGTTATACGAAGTTTGAAGCAAATTAAACCACAAAATGTAGCTATTGTGTATCGTACATAATTAAAGTCTCGCTATTTAACATTGTTTTTCGCAAAATTTTCGTTCGTTTTGGCATTTTAGCGATGCGTTGCCGGTTGTCTGGCAATTTATTTTATTTATTTTATGAGTAGGGTAGATTTAGCTTTGTTGTAGTTTTAAACATCTCTGTGTTGCCGTGTGGTGTCCGGCTGAATAGAATAGTACCACACTCATTTCTTACCGTGGTGTAGTAAAAGGCAACTAAGGTAAGTCGACTCACCGTGTCTTATCCGGTTAAGTAAAATAAACCAACCTCTTTCTTACCTAGATGTCTTAACGACTAAGGTAAGTTGACGTCATGCAAGCGGCCGGTCTTACTAAACGTAGCCACATCATGTGACAACATGTTTGTAACATATTATGCCGACCCCACTTAAAGTGGGATAAGGGCAGGAGGATGATGAAACATCTGTGTTACTGTCGTTGGGATACGATGCAAATAACCAGAGGTTTTGAATTCATTTTCGAAACAAATTATCTTGATTATACCTAATTGATATGGGTCTACATTTAAGTAAAGCTAAAATATAAGTAAAGCCTAAACCACCACGTCGCCACTTCCGGAATGATTACGTGCAGAAATTCGTTCGGCGATATCACTGAGACGAACCGATGTTACCGAACAGTTAAGTAAATAATATATTTTAATCAATTTAATTTATGTACATAAAAATATAAAGAATTATAAAACGATAGGTGACTTATACAATAGACAAAGCAGGAACCAACATAAGCTTGCGGCTCCTGCTTTGCGCCTTGCAAAAGTGCGTAACTCGTTTGTGGGTTTTGGTATATGATTCTATAATAAAATTCCGCAATCAATTTCAGCTTTGCCATTACAACAGTTTAAACACACTGTTAAAAAGAGGCTGATACAGAAAGCCTACTATACTCTTGAAGATTATTTAGAAGATAAGAATGTGTGGATATAGCTCTCTTTGAACCTGTACAAGACAGTAACGACCTAATGTAAATAGTATTAAGAATTATAGTTTTAAAAGAGCATCCGCCGAGTTTCTTGCTGGCTCTTCTCGGTAGGAACAGCTTTCCGAACCAGCAGTAGAGTTGACGATTCAAAAGCACTTGTTTACAGTAAAGTATTTTGAATTTGAGTTTGAATTTAAAAAAGTTTATAGTCACATCATCAATAATCATCGGGTAATGTAAATAAATAAATATATGGAACAATCACACACGGTTGTCCGTCCCCAAAGTAAGTAATTAAATACTTGTGTTTATAAGTGACAGTCTGGTTAATATATACATATACAATTTAAAAATCTTTAATATTTAAATAAATTAATCTTGTATATATATTTATTTTCTGAATTATGGAAACGGCTCTAACGATATTTATGAAATTCAGCATGTAGAGGGTTTTCGGGAGGGAAATCGATCTAGCTAGGTTTTATTAAAAAATATATTTTATCCCTGTTTTCGGGCACTGAAAAAAATTGCTATAATTTTTATGAGAAAGAAAAGGCTAATTTCGCTGTCAATTGTAAAGTCGTGATAGCTCAATTTGGGTAACGGGTGGTCTTTAATTCAGAATACTGGAATCGAACCCAGAAAAAAAAATTATATTTTTAATTGCATTTTTTTTTTATTTATAAAAATTACCGAGCAAGGCTCCTGTCACCCAGGTACTAAATACTTTAATGTATACAACAACTAATTGTTTAAAGAAAATGTTGGCTCTCGGCGGAAATCGAACCCGCAACCCGCGGTGCTGAAGGCGAGGTCACTGTCACCTGTGCCAACAGGCCAGACAATTTTTTTAAACAGTTTAAGATTGCCGCGCTAATGTTAAAAGAAACAAAACTTTAAAACGATAAGTATGGATACAAACTCTCAAAATGAAGATATCATATAATCATTAGCACGAACTTAAAAATAACATTTGTCGGTCATAAATCATCGAATGTATACAGAAAACATCATATTATGAAAAGCATTATTAAGCGCAATAACAACACTGTGTAAAAAGTCATGCTGTTATGAGGCGGTTGTTTTATTTAGTCTCATTATATCGCGTTGGACCGACCCGGGGGATTAAGGGCTCGGGTGTCGACCCATTATAAAAGCGGCAGCGATTAACACCCGCTGATTTTTAATCAATAATATTGAACTTTATGTTTTCACCATCCTGCTTGATATTCATTTTGTGATTGTCTCTAAACATAAGGGCGTACAAAAAAAGATACTCAAGACCTAGTAGAATATTTAATATGATCTTAAATTATATTCATGGGTAACTATTGTACTTACCACACTTCTCTAACATAGAAATTGTTTATTGCAAATAATAGGAAAATAATTGTTTTTATTCCACTGTTCAAAACTGTTATTTACTGTCTGCGTCTATTGAGTAATATTTAACTTTTACGTGTTTCACGTATTGCAATGTTTTAATTCAATAGTAGAAATTGCAAATATTAACTGTTTTTAAATATTAATTTTTAGGTGGTAATGAAATATTTACGTATAAATATAGACGTTCGTAACTAAATGAATATTCTTAACCTGGCACCTATGAACAGAAAATAAATATTCAATATGATAATTGATTATTATAGACACAACAGTTTGCTATGAGTGGAAGATTGCATCAAATTCATCGCCCTTTTATAAGCTTTAAGATTTTTAATTTTCAAATTGAATGTTATCTGAAATTTCCATTTGTTCCGATGAAAACATATTCGTAACACTACAATAAAACTTCATCATCTTGATCGCTCTTCAATTAGTTTCAAAAAACGAGCCGCGAGCTATCATATTATGATACAGGTGTCCATACAAGACCTGTATCGTAATAAAAAAATATATATATTTTTGGCCTGTACGTAATGTTTGTCATAAGAATTTTGGTTTCAGTTTTATAATCTTTGTATTATAGTATCAGAGTAGATAAATATCATTTCGATCCTCGTCGATTAGTAAACAAAAATTTAACTTATTTTAAGTAATATATAACACAGTTTACAGCTTTATTTATCTGGCTTTAATGACATACTTAATGTCTAGAAGCGGCCTTGCTCTATTGTATTGGAGGCGCCGCCCCGCGCCCCTACCGCCCCCGCCGCCTTACTATGAGCGTAGCCTTGATATCGTGCAGCAGTTGACATTTCTTTGTACCCGTGTAAAGCAAGATTTTTGCAAGTAATTTTGAAGTTGTATCTTTGTGATGATTTAGGTAGGCGAAGCTTTTTTATAGGACTTTTTATTCATGTCGCCGCTTTGAAAAATTTGTTTACACAAAGCGTGAGTTTGAAGTATTAATTTCGTACGTTTTGTCTTTTAAGTGACAATATTTGTCATATTATAAAATGAATATAATGTTATTGTGGATTCTTGAAGTAATGTCTTCTTACTATTCCACTAGTGAGCATAGGCCTCGTCTCTCCGTTTTTGAAGTGAAGGGTTAGCTAAGTCCTACGACGCTCGTCCAATGTGGATTAGTAGGTTACACATATCCCCAGAATTGTCTATAGATATGCAGGTTTCCTCAAGAGAACCTAAAAGATAAGAGCGTGTAATACATGTCAATTATCAATTAGACAGAATTTTTAACAGAAAAACTCATTGGTGCCTGCCCGAGCTTTCAACCCGTGACCCTTCAAAAGAGTCTCACGGTCTCGCCGCTGGGCTATCACAGCTTGTAGATAATTGCTATTATTCAAAAAGGCTTCTCTCGGAATAGTTTCGCGTAACGATTATCCAAGCTGGTCCATTTATCTTTTACTGTGTATCTATGGTTAGAAAGTTTAAAAAATTTGTACACTAAAAAAATACTAAGAACTAGTCGCAGGCTTAGTATTAAAATGACCTAATTAAAAAAATATATGTATCTATGATTAGAAAGTTTCATTTCTGTACACTAAAAAAATACTAAGAACTAATCGCACGCTTATTATTAAAGTGACCTGATTCAAAAAATGTTTTTGGGAAATCGTAATAAAGCGGTGGCGTAGCGCCTACAGAACTTGTGGGTGTTAAAGCAATCCAAAACTTGAAAGAGCAAGAAAACACTGTTTTTTTAATACTTCGTAGCATGATATCATAGATGTTATTGGAGTAAGGATTACAATGTTACTCAATTAAGCCTGATTTTGAATTAGGTCACTTTAATACTAAGCGTGCAATATATACTAATATTAAATGAAGACATAGACAGTGACTCGCCAGTGGTTATATATTAAAACAGGAGAATCATAAAGTCGGATCCAATTTACCTCGCAGAAATTTCGTAACATTATTATCCAATCAACGTTTCACTACGGACGGTAGACAAAGCGAAGGCGAAAATTTTACATTTTCATAGTTTTCACTTCTTATTGTTTCTCAGTTAAATGAAAGTAGATTCTATTTTATATAGGTAATACTAATGGTACCGTCGACGCCGTGTGGTATCCGGCTGAGTAGAATAGACCACCCTCATTTCTTGACGAGATATCGTAAAAGGCGACTTAGGAAAGTTAACGTCAGGCAGGCGGCCAGTCGTTTAATAACTAGCCAAAACATATAACAACATGTTTAAAATATGTTGTGCCGACCCCATTAAGAGACGGATAAGGGTAGGAGAATGAATGAATGAATGACCAGTGCTACCCTCTATCTATTCTTTTTCCTTTAATCCTATATGTTACCGGAAGTATAAGCTTGACTGCGGTTAAATAATCTAAATTTAAAATGTTTAAAAGATTGACCGCCGAGTTTCTTGCTGGTTCTTCTCGGTAAGAGCAACTTTTCGAACCACTTGTAGCTTCATTAAATCCAATTTATCAAAAGGTGCTTTTAAAAAGATTTTTTGAATAAAGATTATTTTGATTTGATTTCATTCGTCTCTTTTTATGTGTGATTAGACAAAGATGAGTATACGAGTTTCATCTGTCCCTCCGCCCTCTTATTAGTTGTTTTTTTTTTTAATTTTATTAGACTGTATGCTGTTAGCCCTAACGGCTTTTACAGCGTCACCGGGCGGGACGGGAGAGCGCAGGAGCATCGTCCACGTTGTGAAATGCGGAGAGTAGAGCGCAGAAGCTCTACTAGCGTCGGGGAACGTCCTAAGGGTGCCTCTTGTGAGGACTGACCACGGCTTAGGGCGACGTTTAGTAGAGGGTTGATGGTATGACTTTGATTAGTCAATACGACGACGGAAGGGTGGCAAGAAGCCACGACCAACCGATGCCAGAAACCTGGGACCTCGTCTTCGCCGGCGAAGACGCTGTGTGTGTGTATTAAGTGTGTTTGTGTTTGCGATCGTTATTTGATCGTCAAGGTAATAAAGGACGCTTTTTGGACGCCTATATGTTCGGTGGTCAGACCTAACTGGGATGTAAGTGGAAGCAACTGAAATGAGAGTGTTGGGGTGTACCTCAGATTTCTCAAAGTAAGACGTTATTAGTTGTTATGACACTCACATAAAGGGCCGCTTATGGCTTCCCTACTCTAGTATAATAACCATATGAAAAATATTAAAACTTGATATATAAAAGGTTTAATATAAGCTGCAGCGAAAGATGCCAGATTCAAGCTACTGAGTTAGCTTAGAAAATACCTTAATATATGTAGGTAAATAGGTTATGAGGCTTATTAGTTAAAGAAATGTAGGTTTTATTTTTAGTAGCACTCAACCGTTGACCTTCTACGTCACTCGGGTATAATTTATTTCCCTTGATCACATCTTGACGCGGGCGGCTCACCTTGACATTCATTCGCAGCCGCCATTACTGGTCTCCTTAATGCAATACTGTCGTAATCGAAAATTGCAATGTAATTAGTTTCCGAGTCATATAGTTAATTCACTTACTTTTGCGATTGTGTTGTATTGGAAGTTTGCTTAGTTGTATATCTGTTGCCTTTAACAAAAGTAACTTGAATTATGTGTGTATTAGTAATGATGAAGCTGTGGTAGCCCAGCGGTATCACCGTGCGCCTCTTTTGAGAAGGTCTAGGGTTCAAACCCCGGGCAGGCACCAATGAGTTTTCTAGTAAAACTTATGTGTCTAATTGATAATTGCAATTTATCACACGCTTTTCGGTGAAGGAAAACATCGTGAGGAAACCTGCATATCTCTAGAGAATTCTGGGGATATGTGTAACCTACCAATCCGCATTGGAGCAGCGTGGTAGGTCTTAGCTCCAATCCTTCTCTCCAAAAAAAAACGGAGAGAAGAGGCCTATGCCCAGCAGTGGGATAATAACAGGCCGTTACTAGCAATGATAATTGATAATGATTGGTGTCTGGTTTGAGTAGAATATATGACACTCATTCCTTACCGAAGTATCGTAAAAGGCGATTAAGATAAGTTGACCGCGCGTTATCTTAAAATAGCCCTCTTTCTTACAGAGGCGTCGTAAAAGGCGACTAAGGTAAGTTGACTCACCGCGCGTTATCCAGTTGCGTAGAATAGCCCTCTTTCTTACAGAGGTGTCGTAAAAGGCGACTAAAGTAAGTTGATCCGCCGCGAGTTATACGGTTGAGTAGAATAGCTCTCTTTCTTACAGAGGTGTCGTAAAAGGCGACTAAAGTAAGTTGACACGCCGTGATATCCGGCTGAGTAGAATAGACCACCCTCATTTCTAACCGAGGTGTCGTAAAAGGCGACTAAAGTAAGTTGATCCGCCGCGCGTTATCCGGTTGAGTAGAATAGCTCTCGTTCTTACAGAGTTGTCGTAAAAAGTGTATAAGGTAAATTGACCTACCACGCGGTATCCGGTTAAGTAGAATAGACCTCTTTCTTACAGAGGTGTCGTAAAATTTGATTACGTTAAGGTAAAGTCAGGCAGGTTGTAAAATACGTAGCACAACATGTTAATAACATGTTTTACCGACCCCACTTATAGTGGGATAAAGGCAGGAGGAAGAGGATAAGGAATATTATATTTTATGCCTAAAAGTGTCCAAGTATACAATTTACTGATCGCAAAATAAAAAAAGCTGCAACATTAATAGAGTTTATGTCCCTGGTGATGGCCCTTCTGTCTGTTTTAAAAGTATTTGATATTTATCTCGCTAAAATATTGAACATTATATGCGAAAAAGAGAAACCACCGTCTCAGCAGGCGCTCGGATTGTTTAATAACTCAGTCCGCCTGTAATTTAGCACCGCAATGAAATATTTATGAATCTGCCGACTTTTTAACAGGCATAATGGGCGGTAGACAAATTGCGCGTAGGGTGGTTATTTATTGCTATTGCTTGTACATATGATTTAGGCGGATTCATCTATTGTCTAACAATGTATAAAATAACAATAATAAGTCTAATCTAATAATTGTAATCTAATGTTCATTACCGATTGGGAGTCTTTCTTCTTCTCTTTTGTGACTGGCTTGTGGGCGCAGGTGGTAGTGACCCTGTCTATAGCTCCGCGGGTCGCGGGTAAGATTCCCGCAGTGGGCCAACATTTTCTAAAAATAAATACATTTATACGGCGATATTTTTCTTCATATTTATACAATAAATAAGAAATCCTCAGAAGTCAATCAATTTAGTCTTTTTTGACAATTTGTCGACTCAGCGCACTAATAACGAATGTGTCAAATGGCGCTACCATTCCTTTCCGCACCGCACCGCACTTCTCCGCCCTTCATCCCATCTCACGATAGCTATCTAGTATCTTCACGTCTTTATCCTACAACTTCCGCTGTACTCCTTTTCATGGTATTTAAATAAGGATTACAAGTTTAGAGACATTGCAATTCTTGTTTAATTAAGCCTAATTTTGAATTCGTTATGTTTAATACTAAGCGTGAGATTGAGATATGTGCTATATAATGTTGAGTTGAGTGACGTGGAACAGACAGTGTAGTATTATAATTTCTTTTATCTACTCTTATACTATAATACAAAGATTATAACACTGAAACCTAAATTCTTATGACAAACATTACGTACAGGCCAAAAATTAAAAAGTGTTATTACGATACAGGTCTTGTAGAGACACCTGTATCATAATATAACTTTTTAATCATAACTATACACCTATACAACCTCCAGCTGGACCAAGGAGGTTGAACCGCTACCTTTAAAAAAAAATTTCAATGAACGAGTTCGTGGCTACGCAACACGCATGCGCAATCGATGTTTGCGCCTTGGCGCTAACATTTGACATTTAAAAAATCTTTTCAATATTTAAACAAAGTATTGTGTTTATTAATATTGTTTTACGTATTATAGTATGAGAGTAGATAAAGTAGTATGACAATGTACAAAACTTGGTCTTGTCTTATAACACTCGTGTGATACTATAAAAAACACACTCGTGTTATAAGAACCCTTATTATGCAACAGTATCATAATCTACTATTAAATTATGGAACTCCGCAAAGTAACGCCTAATTCTATAAATGGCTGTAAAAGTTATAAAAGATAAGAAGTTTATTTTTTTAAATAATTTTTGGTTCCTTTTAGAAATATAATTTTCTAAATTTAGGTATATAAAGGAAAATGATATAAATTTGGATTGAACATATCTTTATAATGTTTATCTCTTGCACTCGGCCGCCTTCAAGGTTTATTTATTATTTCAATGTCATGACATTGTACGATGGTAATTCTCAAGGGAATTACTGATATGTTAGTGGTAGTATTAGTATATTATTACTATTTTTTTATACTATTTACATTTCGAACACGTTATCATGTACGTTTAAATTTGTTACATACACGTTTTGATGTCATGGACAATTGGGAAACATAAACAATAAAAATAATAATATTATTATTTATGTATTTCTAATATAAAATATTATTTACAAATTTTAGTAATTTGATACGGCTGTTGTCCTAGAACTTTTTGTTTTGAATGTGGAAAAACGGGGATCCCTAGCACAAGTAATATCCATTACTTAAAAGGTGGTTCCTGGCAGATATAATGTAACTTTTAGAATTAAACGAAAGAAATAAACAAATTTTAATTTTTAAATTTAAACTATCGTGAGTACCTTGTATTCATAGTTAATGTATAGAACCGGCTATACTCACGTCTTTTTTTATCGGGTTAGCCCAACTAGTAAAAATAAGACGTGAGTATAGCCGGTTCTATACATTAAATTTTAATTTCATTTTAATTTTAATAAACACATGGGTAAACATGTGTCAAATTAATGTACTTATTATATCGTCAATTATATGTACTTATTATATCGAGTGAGTACCAATCGCTGTCTAAATTGTCTTATGTAGATTTATAATTTGCAAAAGGTATACGCAGCTTAATTGTTAAAATATCTAAAAATTATGCGCTGTATTTTCATCCTATTCTCGAAGAAAAAAAGTCAATTTAATTGTATCAAATTTCATCAATATTGCTTTAACTGATTAGGCATAAAAGCGTAACAAATAAATACACAGACTTTAGCGTTCATAATACAATAATGCATGTAATGTATGTATGTGTTTGATATTACCAATATAAATTAAATTTTTATTTAACATGTTTGTAATAGATATTAAGTAAAGCGAATGAGAATTAGCAAAATATAATATAGGTATTTAAATCATCATCATCATCATCTTCCTACCCTTATCCCACTCTAAGTGGGGTCGGCACAACATGTTTTAAACATGCTGTCACATGATTTGGCTGCGTTTTTACGACCGGCCGCCTGCCAGACGTCAACTTACCTTAGTCGTATTTTACGACTCCTCGGTAAGAAAGGAGGTGGTCTATTCTACTAAACCAGCTACCACACGGTGGGTCAACTTACCTTAGTCGCCTTTTACGACACCTCGATAAGAAATGAGGTTGGTCTATTCTACTCAGCCGGATACCGCACGGCGGGTAGACTTACCTTAGTCGCCTTTTACGACAGCTCGGTAAGAAATGAGGTACTATTCTATTCAGCCGGATACCACACGTCCAAAATATAAGATATTTAACTATGTCAAAATATTAAAGGTACTTCCCCCTTGCAAGCAATTTTGCCCACAAAGGGGTGCAGATTTTCCGTTCGCGTCTTTAATAAAAAAATATATTGTCAGTCACCTCACGTATATTGCTATTTCCGCGTATGCTTCATGCCAAACCATTGTCTTAATTGGAGGCTTTCTTTAATAACCTTGGATATATTATTAGTATTTGTATTAAGCTCTGGCCTTGAAATCACCATAACGATTAGATACCGCGTTTATCTAACGACTAACATTTATATAACATAATTAAAATAAAAAGAAAATTAAAGTATGCAATATAAATAAAATTGAATTTATTAAGAGTGTATTCATATTACTTAAAATGATATATTTGTTGCCTTTCACATCTTGACTTGACAATACAATCATTAAGTTACTTACTTTGGGGATAAACGACTAAATATACATATGATATATTATGTATAAATGATATATTATATATTTGTCAGCTGCCTTACATATCTTGACTTAATAAAACAATCATTAAGTTACTTACTTTGGGGATAAATGACTATATGTACATATGATATATTATGTATAAATGATATATTATATATTTGTCAGCTGCCTTACACATCTTGACTTGATAAAACAATCATTAAGTTACTTACTTTGGGAATAAATGACTATATGTACATATATAAAAAGAATATGATTACTTTTTATATTATTTTTTTATAAAGTATAGAGACCCTTTTTTAATTTTACTTTACTAATCTCGATGTATTGGAAGTTTATTTATATTTAGTGAACTCGCTTTATGTGATTTGGAAGAAGTAAATAAAATCACTTCTTCATTTAAAAGATGTGACAAAATATTCAGTTAAAATTGATATAGTGTGTTTGATTCCGTCATTATTAAATGAAATCGTGATTTAAAACTAAGTAAAAACGATACACGAAAGACTAATACAGACCGAAACGTGATATCCTGTTGAAGTTAATTTTATTATCAAGCGAGTATTTCTTTACAGTGAAACTCCGTACAGTTTAAATATTCTCGTCCCGTAGCGTTTGTATTGTATTGTTTTTAATTTCCACAGCTCAATGTAGCTTGTACGATATTTAATGAGTCGATTCTCTGCCGTTTTAATTCTGAACACTCGTCTATACCACAGTATAATAAAGAATAGAGTTCAAAGATTTTTGTTCTATCATATAATTTTGTATTAACTCATTTATTCTAGTACATAAAATGAGTGACAAAGATATACATATTTAAGAATATATTAGGTATACAAACTGCTAATGAACGTAGATTTCTCAAATTTACATAATGTCATATATTTATATCTATATTTATTATAAAACAAAGTCCCGAAAAATTGTCTGTCTGTAAGTAATTAATTTTCTGAAATTACCGATATTTGTACGGTTTTTATTTAAAGGGTAATGCAATTCATCCGAAAGATTTAGGTTAATAGTGCATTACGGTTTTATGAAAATTATAGAGTTCGCGCAGTTGTGTTGTGCGCTGCGTAAACCAACAGAGATACACTAAAGTAATGTACAAGAGAATTGAAGATCTACAAAAAGTCTCCGACAGTATGTCTCTATCGTTTATGGTTAACTTACAATAAGTACCTTTATGTTCAAAAATATGAAAACTAATAAGAATATTATTTCGCATTAAATGCGGATTATAGCAAAATAATGGTCTCATTAGTTTTGTATTATGGACCTCCGCAAAATAACGCCTAATTCTAAATAAATAAGTTATTCAAAAATATCATTTAAATACACTGGTTACTAGGCGGGCGATGCCGCAAGTTTTGCATTAAATATCTTGGAAAAGATTCAATGATATAAAGATTCACGACATGCTGTTTCGGTTTTGTGTCTTGGATATTTTAAATATTGTTTAAAACTACACTGGGCTATCGTATATATTTATAATCCTAAAAATTTTAATTAATACTTTATGGGAGACTTTCAAACCTGAGTGATTAGTATTTTCAGAATTTTGACAGCTGTAAGGTTTAACCCCCATTTTGTGATAAGTGATATTCCATTTTAATATTTTATCTAACCAAATTTATCCGTCATTAATTGCGGCAATTATGTACCATATATCGCTGATCTGTTAAATGTAAATTTTAATATTATGCAAACTTCGGTTAAAGAGGTGTTAAACGCCAAAACGAGAAAGAATTTCAAACTGGTAATTCAACGGGAAAGATAAATATTTGGCTGAACGTTAAAATTTACTTTGCGTGATAAAATCCAGACTATTTATTGGAGTAGCTCACTCTCTGTACACTGTGGCGGTACCGAGTAGAACATTGTACGATATTTAATGAGTCTCTCACGTTCGATGTAATGAAGGTGCTTCAGGTTTTATTAAATGCCGTTTGAAGTCTACATGTCTCTTCTCAACAGGTATACGTAATAGGTTTCAGAAATAAAAAAAATATGTTTTAAATATTTCGCCTTTAAAAATATTAGCATAAATGCGTTCGAGCAATTTTAGCAATAAATCTTTAATTATTTAACGCCGTGTGGTATCCGGCTGAATAGAATAGTACCACCCTCATTTCTTACCGAGGTGTCGTAAAAGGCGACTAAGGTAAGTTGACCCACCGTGTGGTATCCGGTTGAGTAAAATATACCACCCTCTTTCTTACCGAGGAGTCGTAAAATACGACTAAGGTAAGTTGACGTCAGGCAGGCGGCCGGTCGTAAAAACGCAGCCAAATCATGTGACAGCATGTTTCTAACATGTTGTGCCGACCCCACTTAGAGTGGGATAAGAGCAGGAAGATGATGATTTTTTATTAGCTACAACAAACAAAACGCTTATTATTTATAATTTCACACAAAACGGTCAACTACTAGTGCATGGTCAATTACTAGTGCCCTTATCTTATATTTGATCATCATCATGTTTACTATCCCTTATTGTAAAATCACATCAATGCATTTGCATACAATGCGACTATACCTAAGAGCATAAACAACAATGTGATATCGACATCGACTGGCGGCCAGCTATATTTATTAACCGACAAGTTACGACACTACGCAGCCAAGCGTATCGGTGCAGAGGCACTGGATTTACAATTCAAGACTAAACATTTTATACTGACTTAAAATTTTCGTGACTGAGAAAATTGTACTATTATTTATTTTTACTGTATACAGTGGAACATATATTTCCTTGTCTTGGACAAATTTTACTAATATTATAAATGCGAAAGTTTGTGAGTACGGATATATGTTTGTTACTCTTTCACGGCGTATCCGCTGAACCAATATGTGCTTGTAACACTTCTTCTCAATCGTTTCGCTCTTGACAGAGCGGTCGTGATCGCCTTCAAGTTGCGGTTTTGGTAGCGGCTGTTGTTATGCGCTTCACAATTTCTCGCCATTTTTTGCGATTTTCGGTCATTCTGGTACATTCATGCACCGGACCGCCCACAGCAGATTTGATCTGGTCGGTCCATCGCATGGGTGACCTTCCACGTGGCCTTGTGCCTTCTACCTTTCCCTGGACAACGAGTCGTTCTATGGACTGGCTGCCCCGTCTTGAAACGTGTCCGAAAAATGAGAGTATACGGGACTGTACTGTGGAAAATAGACGCTGCGTGATGCCAAGCTCTTGGAGTATCGAAACATTTGTTCTTTTTTCGGTCCATCTTACCCCAAGCATTCTTCGCCAGCACCACATTTCTAGAGCATCTATCTTTTTCCTCTCAATTTCCCGCACTGTCCACGTTTCTGCAGCGTATAGAAATATGGGTAGTATTAAAGTTCGCACGAGCCGGGTCTTCGTGGCTTTGGTAATATTTCTGTTCCTCCATATTTTCTTCATTTTGTCCATTGCATTCCTAGTAATTGCCATACGCCTTTTTATCTCATCTATGCAGCCGCCATTGTTCGAAATTAAAGCTCCAAGGTATACGTAGGATTGGACTACTTGACAGTTCGCAATTTCAGTGATTTCTGGCGAATTATAGTTAGCGCGATCTACAATCATTACCTTGGTTTTGTGCTTGTATCACTATATCTGAATAAATCATTATTATTATGTGTATAGAATTTACGCAGTGTGGTATCCGGCTGAATAGAAAAGTACCACCCTCATTTCTTACCGAGGTGTCGTAAAAGGCGACTAAGGTAAGTCGATCCGCCGTGTGGTATCCGGCTGAGTAGAATAGACCACCCTCATTTCTTACCGAGGTGTCGTAAAAAGCGACTAAGGTAAGTTGACACGCCGTGTGGTATCCGGTTGAGTAAAATAGACCACACTCTTACTTATCAAGGTGTCGTAAAATACGACTTAGGTAATTAATAGACGTCAGGCAGGCGGCTGGTCTTGAAATACGTTCAAATCATGTGACAACATGTGCCGAATACCCTACTTAGAGCGGGATAAGGGCAAGAGAATGATGATGTAAATGGAGTCATAAATTAAAACTTGGTAAGACACTACAGTTATTATCAATGTTCAAATTTAGGATCATCGAACTTTAAAATATCAAGTATCTCTTTTTGATTGATAGCATATATTAAGTAAAACAATTGTATCCAAATTAAAGTGTAAATTCTATAGCCCATATTCATTGTACCTTCACATAAATTAAATTGCATTACGTAAAAATGTTCGCCACGCTATGTAGCCAATACAGATTTCGCTACGATTTTTACGTGCCCATTTGAGAAGCCTACTCGGCTTTTATATTACAAACGCAATAAATAAGCCGTCATATGTAGTAGTAAGAGCCAGGCGTAAGATGTACCACATTAAGAATGCAAAAGAATTAGTGACTGTTGTATATTTAACAATTAATATTAACGTTAGTTTTACTAACGCTACCTAAATACGTCATCCATACTATTAATATAAATCTAAATATTTGTCTGTCTATTATGCTTTAACAGCTAACCCGTTGGCCCAATATCGATGAAATTTGGCAGAATTAACACTTACACATTTGTTTTGTTTCCAAACAAAAATTCTAATTTTTCATTCAAGAACAGCAAACATATTATATTTTTTAGTAAACGTTTAAATTTTAAAGAACAAAGTCGCAGATCATCATTCTCTTGTCCTTATCCCACACTAAGTGGGGTCGACGCATCATGTTTCAATCTTCCTTTCGCTCCTATCATTCGTCAACAATTAATGGTTGGAACTAAATATTGTTATGTCCTTACTCCAAAAATTATGAATCATAGCAAATTAGTACAAAATTTCATTAATTATCTATAATTCATATAGTTCTTGTCTTTCTTTCATTATAATCAAAGCACTATACGGATTTTAGATTTCCTACATTTTAAGAAATTAAATTCCTATAGGTTTTCGGATGTTTTAAAGTACTAATAATAATCGCCGTCTCCTAGAGTATATTTTTATTTGTTGGCTTATAATAACCGAGTGTACTGTACTGTACAGAATTACCGTCTGCATACAAAGCGATCTCGCCGAGCGCAAACTGCAATTCATTTCTTTGTGCAAATAGTTTCGATTTAACTGATGTGTGAATACTAGCAAATCAACATTACAAAATAAAAGATTAAATTGCAGAATTTTTTTTTTATTTAATTAATTGATTTCTTTTGTCATAAAGATAATTGAAAAAAGTAGCTAGCGGCCTGTTACTCCCCACTTCTGAGAATAGGCCTTTTCTCTCCTTTTTTTGGACAGAAGGATTGGAGCTACCACGCTGCTCCAATGCCGATTGGTAGGTTACACACATCTCCAGAATTCTCTAGAGTTATGCAGGTTTCCTCACAATATTTTCCTTCACCGAAAAGCATGTGATAAATTGGAATTATCAATTAGACAGAAACATTATTTAACAGAAAAACTCATTGGTGACTGCCCGGGTTTGAACCCGTGACCTCCTCGAAAGAGTCGCACGGTGTTACCGCTGGGCTACCACAGCTATATAAAGATAATATTAGATTGTAATTAGTGTAATTAAATATTTAAATATATAAAAACTACGTTTACAGCTGGCAGTTGATATATCGAATTATTATACTAGGGACGGGAGTCAAAGGTAGACCTGTAAGTGAGATTTTCGCAATAAATAATCAATGAGAGGGAAGATAAAACTTATATTCCTATCTTTGTCTAATCAGATACAAAAAAGAGAGATAGATAATGGGTCCCATTAGCTTTTTTTTGTCGATGAACACATTTAAAGCTGGCTCCCTTACTCTAGTATAATAACTCTACTATAATAATATAAACGTTTATTTTTTTATATTACATTTACAATAAAACATAAATATTTCTAAAAAGAATTATTCTATGGCATAATGTCAATTTTTAGTACTCGTCAAGCTTGAAATATGTAAACCTCAAATCGTTTTCAAATATTCCGAGGGCAATACGTTTAAGTGCCGCCATACAACCGTAAAATATGCAATGGCGGCGTACTACCTTATTTTTACTGCAGCTTGTTACTAATTAGTACGACTAGATTTCATGCGCGCTCATATTCAGAGTCGTAATTAAGTTTTATGCGATATGTTTTCTTCTATTTGGCCCTCGCAACACACCCAACTAGACTGCCCGGCTTTTACCACCCTCCGGGGAGCGTGGCTGGATTCAGGAAGTTTTATAGGTCTTGTGTGCGCCGCTTCGAGCTTTTATACCGAACGTTATGGCTTTCCGACCCTGAATCAACATTCTGTGTTTGTAATAAAATCCTTTTGTTCGTCACCTAATTATGGGACGGGCACTAGGTGGAAATGTATGAGTCGAAGTTGCGTGCGGTGAATAAATACTGTGATTAATTTCAAAGGCTTTAATGTATCTGCTAATTGGTTCCTAACATATCGTCATTAACGTATGATATCAATTAATTTTATGCGTGCATGCTATATGTATATAGTGCATTCTCACGTTTTACCTAAATAAGGATGTCATTAGTTTAAATACTACTAACTTTTCTTCTTTGTCAACTGATGGACGTCCACTGCTGGTCATAGGTCTCTTCATGGGATCTCCATACCACACGATCTTGTGCCGCTTGGACCAAGCGGCTCCCCACGACCTTTTTGAGGTCGTCAGTCCATCTCGTGAGGGGTTTACATTGCGTTTTCCGGTGCAGGGTCGCCATTCCAACACCTTGAGACCCCAACGCCCATCGGTTCTACGCCCTATGTGACCCGCCCATCGCCACTTCAGCTTCGCGACACGCTGAGCTATGTCGATAACTCTGGTTTTTCGGATCTCCTCATTTCTGGTTTGATCACGTAGAGATACTCCGAGCATAGCTTGCTCCATTGCCCGCTGAGCGACTCTGACTTATGCGGCCCATACTCAGCGACTATGGGCCTCATAAGAAGGCTCGCTGTCATCTCTAATATAATAATTTTAGCCAGTGATCTACATACACAGACCGCTCTTGCAGTCAGAGTCAACAGCTTGAAGCTGCAATGGATAACCGAGCTGTCAACCGCGGTTCGTGTATTAACGTACATAGAAGTCTGTACTTCACGGTACAGTCGCAGCTCGAAACAGTCCATCCAGACTACTTCAAGCTGTTATATTCATGTTCCTCTCCATTTTGTATTCTCAAATCTATCAATAAGAAAATCACATCCGTCGCATCGTTCGGATGTAACATAAGGATAAAACATTCTTTTTCCGTTTAAAGTATAAGGATGGATTACTGTTAAGGTAACTTATTTACCTTTATATAAAAATAAAAACATTTAAATTACGTTTATCCTAGCTTATTACCATGAACGAAATTATATACGCGTAATATATTATTGCATTATCCTTACAGCTAAGGGAAAACCTCCAGACATCTTTGCATTGACCTCCTTATGTGATGATACATAACAAATGCCTTGCCAAGCGAAAAAGACGTTTCGAGCTTCGACGTTAAGGTTTTTATTACCATGTACGACTACTATTTATTGATGACAGTGTTTTGATAATACCTATATTGACAAGTTAATAAGGTGATGACGTAATCTAAAATGTTTTATTTGGTATGCTTTCAAAGCGAGACACGCTGTTTTTGATTTGATAGGTATCACCTATACAAGGAATTCTTTACAGTGTTCAGGCTTTTGACAATGCTTTCACTGAAAATCTCTCAATATACTTGATATATGCATGATTCGTAAAAACACATGCACAAACCTCTACCAACGCCACCACAATACACAAGGACTACACACGTTCACTATCATAAACTCAACAATCGTTCCATCATGAGATAGACTCCACGACAAAATCGCAAGCGACCCATCAAACAAGCGTAGTTATATATACATTATATAGTTGTATAGTTATATATATATATATATATATATATATATATATATATACTAATTGGTTCAAACCCCACCATTTATTTTGCCTCCGAAAACACGTAACAATCTTGAATTAGACATTTATCTGATAGTTAATGAGGGTGTCATTGTTATTTATCTTAAGTTGCTTTAAAATGTTAAACAAAACTAATGAGAATATTATTTTGCTATAATCCGCGATACAAGAAAATATATGTAATGCTAAATGTAGAGTGTACTATTCGTTCTCATACCTGATACATGCAGAATTTGTAAGAACTCATGCACCACCCGACACCGATAACACAACAATACACACAAAATCGCAATCGCTTTGCGATTTTGTCGCGGAGTCTATCTCCTGACGATGGTTCGGTTATAGCAAAGTAATATTCTCATTAGTTTTGTAATCTCAAGTTGTTTTAAAATGTTAAGTCAACGGCTTTTCTATCGGCTTTGTTTTGCCTACTTCCATAGCATTATGTCTTATGGAATATTGCTATGGGGTAAATGCGCGGATAGTAAAAAAAAATTGTTTTTCCAAAAAAGAGCTATACGTGGCATTTATAAATTAAGACCGCGTGATTCCCTGCGAGAGAAGTTTAAGGAAACAGGTATCCTTACATTTGCTTCACAGTATATTTTAAGCAATTTAATTTATGTACATACAAATATAAAACACTGTTAAAAAGAGGCTGATACAGAAAGCCTACTATACTCTTGAAGATTATTTAGAAGATAAGAATGTGTGGATATAGCTCTCTTTGAACCTGTACAAGACAGTAACGACTTAATGTAAATAGTATTAAGAATTATATTTTTAAAAGAGCAACCGCCGAGTTTCTTGCTGGCTCTTCTCGGTAGGAAAAGCTTTCCGAACCAGCAGTAGAGTTAACGATTCAAAAGCACTTGTTTACAAGTTTATTTGAATAAAGAATATTTTGAATTTGAATTTATCACAGGTGTGCAGTGTGTGTGTACTGTTTAAACGTGAGTGTTAATCTTTTAAGGAACACTTCGGTATAAATCGATTTCGAAGTCATTACTTATTGATACGCCCTTAATTTCTGTTTTGAAATGGTGCTTCTGTATAGAGCTTGTCTATACAGCGGTTGTTGCGGTTCACAAAGCCCGGTTTAATAAGCCCTGATGGAGATATCCTTACTGCGGTCTCCTTTGAATTTCACTGTGTTTACGCAAATCGGATTAACTGATATAATTTTGATACAGTTTTAGTTAAATTTTCCTTTTGAACTTGCAGAAATAGATAAAATATAACTTTATTTATCGTTTTCTGGTTATGGTTATATGGTTACTTGATTCTTTCAACTAATATTGGTAAATGTGTAAGCTAACATCAGTAAAACAAATTATGAAAGAATTAATGCGTCCTACGGTTTTATAAACGGCAAAGATTGTTTCATTGGTAGCCTAGTTATCTACATGTAAATTATTATGATTTTTGTCTTGGATCATCCTTTATTCCAGATTTAAATCTAACTTTACACATAATGTCATACTAGTCGATACTGTTTTCGAACTGACTTATATGCTGTTAGCCCAAAAGGCTCTTACAGCGTCACTGTGTGAGACTGGCAAGCGCAGAAGCATTCTCGAGGTCGTAAAATGCGGTGAGTAGAACGCTAACACTAGCGTCAGTTAACGTCGCACTAAAGGTGGCCTCCTGTGAGGCCGGATTTGGGCAATTAAACTGTTAGCATTTAAGAACCTAAGCACTACTCGCTCAAATTCAAATTCAAATTCAAATTGGCTTTTACAAGCATTTTTGAATTGAACAAATTACAATGAAGCTACGTATCAGACGCACAAGTAGATGTAAACGCACACACATAAACACACACATACACACATACACACATTAAGAAAGAGTGAAGGACATAACAAATCTAATTAAACTAATCTCGCTAATTCTTTACAAAATTGACATAGATTTGCTTATGTTGTTTTCCTGTATGTTTTCTTTGTAATTAACCCATCTTATGAAGACTATATTGCTGCAATTAAATACCACGTGGTTCCTCAAATTTCGTAAATATTAAGTTTCAAAGTCAATAACATGAAAGAGATTAAGGGCTTTAAGTCCGATTCAGCGGTTTTCTTTCAATTTCTACCTGTTTACACAAACTTGAATATTCAAATTTATGTTTGGTTCATTAAGATAAACAGAATATTGTATAATGTTGATTTTCACCAACTACATAACTTAGGTACTAATGTAAATGGTCTGACAACTTAAATATTCATGTGTACATAACACTGATATGATATGTGTCTACTTATAATCATTCTCCTGCCCTTATCCCACTCTGAGTGGGGTCGGCACAACATGTTATAAACATGTTGTCACATGATTTGGCTACGTATTTTACGACCGGCCGCCTGCCTGATTTCAAATAACCTAAGTCGTATTTTACGACACCTCGGTAAGAAATGAGGGTGGTCTATTCTACTCAGCGGGACTCCACACGGCTTAGTAAGATAAAAAAAGTATACTGTCCTTTAAGTTTGACCAAAATATATCTACAAAGAAAATTTCATTCGAATGAATTCAGTAGTTTTGAAAATAACCGTAAAAGCACATCGTGACACGTGATTTTTAAATAAAAAGACATTGCGCATACTGAATGTATTGTCACGTTGCACTTATATAACGATCCCATTTTTGAACAATTCAGATGAATATTTAGACTGGACGTGCAATGACCGCTGTCACTATTTGCAAAACATGGCAATAAAACACGTCAAAACCTCTCGGCGAATCCAATTTTAAATATGGTCATAAATAAAACAAAACGTTGTGTAAGAGAGAAAAAAACGACATGACAAATAGAGCATCGATCGTAAATGTTTAATAACGATATGTACGCACCTGCGCAGAAATTGTCGCAGAATCTAACGACGCGACAGTCTTTTCTTAATTATTGGGCAGAAAAGTATTAGCCACTGACCTTTACGGCATCGGGAATCGTTTCTGGACACTGACAATGTTTTAATTAATTTGTGTAGTGTTGTGATTTTGGATGTATACAGATCTCATATCCGCCAACTAACTGTTAAAACGCGGTAGATAAGAGCATCATCATCCTGCCCTTATCCCACTCTAAGTGGGATCGGCACATGTTACAAACATGTTGTCATATAATTTGGTTTTGTATTGTACGACCGGCCGCCTGCCTGACGTCAACTTACCTTAGTCGTATTTTATGACTCCTTGGTAAGAAAGAGAGTGGTTTATTTTACTCAACCGGATACCACACGGTGGGTCAACTTACCTTAGTCGCCTTTTACGACACCTCGGTAAGAAATGAGGTTGGTCTATTCTATTCAGCCGGATAGCACACGGCGCGGTAAATAAGAGCTATGTTTAAAAAAAAGGATTGTGTATTTTTGCAACACCTAGTAAAATAATATAATATTACTTTTGTAAAAGGAATGCTTGCGTCTCCCTTGCCCTAAGCGAAACTCGCACTAGGTGATATCATATCCGGCAACTAACATCTAAAACGCAGTAAAGGCAAATAATGGTAATTTAACTTAAAAATTGGTTAGCCTGAATGCCATTAACAGCATCACCGGGCGGTGAAAAATTATCTTTCAAAAAAACATTTTTGTTTGTGTGGGTGTGCGCAGATAGTAACCGCAAACGCGCGTGCGCATGTCAACGGCCGCAGGTGTCGTGTCATTGGCCAGGTGAGGCATTGTCTCCTGCGCCGTATACCACCCTGCGCATTGCCAACTGATTGCTTTTTAATGCATCGCAAATTATGCGGTTTCAGTTTGTATTGCTTTTGTAGGTTTTATGTTTAGCGATATTTTAAAAGCCGATTTGCATCAAACGAATACTCGTTCTTTGACCACACTTTGAAATTCGATTACTGTGAACGGACATAGAACTTTTATTCGGTGTTCTTTCTGCGTTCGTAAAGATTCTATGGAATATTTTAAGAAGTGTTGTCGCCAATGACTTTCGCTTTGTATTTTATAGCAACACTGTCATGAAACAAGAGTTTCGCGCCCTTTTGACTAAAATGTTGGCAACACTTTGTCGTGTTATTTCCGGTGGAGTCTTCTTATTGATACGGTTCAGTGGCTTTCAGTCTTTGTTCGTCTTTCAAGAGAAGTGCATCTCGGAACGGGAATTGTGGTATTCCTATTATATTATTGTATAGTGTGTGCGCTAACAGAATGCTCGCTCGCTTGATGTAAACGATACAACTCGTAGAACGTTGTGCGACTTTTTGCAACCTTCTCGATCTAGTTAGCGTAACGGTTATTTGTATGACGTTGCAACAGCGACATCTAGTGACCGCTGTTCGAGTACCATACAAATTGGCGTTATGCTAACGCGATAGAGTACGTTAACAAAACTCGCACAAAGCACACAGATGATGATGATTTGTGCACTTCTGTTACTTAACGTAAGTTGAGATGACAGTCAATCATAAACCGGTAACCAATAATAAATAAAACCACTCGCTCGCATAAATTAAAGACTTTTTTCGCATAATTTAAAAACTTAGATTGTCCACTTTACATTTAGCATAACATATATTGTCTATTTTACTTATCGCGGATTATAGCAAAATAATTTTATTATTACTTTTGTATTATGGATCCCCGCAAAGTGATGCCTACTTCTATAAATTTTTGAACAAAAACTATTATAAAATCCTGGCAATAGTGTATCAATAAGTCCATCTTCATCATCTTCCTGCCCTTATCCCACTCTAAGTGGGGTCGGCACAGCATGTTCTAAATAGGCTGTCACATGATTTGGCTGCGTTTTTACGACCGGCCGCCTGCCTGACGTCAACTTACCTGAGTCGTATTTTACGACACCTCGGTAAGAAAGAGGGTGGTCTATTCTACTAAACCGGATACCACACGGTGGGTCAACTTACTTTAGTCGCCTTTTACGACACCTCGGTAAGAAAGGAAGGTGGTCTATTCTACTCAGCCGGATACCACACGGCGAGTCGACTTACCTTAGTCGCCTTTTACGACACCTCGGAAAGAAATGAGGGTGGTACTATTCTACTTAGCCGGATACCACACGGCTACAGTATGTCTATCTTATTAAAATAAAATTGTATAAGACTAGACAAGAGTGTTTAAACATTTACCCCAGCACTCAGCGGGATTGCCTCCCTTCTCGAACAAAGGGCGATTCGTTCTGTAGGTATTTGAATGTATTGAAAGTGCATCGGCGTTCGCTATAACTCGCGCGGAGAAGCCTGTTGCACGCCGGATACGAGATTAGATGCTGCTAGGGGAAGATTTTATAGCGAACTTTGTAGTTTCACGTATCTAATATTGGGTATCTCACTTTAAAGTTTAATCAAATATAATAAATAATTCATAACTGTTAAAGTTTAATTTAAATTTAAAAATATAGATCGAAAGAAAGTGGAAAAGTGAACCAAATGTTTTATATTTCTGCCATATGCAGAAGTAATCCGAAGAAGTCTAAATCGATTAGTTACATGATATGTTAGTAAGTAGGTAAGTAGCGGCCTGTTACTATTCCGCTACTGAGAATTGGCTTCTCTCAGTTTTTGGAGAGAAGGATTGAAGCTAAGACCTACCACGCTGCCCCAAAACGGATTGGTAGGTTACACGTATCTCCAGAATGCTCTAGAGATATGCAGGTTTCCTCACGATGTTTTCTCCTTCACCGAAAAGCGTGTGATAAATTGACACGTGAGTTTTAACAAAAAAAACTCACTGACCTCCTCAAAAAAGCCTACCACAGCTTAGAAGATATGTGGGGGTTATTTTATAATGTTGTAAATTCGATTACAGTGCATTTGGAATAGTAGTTTGCCAGAACGATCTATCACCATTTTAATGTAATTTTCAGATTTTGACCTAGCGGATGATCTTAAAAATTTTATGTGGCTATCGCAGCATTTTTTAAACTGTTCAGTCTTGTTTCTAGGCCACGCGTGGCCGGACAGCTAGTTTCATATAAACAAAGAATAAGTAGAAAATTTCGTAGATAAATAGACAAGTATTTTAATATAACTTTTTTATCAACTTGTCGAGCACGTAAAATACGCATATCGAACTAAAGAAATCTCATAGGGAAATATAAAATGTATGTAGGCGACATCTCGAGAGATAACCTCTACGAACATAACTTAGTGCGTAATAAAATCTCATATCAGTGCTTTATCATGGGGCCGTATCTGCTATATATTAGACAATATCCCTTAGGCCGCTTTTTAATATGTATATTTCAAAACTGTTCATAAATTATGTATATATGATTGTAAACAACAACGAATAATTTCGCAATTTTAGCGATTAAACATATCTCGGGAATTCTTGAGAGATAAGCAGATTTCATAGCGACATTTTCCTTTAGCAAAAAGCTGATGATGAAATGTTTATAAATTAAGCATATAAGTGTTTACTGCTGGAAAAAATTTACACGGAGTTTGAACCCATCAACTAAGATTCAAATAATGGCTTCCACTATAGAATACGTCCAACACTTACGGCATTGGCCTTGGGTATCTTATTTTATATACATATATAAATTTCAATAACTTCAAATTCAAAATATTCTTTATTCAAGTGGACTGTTTACAGTACTTTCAATCGCTAAATATTTTAAATAAGTTTTTTTTAATACACAAATCGGCAGACCAAAAAATAAACGATTTAAATACGGCATCACATTAATTAGTTCTAACTCACAACATGCAGCACAATATTTTAGCGGCCTTGTCTACAACATAATGTAATCTTGTTTCGGCATCTTAGAATGCATAGATATTGTCCGTGCCCCAGCAAATAACTGAGAATACAGATTGCAGAGATATGAGAAGCTCAAAGTGTGCGACCTAATAGACGCATAAGATGTACGAATTACAAAGTCATGTACGGGTTTTTATTCCACTCATTGGAAAGGTAAAGCTGGTGATTTATAGTCTTCTTTTTTATTTATTTATTTGGGTAGCATATGACCAAACCAGCGAAGTCAAGCTTCTACGATTTTGTCAGCAATATCTCTCACGCCAAAGTATAATAAAGTTGATCAACAGGATTTTATTCATTAATTTAGTTAAATTTTAGTATTATAATTCATTTAATAAGTGAGTGCGATCGCTCCTTTGGATAGTCCAAATAACAGACAAAAATAAACTGTCCTAAGCATAATTTCAAGAATGGCGTAACTCAAATATTTGTCAAATATTTTTCGAAATAAATAATATATATGATTCTAACAGATTCAACTTTATCTGCGTAGGGTAATTATATCAGTAGGATAATACAATTAGGGCATAATCAACTTCTAGACCGTAATTCATCGAAATATGTTTATTGTTTGGGCGTTAAAGGAAACAGGAAACAGATATTTCATATTTAAAATATAAATGTATAAGTTTGTATAACAAACGTATAATTTTTTTATTCCAATTACAAGCGACAATATTCACAGAAAACCCAAAGGCTATGGAAAAACAAAAGCAATCAGCCTCTCTTATTAGAATACGACAGATAAGATGATTTGTAATTTATTTCATCTTTATTATATTTTCGTCAAACTTAATAAAACTTTTTCTATGAAAATGTTCTATATGTTTTATATTTCAATTTGTTGGTATCGTTCCGTTCAGATATTGGTTTAAAAATGTTCAATTTATATCTGATGGTAAGTATAAAAATATTATTATTTTTATGCCTCGGATGTAATAGCATTTTCCCGTGGGATCACGCTCTAAGACGTCGTAAGATCGGAGAATGGGATTCAGTTATGAGCCGCTCATTTCTATATTACGATACTGTCTTGTTAGGGGCTTGTGACACTTATTCGCGAATACAAATATGTACGCTTTTACGTTTGTGCCTTCAAATCAATATTTATCGATAATTATATTTTTATTTGGATGATTATATTTATATAATTAGACATTACTTTGCGGAGGTCCATAATACAAAAGTAATGAGAATATTATTTTGCTATAAGCCGCGATAAATTATCTCGATAATTTTATCGCGGATTATAGCAAAATAATATTCTCATTAATTTTGTATGATTATATTTCTTACATATTTAGATTGCGTAATATTAAAGTTGATTATACAGAAAAGAGTCCTTCTTTTAGGTTATATATCTTCATCATTCTAAACCGCCTTGTGGTATCCAGCTGAGTGGAATAGACCACCCTCTTTCTTTCCGATGTGTCGTTAAAGGCGACTAAGGTAAGTTGACGTTAGTTAGGCGGCCGGTCGTAAAATACTTAGCCAAATCATGTCACAATATGTTTATAGCATGTGTAGTACAATGCTTGTACTATAAATAAATATAATAATAATATAGTAGCGGTCTGTCAATGAGAATTAAATACACCTTAGATAAATTAAGCTGCTCCAATACTAGATTAGAGCTAAGACCTAACACGCTGCTCCAATGCCGATTGGTAGGTTACACATATCTCCCGAATTCTCTAGAGATATGAAGGTTTCCTCCCGATGTTTTCCTTCACCGAAAAGCCTGTGATAAATTGCAATAAGTTTTAACAGAAGAACTCATCGGTGTCTGCCTGGGTTTGAACCCGTTACCTTCTCGAAAGAGTCACACGGTGTTACTGCTATATATACGAATAATAGTAATTAAATAAAAATGTAAAACGTTGAAGTGTGTAGTGACCCTTTGCACACTACAAGTAAGCAAGTAGCAAGTAATAGAAGACAGCAAATTGACCAATCATGGACGACGCACATGAGTAATTGGATGGGGAGTGCAATTCTCGTGCCGATATACTGTATAAGTTATCGCTGCAGTGCAAAATTAATTGTTCCTATATATTAAACTAGTTATATCCCGCAGTTTCACCCGCGAAACTTTTATTTGTTTACACCTTGTTACATTTTAATAATGGATCCCTATTTATTTTGAAAATAACATGCTCAGTTATACAGCTTGGCAACTCATAGTATTTTTAAACGACTAATCACCTTCCTGCCCCTATCCCACTCCTTTATCTTATCCATAGAAGGGTCGCAACATGTTATAAAGGTATTGTCACGTTTACTTATTTATTGTAGAGCTTATCTTAATACGCTCATGTAAAACAAATGATAAATATAGTTGTCATCATCTTCCTGCCCTTATCCCACTCTAAGTGGGGTCGGCACAACTTGTCATAAACATGTTGTCACATGATTTGGCTGCGAATTTTACTACTGGCCGCCTGCTTAACGTCAACTTACCTTAGTCGTATTTTACAACACCTCGGTAAGAAAGAAGGTGGTCCATTCTTATAACCTCCGTAAAAAATAAGGGTGGTCTATTCTACTCAGCCGCATACCACACTGCGGGTTGACCTTATTCGCCTTTTAGGATACCTCGTTAAGAAATGAGGATGGTTTATCTACTCAGCCGGATACCACACGGCGTTTTGACTTACCTTAGTCGCCTTTTAAGAAACCTCGGTAATATACTCTAATTTAACAAAACTTCTATATTGAACATTGCGCGATGCAAGGCAATTGAAAGAGAAAAACGTGCGTGACCTTTTCTATTCCATTCCCGTGCATCCATCTGCCGCATTCTGTTTAACGGCATTTGCTCTTTAATTTGTTGAAAATTAGCCATTAATAACTCACTGATAGCCAAAAACCTCCTCTTTCCTTATATAAAAGGACGAGAGCTTAGTTCCGTCTACTAACTGATCATCAAATGTTCATTAGGGAAACTTTCTTTTCCAAGGAACAATTAAAATTATATTCTCGTAAAATAATTTCCCTCTATAAAATAGACCTAATTTACCATATATATATATACAAAATTAACTCATTTAAATATATAAGATAATTAAGATAGACAAAGCCGACAGTAGCTGTTTGTGTAGCAATAGTTAATACACATGGAATTACGCGGTCCGTCTGGTTAATTTAGTTGCTATTGCACGCGCCTGTGGGTAAACACACACGCTATTTATCCAGTAATGTACATACCATCTATCAAATTACTGGTAAATTAACTAACATTATAATATACTGTCCAGTGATATAGTAATATATATACAACTAAATTGAGCAAAGATTAAAATTGCCCTTAAAATTAGGTCATTGTTCATCTCTCTCTGCCCTTTATCTTCTTCTATTCTTTCTGCCCTTATCCCACTCTAAGTGGGATCGGCAAACTTGTTATAAATATATAGTCGCATGATTAGGCTACGTATTTTACGACCGGCCTGACATCAACTTACCTTAACCATATTTTAAACCTCGGTAAGAAAGAGGGTGGTCTATTCTACTAAACCGGATACCACACGTTGGGTCAACTTACCTTAGTCGCCTTTTACGACACCTCGGTAAGAAATGAGGGTGGTACTATTCTACTCAGCCGGATACCACACGGCTAAAGCAAATTACGTTAATAGGTAATAAAAACAATAATATTATCTTTTAAAAAAAATAAGTAAAGTAAAAAGTAAGTAACGGCCTGTTACTATCCCACTGCTGGGCATAGGCCTCCTCTCTCCATTTTTGGAGAGAAGGGTTGGAGCTAAGACCTACCACGCTGCTCCAATGCGGATTGGTAGGTTACACATATCCCTAGGATTTTCTAAGGATATGCAGGTTTCCTCACGATGTTTTCCTTCACCGAAAAGCGTGTGATAAATTGCAATTATCAATTAGACACATAAGTTTTAATAGAAAAACTCATTGGTGTCTGCCCGGGTTTGAACCCATGATCGTCTCTAGAGATTCACACGGTCGCACCGCTAGGCCATCACAGCTTCTTTAAAAAAAATAAAGATCGATAATTAAGGTCCATAAGTTGTTGTAGAATAGATATTAAATTTTACAGCACAGGTAAAGTCTAGGCATATAAGTCTGTGAATACTTTTTCCTGTTTGCAATCTCCATAAACCAGCGAAACACCTAGCCGAGATTCCGCCACCCATTAGGGGAGGGTGGATCACCCATTTCTTTAGCCCGTTTTCACACTAAAGCAAATGCCAGTCTGTTTATTTTGAATAAATATAATTTTAATTTTAAACTATAAAAAATATAATTCTATATAATTTTGTCATAAAAATAAGTATCGGCATTTATTATTGGTTCCGCCGTATGGTATCTGGCTGAGTAGAATATACCACCCTCATTTCTTACCGAGGTATCGTAAAAGGTGACAAAGGTAAGTTGACGCGCCGTGTGGTAACCGGCTGAGTAGAACAGACCATCCTCTTTCTTACCGTGGTGTCGTAAAATACGATTAAGGTTAGCTGACGTCAGGCACGCAGCCGGTCGTAAAATAACAGCCAAATCATGTGACAGCATGTTTATAACATGTTGTGCCGAAACCACTTATTACTGAGTATATCATTTTATAAAAATAATCGTTATTTATTAGTTTTTATCCTATTATAGTATTTTGCCTGTATTGTTGACGTAAACTGGAAAAATCCTTTTCAACGTCAAAGATGAATCAAGCTTCTGTAAAAAAAAGTTAGACCCATTTATTTATAACTTGTTTAGTAATAACTATGAGTTTGTAGGTACTTTAAAATTTATAGATGAAATGAATATGTAAATATATATTTTCGCAAATTTTTCTGTGTTTCGCAAAGTTTCTTCCGCGTAAATTCCGACCCCGAGGGATTTATAGGATAAAAAGTTAGCCTTTATGTTGCTCCATAATATCGTCTCTCTTCCAAAGTCTCATCAAAATCGCTTTATTCATTCTTGAGAATATAACGTAAACTTCCTCGTTTAGTAGTTTTTGAGAAAATCGGTCACATATAAACAGCTTATCGATTTACTTCTATAATTAAATTAATCATTAAGTTTAACTAATGTAGGTTACATACTTACATAATGTTGAATTATATGTTTCACGTCCTTGTATAGCGCAGATATGTCCAAAGCTTTAGCAAGTTCTTTAGGAAGCTTTTACATAGCCGCATAAAGGCGATTTGAGGCTTAATGCGAACGCGGTGTGTTAAAGTGAACATCATGGTTTTTTTCTAGTGCCTCTGTTTTACATACGTATCAGCGTAGTTCTTGTTTTTTAGTTTCGCCATAATTATGTCGATTTATGTCCCTTGTACACTCCTTTTACACTCGGATAACTTATTATTTAATGACGTATTTTTTTTGTATAACCGATTGGACGCTTACTTTTACATGTAGGTGTGTGGTTATTTAATTTTAACTGTTGGTAACTGCGTTTACGATCGCGTTAACTTTTGCGTCAAATACTGTTAATTACGTAACATTCTTTCCTATCTCCGCCAGTATCCGGCTGAGTAGAATAAACCACCTTCATTTCTAACCGGTCGTAAAAGGTAAACGTAAAGGTAATTAATCATTCTATTGCCCTTACTTGTTTTAGTTTGTTTGTGATAGTATTTGGCTTAGTATTTTACAACCGCCCACCTGCTTGACTTCGGCTTACCTTTATCGCCTTTAACGACACCTCGGTAAGAAATGAGGGTGGTACTCTTCTATTCAGCCGGATACCACACGGCTTCTTAAAACTGAAACAATGCCTAGGTATAATTCTTTTATTTAACAAAAAAGCGCCCGTCAGAATAGTTTCAATTTGGGAAACACGTCGCGAGAGTTGGCTTTTTGCTGCTGACATAATGGTTTTCTATCGAGCCCGCGCTCTTCGTTTTTTGTTTTATGACGTTCAATTGGAACGGATATGGTACTCTTTTTGTTGTGTTTTCTCTATTAGTTTTAGACAGAAAAAATCCGTATTGAAAAAATTAATTGACTCCTGTTTCATAGTATCGTACGTTTCGATCATTTCATCGATTTCATCATCGTCCTCCTGTCCTTATCCACCCTAAGTGGGGTCGGCATAACATGTTATAAACATGTTGTCAGATGATTTGGCTACGTATTTTACAACGGCCGCGTGCCTGAGGTCAACTTGCCTTAGTCGTAATTTAATATACCTCGGTAAGAATGAGGGTGGTATTTCTATTCAACCGGATACCACACGGTGGGTCAACTTACCTTAGTTGTATTTTACGACACCTTGGTAAAAAAGGGTGGTCTATTCTACTCAACCCGATACACGGTGGATCAACTTACCTTAGTCGGTTTTTACGACACCTCGGTAAGGAATGAGGGTGGTCTACTCTACTCAGCCGGATATCACACAGTTGTCGTACTAAGCGATTTGATTTTAGCAATAAAAATAATAACTTCTGCTTCTATACTGGACTGGTAGAGTTAAGTACCGAGATAAAAATACTGTACTTTACTTTCTATTACTTTTGTTATTTTCATCATTATCCGTGACTTCGTACTTCATCAATATTTAGTCATTCGTATTTCATCAATATTTTATCTAAATAAATACATTACTAGCTTTTACCCGCGACTTCGTCCGCGTGGACTGTTATCGTGTGATAGGTCGATAATAGATGACGCTTTTCAATGTCATCCTATTCCTGTTGAATTAACAGGATTTCGATAGCCTATATTGTTATTCCGGTGTATAAGCAATAATTGTGGCAAATTTCATCGATATTGGTTCAGCGGATTCGTCGTTAAGGAGTAACAAACATACATCCATATTCACAAACTTTCGCATTTATAATATTAGTTAGATTTTAAACTTATACGCGCACTGCACACATTCGCCACAGTTATATCAATCATAATTCACGAGTATTTCATGCATAGAATACCAAGTCACCTGTCTAAAATAACGTAGTAGGCAAATTATTGAAGATAAATCGATGGCAGAGCATTCTGTCCGGCCGCAGACATTCATCAATTGATACCAATTGAATTGAACAGAGCGAAGCTTTCGCTTAGGATTATGGGTCACTTTCATTCTCACTCTATATCTTATTGATTCATATCCTTTGCTAGCAAAAGTCAGCGGTTCCGTCCACGTGGAAAGATTAAAAAGGTAATATAGTCTTTTGATAACCATAAAAGTGGTTAAAGTGGGTCAATCTTAAAAGCTAGCAATATGCTGTCGTGGACTATTATTTAGAACTTTTGAGAGGGGAACAATTTTGCAATACTATTATTTTATAATAAATTTCACCGTTTACTCAGCGCACGCAAGGAAATTTGAATATTGCCGTTTACGCAATATTTTTTACTGCTGCTCCTCTCCTATTCATCGTTATGTTATATAGTCGACATGTATATGAACATATGTACATATGAAAGAAGTATCGCCAGACTTAACGAATGATAGGAGAGAATGGAAGAGAAAAACGTTATATCGACTCTACTTAGAGTGGGATAAAGGCAGGAGAATGATGATATTTATCATAAACATATTGTTGCGTGATTTGGCTAGTATTTTACGACCGGCCGCCTCCCTGACGTCAACTTACCTTAGTCGCCTTTTACGAAACCTCGCTAAGAAATGAGGGCGGCCTATTCTACTCAGCCGGATACCACACAGTGGAGCAAAATAATGATGATGACGAGTAATAATTCAATATAGGATACAACAGTCAAACTTAACTAAGTTTCTTTTGTTACAGGTCACCCATCAAGGCGCGAGAATGAGTTCAAAAAACCTGTTCACGCGCCGAACGGTCGAGTACATCATCGACCTTACGTCTACAATAAGGTAATTGAGCTATTACAACTCTACAAATGACAGCAAAATTAATATTTGTATTCTATTTAGTCCGAGACTAAGTTGGTATGGTCATGTAATGAGGAGGGATGAAAATCATGTGACCAAAAGAGATTAAAATATGAATGTGGATGGATGTATAGCTATGGGGAGGCCGAAAAAAATGATGGATGGATTGTGTGAAAAATGATATGCATGCTAAAGGTGTGGCACCAGAGTTGACGAATGATAGAGGAGAATGGAAGAAGAAGACAAATTGTGCCGACCCCACTTAGAGTGGGATAAGGGTAAGAGAATGAATGAATTCTATTTATATTTAAGCAGTTTTTCAATGCCTGAAAACAGGCTCCAAATCACCTCACATAATAATTTCATGAAAACAATAAGCTAACCATGTTTGTTGGAACGTGTAATAATGGGGAAGAGCCTAAAAATAATTTCTTTAATTATGTATTATAATAATTTTCCATTTTTCGTACATCACCCAGCTCGCTATGGGTAAGGAGATAAAAGTGCCGAATTACATTTCACCAACTTCGATTAAGTTAAGTCGATCCATTATTCAGTGTCGATCTTATTTTTTTTTACGTTTCAACTCTCGTACGGGATTCTGTTAAAATGAGGTCAAGGTTTATAAAATTTGTTGAAATCATCGTTTGACGTCGTTTATGACTAAGTGGCAACTACTGACTTCGAATGCAGGAGATAATAGGTTCTTGACATAGTCAAATAAAATCAACAAAAGATTATAAAAAAATGTCTTGATAACCAATATGAACTACATAGCGCAGTGGTTAATGTACTGCTTTATTAGAGATACCGAGTTCCTGGTATGAAATTCGATGTATATATTCCGAATTGAGCGGTATCGTATCCGGTTGAGTAGAATAAGAATAAGAATATCTTTATTTATATAATTGCACTGCTATTCTAACAGTGTACATACAGTGTTGTATACAACAAACAAACAGTTGAAACACAGATAATAGCAGTGAAATTCTATAAAATGGTAGCTACTCGGCGATTGTTGAGCTGGGAAGCCTAACACTGATTTTCAGTAGTAGCCAAACTGATACTAATCCTAATCCTAACCCCCAATCCAAGTACAAAAGATCACCCTCATTTCTTACCGAGGTGTCGTAAAAGGCGATTAAGTTAAGTTAACGTCAGGCAGACGGTAAATACCTAGCCAAATCCCATCACAACATGTTTAAACCACGTTGAGGCAACGCCTTAGAGTGGGATAAAGGCAGAATTTTTTTTTTACGACGAAATGCGCCTGGCTGCGATCTCGCCTAATGGTAAGCGAAGGATGTAGCCTAAGATGGACTGCGCTTGTCACTACTATAGTGACAAGCGCAGTCCTATTCATTTTTTGTGGGTGGTAATTTTGTGGGTCGTAAGAGTCCGGAAAGATAGATGCAGGGAGGGAATTCCACATTATTCATCAATTCCAGATGATTGATATTTGTAATTTATCACACTTTGCGGTAAAGGAAACTATACTCAGGCATATTTCTGGAGAATTCCTCGGTTATGTGTGACCTACCATGCAACGTGATGGGTCTAAGCTGCAATCCTTCTCTCCAATACTAGACAGGAGACCTCTACACAACAGTGAGATAGTAACAGGCTTCTACAACTATTGAGATATACTCAAGATTCACAGTCATAAATAAGTCAAAGTTAGTTGAGCGATTTTCATAAATTCGCTGCACGGCGAAGTTTTCAATCGGACCCTCTGGGAACGGCAAGTTTGCTAACTTGACGAACAGCGAGTGCCTTTGCAACGAGCTACTTTGTTTTACACTTAATGGTTTCTTTGGATTATATAACTTAAAATTTCAATACATTTTATAGTACCGATATTTTTAATTTGTATTCAATATTAATGATGCCTGGGTGAGCGAGCCATGCTTGGTGATTAATTTAATTATAAAAAAATGAAAAACTACGAAAAAGGCTGGTGATATTTGGGGCTTGATTCCGGGTATTTTGACTTCTTAAGTTAGCCCGTTTCCCACTGAGCTATTACAACACATGACAGCTTAATTAACCTTTCCATTCTTTTCTATATTTTAGCATTATTTCAATGCCGTAAAACATGGATAAAACGACTTTTTTTTTAAACGAAACAACTAGATTTATCGCACCTCTATATATTTATCGAAACTCTCTACATACCAAGTTTCATGAAAATCGTTAAAGCCGTTTCCTAAAATCAAAAAATATATACAAGATTAACTCATTTAAATAATTAGGTAATAAAAAAATATCTGGGACGATTATACATACGGTCATCTGTCCCCAAAGCAAGTAACTTAGTACTGGTGTTATGGGTGACAACTAGTTATTATAAATAAACATTATAATTTTTAAATTAATACATACACGCCTAGACTCGAAAAACCAAAAATATGTATTTAGAAAATGTCGGCTCTCGGCGGGAATCAAACCTGCCTCCTGCGCCAATGGGCGAGGCCATTATAGTAAGTACACTTTTGATTAGCGCCAACGTCATTGTTCATTGCACAATCTATAGCAATGATGTCACCCCGGACTTTATCGCTTATGTCTGGGATTCATTCTATATTCGTACGAAGTCTGAGTAGCTTGTTTATAAGTTATAAAAATATTATTTATTTATTTATGTACCATAAAACATGTTGGAAAAAACATTATTGGAAAAAAAGGTGTACAAAGATCAATTTATCCCTATGACAGAGATCTCTGCCAGCTAACCTACGAAGTGAGAAAATTTATAGTTAAGAAAAAGTTGGTACGCAAATATCAAACATTATGAATTAGAATTACCTTACTAATAATTTTCTAATTTAACAATAAATAAAAGAGAAATTATATGTATAATATATAAATAAACCATAAATATACTATATATAAGATTGTATATCATATACAAAATATAATATATAAATGTCAACAATTACATTATTATTGCTAATTAAAGAGCTTATATTTATATAACTTGACCACTGCTACTTTTATATCAAGGGACATTCAATTGAGATGTCATGGTGCCTATTAATATTATTACATGATAAATATCTCTAGCCCAAAACTTAAAATAATATAACTATAAGTATAAATTTGTCATTCTCCCTTAAATACCTTATCATTTTGGTACGAACTCGTTTTCAATTTATAGTGATCATTTGGTAAGAGACCTGTCACACTCTAAATTTTAACGCACCATTCTCAACTAGCTTATACTTTAACAAATTAGATGTCGTTGACTTAAAATTTAGATTAATTCCTTAAGAAATTATTTTTGAAAATTTACTTCATGATAATCTTTTCATAAAAGATAAGTTACTTCGTTGTAAAAAATAAAAAAATATTTCCGTTTGTACAGAGCGAGGGGCTCAACTCCACAGGCACCACCGCACACCGCCCGCCTCCCTTACGGATGCCAAATGGTGTCCAATCACAAGTAAGTATATAACAAGTTCTAACTAATATTAAGTAGTCTTATCAGTGTAAATCAAGTCTCTAGTTTTCTTTCTGTACATGTCGTTGTAAAATCAAACTGGCATATTTGCAAAATTCATAATTTTTACCTTTAAAGTGTTCGCATGCAATATGTTCATTTCACGTCCATTGGTTCACCTCAACGCCAACTTATGCATCAATAAAATCAATAAAATCTTGAAAAATACGTGTAATTGACGTAGTAGTAGCAAAAATCTGTAATTGATTAAATTAAGAGAAATATGCAGATAGGCCAGTATTTTGAACATGCCGGTTTGATTTAACAGCGACGATGTATGTTGTGTTTGATGCACGTTGTTTATTTGGTAGTGTGAAGAACCTTTTAATTATTAGCCTTTTACCAAGTAATCATAAATATAACTTGCAATGCAATTTTAACACGAAAAACATAAATAATCCCAAACTAATTATAAATTTCATTCAAAATTGTAAGCTTTAATATTGAGTATAATACTGTTACAAATTTTAATGAAAGCTGAATGTCTTTGTGATGATTGCTTTTATTTCCAACGAACATAGAGAAGAACCGCACTGAAATCGGTTCACCCGACAGGCACAAAAACACAAATATACATAGAGACAGATAGAGCCAAAATTGAGACGATTTCTCTGAAAGCTTCTAACTGTAAAAGTTAAGTTACATATCAAAATTTCTCGAATCACAGATTCCCTATTAATATTTCACGACTCTATGTTGGCTTGAAGGAAAGTAAAATATTATTTTCATAACAGATAACTGCGAGTTCGTGATAAGTGATAAATAAAACATGAAACACCTATGAATTTTCCCCCTATCTTAATGGAAAACCGAGGACAGCCTACGTCGAGCGTTGACAAAGCCAAATATATTAGTAAGGAGGCTGAAGCGAATTCTTATGTTTACATATTTATTGTAGAGATTATCTTAATACGCTTATGTAAACCGAATGTTAAATATACTTACGTGGCTGTTTATTGTAGATAAAAGTGTTATATTATAGTATATGTACAACCTGTTTTTGTTCGTGTCAAATAAAATGTTAAAATACCCTCAATTAATTGCAATGTGTATTTATCTTGTTTCTGAAGGAAACTCGGAGTTTTTTTTTTGTATTTATGTTGGCCTGGTATATCAGCTCTAATTGGGTCAAATTTGGTTCAGTAAATACCTAAGCTATAAAAGCATTACAAAATGAGAGGCAGAAAGACTTTCGCATTTATAATATTAGTATGGATTTTTAGTAATAGAGGCCAAAAAAAAAGCTAAACCGTAAAATGTATCATTTTAAACCAAAATATAAAAGTAATGAGAATATTAAAATTCCGCGATAACTTTATCGCGGATTATAGCAAAATAATATTCTCATTACTTTTGTATTATAGACCTCCGCAAAGTAACGCCTAATTCTATAAATTTACCAAATTATAACATCTATGAGTTTACATTCAAAGCATACCTATGTATATTGAATTGATATCTATAATAAACGTCATTCTCCTGCCCTTATCCCACTGTAAGTGGGATAAGGGCTGACTTCAACTTACCTTAGTTGCCTTTTACGATACCTCAATAAGAAACGAAGGTGTTCTGTTCGACTCAGCCGGATACCACACGGCGGATCTACTTACATTAGTCGCCTTTTTAACAGCTCGGCAAGAAATGAGGGTGGTCTATTCTACTCAGTCGGATACTACACGGCGGGTCAACTTCCTTTAGTCGCCTTTTACGACACCTCGATAAGAAATGAGGGTGGTCTATTCTACTTAGCCGGATACTACACGGCTTGAAATTAGATAGATAGATAGATAGTCGTTATAATTTAATTGCGGATTATATATATATATATATATATATATATATATATATATATATATATATATATATATATATATATATATAGGCAAATTTACTTAAAGGTTATTACATTTTTCACAAACTCGTTATATCGCTCTTAATTGCAAAGGTTACGCATAAATATTTACAATATTTTGCTTTACTTATATTTTTTGGGTCGTTTATTCAGGGCGTAACGTGATCAAAGGAGAAATACGTTTTATATTTATTTTATGTAATTTATTTAAGATATACTAATCTACTTCTTCTTATATAGTCAATGACAAAGTGTATTGCTGGATAATATTTAGTAGGTATAGTTGTTTATTTATTACTTTACCCGCGACTTTTTTTGCGTGGACTGTTGTCGAGTCATAGGTCGATAATGGCGCTTTCCAAAGTCATCCTATTCCTGTAGAATTAACAGGATTTCTGTAGCCTATATGTTATTTCGGTGTATAAGGAATGACTGTGCTAAATTTAATCGATATTTGTTCAGCGGATTCGCCTTGATAGAGTAACAAACATACATCCATACTCAGAAACTTTCGCATTTATAATATTAGTAAGATAAGATAACGGATTTTGATGTATAGGAAACTTATGTAGGCATTAAAATAAACGCGGTTGTAGTCACGAGCAGAAGTTAGTCAATTATATATTATTTATTTATTATTATTAATTATATATATCCTGTAGATTGGTTATATAAGATGTAAGATAATTATTTATGGATGCCCATTAAGACGAAAATGAAGAGTTTTTCTTAGTTTTTCTTAATCATGAATTTTCCCAGAAAAAAAATCATGTCTTATCCTTATCTTATATATTAATACATATGTACCTAAACACAAAATTTCTTACCAATCCCATATACTGTTGAAACGTTAAAGTTATAAAAGATAAAAAAACAGACAATCCAAAATATAAGCTATTCATAATATTAGTAGTATATAAATCTTTATAATTGTTAATGTTCATAAATGTAATTGTAAAAGATTGATTATAATCATTACATTTTGTGATATCAATAATGTTATTAAATTGAACAATAGTTTTGTACTACTGTTTGTTATACAGAGTGTCCCGTAATGAATGGATAACCTTGATAAAACTTGATAGTGGATATAATCACGACTCAAAAACAATTTAAAAAATATATATTTTCGAAGTTGTACCCAAGTTACGAATTATGTATATACTACATTCAAATAATCCATACTAATATCTTAAAACCGTAAGTCTGTCTGTCTAATCTGTAGCTTTCACTAAACAAATATTTATAAAATTAGATACAATTAAAGCTTCTACGAAGGAGTTTCATAGGATAAAAATATTCACGGAAAAAAACATTGCTAAATTGAGGGTACTTTAAGTTATCACTAGTTACTGTATAGGTTTGAAACGTTTTAGAAACAACATCTCATAGCACGTAGTGTTATAGCGGTTTGAAACAGTTCCTGTAATATAATTTTCCCAAATGTTGCGAAGGTCAAAACAAGGTTTGGCCTTCCTGAAAATGGAACTTAATCGCCCCTTTTACTAAGTCTCTCACAGCAAGTTATATTCTTGCGACCCAGGAACTCCTTATTACGTTTGGCTTATTATATTATACTAGTTTTCGATCACAACTTCGTTTATAAGTATAGATGAACTACGATAACATAGCGCGCCCTACGCCAAATTCAAAACGTTTAAAAATATTTAAAAAGCTCCACCAATATTAGCAAGGTATGTGTGCGTGTTTAGACTGCTGTCAAACAAAAATAAATCGATGAATTTGTTGCTCGACTAGTTGCACGACTAGCGTCGACAATAATTGCTCATTATAAAAATAAATATATACATATAAATATATGGGACACTTACACACACGGTCGTCCGTCCCCAAAGTAAGTAACTTAATACTTGTGTTATGGGTGACAGACAACTGGTGAATATATACTTATATATTTTTTAAATACATACTTAAATACAAATATACACCCAGGCTCAGAGACCAACAAATTTATATATAGAAAATGTTGGCCCTCGGCGGGAATCAAACCCGCGACCCGCGGAGCTGAAGGCAGGGTCATTACCCACTGCTCCAACGAGCCAGTCGAACATTATAGTATGGCGCTGCACTTGATATCTTTAATATTTAAATGAGCCAGATTTGATTACCAGATTTGATGGTCTACGAATCTTGACTAGCTACACCGCGCAAAGGAACGCACGTGTCCTTTAAATAGAGTAGTACCTGGGTGGCCAAGCCTTGTTCAGTAAAATTTGTACAGGACAAAAAAAGATGAAACTGAATAAAAAAAAGAAATTGGGCGGGTGGTAGGCGTTTTGACTTTTTTAAACAGCACGTTCCTCATGATTTAGCAATTGACAACAAAATTGTATTATTTATTCAATGTAAAATTTAGCATATTTTCAGTGAGCTCTTTACACGAACTGTTCCCGCCGCGGTTCCCGCCGCGATAACGTCGTGTAAAGAGCTCATGAATAAGTGCCCCGGGTGGGTTCGAAACTAGTCGGCCTACCCGATAGAATAAGACGTGAGTATAGCCGGTTCTATACAATAACTATGAATACTACTCACGATAGTTTAAATTTAAAAATATTTTCAGTGTCTAAAAACAGGGATAAACAGACATTTTTTTAAATGAAACCTAGCTAAATCGATTTTTCCCCCCCAAAACCCCCTACATGCTACATTAATTTCATTAATTGTATTTTATTGTATATGAAAGATATATTTCTACATTCATATTGTTTCTATAATGTGATCCCGTTGAATTTGTATGGCACAATTGTTTCCCCTTTCGTGTACTAATTTTAGGTTACAAAGTTATGAAGGTGGCGCGTGCAGTGTTTGAGTTGATTATATCTTTGATTGTGCTTACAATTAGGTGCGGTCTCGGTATATTAGGTACTTTATTAAAGTAGGTTTAGGTATATACTTATATAATGGTATATTATATAATGGTTAGGTATATAATGGTTATATGAATAGGTATTGAAAACATTAATGCAGTAAAAGAGAGTATAAGAAAAGTTATTTTCAATTGTCTCTTTAATTGCTGATTTGATTCCGTCCGTGAACATGTTTTTATGATTTTTATAAAAAATTGTAAGGGGTATCCGGTTTAGTAGAATAGACCACCCTCTTTCTTACCGAGGTGTCGTAAAAAAAGTTGAGGGCAGGGAGGCGGTCGATCGTAATAACGGTGCCAAATCATATGACAGCATGTTTATAACAAGTTGTGCCGACCCAACTTACTCCAATTGAATTGTTATTATACATATAAACCTTCCTCTTGAATCACTCTATCTATTTAAAAAACCGCATCAAAATCTGTTGCGTATTTTTAAAGATTTAAGCATACATAGGGATATAGGGACAAACAAAGAATGCGACTTTGTTTTATATTATACTATGTAGTGATAAGATTATCAACCGTGAACCTTTTAGGAATTAACATCGTATTAAACCTCAAGTATAATAACTTATTTATCCTCAATGTTAATCGCCAGTCACCAAATAAGTCTTAATAGCATACATCCAGTGCTGGTTACGATTCTATCAGTTAGTTAGTCATCGAGTCATAAATCCAATGCTGAGAGGCTAGCGAATGTTAAAAACTTATCGATTGCTAAGTAGTAATGTATTGCCATAAAAATAGTTTTATGTCGCGGTTTCTGCAAATTTCTTCAAGTTTTTACGACCAAGTTATCGCGGGCTTACCTACCGATTAGCGGTTACAACTCTATTTAATGTTTGCTCTTATCGAATACTTGTGAATAAGAGTATATTTTATTTTTTATATGGATGTAAAAAATTTAATAACGTTGATAACAAATTGCGTATCTATGCTCTATACCTACAAGCTGTGGTAACACCGTGCGTCTCTTTCGAAGAGGTCACAGGGTTCAAACCCGGGCAGACACCAATGAGTTTTTCTGTTAAAACTTATGTGTCTAATTGATAATTGCAATTTATCACACGCCTTTCGGTGAAGGAAAACATCGTGAGGAAACCTGCATATCTCTAGAGAATTCTGGAGATAGGTGTAACCTACCAATCCGCATTGGAGCAGCGTGGTAGGTCTTAGCTCCAAACCTTCTCTCCAAAAACCGAGAAAGGAGGCCTATTCTCAGGAGTGGGATAGTAACAGGCCGCTACTTACTCACTTACTTACTCTATACTTATTATATAAGAAAGTCCCATAAAGAAATGATGGTGATCTATTCTATTCTACTCAGCCGGAAACCACACGGCGGGTCAACTTACCTTAGTCGCCTTTTACGACACCCCGGTAAGAAATGACGTTAGTCTATTCTACTCAGCAGGATGCCTCACGGTGATGCGCGGATTATATCCGAAATTATCTTATCATTACTTTTGTTTTATGTAATTTTGCAAAGTTATAACGAAAATTGTTTGTAATTTAGTAACCTTATCCAAAGATAGACAGTATTTTTGCGCTACATATATTCGGAAACTTCTGTCTAACAATTTTTTTTTATTATTAATATGCTGTATATACTGTTCATTCAATTGATAAAAACCCCTCTCGAATAGCTGTTTTATTAACTATTTTTATGTTTGCAAAACAGATTTTCTTTGTAGCTATTTTATGAGGCTAATAATTTAACATTTACTTTTAATATACGGAATAATTTTCTTAATTTTACATGTTGTGATGCAATTTTGAATTTTATGTGAAAGGTTTTATTAATTGCGCTTTGTTTTTTGCAGAATACCATCGACAGTAGTCAACCGCCTATAGAAAGTATATTAAAGGTAAGCTATATTAAATTATTATTATTCATCATTCTCCTGTCCTTTCCCACTCTAAGCACATGTTTAAAACATGATGGTAGGTGATATGGCTGCCTGACGTCAACTTACCTTAGTCGCCTTTACGATACCTCGATAAGAAATGAAGGGATCTATTCTACCACACTAATTTATGTTTATGTTTTCAAAATAAATTCTTTTTGCGAAGCTATAGCTATATATTAGCAAACACTCAGTTAAATTGAATATTTTTTTTGAAGTTCTAGTGAGTAACTAATATTATAGGAGCATTCATTGCATTATTAAAAAGTTTTTTAAATTAATATTGCATTAGTTTTCTAATAAGATTAGAGAAAATTTGATGTCAATTTATGTTTTAGGTAAATTATTATTATTATATATCGCCCAAAACCCTGTTAAAAAGACTGTCCTTACGATTTTTTTATTTTGTTAGTTGAATATTCTGTTACTCATCGTGTGGTATCCGGTTAAGTAGAATAGACCAGACCTCTTCCTTACCGAAGTGTCGAAAAAGCGACTAAGGTTTAGTAGACGTCAGGCAGGCGGCCTTTTACGTCCGGTAAAATAGTTAGCCAAATTATGTGACAACATATTTGTAACATGTTATGCGGACCCCACTTAGAGTGGGATAAGGGCAGGAGGATGATGTTGGGGTTAATATTTTGCTATTAGTGTTGTGCATTGTTTTATGATTCTTTAAAAATTACTCCCAAATACTGCTGGTGGCTTTTATCAGCTGTAGGATATTTACAGACAGTAAATTTACTTAACTTTTTTATAACTAGCTATATAAGAAAGTATTATTACATGGTAGTTTTTTAACTTTCGCGATTCATACTAATTATTATATAAACAAACTGACCGACCAACGCCGTGTGGTATTCGGCAGAATAGAATAGTACCACCCTCATTTCTTACCGAGGTGTCGTAAAAGGCGACTAAGGTAAGTCGACCCGCCGTGTGGTATCTGGCTGAGTAGAATAGATCAATCTCATTTCTTAACGAGGTGTCGTAAAAGGCGACTAAGGTAAGTCGACCCGCCGTGTGGTATCCGGCTGAATAAAATAGTATCACTCTCATTTCTTACCGAGGTGTCGTAAAAGACGACTAAGGTAAGTTGACCCACCGTGTGGTATCCGGTTTAGTAGAATAGACTACCCTCCTTCTTTCCGATGAGTCAGGCAGGCGGCCGGTCGTAAAAACGCAGGCAAATCATGTTACAGCATGTTTATAACATGTTGTGCCGACCCCACTTAGAGTGGGATAAGGGCAAGAGGATGATGATTTACTTAACTTTTTTATATCTATACAAAATCTATATAAAAAAGTATTATTACTTATAAGGAAAACAAATAAAACGGACTAAATTTGTACTTAAAAAGTTTTTACCAACTTTTTGGTCGAAGTGATAAATAATCCTTGATAACTTTAGTCCATTGAGTTACTTTACTCGATGTTCGAATCTGGTTTTGCTTTCAAGTCTTTCACTTAGTGAACTTTCACCTTTGCTGCAGGAAACGTTGACTTATCGAGTTGTCGCATACAAAATAGTTGGTAACGGCTCTTGATTGCTTATATTATACTCGATATTTTTTTTAATTTTATTTATGTACCAAAAAAGAAAATATACAAAAATGCTGTTAAATGGAAAACAAGTACAAAAGGATAACTTATCTCTATAAGAAATCTCTGCCAGCGACCTTTGGTGGTTGGAAAACTAAAAGAAACGTAGTATATGTAAAAAATTTAAAATACAACAACAAAATTCTATAAACATAATAATTATACCTAATATATTAATAAACTTGCATTCTAATAATCATAAAATAAAATACATATATAATAATACTAATAATACTACGAAGTGAAATAAGCTTACTTACTTACTTAATTTATTGTTCAATCAAGAAACCGACCCCACTTACAGTGGGGTCGGCACAACATGTTGTTACATGTTTTGGTTAGGTATATTACGACCGGCCGCCTGCCTAACGTCGAGTTAACCTAGTCGCCTCTTACGACACCGCAGTAATAAATGAGTGAGGTGTATTCCACTAAGCCGGATATCACACGGCGTGTCACTTACCTTAGTCGCCTTTCACACCTTGGTAAGAAATGAGTGTGGTCTATTCCATTCAGCCGGATATCACACGGCGTGTCAAATTACCTTAGTCGCCTGTTACGACACCTCGGTAAGAAATGTGGGTGGCCTATTCTACTCAGCCGGATAACACGACGTAAATTAAATATATGTATATACGAAAACGATATTTTGTATCAACAGGAAATGAAGTCACTACCCACCCCACTGTCTGTGATCGCGGCAACGCCGAGGAAAGAGCTGGAGAACAAGTTCATCTTCAACGACTTCACCAATAGGGTATGTTATATATGATTTATGTTGGCTAAATAAGAATCATTATAGAAACCTATGTTTGAAAGAAAGAAAGAAAGAAAGAAAGAAAGAAAGAAAGAAAGAAAGAAAAATATTTATTCAAATACTGTATAAAATATAGATAAGAACATACACGTACACCTATAATACAATACAAAGACAACACAAATCCTTAATCTAAATTTTATACAGCCTTGGAAAAGGCAACACAGCTCGGCATCAACCGAATGTCATTAGCAATAACAACACTCGGCACCGATTTGCAGCCGAATTTGCTGCTGCCTAGGCGACATCACGGACAATAGAGCAGACACGGATACAAAAGCAAATAAAAATAAAATAATAAAATAATTACACTTTGCAATAAATAATTAAAAGATACACATACAAAGAACTAAAAACAGTAAAAAAAAATCAATAATAAAAAATATTAAAAAAAATTAAAACTTTTCGGCTGACTAGATAATTAAAAAACATTGTATAAAAATAAATGAAATGGTATGTAATAAAAAGCCTGGACATAGGTCTCTATAATGGTTAGCCTGTGGTAATGGATAGTGTGTAATGGTAAGTTTGTGGACTTTCAATGTTGAAGAAGAAGAAGAATATAAATTCAAATTCAAATTCAAAATATTCTTTATTCAAATAAACTTGTAAACAAGTGCTTTTGAATCGTCAACTCTACTGCTGGTTCGGAAAGCTGTTCCTACCGAGAAGAGCCAGCAAGAAACTCGGCGGTTGCTCTTTTAAAAATATAATTCTTAATACTATTTACATTATGTCGTTACTGTCTTGTACAGGCTCAAAGAGAGCTATATCCACACATTCTTATCTTCTAAATAATCCTCAAGAGTATAGTAGGCTTTCTGTATCAGCCTCTTTTTAACAGTGTTTTTAAACTTCTGTAATGGTAAAGCTGAAATTGATTGCGGAATTTTATTATAGAATCTTATACCAAAACCCACAAACGAATTACGTACTTTTGCAAGGTGCAAAGCAGGAGCCGCAAGCTTATGTCGGTTCCTGCTTTGTCTATTGTCTATCACCTATCGTTTTATAATTATTTATATTTTTATGTACATAAATTAAATTGCTTAAAATATACTGTGAAGCAAATATAAGAACACCTGTTTCCTTAAACTTCTCTCGCAGGGAATCACGCGGTCTTAAGCAATATCTTATAACAACCACCACCCAATGATAACATATGGATCAGATACTTAGTAGTAAATAGTTATTTTTATTGGTCTATTGGACCGCTTGGTATATTTGGCCACCCATACACTATCTATCTATATACTTATTATAAAACAAAGTCCCCTAATCTGTCTGTCTGTGTGTGATTAATTTTTTTTAAATCTACTGAACATATTTTTGTACGGTTTTGACTAAACGGTAATGCAATTCATTCGAAAGGTTAAGGTTACTAGTACATTGCGGTTTTATGTAAATTATGTTGTATTACTTACTTTACTTTAGTTTTTACCTTTACGTCTAATCTGTACATATTATAAAAGTCCCTAAAAGCTCTGTATGTCTATGTGCGATCGATTTTCTTAAAATTTATTCAACGAATTTTTGTAAAGGGATTTTTATTAAAAGGTAGTATAGTAGCACCAGCGCTAGTAAAGTCCTATTTTTACTATGTACCATCACTATACAATAAGGTGAATATCGAATTGTTTCACAGGTACAAGAGAATCCTCAGCTGGTAAACAACGATCTCAAACAACCCCTCACCAAACCCGGTAAGCCATTATTATTTATTTATCTTTAATATTTAAATGAACTTATCTTGTGTGTATATATATATATATATATATATATATATATATATATATATATATATATATATATATATATATATATATATATACATGAAAATACCTAGGATCGAGGCCCACCTACTCTATTATTATTTTATTTTTTGAAGCTTTTTTTTATTTTATTTTCTTTTTATACATATAGTTAAAAAAGAAAAAGTAAAAAACACATTTATAAAGGCGGACTTATCCCTAAAAGGGATCTCTTCCAGTCAACCTTTGAGTAACAGAAGGTAAAGGACAAGAATTGAAGAAGAAAGAGAATACGGGTAATATAGAGAGAAAGAAAAAGTTTATATAAATGTAACTATTTAATTTATTAATCAATTTTTTTTTACTGATTACTACATGAATAAATCTTGAATATAGCTACCTAACAAAGTTGTTATCTCGAATTATATATAACCTCTGACACTATTGATAAAGCGGAATACATTATGCTTTTCCCAAAAATGATTTTATTTATTTATTTTTATTTATTTATTTATGTACCATAAAAAATGTTGGAAAAAAAAACATTATTGTTCAAAAAAGTGTGCAAAGTTCAACTTATCCCTATGATAGAGATCTCTGCCAGCTAACCTACGAAGTGAGACAATTTATATTAAGGAAAAAGGTACGCAAATATCAAACATTATGAACTAGAATTACCTACTAATAATTTCCTAATTTAACAATAAAAATAAAATAAGTATATAATATATTTACATATAAATAAATATATATATATACACACTATATATAATACAAAGTATAATATATAAATGTCAACAATTACATTATGATGGTAAAGATGTGTAATGTTTCTTTAGTCTTAGTTAATTTTCATAGTATGGAGATTATAAATATTTACTTACGGCCATATTGGTGGCATTATACTTATATTTATGGAATAAGTTAAATGTATATTTTTAGAACTTAAGAGAATTTTGGAATAGTTCGAAAGATATGTGTTGAGATAAAAAAACATATTATCAAATATTTTAAAAATCCTCACTTACTACTTACATAACTTCTTCCTTTTCTTAAAATAAAAGACGTTCGCTGAAGAATTACATTTTAGTAATATTACTTGCTATATCTAACTTCGTTATAAATTGAAACATTCTCCTATTACAATAAGTGAAAAAAATTGGTACAAAAAATAAGACAGTTTATATTTCTGTTTAGAGCAAGGATCAGTTTTTTTTTATAGTTTAGCGATAAAGTCAAGGTTGCGAAAACGGATGCACAAATCACATAAATGGATATCTATGTATTATGTATCTGCAAATAAGTTATTTTAAATATCATATTTGACATTCAAAAACCTAATTTAGATTACAGCGCGGAATTATTTGATACGATTTTAGATAAGGAAAAATTTGATGTTTTGCAACTGCTTTCAATATAAGACAAATTAGCCGTGTGGTATCCGGCTGAGTAGAATAGACTACACACTTCTTACTGAGGTGTCGCAAAGGCGACTAAGGTAAGTCGACCCGCCGTGTGGTTTCCGGCTAAGTAGCATAGAACACCCTCATTTCTTACCGAGGTGTCGTAAAAGGCGACTAAGGTTAGTTGACCCACCGTGTGGTATCTGGTTTAGTAGAATAGCCCACCCTCTTTCTTACCGAGATGTCGTAAAATACGACTAAGGTAGGTTGACGTCAAGCCGGGTGTGTATTGTGTGAGTGACAATGTTATTATAACTTACTTTACTTACGTTTAACAATGATATATAGACTTGAAAAAAAAGTGTTAATAAGTGTGTGCGTAAGTGTGTGCGTGCGTGCGTGCGTGCGTGCGTGCGTGCGTGCGTGCGTGCGTGCGTGCGTGCGTGCGTGCGTGTGTGCGTACATGCGTGTTTGCTGCATGTGTGTTCGCATATTTAGCCTCTAATATTTTGATTTTTTTTATTTAAGATTTATTATAATATAATAAAATATTATAAATAGGTTTTGTTACGTTCGGCTCGTACTCTATCTATATAAACTTCGCACGTCTGAAATGTCGGCGTCCGAAAGCGTAGCGTATAAAAACTCAAAAGGCCCATTTAACCGCGCCCTAATTGGCCGACTCGACCGCGGTGAAAAAACTTGAAGTCAACTCTGAATGAACCGGCGGCCAAAGAAATGCACGCAAAATGTACCTACTTCGTTAGCTTTTCTTAATATGCTATACGGTTTTTTGGCGGTTCAACGCCTCTATGATACTTTATAACATTGATATATACAAATGTTTAGCACGTTTAGTATTAATGTGACCTAATTAAAAAAAGTTGTTTTGAGGCCACTTGCAATAAAGCGTACCGTAGCGCAAGTGTTAAATAGACTCATAACTTGGAAGAACAAGATAAGTCGGTTTTAAGATGTTGAGATTGTAGTGGTGCTTGTTTTATTGATGTGAAGTGCATGATTATTTACGAATTTTGCATGTATCAGGCATTAGAAAGGAAAGTACACTCTACATTTATCATTACATACATTGTCTTTTATCACGAATTATAGCATAATAATATTTTGATTATTTTTTTTATTAGTGACCTCCGCAAAGTATCGCCTAATTCTTTGCATTACATAACTTAGTAAATTAATTATTATTTCAATCCTAAAATGTGTCTATTGTTTATTTGTTTTTTTTTAAATTCATTATTATCCTTGTGGCCTTATCCCACTCTAACTGGGGCCAGCACAACATGTTATATACATGTCACACGATTTGACTACGTATTTTGCGACCAGCCTGACGTCAACTTACCTTAGTCGTGTTTTACGACACATCAATAAGTAAGAGGGTTGTGTATTGTACTCAACCGGATATCATACGGTGTGTCAACTTACCTAAATCGCCTTTTGCGACATCTCGGTAAGGAATAAGGTTGGTTTTTATACTCACCCGGATACCACACTGCGCGTCAACTTACCTTCTAATTTCGGGGACGCTTGTCGGTGCAGGGCGGGTGGTCAGCTTCTATTCCGGACTATTACACCCATAGTCAACTTACCTTAGTCGCCTTTTACGACACGTCGGTAAGAAGTGAGTGTGGTCTATTCTACTCAGCCTTATACCATACGGTGGGTTTTTTGTTAATTATACTAACTGAACCAAAACAAAAAGCCGGTCGCTGTGTACAAATTTTGCAACTTAATGCATTCAATCTTATGATGCAGAAAAATTCTTTAGAAAACGGAGGCAAAACTGTAAAGCTTAGTTTTGTTTTGTTCGGTATAAAGCGCTCGCAACTTTAGCGACCGCTAAAGGCTCCTTTAAAGTAGGTAAGTGCTACTTTAAATCTTTTTTAATGGAAAACTTTCTTTACTTAAACCTGAACTTTTACTGATGCCTGTAACATTTTTACACTCAATGCTGTATTAATTAAGTAGAAATTGATCATGTACTAGTAGTTGACCGTTTTGTATGAAATTGAATTGAAATGAAAAATTGTGATTGTATTCAACTTAAATATCAAAAAATGTAGACCCCGAAAATAGGGTTAAAACGACATTTTTTTTAAATAAAACTTATCTAGATCGATTTTTCTCACCCAACACCCCCTACATACTGAATTTCAGGAAAATAGTTGGAGCCGTTTCCGAGATTCCGAATATATATATACAAGATTAACTCATTTAAATATTAACAGATAAGCGTTTTGTTTGTTGTAGCTAATAAAACATAATTTTGTAATTACCATTTGCCATCTATTAACAACTGTCCAAAACCTCAGAACTGTAGCTCATTGTTTAATATTTAAAATTTAATATTATTAATTAATATTTTTTATTAGCTACAACAAACAAAACGCTTATTAGTTAAAATTTAATACAATACGGTCAATTACTAGTGCCCTTACCTTACATTTCATACATACTTTGTAATATTGAAAATCCATTTTAGCTTAGCCGTTACAGCAGATGAAGAAAACTGTTAAAAGAAGGCCGATATAGAAAGCCTACTATTGATTACGTAAACGATAAGAACGCATGGATATAAGTACCGCATTTAATATTAATAAACGTCGTGTGGTATCCGGCTGAGTAGAATCGACCACCCTCATTTATTACCGAGGTGTCGTAAGAGGCGACTAAGGTAATTTGACCCGCCGAGTGGTTTCCGGATGAGTAGAATAGACCACCGTCTTTCTTACCGAGGTATCGTAAAATACGACTAAGGTAAGTTGACGTCAGGCAGGCAGCCGGTTATAAAATACGTAGCCAATTCATGTGACACCATGTTGTGCAGAACCCACTTGGAGTGGGATAAGGGCAGGACAATGATGAATTCATGGGTATAAATACTATTCGACTCTGCAACTGCTGAATTTCTCAGCTTTCCGAACCAGCGCAAAGTTGACAATTCAAAAGTCTTTGTTTACAAGTTTTACTTGGATTAAGTATAATTTGTTTTGAATGCTGTTTTGTTTAAACTGTGATAACCCGGCGGTGAGACCGTGCGACTTTTTAGATAATTTTCTCAATCATAAAGGGGTTTTTAAACCTTTATTAGATTTTTAAATTACAGCTTGCAAAATTAAATACCGAGTTTTACGTTCTCGGGTTCTCCATATCCTTATATTTTAAGCATCAAATTAGCATTAAATTGATCCTCATATGGGGTTTTCTCTCACTCGAATATCTTGTTATATTTATAAAAGTGTAAATTATACGATTTTCCTTAACATAATCCCGCAACCAATATAATAACATAAAAATGGGTTATAAATGTCAATGACGAAGCATAAAATCCGATTGGGCGCTAGTTCAATTTATTACCGCAAAAAAAAAACAGCTGAGATAAATAAAACGACACAATGCATTACAAACTGTGCGAGGAAATAAATGTTAAAATGACTTATTAATAAAGGCAGTTGGCAGTTTACACAGATCGCCAGCGCCACCTGTCGGCGACGCGAACAAATAAATCGTAACAAATAAAAAACGAAACTGCCTGACGTCGCGTCGCGTTCGCGATAAACTCATAAAACAAACGTGGCCGCAGAAATATTTGCTGCGCTAACTGAATAATAATGAATACGAACGCACCCAACTTCGCCGGTGCGGTCAGGGTTGACCGCTGATTAAGCTGTCCGTACACTACCAATTTGTTAAATATCCTGAGACTTGAAATAATTAAGGTCAGCATTCTTACGGAATAAATAATATATACGAAGTTTTATGATAATCGCGGATAATATAGATAGAAAAGTTATTTAAAAATAATCTTGTTGTACTATGCCAAAATTAAAAACGGTTAACACAAAAATGTATGAAAATTTCAACGAGTTTGTTAGATAACTGGTAGAGTACATAATTACTTCATTTTTTTAAATATCTATTTCTAAAATCACATCGAGTCGTTTCTCCGTTCGAACATTAAATCGCTTGTAATTCTTTCTGCATTCGAAATAAGAACAAATCAACATTCGAATTTACTATTACTATGGATTTGCAAATAAAATAAAATTAATATACTTTTTTAAATTAGGTAAATGTTATTTTTATAAATATTTGTTATTTTAATAAACGACTCCAACAATAAAAAAATTTACATTATTACATTCGTTTATTCATTATTATCAATTAAACTAATACTAATCAGTTTAAGACCATATTTACTACTAATTCAACCGGATTTAAAATAGCGATATTTATGTCTATAAAAGATATGCGATTGCAATGCAATTTTTCAAAACTAATGAGAATGTTATTTTGGACCTACGCAAAGTAACGCCTCACTCTATAAATAAATGCAATTTTTCTCAACAAAATTAATCCTGATTTTTACTCCAGTTTGACAACCCTACGGCACGGTGTGCATCGGCCTTATCAGCAGCCTACTTCTGCAAGCGATTACAATTCATATCTACTTGTGATAAAAGCTACTTTGGCACTCTCAGACACAACAAAAGACTCGTTTTATATGTAACGTATCTAAACGGTTAAGCGCTAATGAAATTTTTGCAAAGCTGACTGAAACAAAGTTAACTAGCTTCGTGGATTGTACTGGATATAGAGACTATTTTTAGTATTTGAATTGATGCTACAAGTGGTAGTTCCTAGGGATTATCTGCTACCGTTTTTTTTACATTTGCATTAGAAAATTAGATAAAACTTATCTCTTTTTTTATACCTGAACTGTATATTATTTGTTTTAGAGAGGTACCTATGAGTTTTATATGGAAAATAACGTGTTATTGACAACTAATTATATGCGTTGCTAGATGTGCCTGCGGCTTTGCCAACATGGAAATCAGTGTCGCAAATTTTTTCCCGCGTAAATAACGTTATATTTTTAATTGATATTTAAACATAAAAGTTATCGTGAGTTAACCGTTAGAGATAGAGACATGCTGTCCGGGACTATTTTGTAGTATTCTTTTAGATCTACGATTCTCTAGTACATTACTTTGGTGAGAGCTCCCTGCTAGAGCTGTTAGAGCTTCCAGCAGACTTTTTTTACAACAGCGTGTCCTGTCCAACACATTTTACATAAAACCGTCGCACTACCTAACCTACCTATATTTGAGTGAAAACCTTACAAAAATCCATTCAGTTGATTTTAAGAAAATTGATCATATACAGACAGACAGACAGACAGCTTTTGGGGAATGCTTTATTTTTATTTTATTTTATAAGGAAAACTTACAGGAATAAATAGGACAATAATAAGTATAGAGAGATGGTGCAATCAGCCAAACTAAATCGGAACAAATTTATAGAATTAGGCGTTACTTTGCGGAGATCCATAATACAAAAGTAATAATAAAATTATTTTGCTATACTCCACGATGAATCATTCATTATCATTCATTCATCGCGGATTATAGCAAAATAATTTTATTATTACTTTTGTAAATCGGAACAGCATAGTGAGCATTAACTGTAAGAATCGTTTTAAAAAGGCCATTATGGTTGATGACAAGCTTTTTCTTTTCTTGTGAAAATATAACATACGAATGATAAAAGGTAACATTCTAGTCTAATATTTCGACACTTTTATTATATCTACTACTGAGATTTAGACACTTTATATACCAGTATGTTAGATCAAGTTTGGTACACGGCGCCGCGGGGGTTGGACGAATTAGATTAGTTTTTGGAAAATCAACATTGTCTTTTTTTGGCGGCTTGATTCGAACTCGCCGTTTCAGTTACGTACGTAGAAAGGTACATGAGAGGCTGTGTTAGTACCGGATTGATTGGATCCTTTGTTCGTTAACTGCAAACTATATTATCCCATCGTCTGTTCGATGTTTGTTGAACCTCTGTCGGCAATTTGAATGATTGTAAAGCGAAAAGGACTTACCTATTTTGAATGTATTTTACATTTAATTAGGCCCTTGCTTCACACTATACTCGCATAGGTAATTAACTAAATCTAAATAAACAAAACCATATGACTCAGACGGGCAAACATTTTATTGCATTTTAATCATCCCTGCCCTTATACCACTCTAAGTGGGGTCAACACAACGTTTTACAAAAATGTTGTCACATGATTTGGGTATGTATTTTACGGCCGCTTGCCTGACGTCAACTTGACTGTCGTATTTTACGACATCTCGCTAAGAAAGAGGGTGGTTTATTTTACTCAACCGGATACCACACGGTGGGTCAACTTACCTTAGTCGTATTTTACGACATCTCGGTAAGAAATGAGGCTGGTCAGTTCTCCTTAACCGGATACTACACGGCGGGTCGACTTGCCTTAGTCGCCTTTTACACCACCTCGGTAAGAAATGAGCGTGGTACTGTTCTATTCACCCAGATATTATACATAAAATACGACTAAGGTAAGACGTCTTGTAGGCCGCCTGTCGTAAAAGACTTAACCAAATCATGCAACAACATGTTGTGCCGACCCCGCTTAAAGTGGGATAAGGGCAGGAGAATGATGAAAAAACTTTTCACAACCTGAAAGATTCAAAATGTTTCATTAGTATCCAATATTGGTCAAACTTTGAATTGAAGTTGAAAATACTATATTTACCATATTAACGATATTAAATACTACCGCTGTTATCTGATATGGTAAATGTAGTTCAAATTGATAATATAGGTTCACTTTAATCGATCAATAGTCAACAAGCGGCGATAAAGTAATTGTATGTTTTCAAACACATCGCTGAATTATTTGTGGATAGTAGCGCATTGAATGTCATATTTCAAAGTGGGCTTATTGGTAATGTTTTGAAGGCGTTAACGTTTAACCTTGTTCATCATCATCTTCTTGCCCTTATCCCGCGCTGAGTGGGGTCGGTACAACATGTTATATACATGTTGTCACACGATTTGGCTACGTATTTAATGACCGGCCGCCTGCATGACATCAACTTACCTTAATCGTATTTTACGCCACCTCGGTAAGAAAGAGGTTGGTCTGTTCTACTTAACCGGATACCATACGACGGGTCGACTTACCTTAGTCGCCTTTTACGACACCTCGGTAAGAAAGAGGGTGGTCTGTTCTACTTAACCGGATACCACACGGCGGGTCGACTTACCTTAGTCGCCTTTTACGACACCTCGGTAAAAAAGAGGGTGGTCTATTCTACTTAACCGGATACCACACGGCTGGTCAACTTACCTTAGTTGCCTTTTACGACACCTCGGTAAGAAATGAGGGTGGTACTATTCTATTCAGCCGGATACCACACGGCGAAATGTTTAACCTTTTGGACGGGCATATTACAAGCATAGAGTTACCTATACTAATGTAGGAGAGCCATAGACATGCATGTAAATAAGAGTGTCATAATAATGATGGGGAAGATTAGATTCGTATATTTATCTTTATCTAATCACATATGCGCAGAGAAATATTCATGGCGCGTTCTTAATATAAAAAAATATTTAGAACATTTTGAGTACACCTTCAAACTGTGGTAGCCCAGCGGTAACACCGTGCGGCTCTTTTGAGGAGGTCGCGGGTTCAAACCCTGGCAGACACCAATGAGTTTTTTTTGTTAAAACTTATGTGTCTTATTGATAATTGCAATTTATCATACGCTTATTGGTAAAGGAAAACATCATGAGGAAACCTGCATATATCTAGAGAAATAGGCTTCGAGTACTATCAAAATTTAACATCAAGTAATCTTACAAGATTACTGAGTAAATTAAAACACTTAAATTTGTCAATCACAACCATGTAACTTTTTGCGAAAGAAATTTGTTGCGAAAATAACATTCCTTGATGTGTTTTTATTAAACATGACACACGGTTATGACAAAATAACATAATAAAATATTTACGACGCAAATATTTATAAAGAGCTCGCATCTGGAACGATATTTTAGATTTAAAGTATCGTTATATAGGAGTGTCAAGATAGATTTAAATATAACGAGAAATTCTATAAGGACGCCGTGTGGTATCCGGCTGAATAGAATAGTACCTCATTTCTGACTGAGGTGTCGTAAAAGGCGACTAAGTTAAGTCCACCCGCCGTGTGGTATCTGGCAGAGTAGAATAGGTCACCCTCATTTCTTACCGAGGTGTCGTAAAAGGCAACTAAGATAGGTTGACTCACTGTGTGGTATCCGATGAAGTAAAATAGTGCAACCCTATTTCTCTTTGAGGTGTCGTAAAATACGATTAAGATAGGTAGTAGTTAACCGAGTTAAGACAAACCGAGACTGACTCAAATTACACCCCAATAAATTCTGGATCGGCTGTATGATTTATTACCGACCCAAAAGAGCTTGCAACTATTTTATTTTAGGCGTACTTCGAGCTTGAGTTAGGTGAAAAATAAGGGCACTTATACAAAAATTATTTGCAAAAACAAAATATCCAATTACGAAAAGAAATTTTGGAACTTGTCTTTTGGTGGAATTAATAAAAGCGCTTTATAGATGGTATTCTAAGCCTCGTGGCCGTTCGACGTAATGAATAAGTCAGCTGTTGAGATTTATTGGGGGCTGGCCGGGACGGGGGGCCGCGCTCTCCCTAGTAAACAATTTACAATTTCCTTACTACAGTACGGCTATCGAGTGACTACCACTCTAATCTATTATATATCGGATACCCGTAATTCAAAGTCAACCTAACAATATAAGATTTACGCGTTATTTGAAGCGCAATAGTTTTTAAATATGAAAGTTTATATTTAGGTTTTATATTTATAGTTATTTTATTTGACTGGCCCGTTGGCGCAGTGGGTAGTGATCCTGCCTTCAGCTCCGCGGGTCGCGGGTTCGATTCCCGCCGAGGGCCAACATTTTCTATAAAAAGAATTTGTTGGCCTTTGAGCCTGGGTGTATATTTGTATTTAAGTATGTATTTAAAAATATATAAGTATATATTCACCAGTTTTCTGTCTACCATAACACAAGTATTAAGTTACTTACTTTGGGGACGGACGACCGTGTGTGTAAGTGTCCTATATATTTATTTATATTTATTTATTTAGGTTTGTACTTGTAAAATTGTCACTAAGAATGATGTAATTTCCTGTACTACATAAATAATATGAGAGTATTTGTATATATTTGCTGCGTGGAAAGATTAAAACCGTAATATAGTCTTTTGATAACCATAAAAATGATGACAGTGGGTTAACCTTAAAAGCTAGACATATGCTGTCGCGGACTTTTATTTAAAACTTTTAGAGGGAACAATTTTGTAATACATGATTTTTGAATAACTATCAGTGTTTACTCAGCGCACGCAAGGAAAGCTTTAAATTTTGCCGTTTTCGTACTATTTTTTATTGCTACTTCTCTCCTATTCATCAAAGCGTGATGTTATATAGCCTTCCTCAATAAATGGACTATCTTACACTGAAAGAAATTTTCAAATCGTTCCAGTAGTTCCTGAGATAGGCGCATTCAAAAAATTGAACAAACAAACATACAAACTAACAAACTCTTCACCTTTATATATTAGTATTATGGAGTTATGTATGGTGCTGAAAAGTTTGCACCGTTGTTAAAAAAATCACCTGCTGGTCGTTTTAGTCGCGTGCGCCGTCTAAACGAACAGAGATACAGTAAAATGATGTACTAGAGAATTGTAGATCTATAAAAATACTACAAATAAAGTCTGCGACAGCATGTCTCTATCTCTTACGGTTAACTCACAATAAGTACTTTTATTTTCATCTATATTTTGTATTAAACTAAGTCCCTAAAAGATTTCTACGCGGGTCATGCTGCGGGCACAGCTAGTATATCATAATTAGTATATATTTAAAATACATACAAACCTGCTAGAGATAAAACGTTAAGACTATTTTAAAGGCAATCGCGAAATATTCAAAAATATTCCCTAAGTAAACCAGAAAAATTATTTACACCACAAATAAATATTTCGCCAACGAATTCGTAATATCAACTCCCACTCTATTTATTCGCGTAAGCTTCTCTTTTGTAAATTGTTTGATCACTAAAGAGCCCCGATGTTACAAATTCTACTAAAATGAAATTCGCGATTTTATAAAATATTTTTTCTCAGTTCAACGACATACTTATTGATTATTCAATTAGACCTCAAAGACTGAGGTGATTTATTTTATTTATCTAGAAAAGCAACGCACGGAATAATTCTCCTGTAATACATATGTAATTTTCTTTTGTAGCGGCTAAAAAAAAAATTGTATTTACATTTGTATAATTATTCCGTGACGTTATTATACATAGACGATTTGTAGAAACAACGTTACGATTTGTAGAAACAACGTTACTTTGCGGAATTCCATAGTAAAGAAGTTACAATAGAATAATTTTGCTGTAATCCGCATTTGTTAAGAGAATATATGTAATGCTAAGTATATGAAGCAGGCACCACTCACATACCTTATACGTGCAGGACAAGTCAACACAAGTATCACAAAACGTCGCTAACACCAACACTCGACACAAGCATTACACACACTCACTACCACAATCTCTACGATCGTTTTGCCCCGAAACCGAATCATCATCAGTAGGATAGGCTTCACGACAAAATCGTAATAAAATATAGGATACTAGCGGCCTGCCCCTGCTTCGCACGGGTATAAAATATATAGCCCATGTCACTCAGTGAAAAAAAAATAAAAAATTAAAATCGATCCAGTAGTTTTGATTTATTCATTACTGGCCGTGGCCCGCAAGCGTTAAATTTGGAGAAAAACATTTCCCCTCTCCCTATAATAAGAAGATTTCCTGCTATCTTTGGAATATCTAAATTCATATACTACATATTTACTTATTTATTTTTACATTTTTCTCTATGAATTTTATTTTTACAATTCATTACAGAATGTCTTTATGTACAACATTCACAGCTTCCTTGTCATTAAACAAACTCTTGAAAGAGCGACATATAGCTGCTAAATTCGAAGTGTTATAGGGCGAAGCGCGGCCTCCTCACGGCATTTTAAATCTGTAATATCTCCGAAAATGCTCACTTAAATTACATGCTGTAAACGGCCATATTGATCTATATTAAATCAACAATTTATTTAGGGTACTTAATTGGATAAAGATTAATGCTGTATTGTATAAAAATTGCTTTGAACATAAGGCATTATTTTTAAGGCATTATTTAAAAAGTAAATGACAAAACATGCTATTGTGGGTTATCCATAAGAGATAGACATATACCATTGCGGACTTTTCTGTAGACCTTTTTAAGGTGTACAAATACTTAGATAATCAAGTACATCATTTTGATAAATCTCGTAGGGTTTAGCCTGCGTTTGCAATGTAAGCGGAAAAAAAATGTAATTATTTACGACATCACATTAGAAACCTCAAAAATTACAGTATTTCTCTACTCCATATTGAATGTTATTAGACATGTTCCTTCCTTCCTCTAAAATCACTCTATCTATTAAAAAAAAACCGCATCAAAATCTGTTGCATAGTTTTAAAGATTGAAGCATACATAGGGATATACGGACATAGGGACAGACAGAGAATGCGACTTTGTTTTATACTATGTAGTGATATTATTTATTTTTACAATTGATTAGACAATGTCTTTACATACAACATTCATAGCTTTCTTATCATTAGACAATATAAACTTGAAAGAAGGACATTTAGTTGCGCCTCCGGTCGCTGCTAAATTCGAAGTGCTTATAGGTCGAAGCGCGGCCTCCTCGCGGGATTTTAAATCTGTAATATCTTCGAAAATGTTCACTTAAATTACATGCTGTAAACGGCAATATTGATCTATATTAAATCAACAATTTATTTAAGGTACTCAATTGGATAAGGATTAATGCTGTATTGTATAAAAATACATAAAGCATCATTTTTCGTAAAAAGTAAATGAAAAAAACTGCTATTGTGGGTTATCCATAAGAGATAGACATATACCATCGCGGACTTTTCTGTAGACCTTTTTAAGGTGTACAAATACTTAGTACATCATTTTGATAAATCTCGTAGGGTTTAGCCTGCGTTTGCAATGTAAGCGGAAAAAAATGTAATTATTTACAGAAACCTCAAAAATTACAGTATTTTTCTACTTTGTATTGAATGTTATTATACGTACAAACCTTCCTTTTGAATCACTCTATCTATTAAAAAAAACCGCATCAAAATCGGTTGCGTAGTTTTAAAGTTTTATGCGTACATACGGAAATATGGACTTTGTTTTATAATATGTAGTGATAATTAAGCGTATCCTTATCCCACTCTAAGTGGGGTCGGCACAACATGTTTTTCTCTTCCATTCTGTCCTATCTTTCGTCAACTTTGGCGCCACTCCTTTTATATGTATCATAATTCACACAATCCAACCATCTCTTTTTAGGCCTCCCTCTAGGCACATATCCATCCACATTCAAATTTAACACTCGTTTGGTCACATGATTTTCATCCCTCCTCATTACATGTCCATACCATCTTAATCTTGCACTTCTCGTCTTTTGATATAATTAAGCGTATATTACTAATTAAGTCGCGGGCAAAGCTTTTTCACAATAAAATTCAAATCCACGTGTAATGACAATGTAAGTACATTCATAAATCCATTCCATTTTATTATCTATCGCAAAATAAGTTTTTTGCTTCACCTGCGTTCTGCGGGATTTCCGAAACGGCACGGTTCGGTGTTATTAATCGGTTCAATTACTTTATATCCTTGTCAGGCTCTTACAGGTGAGTGACTAACTATTCTTGAATTTATCATCTAAACACATATACGTTAAAAAAAATAACTCTTAAAAGCTAAAAAAGTGTTACAATCCTTTGTAAAATTTATTTATTTGCATTATCAAGAGGTGGTGTACAAAAGAGATTTAATTTTGTAGTAGATTATACTAAAGTATCTTGTATTATATCACAAGTGATACCCGCGACTTTGTTCGCGTCTACTTTAGTGTTTAAATACCATCAATTATGACTTTGTGTTATTTTCTAAAGAGAAAATAATACAAAGTCATAATAAAAACGGGAATTTTTAGATCCTATAAGTAAGCCTTGCTTTAACCAAAATTTATAATTATACCAAATTTCATCAATATTGCTCCAGTCGATTAACCGTGCACGTGAAAGACAGGGAGACACAGACACATTTACGCAATTTTATAATATTATGGAACTTATCTATACAATTATACCGAACTTGTCGTATATTAAACTAGCAATCGCCAACGGCTCCGTCCGCGTGGAAAGGAAAAAAAAACCTTAATATTATAGTCTTTTGATAGCCATAAAAAATGGTTAAAGTGGGTTAACCGTAACAGCTAGATATATGCTATCGTGGACTTTTATTTAGAACTTATTGAGGGGAACAATTTTGTAATATATGATTTTTGAATAACTATTACCGTTTACTATTACCGAACGATGATAACCATAAAGATGGTAAAAGTGGGTTAACCGTAACAGCTAGAGATATGCTGTCGCGGACTTTTATTTAGAACTTTTACAAGGGAACAATTTTGTAATATATGATTATTAAATAACTATCACCGTTTACTCACAGCGCTTTATAATTTGCCGTTTTCGTACTATTTTTTATTGCTGCTCCTCTCCTATTCATCTTAGCGTGATATTATATAGCCTGCACTCAAAGAATTTTTAAAATCGGTCCAGTAGTTCCTGAGATTAGCGCAAGCTTAAATTTTACCGTTTTCTTACTATTTTTATTGCTGCTCCTCTCCTATTCATCTTAGCGTCATGCTAGCCAAGCTAATTGCTAGCGTCATGCTAGCGTCAGGCTATTTGCTAGCGTCATGCTAGCAAATAGCCTAAAGCTTTCCCTGTTAAATGGACTATCTTACACTGAAATAATTTTTAAAATCCGCCCACAATCAAACAAATAAACTCTTCAGCTTTATATATTACTATAGATGTATTGTGGTAAACATTTAAGCCTGTTAGTTGACAGTTAAATCAGACAACCCGTTGATAAGTTGCAAATGAAACAGTCGCAGGGTCCGCCGGCCGAAGATGTTCACTTAAGTTTTGTTAATTTCCCCCAACGAAACTTGTGTCTTTATTGCAAACTTCTCACTTCTCTTTGACCAAACCCTATCTCCATTTAATTAATACGCGTAGTTAGCAACCGCAAGCTTTCTGTGTTGTTGTTAACTCGGTATAAAGCCAGTATATTATGTTTCCTTATTATTTTCTTTAGTTACTATCTGCCATTGACTTGTTCGTTTTTAGTAACGATGACAAAACGAATGTGATGAAAGTATTGTTTCGCTATAATCCGCGTTAAACGGACGAAAATAATATTATTATTATGTTATGGATATATTATATTATGGATCTCCGGAAAATAATACCTAACTATATAAATTAACTATGACACTATTCAGTTCTTTAATAATTATTTCCCTAAGGTTGCATCGTTTCGTTACTCTGTAGCGACGTTTAAAAAAAATACAGACTTTCTCGTCTCATTTATAATAGTTTATTTTACATCATTCTCCTGTCCTTATCCCACTCTAAGTGGGGTCGGCACAACATGTTTTGAAACATGGAGGGCCAGTCACCACACGTATCACAAAACGTCGCCACCAGCAACACACCACGCACGCACTACACACATTCGCTACGACAATCTCTACGACCGTTTCGTCCCGTAACTGAAGCATCATTAGGAGAATTGGCTTCACGACAATATCATAATAAAAATCATTATTACGATTTTGTTGTGTATTATTAGTACTATTTTGTATAAGGTATGTGAACGTTGTCTAATACCTACATTTAGCATTATAAAGATAATCTTATCGAGCGCTTCATTAACTTCTGTACTATTGAATTCTGCAAAGTAGTTTTATATAATGGACGCATTTAAAAAAATAATCATTTCAAAAATACAAATACTCTCTTTTTTCTTCAATTCTTGTCCTTTTCCTTCTATTATTCAAAGGTTAACTGGAAGAGATCCCTTTTATGGATAAGTCCGCCTTTATACATGTGCTTTTTTACTTATTCTTTCTCTTTTCTAAATATATGTATTAAAAGAAAAAAGTCTTCTATTGTACTAATACGTATTTACGATATACGAGATTTTCTATTCAGGGTTATACACTATGACTTGTTGATAGAGTGAATAGTAAATACTGTTTCATAACTCGCCTTCGAGAATGTATAATATGAATGACATGTTTACTATGTATGTGTTCCCATTTAATCATCACGCTTGCTTTTACCAGCGACTTTGTCTACTTGGGCTTTAATAAGTTTAACAGTCAAAATAACAACTCAAGTAAAAAAGCTTTTTACAAAATTTCAAGTCGCTACTGATAACCGTTGAGGAGATCCCTCGTCTGGACCCAATCCTGATGGCAACATCAGGTCATGCTTATCTTGAACATGCATTATCGTCTTGACTAGTGACTAGACCAGTATGTAAAATTTGAGCTCAATCGGACACCGGAAAGTGAGTCAAATTTAACTTGCAAGATTCCACCTTTTCCTTATTTTTATGTTTGTATAAACATACACACTAGCTGATCCACTATCAACCACTGCAAATATTTTAGTGAAATTATATAATGAAACTTTAGGTATAAGATAGTAGATAATTTTACTATTTTATGTATTTTTTGTATTTTTTGCTGCCTATACAGAGCGACATAGTCGGTCACGACTAAGCTCTTTAATAAAGATTGAAAAAAAAAAACATACACACACAAGGCAAGTTATTAAATAAACGTTTTTAAAATTTTTACAGTTACCAATATTATGTATATTATGTAACTTCAACTGTAAAACAATATCGATGATCACATCAACATCACGTTTCTTTCTTTCCTTTCTGCTGACCCTGGTTAACTGATCCACTGCTTGGCAAAATCCTAGTAGGTGCTTCAATGTAAATTGGTAGACTTTACTTTTGGTTTGGTTACTATCTTATAAAGTCTTAAGCAATATTCAGGTTGTATCACAATTTTTTCCTTCCAAAATTAATCGCACGACAAATTGGAAACATCATTAGTTTTGTATAATTCTGCAAAGTAATGCCTCTATGAATTTAATTTCCAATGTAAAGGACATTCATAAGTGCCTACCAGAGATTTGATTCCGCAACCTTTTCCGAAATGTTCCTGGTCAGTTTTCATTGTATTTTCTCACAAGTGTAATTAACTTTAGTTCTGTACATTTTACTTACTTACGTTGACAAGGAATTTTTAGTTGTTATTTAGTATACAACATTACAGACTAAAGATTTGTCTAAATTATTGAGCTTTTTTTCTAACATTGGTCTTGATTTAACGTCACAGACTTGAAGACGTGATGTGCTGGTCACAGACAAACAGATTCTACCAGCCCTACATTCTTAGTATAATATTCCCTGATATTCATAGAGTTATAGTTCTGTCATCTTTCCATTTTAAACCATCAGCGATACATTCACCAGCGTGGCCTGGTAACACATTTAACTTTGTAACTGATATCGCTACCAAAACAAAACTGTTATTTCATTCTTGCTAGATTTCTTCTAATATTTTTCTTCTCACCGAATAACTTTATCCTATTTTTTGTTACGAAATCAGATCAATAAAAACGCTTTGATATTAATATAAGTTATGTTTTCATTCTTACTTATAATACCTGTTTAAATCCACACAAGCGGATTTAAACGGGCACTTCGACCCTTTTGTTGTTGATCTTTTGTTGTCTAAAATATTAACAAACTAAACTTTTGTACTTTCAACTTTATGAATTATGTCTCGCTTCTTTGTTTTAGCTAGTACATATTCTATTTCGCTGGGAATTAAAGTTGTTTTATTACAATATGTATTAAGAAAATTTTTGTTTTCACTTCTTTAGATATTACCTGAACAAAAGTTTATCTTTTAATTGAAATATTTTGTTAAAATGGTTTGTTTTATATAAATAGGTGCCTTTAATATTTAAATTGCCGCGATTCCCACGTCGCCTCATTGTCCGTACAGTCCGCATTCACACAAAGCCTTTTATTCCGTAAATAATATCACAGCTCCAAGCATTTAAGTGACCTAATGCTTAAATTTAAAATTTTGAGTATGATAAAATTTATTAATTACCTAAATATATCGTTCTTTTGTTATTTACGCCGTGTGGTATCCGGCTGAATAGAATAGTATCATCCTCATTTCTTACCGAGATGTCGTAAAAGGCGACTAAGGTAAGTCGACCCGCTGTGTGGTATCCGGTTTAGGAGAATAGACCACCCTCTTTCTTACCGAGGTGTCGAAAAATACGAATGTGGTAAGTTGACGTCAGGCAGGCGGCCGGTCGTAAAAACGCAGCCAAATCATGTGACAGCTTTTTTATAACATGTTGTGCCGACCCCACTTGGAGTGGGATAAGGGCAGGAAGATGATGATCGTTCTTTTGTTATTTGCTTTTATCGCGTATCATAAAGTGAAATATTATAAAATAAAATTTCAATATTCAATTAATCAATCGGTTAACGAGTATTGTCAGAAGTTAATAATAACTGAGACCTAAATTTTTACTTGGACAGCCCTCGTTATAAAAATATATTTCAATTCTAATGTTTTTAAATTATATAGTGAAATTGCGTTATTATAGATATTTAAATTAAAAATTCATTCTTTTATATCTGCTTTTTGATATTTTGATCAGCAGATAAATAAAGATAAATAAAAAAAGGATATTTTTACTACAATTTTTTTAATTCTAAGTTAGACCAGTTCGTTGCAGATTTTCGATATATCGGTGCAATTGGAAATAGTTCGCGTTCGAGACGGCACCGGTTTAGAATAGAGAAGTTAAAGAAAGTGGAATTTCTGTCCGTGATTTTGCTCCTTTTTGCGGAACTCGGAAATGACAACGATTTGCGATCCGCAAGATATATTTATTACGGCGATACTATTTCATTACTTGACGATCTATCTGTTAAACATTTTTACAAGAAGATGTTTAAAAAATATACTAGCGGCCCGCCCATTGCTTCGTACGGGTATAAAGTATATAGCCTATGTCACTTGATGAAAAAAAATATTAAAATCGATCCAGTACTTTTGATTTATTCATTACTGCCCAATAAGCAATAAGATATTCGTAAATTATATAATTTTACAGAACCTTTATATGATTAAATGTAACGCGTTCATACTTTATGCATGCAAGATCCGTAAACCTATAACCCTAACTACCACCACTACACTACCTACTGGCACTGCACACATTCACTACCACATTCTCAACTAATAATAGTTTCGAGATAGACTCAACGACAAAATTGCAAAGCTTTGCGATTTAATTTTATTTATTAATAATATTAATTATTATATATCATCATCCTCCTGCCCATATCGCACTCTAAGTGGGGTCGGCACAACATGTTATAACATGTTGTCGTGATTTGGCCATGTATTTTACGACCGACCACCTGCCTGACGTCAACTTACCTTAATCGTATTTTACGACACCTCGGTAAAATAGAGGGTGGTCTTTTCTACTTAACCGCATACCACACGGTAGATCAACTTACCTTAGTCGCCTTTTACGACACCTCGGTAAGAAAATATTAATTATTATATTATAATAGTTACTTTTTTATTCCTCGTTATTTAATAGGGCATATATTGCTAACAATACAGTAATAAGGAAATCTTCAGAGATAAACGAATGAAATTTGAATATAGCTTTATGTTAGTCATAAATATTAGTTTATGTAACCTAGACAAATCCGTTATGTCAATTGTAAATAAATCTTATAAGTTTCGTAAATCTTATGGCAAATTTCAATAGCGCCGACGTAAATACGGATCGTTTCTCAATAAGCCAATATTAATCGTGAGGCGCCATCTATTGACCCGCGCTCACCGTGACGAGAGTGGGTGGGGCACGCCCCCTCTGCCAGTTCACGTTGTGCGCAGGGTTGGCACATGATATATTTCGAAATTAATATTAATATTTACATTAATCGTGTGGTATCCGGCTGAGTAGAATAGACCTGTCATTTCTTACAAAGTTGCGTAAAAGGTGACTACGGTAAGTTGACCCGTCGTGTGGTATCCGGCTGAGTAGAATAGACCACCCTCATTTCTTACCGAGTTGTCAAAAAGGCAACTAGAGTAAGTTGACATCATGCAGACGGCAGGTCGTAAAATACCAAAATATGTAACAACATGTTTAAAACATGTTGTTACATAATTTGGCCGTCCCCACTTAGAGTGGGATAAGAGATGGAGGATGATGATGAGTTATTTACAATAATGTTTTGTACGTTACCTATTTATAATTTTTAAAGTAAAACTTCTTCAGGAACGTTTGACTGGGGAGTAGTCTGGAGAATGACGTGACGTGACGAGAGCGTAATCAGGGGGGGGTGGCGAACGGTAATTCAAAGGGAGATATAAATTAGTGAAAAAAGAAAGAGAGAGGGAAACGTTTTGGATATAACAGTAGGGGCAAGAGATAGAGGTGCGAGTACAAAATTTGAAATTGTTCTCTCACAGCCATTTATGTTTTCGTTTATCGACTAGACCGCATTAGCGCATTGTCTTGGGTCTAAACTCCAACGTTTTCCTCCAAAAGAAGAGTGGAAGCCGCAGTGGAATAGTAACAGGTCGTTTCGTCGTCGTCGACAATTAGAAGAATATTTTTATTATAAACTAAGTTAACCATCGAAATGAAGAAGTATAAAAAAAACTTTGGCAATATGCTATTGTTTTTACAATATAGTCCTTTTTTATATAATTCCTAAGTTTCTTCGAGAATAGAATCTTTTGTTTTACCTATATTATTTAAATATAATTTCAATTAAAATATGCAAATTGAAAAACACTATACTAACTTTTGATTTTCTGGTAACCATAATTTAACAATGTTATTTCAATTCAAATATTATTACAAAATTTGTCATCCCTAGCGTAAGCGTTTGTAAAGCCGTAAGTCTATATTTATTTACAAATATTCTTTTATATTCACACACAAATGTAGTGCTATCGTCTTTTTTTGTTATTACAACAGATTTGTGCTTGATTTAATGGTAAATAAAATATTGACATGAAAATCTATGGCAATTATTAAGATTCATTGCCATTATTGGCTTTTATACAATAGCTTAAAGGATATTTGAATTATAAGATTTTTGTTTATTATTACTATGAATTAGCCGTGTGGTATCCGGCTAAGTAGAATAGTACCATTCTCATTTCTTACCGAGGTGTCGTAAAAGATGACTAAGGTAAGTCGATCCGCCGTGTGGTATCCGGCTGAGTAGAATAGACCACCCTCATTTCTTACCGAGATGTCTTAAAAGGCGACTAAGGTAAGTTGACCCACCGTGTGGCATCCGGCTGAGTAGAATAGACCACCCTCATTTCTTACCGAGGTGTCGTAAAAGGCGACTAAGGTAAGTTGACCTACCGTGTGGTATCCGGTTTAGTAGAATAGACCACCCTCCTTACCGAGGTATCGTAAAATACGACTAAGGTAAGTTGAAGTCAGGCAGGCGGCCGGACGTAAAAACGCAACCAAATCATGTTACAGCATGTTTATTACATGTTGTGCCGACCCCACTTTGAGTGGGATAAGGGCAGGAAGATGATTAGGTATTACTTTTCCTAATAAATTGGGAATAACAATATTATATCCGTCCGTTTAACGCGGATTATAGCGAAACAATACTTTCATCACATTCGTTTTGTCCTCCATACTAAAAACCATCAAGTCAAGGGCAAATACGGGCAGACTGGCCCGTTGGAACAGTGGGTAGTGACCCTGCCTTCAGCTCCGCGGGGCGCGGGTCCGATTCCCGCCGAGGGTCAACGTTTTCTTTAAAATATACATATATATATAAGAAATCAGATAAGAGTTTCTTGAGTTCGATTAGCTTTATTCTACACTTTTACCCGTTATAACTGCGTATACCAATCATGTTTTATTATTAACCGTGGCATTCGGCGGCGAGGTTTTTACTCCCCTCGGACCCAAGCCGGCGTTTACTGCGAGTTAAATCAACGTCAATTAAATTATGAAGGGTTTAAGGTACCTTCAACGGTTTCGCAATGTTAATTTTTTTTTGTTTTTTATACCGGCCACCGAAACGGTTTCATGGCTTAACAACTGCGCATTAGGTTTCTATATTTCTAAAAATTACTTTAAACTTTAAACATCGAAATATAGATCTCGAATTTTAGCATTTTTTATACTTTTTATAATTAGTCGTTACTTTGCGGAGATCCATAATACAAAAAATATTTTGCTATAATCTGCTATAAAGTATATAGAATATATATATCATGAAGGGTATCATAAGGGTCCATATACACATGCACTTTAAACTCCAATACACAAGCACATTTTTTGAATACTATTAACATTAATATTTAAATTTGAACGGATGCAAGCACAAATGACAAACTGTTTTCCGTGTTTGGCATTAACAGAACTCACGTGAAAAAATGTTTTGTTTTATTTTATTTGAGGTATTTATTACGCACAAAATATGTTGCACTTCTTGTATATTTATTTTATTTTATTTATTTAATTTAATTCAAGTAACAAAGACTCAGCACATACAAACAACAAATGTATAATATATATATAACATAGAGGTAAAATATATATGTAACTTTAAGGTTAGTAATAAACAAAATACTTAAACTATGTGAACTTTAATTTTTTTACCATGCAATAAGTATAATCCACTAGTATGAATTTGTCGTTTTACAGTGTTTTGAAGGCGTCGGTTCACGGTTGAGCCTCTATCGATAATCTATACTAATATACAAAGCTGAAGAGTTTGTTTGTTTGATTGTTTGAACATGCTAATCTCAGGAACTACTGGACCGATTTGAAAAATTTTTTGTTTTTTAGACAGTCCATTTATCAAGGAAGGCTATAAGCTATATAACATCACGCTAAAATGAATAGGAGAGGAGCAGCAATAAAAAAGATTATGAAAACAGCAAAATTTAAAGCTTTCCTTGCGTGCGATAAGTAAACGGTGAAAGTTATTATGTGTATTACAAAATTGTTCCCCTCTAAATGTTCTAAATAAAAGTCCGCGACAGCTTATGTCTAGCTTTTAAGGTTAACCCACTTTAACTTAAACTTTATTTTTATGGTCGTCAAAATACTATATTATGATTTTAATCTTATACCACGCGGACGGAGTCGCTGGCAATTGCTAGTTTAAATATAAAGTGAGTCTAGGCCGAATGGGGTGGTAAAGAGGTGGGCATCGAGTGTATGTGCGGTGTAGTATGACACGTCAGGAACGGTCCACCGGCGTAATCCACATCGCATCCTAATGTCGACCCACATTCGTTCTGCATCTGTAATCCAAGTTAAACGACAATTGTTAAGAGTTTGGTGGGTATGAGTTCTGATTGAATTCACATGACATTACTCATGAGACGAAATAACGCTTTCAGTAGAGAATTAACGAACTTAATACTCAGAATTTTCTTTATTCTATATTATCTGTGCATGCGTCAGTGTATTTAATTGAAATTTTGAGCTTAAAAGTAGTTATTGTTATTTTGTGAGTTAACCATAAGAGATAGAAACATGACGTCATGGACTTTTTTGCAGTATGTTTGTAGATCTACAATTCCATAGTACATTACTTTCGAGTATCTCTGTTAGTTTAAGCGGCGCACGCGACTAAAGCTTCCAGCTAGTAAGTTTTTTTTACAACTACGTGACGTCTTAAACGCTATTTACAAAAAATCGTAATGTACTATTAATGTAAATATTCCGCAAGAAATGAAGTACCCTTTAGTAATAACCGTACAAAAATCAGCTTAGTAGATTTTGAGAAAATTGATCACATACTGACAGACAGCTTTTGGAGGAGTTTGTTTTATAATATATATAAATTCGTCAAGTCTAGTGTCGGTTCGATGTATTTTCTTATCTAGTTATCGAAAAAAGCCAGCGAGAAATTCGGATGTTAGTTTTTTATATAAAAAAATAATAAAATCGGTACTATAAGAAGCTCGTCACCCGGTTTAAGCTTCGATCGTACAAATTTCATCAATATATATCAACGAATTCGCAGTGAGAGCAGCGTAATAGACACGTAGACTTAAGAATTCGCATTTTTAAGAATTCCCCGTATGGTATCCAGCTGAATAGAATAGACCATCCTCATTTCTTACCGAGGTATAAACGGCGACCTAGATATCCGACCGTGTGATATCCGGTTGAGTAAAATAGACCGTTCTCTTTCTTACCGAGGTGTCGTAAAATACGACTAAGGTAAGTCGACGTCAGACAGGTGGCCGGTCGTAGAATGCACCACTTAGAGTTGGATGAGGGAAGGAGTATGATGTATAGATTATTTTTTTGTAGTAGGTAATTTTTTAATAGGTTGTGCTACAGCCAATACGCAAAGGGCAATTACTGTAACAACATTTGCCGCGAGTTATAGTTGTTTCGCAAACGGCACTTTCGCGGATATATACGAGGGATATAGTGTGTTACACTGTCGGCACTATGGCCCTCAGCTATGGCCTACGGCAGTGTGTAATGGGGTTCCCATTCAGCGGTAAACTATAATTTCCATGCCGTTGCGAAGAAAGGGAATCGCTAACAGAAAGCTACATATGGTTCAGCGATGCGATTATAATTTAAATGTGAATGTAAATGTGTCATAAAAGACGACTAAGGTAAGTTGTTCTACCATGTGGTATCCGGCTGAGTAAAATAGACCACCCTCATTTCTTACCGAGGTGTAAAAGGCGACCAAGGTAAGTCGACCCGCCATGTGGCATCCGGCTGAATAAAATAGTACCACCCTTATTTCTTACCAAGGTGTCGTAAAAGGCGACTAAGGTAAGTTGACCCACCGTGTGATATCCGGTTTAGTAAAATAGACCACCCTCTTTCTTACCGAGGGTTAATTTTTTTTAATGGTCTATTCATCATTCTAAGAACCTACAATAAGAATAAACAAGGTTTTTGTTGATAACTCATTGAATATTTAAAATAGTTCTTACTATATATCTATTTGTATTTTTTATATATTTTCTACAATTAGATATAAGATTTATATTGTTTTTTTTAGTTTTTTCGCTTTTAACTTTTTTTTTTATAATATGTTATCTTCATTTATGATGAATGCGGTGTATACTTTTAAATAACTAATACATTTAGAAAGAAATTCTAGTGACTAAAAATTGTAAATGCTTCAATGTATGTAGTTGTAAGTAAATCTTTTAAATAAATAAATATATCTATGTGAAATAAACTCTATTTGTTCAATGTCTATCTCCCATGGTCGCATGTTATAAGGTCATCGAGATTCTTGCATATATTAAGATAACACGATAAACACTCCCGTTATATCTTACCTCAAACACAAATTTGTACGAGAAATCCTCATGGGATTTCTAGCCGTTTCATTTCTCAGATAGGCGATGTCTAAACATCAAGTGCCTAAGGTAAATCCGACGGTGAAACGTTATTTGCGTTCAGACCGCAATACAATCTATACTAATATATGAAGCTGAAGAGTTTGTTTATTTGATTGTATGATTGTTTGAACACGCTAATCTCAGGAACTACTGGACCGATTTGAAAAATTCTTTGAGTGTAAGATAATCTATTTATTGAGGAAGGCTATATATACTATATAACATCACGCTAAGAAAAATAGGATAGGAGCAGCAATAAAAAATAGTACGAAAACGGCAAAATTTAAAGTTTTCCTTGCGTGCGCTGAGCAAACGGTAATAATTATTCAAAATTCATGTTTTTCAAAATTGTTCCCCTCTAAAAGTTCTAAATAAAAGTCCGCTACAGTATATGTCTAGCTTTTAAGGTTAAGCCACCTTTATCATTTTTATGGTTTTCAAAAGACTATATTACGGATTTAATCTTTCCATGCGGGCGGAGCCGCTGGCGATTGCTAGTCTTATATATATATATATATATATATATATATATATATATATATATATATATATATATATATATATATGTGTAAAATATATCGCCCTCTTAGTATTAAAGTGGTCTAATTTCAAATAGTGGTTTTGTGGCAAATTGCAATAAAGCGTAGCGCCTACAAAACTCGTGAGTGTTAAAGAGCTTAACCCATAGCTTGGATTAACAAGAAAACCCTACTTTTTAATAGTTCATAGCTTGATGCCATACATGGCATTGAAAAAAAGATCACGCAATGTATCTAACTCAAGCCTTATTTTGAATTTGTCACTTTAACACTAAGCGATATGAAAAATAAGCACTCGCTACAATTTCCTAAATAAGTATAACAAACAACGATATTTCTCCTTTATTCTTATGCAACAAAAAAATCCCAAAGTCAACCCATTTAATCTTTCTCAACAATTCAACGAAACGTAATGTCAGCCACATCGTTTTTTCATATTAACGACCAACTATATGAAGGAGGTTGTAATAGAAACATGTTGTAACATAAGTCTTAAATACGTAACACAAGCACCCGCGACTTTGTCTCAAAAGTAGTGTTAAAATAACTCACACTTGTTTCTTTTTTTTATTCCTGAATTGAAAACGGGAAAACGTCTCAAACAGATAGAAACATGGACGGACAGATTTTTGCAATTATAATATTAATATAAAATCCTGTCCTTATCCCACTCTAAGTGGGGTCGGCACAACATGTTATAAACATGCTGTAACATGATTTGGTTGCGTTTTTACGACTGGCCGCCCGCCTGACTTCAACTTACCTTAGTCGTATGTTACGATACCTCGGTAAGGAGGGTGGTCTATTCTACTAAACTGGATACCACACGGTAGGTCAACTTACCTTAGTTGCCTTTTACGACACCTCGGTAAGAAATGAGGGTGGTCTATTCTACTCAGCCGGATGCCACACGGTGGGTCAACTTACCTTAGTCGCCTTTTCTTTTTTTTATTTCTGAATTGAAAACGGGAAAACGTCTCAAACAGATGGAAAGATGGACAGATTTTCGCATTTATAATATTAGTATAGATTTAAAACTAAACTCTACTCCCTAAAAGCCTAAGATTTAATGACAGTCCTCTCACATAGTTAGATTCTTTACGATCAATATATTGAAGTACCTAATAAAAGTCATGTCAAGTGGTTCTTACACGCACAGAAGAACTCGGTCGGTCTACAAATTCCCTCAGCAATTCCATATCCCAAGCACCGTTTTGTTTAACCTCTCTAAGCTTCAATATTAAAGATGTTTCGCCGCAACGACGCCATCGTCCTACGACCACCTTAACAAGGAAAAATGCCATGATCCTACAATATAAACGAATTCCGATTTTAAGTCAAGGGAATAGTGATGATTTTAAAATGGTATTAGCTTCTACAGTTAATAGACAGGATAATAAACGCATTATTTACATAAACCGAAATTGAACTTTATGAGATGCTAGTGGATGACCTGATGGTACTAACTATATGTAAAGGATTACTTCGTATGTTTATTCATACTTATTTATATATACGCCGTGTGGTAACCGGCTGAATAGAATAGACCACCCTCTTTTTTACCGAGATGTCGTAAAAGGCGGCTAAGGTAAGTTGACTCATCGTGTGGTATCCGGTTGAGTAAAATAGACCACCCACTTTCTTACCGAGGTGTCGTAAAATACTACTAAGGTAAGTTGACGTCAGGCAGGCCGGTCGTAAAATACGTAGCCAAATCATGTGACAACATATTTATAACATGTTGTGCCGACCCCACTTTGAGTGTGATAAGGGCAGGAGAACAACTTACCTTAGTCGCCTTTTACCTCACCTCGGTAAGAAATGAGGGTGGTCTATTCTACTCAGCCGGATACCACACGGCGCGTCGACTTACCTTAGTCGCCTTTTACGACACCTCGGTAAGAAATTAAGGTGGTCTATTCTATTCAGCCGGATACCACACGACGTAATATAATAATTTCATTATACGTTAAATAATCGTCGCTTTTAATACTGCGATCGTTATAAACCGGTTCTGTAATAGGTAATACGAAATGAGATTGGAAGTTCTTTATCGGCTATTAATATCCGGCGACGCCTGAAAGATGGCCTACTTTAAGTTTTCGACTTGGAAGTGTAATTTTTACTTTATTTTTGCCACTGCATCGCTTCAGTCAATTTCGAACCATGTCCCACTTAAGTAAAGTTTGAACGACCCGCGGTAGATTTTGTTTGACCTCCGACGGAATTTTAATGACCCTATTAGTGGATTTCGTGGGACATTTTATGCTCCGAAATCATTTTCTTCGTCTCCTTTGTAAGCAGTTAATAAAACGGAATCGCTGTTAATAAATGTTGATACGTTTTATAACCATTGTGTATGTAACCTTTTGAAAAAAACAGTCAATTAGGACACTAATTATTTGTCCCATGTTAGCGCACACTTTCAACAATGACACGATATAATAGATTACAACAATTCACGCTCCGAGGTACAGTTCTCTTGAATAACGAACACAGAATGAATTTCACTGAAACGTTTTATCAATAGGAAGATTCCACCGGAAACAACACGACACAGTGTTACCACCATTTCAGTCAAAATGGCGCGATACTCTTGCTTCATGGCGGTGTTATTATAAAGTAGCTCCTATCTCCGATTTTTGGAGAATGGATTGGAACTATGTCCTACCACGCTGCTCCTAAATAATAATATTCAATAATATATAACATGTATATTTATATTTAAATTTTATCATACGAGTATTACCCGTATGAGTTTCTAAAAACCGTTAGTGGAACTTGACTTTAAAGCTTAACACTCGCGGGAGATTCCTCCTGACCTCGGCCAGAATTTTAACAATCCTATTAACAATTACGTGGAAGAATCTCGACGGTCGCAATGATTTTATTCGGTACCATTATCATTGTATTTCTCATTTCAGTCGGCTCTTTTTCGCATCACGTGCCTCGGTATATGTTGCATTGTAATTAAATTAATTAGGCCTAAACGTTTCGTGAAGCTATTCATCTCGATTGCGGTCTAGATCGTTTACAAGTGCAAAACAACATATCGATACATTGTAAGGATGATTAAGCGAAATTATCGATGTTTTTACGCCTCGCGTTTATGTAATGTTGATTGCTAACGACGTTAGTTCTGGGCTTTAGAGGGTCGTTCGCTGGCTGATTACAGAGTTTTTTTATATTGATTATTAAAGCTTAGTAACGCTTGGAATTTCATGTTATTGTGGGGACCGGTATGCCCAGTATCTTTAGTAAGAGTTTCAATTGGTTTAGTCCAACGAATACAACAAACTAACCTTAACAAACGAAAAGACAGATAGACGAAGATAAAATTATATATTTGTAAATAATTATGGGATTGGGATAATGTAGTTAGATTAGACTTAGATTTAGACGATAAGAATGCGTGGATATAGATATTGTTCGACCCTGTAAAAGATAGAAAAGATTAAATGAAACTAGTATTAAGAATTGTATTTTTTAAAAAGAGCAACCGCCGAGTTTCTTGCTGGTTCGTCTCGGTAGGAACAGCTTTCCGAACCAGCAGTAGAGTTGACGATTCAAAAGCATTTGTTTACAAGTTTATTTGAATAAAGAATATTTTGAATTTGAATTGAATTATAATATGTTAACACAATTTGCAAACGAATGTTTTTCATAAAAAATGTATTCAAAAATACCTCTTTCTTTCGTTGCCGTAAAACTTTAAACGACACATAATATTTACAAGCACTGAGCTATATATCGATGCTTTTAAATATGATCAAAAACCTAACCTAATTTTAACATAAAATAAGCAAATTATTCAAAGAGTAAAACATTATTTCATGAGTGGCAAAATTTTATTGGTTAATTCAAAATACAAGGAAATAAATTTTAAATGTTTTTTTTCTTAATTGTTTTTTTCTTATACAGTTTTCTTTTCCATCAATTTCACTCCATTTTTTATTAATAAAACTTAACTATACCTGTATATACATCTTCAACTGTAACCTAAGACGCCGTATAAAGGGTTAAACGTGTTTAAAAACTTGTAAGTCATCGTCTTAACGCTATCTGCCCCGGTTACTCACACAAACAAATGTTCTGCGTCTTTGTTTTTAATTGCTTTATTATAGAATTGCGTAATTCGGTAGCCTGACGTTTTGAAAAGGATATCAAATTGAGTTATTATTTTAAAGTAGGAGAGCAATAGGCATTCCCGAAGTCATAGTGTCTCAATAAATAACGATTTTCTATCTTTAATATTTAAATGAGTTAATCTTGTATATATATATATATATTTTCCGAATCTCGGAAACGGCTCCAACGATTTTCCTAAAATTCAACATGTAGGAGGTTTTGGGGGAGAAAAATTGATCTAGCTAGGTTTTATGTATAAAAAAAATTGTTTTATCCCTGTTTTTGGGCATTAAAAAACACTAACATTTATATTGAATTGAATTTTCGCCATTAACTGTCAAGTCGACGTAGCTTATTCGGGTGACGGGCAGACTCGAGAAATGTGAATGCCAAGGATCGATCCCCAACTAAATAATTTTTTTTTTTAAGTTTTATTCTTCGTAAAATATTACCGAGCGAAGCTCGGTCACCCAGATATTGTGCGATTAAACGAAGATTCTAATCGTCGTCTAAATTAGAGAACGAGACAGATAGATACAGTCCTATTTGCTTTCTCTTTATTTCTATTTATTGTAAAAGGACACATTCTAGTCTGGCTTCCCTACTTTAGTATATCTATAGCTCAAATCATGTGACAATATGTTTATAACATGTTGTGCGACCCCGCTAAGGTGGGATAAGGGCAGGAGAATGAATGAGTTATCGGGCTATATCGCTGTAAGACTATTTATTGCTCGAAATCAATAGAAATTAAAATTATTATTTGTCGAATTTACACAGTTTTTTACCCGACTCCGGAGACCTCCATTTTGTCTGACACGCACTTGGCCGTTTTTATTGTTATACTCATAATGCATTTAGCAACTTTACTTGTTTGCGTTACTTTACCAATTAGAGGGGGAACGCTAACCGACCGATTTTAGAAGCCACCGCACACCCATTTATAAACAAAGCTATTGTCATCAACTGTGCAAGCATAAAAGCTCCCTATTGTGTTCATATTAATGTCAAAATTGCATACAGCCATTTAACAAATTGGTGCTATCACTTTGTGCGCTATAAGCCTGGTTTAACGTAACTAGCAAATGTGTACCCGTGAAATACATACGCTTTGTATGAATAGACGCCACCATTTAATTATGTTGGGTGATATTAATTTTGGGGTAGTGATTTCGGCGCGTCCACGTATAAAGCTATCTTTCGTGTGACATCAACCATGATAATGTGACTTTATAATCTGGAATAACAATAATATTGGAAGGTACATTGAATCAATATATGTGCATTAAAATCTTTTATAATAATTTGCATAATCAGATTATAACTAGGTAATTATTTATGTGACAAAAATTCAAATGAAAATGTTACTAAACAAAAGTATTTTGCTATAATCCTCGATATAATTCATCATGGATTATATCAAAATAATTATTATTGGTTTTGTATTATGGATCTCTGAAAAGTAACTCCTACTTTTATAATTGTTACTAAAAGTAAAATTAAATAAAATTTTATCAAATTAGTAAGCTATGTATTTCCAAATATGGATAATGAAAAAATACACAAAACGATCGTCACCTTTTCTAATATATTCCAAACTAACTATTATCAAATAATTTATAGAATTAGGCATTACTTTAAGAAATTGCTCAGTACAAAAGAAATATAGAATTATTTCATTTACTTTTGTGGCTTTAATTATTTTTTGTCTTTTTATACGGGTTGAAAACAATATAAAAATACATATAATGTGCAGAATGTCTCACGTCAAGGATGAAGTTATTCAGACTTTTTTTTTCAATTTAACAAAATTCGTACAATTAGTACTAGTAATTTTAGTATTGAGATTACGCCGTGTGGTATCCGGCTGAGTAGAATAGACCACCCTTATTTCTTACCGAGGTGTCGTAAAAGGCGACTAAAGTAAGTGGTTCACCGTGTGATATCCGGTTAAGTAAAATAGACCACCCTCTTTCTTACCGATGTGTTGTAAAATACGACTAAGATAAGTTGACGTCAGGCAGGCGACCGGTCGTAAAATACGTAGCCAAATCATATGACAACATGTTTTTAACATGTTGTGCCGACCCCACTTAGAGTGGGATAAGGGCAGGAAGATGATGAATTTTAGTATTGAGATTATACAACAGGCAGCTCATGGTCCTACAATCTCGATACGTCTAGTAGACGCACTTTCATTCGCATATAATTCGAAAGAAAAATTTGCATAACATAAAAGTATCGTATTCTCCTTAGGTGACGATTCCTAACTATCAAATCTAACGCAACTTGGCTCCAATATAACATTACGCAACATCACGCAATTTTATATTTCATTCATTCTTATTGAAATTAATTAAAACACTCGTTGACTAGATTCGTTTGAGTAAAGTTTATGCAAGTGGAAAATTATTACGCCGTTATTAAACTTTCCTCGAGCGGCGGTTTACGCAAACCTCGATAGAAAATGAATATCTAAGTTGAAGTTAAGCCTTCGCGTATTGATTTTTTTTTTATATACGTAACACAAACTTGTAATGCATTATATAAAGCATTTCTACGATCTAGCCAAGGATAAATTGGTAATGATAACATCGGCACACAAAAAAAATCATTTAAGTCGGTTTATGGTCTTAAATAAACAATATATTAGTATTCAGACCGAAAAACATGAAAAGCATGCTTGATTTCAACAATTCAACGATATTTATACAAAATAAAATGTATCTACTTGTCGCAGTAAACAAAATATGACTTTGGGACGGGGCATCTAATAATTGTAGCGAGTCATCGTTTACAACAAGACCGACCTCCATTCATAGAATTTCGCCATTTAAAAAAAATGTCTTACCTACTTACGAGTAAATGCAAATCCCATTTCCATCTACTAACAAAACAACATTTTTTTTACTATATACAATTCAGACAAATTTTTAATTTTTAAATGGGTTAAATATATGGGTTGTATATATATATAATTTTATGAAGTTTGGAAACAGCTTTGACTATTTTCATGAAATTCCGCATCACTGTTACAATTGTATGGGAAAGCAAAGGTTAATTGCGGTGTCAATTTCAAAGTCTTCATAGCTTATTTGGGTAACGAGTGGTTACTAATTCAGAATACCAGGATCGAATCCAGGTAACATTATTTTTTTAATATCATTTTTATATACATATTTTATTTTGTATATTAAAAAAAAATAAGAAACCGATCCTTGCTCGGTCACCCAGGTACTATAAAAAAAGTTGAAATGTTTATCCTTTATCCGTCAGCCGGATAGCACGAGTCAACGATTCGATACCCAATATAGAATCACATTAACGTTGGTAACCAGATTATCGGTTTCACGTCGCTCTATTTTCATTTGTTTTCAATTATTTTCGATTTACGGTCAAAGCTTGCGGTTCGGTGATCGCTGCGTTTAATTTCGTTAATAGTTTCAATGCGCTCGCGTGATGTAGATTTTACAGCGAATTAATATCGCACTGGACAATTGTATGTGCAGGTTTATTCGAAATATTTTCCTTCGTCATAAAGCTTTGGTATATATAAATTAAGCACAAATGTTGAAGTTACTTTACTTATGTAATCGTTCAAAGAAAGTTTTAGAAATTTTCGTTTTCGTCATAGTATTTTATTTTCAGCACCTTTCAATAAATTAGACACGCGGGCAAATTATGTATTATGCAACTTTTGAATTTTTCTATATTTTTTTTGAATATTTTTCTTCATCGTAAAGCTTTAGTAAATATAAATTAAGATCAATTGAATGTTGAATTTACTATATTTGCTTGAATTTACTATATTTGTCATTTTCAAAGTCATTCGATAAATTAGACACACAGGAAAAATATTACGCAACTATCGTCGAAATATTTTCCTTCATCGTAAAGTTTTAGAAAATATCAATTAGGCACAATTGTTAAATTGACCTTAATTCCATAATCAATGGAAGAAAATAGTTTTTCTATTTTCTAGTAGAAGTCATTTTCAGTACAACAGTACAATTCATTAAAACAGACAAAACCAAAACCGGCTGCGTTATCCAAGGTAAAGATATGCCGTCAAAACGACCTATTTTGTATACATCCAGGCAATATGACAATGAACAAAAGAAATGAAATCTTGCGTTTCAAGATTCAGCTGAGTTGTATCGTCTTTAATATTCATAGCAAAGGACGAAATTATGAGGGATTAGATATTCGGTTTACTTTTTAAATTAAGCCCTGTTTGGGAAAGAAAATTTTATCCGACCAGTAAATGTTATACTTTTGAAATGTCACCTACTTTTTAAAAGCATACGAATAATACATTAAACAAGAACGATTACTTCAATTTGAAATACATACTTTATACTCGTATGTTTTAATTAATATTGTAGCTAGTATTGATGGTACTATATCCCATGCTTAGTATTAAAGTGACGTAATTCAAAAAAGTTGTTTTGTGGCAAATTTCAATAAAGCGTTGCGTAGAGCCGTCAAAACTCTTGAGTGTTAAAGAGACTCAATATCTTGAAAGAACAAGAAAACACTAGTTTTTTTTTTAGTTCGTGGCGTGGTTGCATAGATTGACTTGATTGACTGGCCCGTTGGCAGTGGGCAGTGCTCCTGCCTTCAGCTCCGCAGGTCGCGGGTGCTATTCCCGCCGAGAGCCAACATTTTCTAAATAATTATTAAAATAAATATTAAATATATGGGACACTTACAAATACGGTCGTCCGTCCCCAAAGTAATTAACTTAATACTTGTGTTATGGTAGACAGAAAACTGGTGTATATATACTTATATATTTTTTGAATACATACTTAAATACAAATATACACTCAGGCTCAAAGGCCAACAAATTCATTTATAGAAAATATTTTCTAATGAAATTTGTCGTTGATGGTGATCTGAGCATTCAACTGTTGAATTCTGTTTTGAAGGGAATGCGAGAAGACTGAGCCACAGCAACGTATGGCCAGTTTAATATATATTGATTGATTTATGCTTAGCACATTCAATAACACGTGTTAGGAACATATGGAGCACGGGAGGCCGCAAACGACTAAAGACAGGTGTACAACAGGTGTATATGAACTCGCCGATTGCGACTTAACCGACAGACGTAAGACGCAACATTAAGTATAGTGGGGTGACTGTGTAACAAAGAGCGATATTATTAAACTGATTTTTCAAAAGTAATGAGAATATAATGTTGCTATAATCTGCGATAAAAGGAAATATATGTATTGCTAAATGTAGAGTGTACTATTCGTTCTCATACCTGATACATGTAGAATTTGTAAGAACTCATGCTCTACCCGCCACCGATAAGACAACAATACACAAGCACTGCACACATTCACCACCACAATCTCAACAATTGTTTCGCCCCGTAACCGAAGCGTCGTCAGGAGATAGACTCATCGACAAAATCGCAAAGCGAATCATTACCCAAGCTAGCTGAGTTATATAGTAACGAGTTAAACTCCCCACCATAAATGCTGGGGAGTATACTCGTTACTATATAACTCAGTATTTAGTTTTAACTTTGTATTATAGACCTCCGCAAAGTAACGCCTAATTCTATAAACTGATTTTTGATGAGCCCCTAACATTGTAAAGGTCCTTCCAACAAAACAAGTAGCATTTAATCAGAGTCCCTTTATTCTTAGTCTTTTGTTTTTTCTCCTTGTCTTACCCAAAATCTTTCTTACATAAATTTTTCTTACGTAAAATACGTTTCTATACGTATATGATTTAGTAATTTTACAAATACCGACAAGTACAAATATCATCATCATTTTCCTGCCCTTATCCCACTCTAAGTGGGGTCGGCACAACATGTTATAAATATGTCACATGATTTGGTACATACGTATTTTGCGACCGACCGTCTGTCTGATGTCAACTTACCCTAGTCGTATTTTACGATAGGGATAAAGAGCGCGGTCTATTCTACGCAACCGGATACCACACGGCGGGTCAACTTACGTAAGTCGTCTTTTACGACACCTCGGTTAGAAATGAGGGTGGTCTATTCTACTCAACAGGATACCACACGGTGGGTCAACTTACGTTACTCGCCTTTTACGACACCTCAGTTAGAAATGAGGGTGGTCTACTCTACTCAGCCGGATAACGGCGGGTCGACCTACCTTAGTCGCCATTCACGACACCTCGATAAGAGATGAGTGTCTATTCTACTCAGCCGGATAACACACGGCTAACTGTTCTTTATTAAAGCCTAATAATACTAAAATTACAAAAATCGCTTTTGCAGTGTTACATATAATACCTAGTACGTATATAAATAAAAATAAAGTGCGAATATGATAATTCCAAGCAAAACAGGCGTACTTTTTATGCAAGAAACCTTTAACTGTAAAGGTCGATGTCACGTAATAATTATTCAAGTTAAGGAAAAATATTATTCATTCTGTTACTAAAATAGGTTTCAGCTTTTTACCCTTGAAACTATCAACCTTTTGTTTATTAAACGTTAGTAATACGCGACTTGCTTGACGCCAGCTTAAGCATTTCAATACCCCCAAGAATGTAATTTTCCTGTTCCCGAAAGATTTTTTACGTTGTGTTATTTCAGTGTAAAGTAATGGCCTACTACTATCCCACTGCTGGGCATATATATATAGGCCTCCTCTCTCGTTAAGATCTACCACGATGATCATTGTGGATTGGTAGGTTACACATATTCCTACAATTTTCGAGAAATTTGCAGGTTTCCTCACGATCTTTTCCTTTACCTAAAAGCGTGTGATAAATTGCAATTATCAATTACACACTATAAGTTTTAATAGAAAAACTCATTGGTGCCTGCCGGGGTTTAAACCCATGGTCGTCTCTTGAAAATCGCACCCACTCACCATCGGGCCATTACAGCTCTATTTCTGTGTATAAACTTCAATTTTGCTAAATTTCATTGATATTGTTCCAATGAATTAAACGCGAAAGCGGAAAATACGTACGGATTGATGTAAACCTGGCTTAATTTGTTCCATCACAACCCTTGCGATTAATAAGGGCTATAGCCCAGAGTCGGTAAGAAGCCCTTGCTAATTAAATTTCGTCTAACTTATCCCCACTATTCCAATGCAAATAGTGCATAGGACGTGCGTCCAAACACCGAAACGCTGTGCGGTCAGTACATACGCGCGCGTCGTCCCGCCCCGACGTCCCGCGACGTTGCCGCGACCGATCGGCTCGACATGTCTGCAACCCGCCTTATAACGTAGACGCAATTTCATCACATCGTTATGCAGTAACACAAAGTAACCGGTGTCTCTATTTTGTCATAAAGAACGAACCGTTGTAAATGACATCAGAATTCTGAGATGTATCAATAATGCAACATAGCGTTTGGTTTATAGTTAGAGAGGCGATTGTTATAGCGCCGAGTGAAGTGCGCGATGTTAGAGTGAATCGTCTGGAAGCGCGTATTTAACGCAATTAAGCGTTAAATTTTGTATATTTACAAAAATAAACATACTTTCGATAAAGACATTAATTATTAATATTCTAAATTTAAAAATTGTATTATGCAATTTCTCGTTCACTATCCATTTGACGGTCAACTTTCTGATATGTTTGTTTACAAACATAGTGATGTTATTGAAATATTTCAAAATGGCGTGCGCGCTATCTTGTCTTCAGTACTTATTTCGATTTATTTTTTTCTATAAATAGGAATTGTAAGGACGAAATTAACACTAAAGTCATTTAGAAACTATTTAAAGGTTATTATGCGTACGTACCGCGGCGGGCGTCTCGAAAATCGATGCAACGCAAACATGTTGATGTGCGAATAATAATCAACGCGGTTCAACCCTACGTTTGGATGCGAAGTAATAATAGCGACAGGGAGGGACGGTCCTCGCTGAGGGCCACCCGTGCGAAGTATTAAGAATCTTACTTTTTTACGTAATAAGGTTCTTTATACAGTAGACATAGTTCACTCACGCCGCCGTACTTGCATTTGTGAATGGTTTATTCTCATCGATTTTAATAACCCTGCCTACTACGTTTCTAAAGAGAGCAATAAAATCATTGATTAGATTTCTTTTAACATCATCCTCCTGCCCTTATCCCACTCTTAAGTGGGGTCGGCACAACATGTTATAAACATGCTGTCACATGATTTGGCTGCGTTTTTACGACCGGCCGCCTGCCTGACGTCGACTTACCTTAGTCGTATTTCACGACACCTCGGTAAGAAAGAGGGTGGGCTATTCTACTAAACCGGATAACACACGGTGGGTCAACTTACCTTAGTCGCCTTTTACGACACCTCGGTAAGAAATGAGGGTGGTACTATTCTACTCATACGGATACTACACGGCTAGATTAGATTTTTTTTAACGTCGTCTGTAGTTTAACTAAGGAAGATTCCGTTTTATTCTCAATGTCAAATGATCAGTTTGCACTGAAAGAAAAATAATCTAATCTAATAGATTAATAGTATCGAACGTCTGTAACATTTATTATCTAATCTAATCTAATGTTCAATCACAAATCGTTTATATACGTGTAAATTCAAACTAATCAATCATTTATAGGTATCTATACAATACTATTATAAAACAAAGTCCCTAAAAACTGTCAGTCTGTATGTGATCGATTTTCTCAAAAGCTGCTAAGCGGATTTTCAATTTTTACAAACATTTTCAAATTAATTTAAACCTTCAGATCAATAGTACATTACGGTATTATGGAAATTGTGTTAAAGAGGTCGCACGGTTGTATAAAAACTCGCTTGCTGAGAGCTTTCGTAGCGTGCGCCGCGTAAACAAACAGAGATACACTATAATAATGTACTAGAGAATTTTAGATCTATAAAAATACTACAAAAAAGTTCGCGACAGCATGTCTCTATCTCTTATGGTTAAGTCACAATAATCAATTATATCTTCAAAATTTCAATTAAAAATATTACGTTATATATGTGAGAATTTTTTTGCGACACATTGATTTCCATGCGGGCCATTGTTCCACAGGCACAGTTAGTAGAAAATAACTAGTTCAAATATACTATTAAAAATATTAAAAAAGGTATTTTTATAGAGCAATATCTCAATAGATCGTGTAAGCCGAGTAGTTCGTGTAACCTAAGAAGGGAAGATATAACGGTACTACTACTCTACCTTTCTTTGAAAAGGGTCGTCGTAAAAATAAGTAAACTTGAATTAGATTGAATATGAAAGCGGGCCGGGAATACTATCGCGCGATCGATTGTTTGACTAGTCGGGCGACTAGTCGTTTGTATTGCAGGGGAAGCAGCGGCTCCTTGTCACCACCTGTCCGTTTTAATAGGTTTCGGAAGACGCAGTCACGTCCGGACCGGCGCACGCGCATCTGCCGGCGCTCTTCGCGCCAAATCTAACGTGTTTCAAACGATCGATGTTTATGTAGATTTTTTTTAATTTTATGAATCAAGACGCTAAGGTAATTCCGAATTAGTGACGTGAAGTGAATTTGGAAACTTTCCGACGTTATCCCATAATGGCACGTTTACTTAGTGCGTTGTAACTTTGTTTCGAGGCCATCATATCCGGTGCGGCAGGATTGACGCGAATGTAAATTCCTATGCTGTGTGCGTCGAATTCGGAAACTTTGTTTGTTTCACGATCGCGCTTTTAGTTCTTGTTTATTGATGTTTCGAGACATTAAAGGAGACACTTCGAATGAAACGTAAAGAAAATGTTGTATATGGAACTTGCAAACAGTTCTAATTCACGAAATTAAAGAATATCCGCTAGAACCGGCAAAATTTCGTATTAATTCTGTAAAATAGAAATTCGGGATTCAGTTAATTCGTTCGATATTTTTGGTACAACAAAATTCTAAGACTTTAACATCTGTTTCCGAATGTTACTGTCAGTTTAACTGATAACGCCGAAAATAGTGACGGAACGGTGAATGACACTATACCGTCACTGACGGCCGTAAATGCTTAAATACAAAATTAATAATGAAATTATTTTGCTATAATAATTTTATCATTACTTTTGTATTATGGATCTCCGCAAAGTAACGTCTAATTCTATAAATTATTGTTATGTTTGTAAATAATTTATAGAATTAGGCGTTACTTTGCGGAGGTCCATAATACAAAAGTAATGAGAATATTATTTTGCTATAATCCGCGATAAAAGGAAATATATGTATGGCACAATAATACACAAGCACTGCACACATTCACCAACACAATCTCAACAATTGTTTCGCTCCGTAACCGAAGCATCGTCAGGAGATAGACTCCAAATCAATCGCAAATTTGCGATTTGCTTTGCGATTTTGTCGTGGACATTTAGCATTACACATATTTCCTTTTATCGCCGAATATAGCAAAATAATATTCTCATTACTTTTGTGTTATGTTTGTGTTAAAATAGATTGTGGCTTACCCTTAAGAAGCTTGAATATCGTTTTAAGTGACGTTTAAAGTGCTACGAATGACGTGAAGTGTAAGGTCAAAGTGCAGTGCATTTGGAACTGTGTTTAGGGAAACAATGTGAAAATGCTTGGATTGCTATCGTCGGACTATGGATATCAGAATCAATTGACATTATTGCAGCAGCTCATTGATTGCGGTGATGTGCTGCTTGGAAGGGATTTTATATGCGGTACGTGATATACATAAAATTAAAAGCGTATTTATAAAAAATAAAATTCAATTTTTTTTTATAAATACGCTTCTTCTAAATCGTGGATTATAACAAAATAATTCATAATTTTTGTCACGAGCTTTTTCTAAAAAAGATCAACTTTTACTATCCCACCGGGTAAAGGCTTACTCTACCCTTTGATGAGAAGAGAAGAGAAGGTTTTTAGTATGATTACTAGAACTCAAAAATATTTAAAGAACTGATTTTGGAAAAATGTTTAACGTATATCTCATATTCAAATAAATAAGGAATTAATTAATTTTTAATTTGTGTTGATTTAGATTTTAAAATTCGGATAATCAATCAACACCTTAAATTTTTTGAAAGATATATGGACTGCTGGATCAGTTTCTGGAATAAACTTTATAATATAAATAGTTTTTGTATTATATTAATTATATTAAACTGACTAAAACAAACGCAAAAAAACTAGTCACTATATTTATTAATAACGTATCCAAGGCCAGAATCCCCTAAAATTAAATTAAACCGGGTGGCAGGATGCGTATACCGGAAAAGTTATAGTCTAAAATAGTCACTAATCGACTTCCGGAATTTGCGTCGTAACGGAATCCAGTAAAGAAGAAGGGAATAAGTTAAGTACACAAAAAAGAAAAGAATCTGATGCATTGATAAAAGAACGAACACCAACACTGAGAAAAATCCAACAAAAATAAACAAACTGTGTTTGCTTTTGGTGGAGGATATTGTCTAAAGTATAAGTAAATAACACAAAAAGCTAAAATACTATAAAGTAAAAATAGAATTATTTTTTAAAAATAGAAGTATTTATTGGTTCCTTTTTAATGCTGTGACGAATGAATTTTATATAATTTACTTGTTATTATTCATAACAAATTGAAGGTACACATACATACATAACTGGTTTTTACTGGTTACGAAAGCTTTAAGAAAAGTACAATTTTTAATACAACAAGCTAAATTACTACAAATGAAAAATAAATATAGTATATTTTTACGTTTCGCACGCTTAGTGTTAAAGTGATTTAATTCAAAATTAGGCTTCATGGAGTTAAAATACATTGAAATTCTTATTTCAATGCCTCCTACAACATAACGCTTCGAACTATTAAAAAAAAAGTAGTGTTTTCTTGCTGGCTAAGTTATGGGTCGTTTAAGCACACTTGTTGCACGCTACGCTTTATTGAAATTTGCTACACAACTTTTTTTGAATTAGGTCACTTTATTACTAAGCGTATGATTTTTTTGTCCCTTTTAAAGGGTTGTGACGAATGAAGGTAATATACATTTCTTGTTATTGTCCGTAACAAATTAAATTTACTTGTAACGCAAACTTTAAAGAAAAGCACAATATGTTAACCGGGTGTATTTGTATTAGCTTTCGTTTGTTTACTGCAGACAGGGATTGTAAATTAAAACTGTTTTGTGCATTTTTGTGTTCTTTCACACAACATGCCGAAACTACATTGTTTTTTTTTTGTCGCCGTTTTTACATATTCTATCGTCTCCAGCAGAAGCAAAAGGAAATTGTCATTTTGAACAATGAAGCCAATGTTAGTTTGTTTAGATGTTTTTTCAAGCGCTTCGTAAGTTTTTTGCTTGGCGCTATTAGGTTTTAAATTTTTTATAAAGTACCCGACTTTATCATTTCAAAATTTAAAAAATCATCATCATCATCTGGTGCCATCTTCAGAATGAAGTTCGGAGGTTAGCTGGAGAAAACTTTTCCGGTCTTGTGCTATCTTTTTTATTTCATAGTATCTAAGTCCCGTCCACTCTCCTATATTATCGAACCATTTAAGACGTTGCCTTCCAGGTGCTCTCTTGCCGTGCATCTTTCCTTCTAGAATCAACCTAGGAAATTGATATCGGGATCCTCTCTGCAGATGTCCGAAAAAGGCAACCTTTCTTTGCATGACGGTTTTCATCAGCATCCGCTTGCATTGAGCTCTCTCCAAGACCAGAGCGTTTGAGACGAATCGCCGGATAGAATTGAAACATCGGATATTCTGGAATCCTTTTTCAACTAATAACTGTATATAACTAACTAATAACTAACTAGTAACTTTCAACAGAGAGAATTGGATTAAAGGGTAACTATTATCAGTTTTGCAAATAAGTGGTCTAAACTTTTTTTTAATTGATCAACTATTTTACAAATATTGGATAACACATATTTTATATATTTTCAGAATATTTGTATTCGTTTTGTTAAATTTTATCTACACTAGTTTTAAATCGGATTACAAATGTTATTCCGAGGTTATTTCCTATTTATACTACTAATATTATAAATGTGAAAGTTTGTGAGTATGTATGTATGTTTGTTACTCTTTTACGGCGAAACCGCCGAACCAATATCAATGTTTGGCTCAATTATTCCTTATACACCGGAATAACATTTAAGCTATAGAAATCCTTTTACCTCTACAGGAATAGGATGATACTAAAACGCGCGATCTATTGTCAACCTATAACGCGACAACAGTTGACGTGAACGGAGTTGCGGATATAAGCTAGTTATTTTATATACGGATACTTATGTATCCGTCGCACAGATGCCATACCCATACCCCACAGTCCGATATAGTGCTCCACAGCGCGTCGCTTTAAGCCGAGGTTCGGTCTCACAGGATGCACCCTTAAGGCGACGCTCCCAGAATGCTGCGGGCCTCTTTCGAGACCCGCTCTCCCAGCACCCCCGGCGATGCTTCTGCGCTCGCCCACTCTCCCGGTGACGCTGTCAAAGCCTTCACGGCTAACAGCCTTAGTTAATGTCCGAAAAAAAAAGATGCTATACCACATTATTCTCCGTTGTGACGGGTATAGCTGAAAATCAGCGCCTAGTTTAAGGAATATACGCTTAGTATGGCTTTACAGACAGACATATAATATTAGTTTAATTATCTGTTTGTAATACCATATCTGAATAAATTATTGTTGTTGTTAAATGAGTAAATAAACAATACGCACAACAAATGAGCTTCTTAACGAACTATCAGATATAATATAGCTGGATCTTGTTAATGGTTCTTCAAATATATTACTCCCTAAACAATAGACTCATTATATCTCTCTATGTTTTGGAAATCAATAACGTCGTATTAAGTTATTTACTTAACCCCAATAATTGAGTTGTTTTTGCCAAAAACTACTACATACGATTGTTTGATTTGTGTGATAGATTTTAGTGGTTATTTAGTAAGTTTATTCCTGCAACTTAAAGTGTGCATTTAGAAACATGAAACTTTAAAATGTCCTAGTATCCTACTAATATTATAAATGCGAAACTTTGTGAGTATGGATGTATGTTTGTTACTCTTTCACGGCGATTCCGCTGAACCAATATCGAATTTTTGCACAATTATTCCTTATACAACGGAATAACATATACGCAATAGAAGTCCTGTTAATTCTACAGGAATAGGATGAAATTGAAAAGAGCCATCTATTATCGACTTATCACACGACAACTGTCCACGCGAACGAAGTCGCGTGTAAAAGCTAGTACCTAATAAATATACGATTTTTTTGGTATTTGCTATTATTTTTTCGTAGGAGTTTTTATTTAGATTGTGGGAATTTTAATAGGAGTTTTAGGTTCTTAAATGACTGAGTTATAGGGCTTAAAAAAAAAAAAAAAAATTTATTCAAATTATTATTATCTTAGGTGAAGATAATATATAATTAGTATAACTAAGGTAACAAACCGTGTTCTTATTAACTAAGTTTATTTGCTGTTTCCATAAAAGTTAATAACCTTTAGACGTAACCCATGTAATACACACACGTGTTAAATTTTCAAAATTTATTTTACTTTGTTTATAAAATATAAATTCTGAAATAACAGTCTCTTAATAAATCTTTAATTATAATTTGTAGATTAACGGTTATTTCCAAGATTTTGTATAAGGTATCGTCGAAAAAAGTAACTTTCATTTTAACCAACTTCAAAATCTAATCATTACTCTTTTGTCAATGGATAATGTTAGAACATTGAACGATACGGTAAAGATAAATCTAGTATCACTCAATAATAAACCTGTATCCACAAAATTTCAGAATATGAGATGTATTCTGAAATTTTGGGGCATAAATTTTTATGGACCAGACGGAATGTAACCTTGGACTCGTTGCATATAAAACAACTGAACGCGCCAATGCATCACAAATTCGACTTCGTTATGTACTATATCAAATTTGATTTTGTGTTTCTATGGTAGATCTGGTTTGAATAGGACAATTTTTTTATTTGAAGCTGTTCGCGTTTTTGTCTGTCAGTTAATTTTAAAGAGTAGGTAATATTCAAAGCTGTGATGGCCAAGTGGTGAGAGCGTTTGATCCATACACTTATCCTAAGCGAGTTTCGCGGGTTCAAATCCTGGTCATTACCCATGACAGTCGTATAAAAACTTATCAGCTTAATTGATTTTTATAATCAATCATGCACTTTATAAGTAAAAGCTAACATCTCCCTCCAACAAAAATTCTGATAAAATTATTTTGCCTCTATAAAAAGGATCTTCTCTAATATGACAATATTTTATGATTGCTTTTGTATTATAGAATTTCTCAAAGTAACGACTATTTCTGTAAATTAGAGGGAAAGCTTTTGCTTAGCTTTGTGATAGATAAGGATACTTTAGAGATTGTAAAATTATAGGATATTCTCAAGTAAAGTTGCACATATGTCACTTTACGTAAATAGGTTAACCGTTGAAATATTTATAAGCCCAACTGTGGGAAGGTTACAAGCCGCTATTTTACTCTAGAAAAAGAAACAATTTCATCATTAGCTCATATAAAGTTCCTCATATGTTGCTCTACGTAAATATAATAATACGTAAACGTAAAACGTCCTCTTTCACATGTTGATGACAACTGCGCGACCTCTTTAACAAAATTTACGTAAAACCATAATGTACTATTACCTTAAACCTTCCGGGGAAATACACTACCTATTTAATAAAAACCGCACAAAGATCCGTTCAGTAAATTTTGAGAAAATCGATCACATTACAGGCCGATAGGTTTTGTGGACTTTGTTTTATAATATGCATAGACTAGCATTTCCAGGCCGCTTCACCGGGCTCAATTTCAAAAGGATAATAAAAAAACTGTGATACCCAGCTAAAAGAAATGCTTCGATTAACTCGTAAGGTGCCATATTATGACACTTTACCTAAATACTCTTTTATCTGTTGAAACATTTATAAAAGAACGTTCCTAAATTCTATTTAACAGGGCATCAAATCTACGTGAAGCTAACATCGCGAACACATTCCGAATACGAGCAAATATGAAAGCCATTTGCATTCGCGCAACGGTACAGCCAGACATGTTATCACTTTAATCTTTGCGTGTTTCTTAGAAATAAGTAATGCTTGCTTACATGAACAATGTTAGCGTTCGAGTTTTTTAATGTCTTCGGCATGTAATAATTTTGTTGTACTGTTTTAATGAGCAAAGCGTCCGGTTTGTAAACCTTTCTCAGTGGAATTATTTTGCTACTATCTGCAGGGTAAAATTCTATTGCTATATTCACTTATACAACAATGGTTAATATATTTAACGTTTTAGTTATATTTTTGTGAAATACATGCGACAATATATGAATAGAATAATACCACCCTCTTTTCTTACCGAGGTGTCGTAAAAGGCGACTAAGGTAAGTCAACCCGCCGTGTGGGATCCGGCTGAGTAGAATAGACCACCCTCATTTCTTACCGAGGTATCGTAAAAGGCGACTAAGGTAAGTAGCTCACCGTGTGGTATCCGGTTAAGTAGAATAAACCACCCTCTTTCATATCGAGGTGTCGTAAAATTCTAATAAGATTAGTTGACGGCAGGCAGGCGGCCGGCCGTAAAATACGTAGCCAAATCATGTGAGAACATGTTTATAACATGTTGTGCCGACCCCACTTAGAGTGGGATAAGGGCAGGAAGAAGAAGACATGCGACAATATATTTATATACTACAAGTTTTCTGCGACTTCGTTCGCAACTTAATTCAATTATTTACTGCTTTTTTATAGTCCCGAAGGGAAAAACGGGTTTTTTAAGCACTTCTTTCATTTAACTTCATTCGCGTGTACTGTAGTCTTGGAATAAACAGTAGCTTCTGACACTCCCCAACCCTGGAAATATTAATCCGGGAAAACAAAGAGAGATTTATTGTTTTCTCGAGAGCATAGTTTAATTTTTCTATTAAATAACCCATTTGACTTACATGAATATTAAAATATCCAATTTATCCAATAAACAAAAATCGAAATACATATATACAAACTTTCTTAAAATGACTTTTTCTACCTAAGTAAGGCAAACATATGATACGTATATAGAACCTTCTTTAAGTGAAAAATTTGACGTGAGTTTAACACATCGTGAATAAGAAAGCTTTGATAGGTTAATAAAAGATGGCGTTTCTATAAATGATCATTGGTCGTTGTGATCCCGAAAATCGCAATTTTAAACATAAGTAAGTAACGGCCTGTTACTATCCCACTGCTGGGCATAGGCCTCTTCTCTCCGTTTTTTTTTTGTTTGGAGAGAAGGATTGGAGCTAAGACCTACCACGCTGCTCCAATGCGGATTGGTAGGTTACACATATCCCCAGAATTCTCTAGAGATATGCAGGTTTCCTCACGATGTTTTCCTTCACCGAAAACCGTGTGATAAATTGCAATTATCAATTAGACACATAAGTTTTACTAGAAAACTCATTGGTGCCTGCCCGGGGTTTGAACCCTAGACCTTCTCGAAAGAGGCGCACGGTGATACCGCTGGGCTACCACAGCTTTATTTTAAACATGAATGCATCTAATTACAGTATGTCTGATACGGTGGACGAATTGCCCTGTGGGTCAATGACCTGCAGTAAAGCTGGGTCATTGCTATCTACGTGCCCTCTACATGTCACAGTCTGCAGTCTAACACTTAAGTCTAGATAATGGATTCGATCTAAATAAAGGTGTTTGCTTTGTATTTGTGGGCTTTTAATATTTTAATGCTGTCAGGGTTGATGGCCATAAGTAAATTGATATTGGACACTTTTGAGGGATCTCTTTATTGAGAAAAAGGTGAATGGAAATTGAGTTTATTCACTAATATTTTCAAATACATAATTTAATTTCAAAACAAGTTTCTGCGTGCGTTTATTTAAACTTAAGTAAACTTGTTAACGACAACACGTTGTATAAACTTGTTAACATTTCAGTTCAAATTTTGTTTAGCCAAAATCTTGTTTAAAAAATTAAATTTTTTTTTTCTTAAAAACACTTGGTAGGTATTGCTTTATGGCTTCTATTGATTTTTGTTTTAAGATTGTATAAATATAAATTTTTATTAACGAAAATATCACATCTTTCATATAAAACTAGCAAAAGCGCTTTCATGAATGATTTAATTTCTCCTAGCTCGATCCTAGGTATTTTCACCTTTCTAGACCGCCCGTTTCCTAAATGAACCAACAGGACTTTACGTTTGACAGCGAAAAATTGTGATTGTATTCAACGTAAATTTAAAAAAAAATTTAAACGGATAAAATGACATTTTTTTTTTAATAAAACTTATCTAGATCGATTTTTCTCCCCCAAAACCAAACATGCTGAATTTCAGGAAAATCGTTGGAGCCGTTTCCGAGATTCCAAAAATATATATACATAGGTACATATATAATTAACTCATTGAAATATTAAAGATAAAATACTCTACTCTTAGGGATATCATTCGAAACAGAAACTAAACGTTCTTAATACTTTAAAACTAAGTTATTATAATTATGTTTATATTGTATTACGTTCATAATACATACTTAACGATTCTGGCGACTGTAAGGATTCAATGTTAGTTAATGTTCTTTAACTGTTGAATTTTGATCCTTAAAACACGATCGTGGTGCGTAAATCAATTAGCCCCCAGAACAACACAACTTCAAAGTTCATTGGCATTTGTTAGTTAGCTATATCAGGTGTCGGCAACTTTTTAGACGAAAGAGTTTAGAGTCGTAGAGAAAGTCTTTAGAGAGAAGACTAAATTTCAATAAACGACAAATTAGTGAAATAATGTAGATTTTAATGTGGTATCCGGCTGAGTAGAATGGACCATCCTCTTTTCTTACCGAGGTGGCGACTAAGGTAATTAGACCAGCCGTGTGATATCCGGTTGAGTAAAATAGACCACCCTCTTACCGAGGTGTCGTAAAATACGACTAAGGTAAATTGACGTCAGGCAGGCGGCCGGTCTTAAGTTACGTAGCCAAATCATGTGACAACATGTTTGTAACATGTTGTGCTGATCCCAATTAGAGTGGGATAAGGACAGAAGGATAATGATTGTAGATTTTACAAATCTAATAAAAAATATATTGATAAAGAATAATTCTGATTCAGAACATAAGAATTTTAAGAATAATATTTTTCGGTTAAAAATATAGAAATATGTGTTATAAATAAATACCGCTGTGTGGTATCCGACTGAGTAGAATAGACCACCCTCATTTCTTACCGAGGTTTCATAAAAATATTTTCTAGCATTATTATATCGCATGAATATATTTTTATTCTTACTTTCTTTGAGAGCAGCAATTGTATAGTTAGATTGAAAGATCGGCGTGTGACTCACGAGCCGCAGGTTGCCAATCCCTGTGCTATACGTTATTTTTCCATACGATCTTCAGACGCTACCGTAAAGTTCCTCGCCTGTTGAAAATCGTCAGGGTATCGGCCGGGAGTCGAACCCGCACAATGACTGTTTACATTACCGCTCAGCGCCTAAACAAACACTCGGCCCTTTCTCATGGCTCACTACAATCTGTTAAGTGCAAGCGACTGTATCCTTTATCGTTTAATTAATTAGATCTATATTTGCTCGTCTGATTGATGTGTATACATTTTGTTGTTTGAAAACAGTCTTCGAGTGTGACCAAGGTATTTTACCGGTTGAGAGATTTTAAAGGTAATATATAGTTATAATCTCTTTTTGGGGTGACATATTGGAGCTTAAGCCCGCCATGCTGCGCCAATATGGATTGGCAGGTTACATATTACGCTGAGTATTAAAGTATCCTAATACAAAATTAATTGCGTTAGATACATTGTTATAATAATTTGAATGCCATTTATTTCATCACGTAGCAACATAACTATTTTAATAAATAGTGTTTTCTTACTCTTCCAAATTATCGAGTCTCTTTAACACTCACGAATTTTTGAATTAGGTCACTTTATTACTAAGCAAGCGATATCCAAGTTATTTTTACGGATATCTAGGTTAAAGCATGACGTTTAATTACCATTATACATATAAAACATTGCAAATTTTGAATTAAGTACAAATGTTTTTTATAACAAACTCTTGTGCTTCTCCGGGGTTTGAACTTACAGTCCCCGATTGTAGGCATCAATGTATGTATGCGCTGCTTGGAGCTTAAAGCCCCAGGTATAGGAATGGCGACTCTACAGAGAAAAACGCTACCTCTAGATTAACCTTTAATTAAGCATTAACCTTCTTTTGCAAATATTTGTATATGCATATACATATATTGTAGTTGTACATTAAAACTTTTTAGCCATTTTTTAACTTTATAATTTTCTATTTTCCAGGATTGGACAACCGGATACCAAACTCAAGGAGTTCAGTCTCGCCGTAAGTTGATTATTTTAAACTTTAAAGTTCATAAAACATAGTTGAGTAGAAAAAGGTTAAACATCTTGAATAGATATTGAAATTAAATATCTTGAAATGACGTAGTATCTCCGCGATGAAGTAAATAGAAAATATTTATAATGCTAAATGTAGAGTGGCCAATCCGTTTTCACACGCAAAGTCAAGCGAAAATTGCGATCTTGTCGTGGAGTCTACTTCCTGATGATGCTTCGGTTGCGGGGCGAAACGATTGTTGAGTTCGTGATAGTGAACGTGAGTAGTGCTTGTGTATTGTGGCGGCGATGGTGGAGGTTTGTGCGTGTTTTTACGAATCCCGCATGTATCAGTTATGAAAACGGATTGTCCACTCTATATTTAGCATTATATATATTTTCTGTTTACTTCATGGCGGAATATAGCAAAATAATTTTATTATTCTTTTGTATTAGGCATCTCCGCAAAGTAACGCTTAATTCTATAAATTAAAACGGCGGTCAATCTTAAACATTTTCAATTTTAGATTATTTAACCTCAGTCTTGTATGAAGCTGAAAGGATATTCAAATACAGAAATTTTTATCCTTCAAATAATCCTCAATTGTGTTATATGCTTTACGTACAAACATATCACTTACAGTTAATTTAATCCTTTCTATATACTGGTCGACTATCGATATGTTAAGTTCATAAATTGTTACTTGCTTGCAGTGACGTGGCGCCTGTCCATCACCTTCGTCTCTCAGAGAGCGACGACGAAGCAGCTACAACCAGAAGACTAGAACCGTAAGCTTTTCTGTATAAATATTATATATATGCTATTACTAAACTTCTGCCCGTGACTTTGCGTAGCGTGTCAGTATAGAGACGAAAAGTAGCCCAAGTTCACACCCTAGCCCTTTAAATAACACTTCTACTAATTTTAATCATTCAAATCTACAATTTTATTTGTTTAAAATCCTACTATGACATAAATGGTATAAATGCGAAAGTTGGTGAGTATGGATGTATGTTTGTTACTCATTTTGAGCGCATCTGATCAACCAATAACGATGAAATTTGGCACAATTATTCCTTACACACCGTAACATATAGGCTATAGAAATCCTGTTAATTCTACAGGAATAGGATAACATTGAAAAGCGCCATCTATTCAACCTATCTCGCGACAACGGTCCACGCGAACGAAGTTGCGGGTATAAGCTAGATATATTTTATTTAAAAGTCATTAAAATAAATTATTAATAATTATTAATAATTGTTAAAAAATTGTTTATAATTATAATTAATAGAATACTCTCTTTATTGCACACCACAACATTAATAATATATTATATAATATTAATAATAATATAATTAATAATTAAAAATTGGTAATTAATAATTATTAAATTTACTTTTTTATAAATTGATTTACGGTGCAAAAACAAGTTTAAAGACTGCCTTTAAATGTTAAACTGGGTATTAAGAAGGGTATACACCGTCAGACTTCACGCTTTCCATCAGCAGTGATCTTCGCCAGGCGCTAACGTAATCATAAAATAAAAAATAGAATAAAAGAAACCTATTATAGACTAAAAGTTTCGCCTATATTTTAAGAGGAAAACTGACTCCGTCACAACTATGACATTTGAATTAAGACTAAACACACGGATATAGACACGGAAGATTACAGGAAATACCAGTACCGATAAACTTCAGGCGGGAAATGGTGTTCTACTTCCAGTTTTAAGTACTTCGAAGGGGTAAACATGCGAACATGGATTTATATTTTATGCATGGGTATATGTACAATTAATTCGCCCAGATCTCCAGTACACGGCTTGATAGTGAGAAAAGGTATAAACCTTGTATAACAGCCAAGCTCATTTAAGCCGAAAGGCCTATTAAGTGATTAAATCAGAAATAAAAACAATGAAAAGTGACTGACATACGTCGTTGTGTGGAGAATGTCTAGCAGTAGATGTCTAGAGATGAAAAAAATAATACCATATGTATTCATTACGCTAAATGAATCAATACTGTAATAATATTAGTTTCCAGCCATATTTCTGAAGATTTTTTCCACACGATGACGCTAATAATGTTAGTTTCGTTCTTTTATCTAAATTTTGTTTTTTGCTCTGTACTCTCCGTTTATTATTTGGAAACTTCCGCCCTCGCTTATCTCAACCATAAAATTTATAAATGAACCAAAGGCTACTGTCAAAATTCTGGTTTCCCGCCATATTTTTGACAATTTAATAAGCAATGATTTTCCACAAGAGGGCGCTTATAGTGTTAGCTTCGTTCTTTATCTAGATTTAGTTTTTGCCCCGTACTTTCCATTTATTATTTGGAAACTTCTGCACTCGCTTATCTCAACCATAATATTAATTAATGAACCAAAGGCTACTGTCAAAATTCTGGTATTTCCCGCCATATTTCGAGAATTTAATGAACAATTATTTTCCACACGACGGCGCTAATAGTGTTAGTTTCGTTCTTTCATCTAGATTTTGTTTTTGCCATTTACTTTCCGTTTATTATTTGAAAACTTCCGCACTCGCCTATCAAAAACCATAATATTAATAAATGAACCAAAGGCTACTGTCAAAATTCTGGTTTTTCGCCATATTTCTGAGACTTTAATGAACAATGATTTTCCACACGAGGGCGCTTATAGTGTTAGCTTCGTTATTTTTCTAGATTTTGTTTTTTCCCCGTACTTTCCATTTATTATTTGGAAACTTCTGCACTCGCTTATCTAAACCATAATATTAATAAATAAACCAAAGGCTACTGTCAAAATTCTGGTTTCCCGCCATATTTTTGACAATTTAATAAACAATGATTTTCCACAAGAGGGTGCTTATAGTGTTAGTTTCATTCTTTATCTAGATTTAGTTTTTGCCCTTTACTTTCCATTTATTATTTGGAAACTTCTGCCCTCGCTTATCTCATCCATTATATTTATAAATGAACCAAAGCTACTGTCAAAATTGTGGTTTCCCGCTATATTTCTGAGAATTTAAAGAACAACGAATTCCACACGAGGGCGCTAATAGTGTTAGCTTCGTTCATATTTAAGATTTTGTTTTTGCCCCGTACTTTCCATTTATTATTTGGAAACTTCTGCCCTTGCTTTGCTCAACCGGTGACGTTATTACAGAATACGATACGGAATTACTCAACTATACAAAATCTACATGATTTGCTTCCGTTAACGGACCCGTTACTCAAGTAATACGACTCCATAAACACAGCGGACCTAAACGCAGACCACCCAACGACAATAGTATAACCTAAATCGTATCGTGTACGTACTGTGTGGCCTCAATAGTAAATCGGTCGCAAACACCGCTGCGGCGTTCCGTAATACAATCGACATTGACCTTTATGGTTACATCACTCATTACGCCGAAATATAAATACGGCTGACAAATATTGATGATAAAGCAGAGTTGTTATTAAGTATCTGTTGCACACGGAAGAGTAATCTGTACAATTAAATTTTATGATGCAATAAACTTTGCTTTGCTTTATACAGATTCCCTTATTTTTTTATTGTTATTTATGTACAATAAATATAAAAGGTAGAAAAACATTATTAATAAAAACAAGTGTACGAAGGTCTACTACAGACGAATGTCTGCCAGAAACATCTGCCAGCTAACCTACGAAGTGAGACAATTTACCTAAGCAGTTTTGGTATTGAAAAGCAGTTTTGGTACGAAAATATAAAAAATGATAATTTTTAGTATGCTCACTAATATGCCGTGTGATATCCGGCTGAATAAAATAGAACAATCCATTTCTTACCGAGGTGTCGTAAAAGGCGACTAAGGTAAGTTGACCCACCGTGTGGTATCCGGTTGAGTTGAATAGACCACCCTCTTTCTTACCGAGGTGTCGTAAAATTTGATTTAGATAAGATAAGCAGGCAGTCGGTTGTAAAATATCTAGCCAAATCATGTTACATCATGTTGTGCCGACCCCACTTAGATTAGGATAAGGGTAAGAGAACGATTAGAGAACTGTTTTATGCAGCTCATATACTCAATAACAATGCCCACATTTCCTCTACAAAACAATTCAAACGTCATTCGTTCCTTGATTCGGTTCTGATATATGTATAAGAACTTTAGATAAAATATTTTTTCCTCTTCTACATTTAAGCATTAACCGCAACGTTAACTACGTAGAAGAAATAAATGTAAGCGCGTACGAAAGTTGAGTCAATAAGAAAACTTTTTTAATCTAGGAACCGTAATGCTGCAACATAAAAACGTCAAAGTTGTACCAAGTTGTTTAAAAAACTACATGAGGTAGGTAACCTATTACCTTACCTAGAAAACATCGGCATCTTTGTTAACCGAGTAATTTCTACCTCACTAGTTTTACATGCAAAGTTTCCGAAGTTAATCCATACCATAAAAGAAATACGACAAAACCGTCTAGACTTATATATTAACGGAATATACCATAAATTCAACCTTCCATTTCAAGTAAACGTAAAAAATTTCGCTAGAATTAATTCTATATTGAATTTAGTTAGGAAAATAACTAATTTATAGAATTAGGCGTTACTTTGCGGAGGTCCATAATACAAAAGTAATAAGAATATTATTTTGCTATAATCCGCGATAAAACAAAATATATGTAATGCTAAATGTAGAGTGTACTGTTCATTCTCATACCTCATAAATATGTATATTTACTTATTTATTTTTACAGTTAATTATAGACTGTCTTTATATACAACATTCACAGCTTTTTTGTCATTAAACAAACTCTTAAAAGAGTGACATATAGCTGCTGAATTCTGAAGTGCTATAGGGCGAAGCGCAGCCTCCTCACGTCTGTAATATCTCCGAAAATGTTAACTTAAATTTAATGCTGTAAATAGCCATATTGATCTATATTAAATAAACAATGTATTTAAGGTACTTAATTGAATAAGGATTAATGCTTTATTGTATAAAAAAATCCTTTGAACATAATGCATTATTTTTCGTAAAAAGTAAATGACAAAAAATGCTATTGTGGGTTATCCATAAGAGATAGACATATACCATCGCGGACTTTTCTGTAGACCTTTCATTGCTTTCCTTATTTTGTATGACATGGGGGGTAGGGGAGTATAGATTATGATTACGTCATCGGTAGTTATTTACTTTTTTACACGAATGGCAACCCTCACATTGTCTTTGCTTAAAAAGAAACGCATTAAATTAGAATCATGGATTCGAATTTTAATGGACTGAAGGTTATTAATTTGAATTTAATATATGTACTAAAATATTAAAAATTGTTTGTTATGTTAGTAAGATATAATATTTTTGTCCTTTACTCTACGTTGAATACCGTAAACAGCAAAATATAATCTCTATCCTAAATCTTTTTTCTTATTTTTAAATTATAATATTAAAAAAAACCAATACATTGATTGACAAATGTTTACGCAAGCATGGGAGGAAGGGGAAAGAGCTTTGCTTACTTTTGCTCACAAGGAGGATGGGGGGATAAATAATTAAAATAAATCTGCTTTCGTAATACTTGAACGGCCCCTTACACTCAAAGAATTTTTTGAATCAGTCCAGTAGTTCCAGAGATTAACGCGCTCAAACAAACAAACAAAAAAATCAATTCTCTAGCTTTATATATTAGTGTAGTATAAAGATGTGTTTTTTAATACTTAATAAATTAATTCCCAGCATCCTATCACCAATCGGCTCGGGAGGCAGTCCGAGTTCAGGCAGCGAATCATCTACATCCGATTCGGAGTCAGAATCTTCGTCGGGCGAGTCGAGCGGGGGGCCGGCGCCTGCGTCAGCGCCCACGCCACCAGTAACGCAGCCCACAGCCCAACCTTGTCCAAAGAACTTATCTTGGTGCCTCAAGAACTTCGCCCCGCCGCCAGCACACCCGCCGGACCATGCTGACCTTAGTAACGTGCTCGCGGATGCCAAGGGAAAGCCGGTAAATGCAATTTTCTACAATTTCAACTACTTATACTAAAGTAGGGGAGCCAGTCTATAAGGTCTCTTATCTTCTCTTTCATATGCTCTTGGACTCAAAGGCCTCTCTATGGCTTCTCTATTTATGTATAATTACTCTAAGCTAATTTTAAATTAAGGTCTCAGGATTCTTGGACTACATTGATTATTGTATTTAACTATCAAAAGAAATTACTTAATTATATGGACTAGATTTTTGATTGTATAAGAAATTTTGCGTTACGGTCATATTGGCTTAAACATGACCTTACATGACTGCTAATGTATAAGAAAATCTTTTTTTGTAAAGCATAGTGAATCTTGCTAAACGCCGATTTGTGTATTATTATTATCATATTCCTTTTTTATATACAAAAAAAACCTCTTATGGGTATATACATCCGACGGGAACGACTGGCCGGTATGTTTGACTCCCACCGACTAAAAAGCAGAATTTTCTCCACTGCTAGTAGCGGGAAGAGGATTACGTTTTGCAAATTACTTCCATCTTGGCTAGCAGAACTCTGCTCCCCGTTGAGCGCCATCTCCGGGTCGGCACCTCTCTAAGCGGTTACCCCTCTTTCCACTTATTAAGGCATGGAGCGAGATCACTCGACCCATCGACCTACTCCAACTAGGCCTCCGCTCCCAAGTCCAGAATGCTGGTCAGAGGTCTCCATTACGCGGAATGCAACGGAGTTCGACGATTCACCTCCGCCATGCTTTTCGGATTCAAGGACTCTACTTACGAATCCTCTCGCGAGGTAACACCTTCGCGGAAAGAGGCCATAGCTGTCCATAATTTCTCCCGATGGCGCAAACCACGATGGGCAAGGAAAAATTGTGCCCCAGCTCTGCTATGGAGAGCTGGGGCACAATTCCTAAACTTCTCTGACAGAGTGATGAGGGTCAGCCGTACTGCTCAGACGTTAGTACAGTGCAGGGCCGTGGAGCGGGTCACGCCGGTGTCCTACTCTTAAACCACTTCTCTTTATGCCCTCAACCACCTTTCAAGTTCTCTTCCATTGTCTCCTATCATTCATGACCTCAGACGTCGGTCCTTTTATATACCTGTAAAAATTCACGAAAATAAATATATCCATCTATGATGGAAATTAAGGCAACATGTTTTCCTTACTAAGAGGCAACGAATTTTCTTTGTCACATGTTATAAGCACCGCTAAGGCAACCTACTCCTTGTTATTTTGTATTCCATAGTAAACATTATTTAGATGTTAAATTGCCTGCTTTTTCATGGCAGGAATATGATATATGTAGATTTAAAAAAATATATAATACATACATAAACAACGGAATACATTGTGTAACATTATCGCGTGTTGCTACTCAAGTTATAAACAGTATTGGATCCGCACATTCCTTTTCTGCGTCGCAGCACTTTAAAAAATATATATTGAATAACATTTCTTATAATGCGCATTGTGATAGCACAGCTATTCGCTATCGAACCCGTTCCCAGGTGTTGTATTACTCGAGATAAACACTTCTCCGTACATGACCACTGATTCAGCATTCACCAACTCCTAATATTCATTTGTAATTTATCGTTTGACTGGCCAACATTGTTTTAAGTTTTTTCGTAAAAAACAATTAGATATTCTTGCGCTAAATACATTAAAAACAACTTTTTGCTATATCAACATTCTTCAAGTGTATGTATTTGGCGTTTAGACAGTTTGTGCCCGCGTTTTTAATTAAAGACACGTTAATGTGAAACAAAATGGACGACGAGCTCTTTCAGTTTCTAATAAAACGAATGCACGACATCATGTATAGTCCCGATGAGAATATTCACCAGAAATGGATAGATTTGGCGGTGCTGAAGTGCAATTTGAGAAGTTGTATGATCAATTTCGAAGACAACATAAAAGATCTACCGTCCAAAGACAAGGATAAAGTAATGAATAAATATTTCAAGTTGAAGGATATGCTTTGGAGGGTTGTTGGTGCTATACACGGGAATATATCCGCTATGACTAATATGGTAGTTATTTTATAAATACATTATTCTTTTTATAGAGATTTAGTGAATTCAAGTGTGTTGTGAAGGTTATTGGATAACCCAAACAACTAAAATCAACGCTTTGAATTGTTATATTGTATCAAAAATGTATACGAACGGCATCGTGTAATGTTAATATTAATTTTTGGAATAACAAACGGTCTAAGATTTCTAGATATATCACTCATAGGCTGCAATAGCGGCACAATTTATAAATTTATGTTTTGATACCTCTCTCTTCTTCATCGTTTCCTCACTGCTGAGGATCTTGACTCCATCCTGTTTTGAGATAAATGGGCTTATTGTGTTCATTGCAATAGAAAATGCATAAAAATGCTTTAATTTGCCTAAGATTATCTCCAGGTGGATACCTTGTAATAATGTGCGTCTAATCTGATTTTTTTAATGCATCTTTAAAATGCCAGTTTGGAAAAAACTTTTTGAGTTATTCTACTATTGAAGCCTATGCAATATATTGATACTTCTAGATGAATATAACTCGGGATGGATAAAATATTTTTGCCTTTTTTACATTTTTAGTTTCTTAATTCTTCTTTGTTCTTTATTATTCAATTCGATTTCATTATTATGAAGTAGCAGTTGTATCTCAACTTTGTTTATACGAATTTAAGTTTTAAAACACCTAGAATTATGTAATTTTCTTGTTTCCGAAGAAGACCTATATTGCCCCAGACAAATAGAAAGATTGTCGCATTTATAATACGAGCTATATAGTGTTTGAGTTATGTTCAACCAAACCGTCCGGTATTTTTAAAAGTCATTGAAAGTGGACATGAGCAAGACAAAGAATGTATCTAACGCTCATATTTCGCTTTGCCCAGCAGTTACCGTTGAGAACTTGGCTTACGCAATTATGTACTTGTAACATGAAAAATTATTAAGCTAACACATATTTTTTTAAAGAGGTTAATTGTCGAAAATAAATTAATGGCATTTTTGTAGTACAGTAGTAACTGCCTATTATTATCCCACTTGTGGGTATAGGCCTCTCCATTTTTGGATAGAAGGATTGAAGCTAAATCCAACCACGCTGATCCAATGCGATTTGGTAGTTTACACATATTCTTCTCTCTCTGATGTCTCTGGAGATATGCAGATTTCCTCACGACGCTTTCCTTTATCGAAAAGCATGTGATATATTATTAATATCAATTAGACATATAAGTTTTAACAGAAAAATTTAAAGGTGCCTGCCCTTGGCCTTGGGTTTGAACCCGTAACCCCATTAAATGAGTCGCGCGCTCTCACCTGGCCTATCACAGTTCTTGATCAAATCTAAATTATTATTAGGTAATTGAATTTGACGTTTAACGTCGAATCGTTACAATAAAGTTACCACTAGTTCGGAATTTTGCTCTTACCGAGAAGAACCAGCAATGAAATTGGCGTTGATTCTTTTAAACATCTTCGTATTTACATAATGAAACTACACTTTCTGTATGAAAATTAAAGGACTTTTATATCCAAGAATCTTTAACATTTATATAATTTTCTATTGTATTATACGCTTTACACTTAATTTAATCCTTTCTGTATGCAAGTCTAATACAGTTTGTGGAATTTTGTGGTAGAACGAACACCTAGACAAAATAATGATTAGCTAACACTACTGAGTCGTAACACAGGAATCACAAGCTCATTTTGACCTCTCAAAGTGTTAAGTATACTATTAATGTATTTTAGAGTCCAATATCGGAGTTGTCGGACTCCGAAGCATCATCACCGTCCCCTGGCGCGCGGAGGCGTCGCTCGCAGGCGAACAGAGTTATGTCAGCAGCTTCGAGCGACGAAGAAACTCCTAGACCGGCGGTGAGTGTTAACTTGTCACATCATATGCAAATTCAAATTCAAATTTTTTTATTCAAAACTTGTAAACAAGTGCTTTTGAATCGTCAATCTACTGCTGGTTCGGAAAGCTGTTCCTACCGAGAAGAGCCAGCAAAAAACTCGGCGGTTGCTCTTTTCAATAATATAATAATTTAATACTTAAAGCTAGTTACATTAAGTCATTACTATCTTGTACAGGGTCGGACAGTAGCTATATCCACGCATTCTTATCGTCTAAATAATCCTCAACAGTATAGTAAGCCTTCTCGTATCAGATTCTTTCTAATAGTGTTTTTAAACTGCTGTAATAGTAAAGCTAAAATTGATTGCGGAATTTTATTATAGAATCTTATACCCAAACCCACTAACGAATTTCGTACCTTTGCAAGGCGCAAAGCAGGAGCCGCAACCTTATGTTGGTGATATTATTACCTATTCAATCCCGTGCCAATTAATAATTAAATGTGTGTTACTATCTCACTGCTGAGCATAGGCCACGTCTCTCCGTTTATGGAGAAAAGGGTTGGAGCTAAATCCTACCACGCTGCTCCAACGCAGATTGGTAGGCTACACATATCCCCAGAATTCTCTAGGATTTTTCTCACTGTTTTTCTTTACTGAAAAGCGTATGATAAATTGCAAATATGAATAAAGAACCTAAGAACTGACAAAAAAAACTCATTGGTGAATGTCCTTGATTCCTTCGACACAGTCGCATGGGATCAATCGCCTGGCTATCAAATCCTAGTCAGTCTATATTATAACGTAAGTTTTCTGGTTTAACCGTAGTGGTTAATGATTATTAAACAGGTACTATAGCGTTTTATTATCCCCTTGGAAAAGCCTGTCCTTTTGAAGAGAATATGTGACAGGTGGATCATTGACCGGTTTGGAACTTTGTTTATACCACATGGCGTGTCGATAGTATCCATGCAATACAATTTGTCTTGGTGATGGTGTCTTAGACTCCATACGACTGGTCTCGTTGGGTATCACTACATATTATAAAACAAAGTAGCATTCTTTGTTTGTCCATATATCCTTATGTATGCATAAAACTTTTAAACTACGCAACAGATTTTGATGCGGTTTTTTTTAATGGATAGAGTGATTCAAGAGGAAGGTTTATATGTATTAAAAGTAAATAAGTAAAAATGTACTATATGAATTTAGATATTCCAAAAATAGCAGGAAATCTTCTTGGTATAGGGAGAGGAAATTGTTTTTTTTTCCAAATTTAACGCTTGCGTGCCACGGGCAGTAATGAATAAATTAAAATTACTGGATCGATTTTAATCATTTTTTTTACACTGAGTGACGTGGGATATATATTTTATACCCGTGCGAAGCAGGGGCAGGCCGCTAGTAATATATATAATATTAGTTAAAATGTTGTCCGGGGATCAATTGTACTGAATTTCATCTAATCAGTTTCATAATGAACGCATATCAAACAGACTGACGGACATACTGACTTTCACATGTATAATATTAGTAGGAATAAAACAACGGCTTCTTTTTACGTGTATGGAATTTTTTTTTTCGACGTATTGTCTGTAATATGATAAGCGTGTGCCGTTTAAGCAGGAACAGACTTGTTAGATATTCGATATTCGATCTATTAGCAATTTTTTTTTGCAATAACGCATTTTGACGATTTCATTGAAAGGCTTCTTTAAAAAATAGTTATACCTATTTCTTTTATAATTTACAGTGAATATTAACCCACTTTACGATTGTAAAAATAATAATACATATATCACACGCTTAGTATTAAACTGATAGAATTCAAAAATAGGCTTTATTGAGTTAGGTACATTGTAATCCTTAATTCGAGCCATCTATGACATCACGTTACGAATTATTTAAAAAAAAAGCTTTTATTGTTCTTCCAAGTTATGGGTCTCTTTGACATTCTCAAATTTGTAGGCGCTACGCTACGCTTCATTGCAGTTAACCACAAAAACAAAGGTTACCATGTTCTTTTATAAATGTATGTACTGATATTTTAATGGATAAGCAGTATTCCAGGCAAAGAAAACTATTTTTTACAATATTTCACGTTTATTCTTGTCCTTTTGCAAGCTTATAACTACCATCACCAAACACACCTATCACAAACTTTAATCGCGTTCCCTTTCTAAATGCTAACCAATCTAAATATAAAACTTAAAATCATATTAGATTCCACCATATGTTTATGTGTAAATGTTGTATGTACATGAAGTAATTAAAAAAGCCACAGTATTGAAAGCTACACTTAAAACCACACTTAAAGGGTATTCATGTTAAACAGGTCCGAAACCAACCCTCGCCCACCGTAACGGCGACCGGTTCCAACAGCTCCCAAAGCACGGCCGTCAAGCGCGGTCGGCCCCCTAAACTTCGCGCCTCAGAGGAAAGACCCCCCAAGAAAAAGCGAGGACGGCCCCCTAAGACGAGGCTCCCCTCCCCCGCCCCTGACAGCGAGCCCGAACCTGACCCTCCTCAGCATCACAATCTTCAAGACACCAAGACCCACATCTTCCGCAAGGTAAAACCACCACACCTTTGCACCTCGTGGTTACATAAAAATATGACAATAACAATTTAAAGTTGGCCTTAAATTTATATTTTCAAATTAAAAAATCTATTTAACATCTGGAATTTTTAAAAGTTACGAAATATTAAATTAAGCTTGTTAGTTGGTTAAGTATTCCATATCTATGACAAATTTAATTATTTCCAGGTTTTTACTCCAAGAAAAGGGGACGAATGCGGTGGAAAAGGTGGAAAGGGTGGCAAAGGGAAAGGAGGAAAGGGTAAAGGCCAGGTGACGATCATCGAAGGAACAGCTCCCGAATCGGGCGCTGACGACGACGATCGAAGGCTCAGAGATCGGTCCGCTGAGAGGCGAAACGAAGAGGCAATAGCCCGAGTGACCCCCCCGCAGGAACCGGAGACGTTCACAAGGAAACGAGAAGCAGAACGAATAGCTAACGAAAGGATACAGGAAATAGTCTCCATCGAAAGGCCCAACCATCGACGCTCAATTGAAAGAATAACAGATAGACCTTCAGAAAGAACGTCCATACCCGACCGGACAGATCGTTTACATGATAGACAGTCGAATGATCGGTTACCGCCCGATCGGTCGTCCAACGACCGATTGCCAGACAGGTCGTCGAGCGATCGCTTGCCAGACAGATTACCGGACCGGTCGTCGCTTCAAACGAGCGAGAAGATATCTTCGGTTAAAAAGTCCAATGACCGGTTTCCGGGTGAAAAAATATTGTTAGAAAGAATACAGAGTGAAAAATTCGATCGGTTAAGTGAAAAGAAAGTGCACGAACGATTGTTGACTGAGAAACTCGGCCACGAGCTGACCGCTCACGTTCGGGTACCTAGTGATAAAATTGATTTGTCAAGTGACAATTTGCCATTGGAACGGTTGCCGGGAGAGAAGTTGCCGTTGGAAAGGGTGGAAAGGATCGCACCGGATCTGTTGCGGGCCGAAGCTGATGTAGGCTTCGTAGCGACGTTGTCTAATGGTAAAAGTTATTTCTTTTTTTCCCATATATCTAGATTTTCATATATGTTAATGAAAAAATGTCTCTGTCCTTTATATTGCATCCTTCTGCCCTTATCCCACTCTGAGTGGGGTCGGCACAACATGCTGTCACATGATTTGGCTGCGTTTTTACCACCGGCCGCCTGCCTGACGTCAACTTACCTCTGTCGCAATTTTACGACACCTCGGTAAGAAAGAGGGTGGTCTATTCTACTAAATCGGATACCACACGATGGGTCAACTTACCATAGTCGCCTTTTACGACACCTGGTTAAGAAATGAGGTTGGCCTATTCTACTCAGCCGGATACCACACGGCGGCATACCCTTTATAATAATAGTTGAAATTCAAGATACCGCAATGTATTAAGCTTTAAATCTGTCAACTTTCATCAATATTAGCCCAGCGGGTGAGCGATGAAAGCTTAATGTATAGAAAAACATCTCGGCAAACATACCTCCTATCAGGTGACGATATATAAACATATATCGTCACCTGGCATTAAGCATAATAGAAACATTGTTGACTCTTGCTAGCCCTAGCACAGGCCTAGGTCTATTTGGGCTGCATATTGCTATACACCAACAACAAATGAAGCTAGTCTGGTGCTTTGTTCTCTAGTTTAAGTGTAAAATGTACTTGCATAACTGTTCAAATAAATAAAATAAATAAATATACAGACATACTTTCGCATTTGAGCATTACGTTTGAAATATCAAACGTAAATATGTTCTTTATAAGTGAAAAGACGGTAGACCAAATTATTTGTTTTCAGATGCTGTCAACGTTTTTTTGCATATTTTAATAATTAATTTAGCTCTATTTTATAATGATTGCCCATAATTACATAAAAATATAAAAAATAATGGTCAAATCTAATCAAAACTATTAAAATCAGTTTGGGCATATTGGGATTTGCACACAAACGGTGAATTTATTTGTTTTTGAAAAGAAATAATGTTTGGACTTATCAGATACTATGATGATTTAAACTACTCGTGACGTCATAAGGCACATGATGCATTATGAAAAAGAATGAAGCTTTGAATTGAGAATTTCTTAGAAATGACGACAACATATTTGAAATTGTAATATTCCAGAATGTTTAGATTTTAGTTTAATTTAAGTTGACATAAAAAAGTACTTTTTCGTCTATGGTGGACATATTGGTGTTTTATATTTATCAACTCATTTATAATATTAGTAAGATCAATTGGACTCCAGGTGGCGAGCGGGAGTCGCGCGCGCGCACGTCATACACGGTACGCATTCCGCTCTCGCGCCTGCGACCGGACACGCTGCGCACGCTGCAGCGGCCACCACGAAGGACCAAGCCGCAGGCGCCGTCGCCGCCCACACCGCCCACGCCGCCCACCGACCATGTGAGACATATTTACTTATTCATTACACACAGCGTCTTCGCCGGCGAAGACAAAGTCCCAGATTTCTGACATCGGTTGGTCGTGGCTTCTTGCCACCCTTCCGTCGTCGTATTGACTAATCAAAGTCATACCATCAGCCCTCCACTACACGTCGCCCTAAGCCGTGGTCCGGCCTCACAGGAAGCACCCTTGCGCTGACACCCGGTGACGCTGTAAAAGCCATTAGGGCTAACAGCATATAGTCAATTCGAAAAAAAACTTTTATTTTAAAATACAATAGAACATTCTTTATTGCACCACATAAAATTACAATATACATTGTAAAGAAAACGATAAAATCTTAATGCAGATACAATAATAATAATAACTTTATTCACGAAAACTACATTTTACACTTAAAATTAGTTATTTAACAATAATATCGCGAAAAAGTCGTGGGACTAAGCTTAAAGCTGCTTTTCAGCCCACGCCTTGTACCAAAATTGTGGTTTTTTTTTAATCCAATTAAACCAAAACAAACAAAAATGTAATCAAAGTAAAATCTAAATAGTGCAAGACCAAGATTTCTTGCAGGCAATCTTTGGGCAAGAGATATTTTTTTTGGGGCTTTTAATATATTTTAGAGATTGTGAACAGGACAGATATATTGTTGGAATGATCTATTATTATAATCTGGTAGATAATTTCATGGTATTTATTTTTTAATAGCATTTACCCGCGACTTCGTTCGCGTGAACTGTTGTCGTGTAGACAATAGATGACGCTTTTTAATGTCATCCTATTCCGTTAGAATTAACAGAGGATTTCTATAGAGTACATGTTGTTTCTGTGTATAAGGAATAATTGTGCCATATTTCGTCGGTATTGGTTCAGCGGATTCGCCGTGAAAGGTGTATTCTTTCCACAGTCGTTGGAGGGCAGCGGTTCCACGCTGGCGGGGCTGGAGCGCGGGGATCGTGGTGGCCGGACACCCATCTACTACTCGTACTTCGAGCGGCTGCCTGCCGATGCTCTGTCGGACGAGGAGCGAGACCACAAGTGAGATTTTGATATAAACGATATCTAAAGTTCCTTCCTATCCTTAATACCGATCTATTGGATATACGATACCCCCACGTACATAAAGGTCGATCGACGAAACCCTGAGACCCTACAATCGTCAGCTAAAATCCCGATCAGAAAACAACGAGTATTTTATAAAAACTTGAATACATAGTTGCTTTTTACAATTTATCATTAGTGATATTCACCATTCTGCTTCCCGTACCTTGGCACGCTATATAGAGGGACTGTAATTAAAAGAAATATGCAGTATGGATGAAGTGGCGACAGATCTCAGGAACAATATGCGACCCCCGAAACCCTTTAAACTTCAGCGAAATATTTATAAGGTTCATTAGACCTGTCGTAAATATGGTTTGAAATGTTAGGCAAGAGGTGGATGAACGAATGATGCATGTAAATGAGCTCTTTACGCGACGTTTTCGCTGCGGGAACTGAGTTCATAAGAGCCCCGTATGGGCTTGAAACTAGTCGGGCTCATCCGATAAAATAAGACGTGAGTATAGCCGGTTTGTACTCATTAATTATGTTTTTTTATTGTTTAAAATATACGTCAAAAAAGTAAGTAGCGTCTTATTACTTTCTCACTGCTGAGAATAGGCCTCTTTTCTCCGTTTTTGGAGAGAAGGTTTGGAGCTAAGACCTACCACGCTGTTCCAGTGCGGATTGGTAGGTTACACATATCTCCAGAATTCTCTAGAGATATGCAGGTTTCCTCACGATGTTTTCCTTCACCGAAAAGCGTGTGATAAATTGCAATTACCAATTAGACGCAGGTTTTAACAAAAAAGTCATTGGTGTCTGTCCCGGTTTGAACCCATGATCGTCTCTACAGATTCACACGGTCGGACCGTGAAAAAATTACCGCATTAAAATATAATTATCAATAAATATTGATTTGAAGGCACAAACGTTAGGTGACACTTAATCGCGTACATATTTGTATTCGCGAATAAGTGTCACCTAACAAGACAGTATCGTAATATAGAAATGAGCGGCTCATAACTGAATCCCATTCCCCGATCTTACGACGTCTTAGAGCGTGATCCCACGGGAAAATGCTATTACACAAATTTAAACAAATTTGTTTTAACAGAAAAACTCATTGGTGTCTGACCTCCGTTTCGGTGTTACCGCTGGGCTACCACAGCTCAATATACGTATATTTAATATTTTATTTTTGTCTGTTTTTGTATAGATACTACCTCACAGAAGCGAAAAGGCTTCGAACGGCAGCGGAGCGGGAGCAGGAGCCGCTCCCGCGGGTGATGCTGTACTTGGAGTCGGTGCTGTGCTTCGTGCTGACGGGGCGAGTGCTCGAGCTAGAGCTCGACACCAAGCGCGCCTTCACCATATACCGGGAGACCATAGAGTACATCAAGTCCATACACTCGATGCCGCAGCGGTACCGGGCGTCGCCGCACTCGACGTTTAGCAAATTGGATATTCTCAGGTATGCACCCTTCCCAATCATAATATTCAGTGTAATCTCCATGTAACGTCACTCGATGTAACGACAAACTCTCTAAAGCGTCGATATCACTTGGCTTTGGTTGGTTTAGCTTGTTTCCCATAAAATGATACACTCTATATAGCATTACAACCACTCTCAATAACGACAGTAATCGCAAGATCATCAATCAATCAAAGCATCAATATCGCAAGATATGAATAATATATTTTTAAAAATACAACGTAATTATTGGTGCAGCAAAAGACGTAATACAAATATAACATACTATACGCAGTAGCGATCAAATAAGTTCCTTTATGTAATTACACTGCAAAATGAAAAAAAACTTTCTGATATAGATTTCTAATTCTTGTCTCCATTTAACGACAACTCTCTATAACGTTTAAATATGCATAGTCCAGAGGGTCGTTATATAGAGTTTGCACTGTACTTCTATTTTATGTGCCAATACGTCAATAGAATAGACCACCCTGATTTTTTACCAAGGTGTTGCAAGAGGCGACTAAGGTAGGTTGTTCCACCGTGTGGTATCCGGTTGAGTAAAATAGACCACCCTCTTTCTTACCGAGGTGTAGAGATAAGTTGATGTCAGGCAGGCGGCCGGTTGTAAAATACGAAGCCAAATCATGTGACAACATGTTTATAACTTGTTATCACGACCCCACTTAGAGCGGGATAAGGGCAGAAGAATGATGAATACGTCAATTCAAATACGTTGAAAGTGATATTTAAAGTTGTAACGTAGTTGTAGTAACTTTCTAATTTAAACTATCTGTTCTCGCGGCTTCATTCGCAGGAAAATCACTGTGTATCAAAAAGTTTTCTCGCGTAAATCCTGACCTAGCTGGAACTTAATCGTAATGTATTATTTACTCAAACCTTTCTCCAGGAAGCACTATCTTTTAGTGAAAATCATACAAAAATCCGTTTAGTAAATTTTGGGAAATTCCATCACATACAGACAGACAGCTTTTAGGGACTTTGTTTTATACGTACAGAAGAAATTCCAGTCTTATTACGTCATACAAAGGCGAACTCGTTAACAAAAAGCAATTTTTTTCCAGTGTGTGGCAATCTGTAGCCTCAACTCAATGGGAACTCAATAAATTGTGATAAGGCTGAAAAAATAACTCGTACAAAATATTATAGAATCATTATCACTTGCTGTTGCTACTACTATCAAACTATCACTTTTGGTAGCAATCGTTGGTACATAACTATGTATTTGTAACGTAAATCATGAAACAATGCTACTATCAAATTATCACTTTCGGTAGTAACCATGTTGGTTACTACCGAATATATACCGGTTGGTATATAACTATGTCTTTGTAACGCAAATATAAAACAAACATAAAACGTAACTTTAAGGAATACGAATAAAACATTGAATATTATTAAATCGTTATGATTCATTACACAATACGTACGTACAGATGGAAAATACTTCCTTGTTGGTTTTTCAGATGAATGGACTCTTCTATGGCTTTTCACATAACGATGTTATCATAAGGCATAAATATAATTAATGGTAATTAATGTAATCTCTTGTTACAGCCTCCGAGTACAAGCTCTCTTATATCTACGGATGTTCAAAATGTACAATCGGGAGGTGAAAGAGTACAATAAAATCGTGCAGGAGTACCAGCAAAAGGTTCGTACTTTTATGAGCTGTTTAGAATTTCATACAGAAGACTTAATAAATATGATAAGATGGACAATATAGTTGATTGGTATACCCTTTTTTATAATTTATTTCTGAGTGCCCTATGTACTCGCTGGTAAGATGGGAGATACTAGGTAAGGATGAAATTGAAGTTGAGGATCTGACAAATATTCCCTTCAGGGATATTATCAGGTTCGTAAGAGCTACGGGTAGATTAGAGTAGGTCACAGTATCGGGACAGCAGTGAAACCCGTGTCCCAACATGGGGAAATGGGTGGAATAGTCCGGAATAGGAGCTGACCACCCGCCCTGCACCGACAGGCGTCCCCAAAATTAGATAGATAGATAGATGATACCCTTTTTTATTAATGTCAACGATTTAGTGTGCTCTAATAAATTTTTCATATCTGATGTCTTGATGTTAAAAACAAGTTTCATTTTTTTATAAGCATACGAACTAAAGACAGCCGATGGTTGTCCGTATGAGTCGGTTTGGTACAATAAAGATTAATATAGTTAAGTTATATATATGTAGACATAGCAAATGACATTTATGTTGTTGTTTAACACCGGATATTGGGTACGCATCTAAATGCATTGGAAAACGTCGATTATTCGACGCGTCTAGATCTCTTACTGAGATGTCGTTAAAACCACCATCTAATTTTCGGTTTTGTACAAAGCAACTAAGGTAACTTCACGTCAGGCAGCTAACCAAATCATGTGAGAATATGTTTATAATATGTTGTGCCGACCTCGCGATTCTCTTGTTTCATGAATTCAAGTAGTAACGGCCCGTTACTATTCCAATGCTGGGAATAGGCCTCTTCTCTCCGTTTTTTTTTTTTTTGGAGAGAAGGATTGGAGCTAATACCTACCATGCTGCTCCAATGCGGATTGGTAGGTTACACATATCCCCAAAATTCTCTAGGGATATGCAAATTTCCTCACGATGTTTTCCTTCACCGAAAAGCGTGTGATAAATTACAATTATCAATTAGACACGTAAGTTTTACTGCCTGCCCGGGGTTTGAACCCTAGACCTCCTCGATGGTACCCATAAGGGGTTTTTTCCTGTGTAAAAAAGGCATGTAGCCAAATAATGTGACGACATGTTTATAGCATGTTGTGCTGACCCCAATTAGAGTGGTATAAGGACAGGAGAATGATAACATTTTCTTGTTCCAGCCGGCGTGCGCGGAGACGATAACGGGCACGACCGCGTCGGCGTCGTCGGCGCGGTCCGCGTCGCCCATGTCGCCGTCGCCTTCGCCCGCGGGCTCGGTGGGCTCGGGCTCCGGCTCGGGCTCGTCGGGCTACTGCTCGCTGCCGCACGCGCCGGGCGCGGCGCCGCCCGCGTACGGCGTGCCCGCGTACTGCACGATGGCGCACACGGTGCCCGCGCACGCGCACAACGCTCTCCTGCAGCTCACCAAGTACTACACGTTCCTGTATGTGGCGCACGACCTGTGGGAGCAGGCGGACTGTCTGTGCCGGCTCAGACCCAACCAAGGTACGTTGCCTTTTTCCTGTTACGCCGGGGCTACATTAGCGCCCGAAGATTCGTATCACGTTGGCGCGCAACACACAAACGCGTTCTTGTCTATCTTCAAATTTAACTTATTTTACTTTCCTTAATAAAGCATTTTTTTCTTGTTCTCGAAAGAAAATCATGAGTTTTTTGTCCCAAATTTTATCCTGATGTATAAACGTAACATTGTGTTGAATTTCATCTAGATATATATATTCTTAATCTCGGAAACGGCTCCAACGATTATCCTGAAATTTAGTATGTAGAGGGGTTTTGGGGGAGAAAAGTTAGTCTAGGTAGGTTTTATAAAAAAAAATCGATTGCACTTAAAAACATCTAAAATAGGAATAGCAAAGTAATTGAAATTTTTAGATGTCAAATGCAAATTTGTGACAGCCATATGGTAACGCGCGGATCAAAAACGTTCGAAACATAGGTTCGATTCCCACATGTAACTCGGCGCTTTTTTTCTTTATTTTATATCATTTAAAAAATTATCGACCAAGGCTCGGTCACCCAAGTACTGATTCTTTAAATTAGAAAACATATATGATGTTGATTTCCCTTTCAGACTTATTCATCGCGGTGGACCGTAAATGCGGCCCCCTAACTCTGTTCTCAACGTTCCGCCACCTGGTGCAGTACGTGCGTCACGCTATCTCGCTACTAAAGAACGCGCCGCGCGAGTGACCGAGGGCCTAGCGTGCGGCTCGCCGGACCTAATGTGCGTGTGAACGGACACTTACATAAACTGTGACACGGGAAGTGATTATTTTGGCTAGTTCTGGTGATGAATGTCATAGGAATAACGATATGTTTTTAGTTTGTTTAATTTCATCCACGTATTAGTTTCTTTTTAAACAAAAATCAAAAATTCAATGGTCCCACTTCTGATTTCCCTTTTTTCTACAAAATAGAAAACTGACATATTGAACAGACTATAAACAATAATAATTGAGTATTTCATTAAATAACAATGTAACTCTGTTTTGTTTAGTTTCTGCGGATTAATAATAACAAAAATCAATCATCTATTCAGTGATCCCACTTCTGATTTCCCTTTTTTCTACATAGTAGAAAACTGACTTATTAAACAGACTATAAACAATAATTGAGTATAAGTTTCATTAAACAATGTAACTTAAGGTTATGAAACTGATGGTGATATGCCTTTGATGTACGTGGTCCGAATCGAATTGTCTATTTGTCTGAAAGAAAGATATATCAACTAAGCCTTAACTGTCTTATGTTCCACCAGATCCTATAATACAATTTTAAAATTTATCAAATTCAAATACATTTTAAGTGTGCTTCATATGTTTTAAATGTTTTATCCATGAAATAGTAGGGTCATTAATAAAATTATTTTATACAATTTTAATAGATGAAATTGCTAAATGTCTATTATTATCCAAGACCATAAAAAGTAATAATTAAAAAAAGGCGTTAACTTTTTTATCTATAAAAAGGGATGTAACATATACAGAAATGTAATAAGAGATACAGATAAACAACGGTAGCATGTGCCAACTAAAATATTAGGGAATTTGTGGTATATATACATAATTTACTTTTAGTACTTTATGTTATACATTTTTTAAATAACGCGTTGCTGCCGAAATAAATATGGAATTAGTATTTTACTTTTATTAATTTAGGCTTACTTGTTTAAAAAAACCAGAAATAATGATAATGAAAAATGTTCTTATCGACAAATTTAATTAAGTTTTCAAAGATATTAATTACTTATTTTAGGAATGTTTTAAATTTGGAGCTTCCAGAAAATCTGCTACTAATCTAATGAAAAATAAACAAATACTTCCAAATTGAATATTTCGTTTTTTATCTGTATCTAACGTTCCATTCACGATTACAAAAACTTTTTGTATAGGATTTGAGTTTATAATCGTTTGCCAAATTTGACTTATTTAGTTTTCATTATTAATCATTAAATCATATATTTCGAACTAATCCTTCAAAACATCGTTTTCATTATCATGATTTTCCTATAACAATATATTCAGATTTAAATTATTGTTGGAAATTTAGCTAATCACTAAAATTTTTAACAGATATTTTATAGAGGAAATCTTACTTCGTACAGTCTAATACAAATTTCCAAAAAACCCAAACAGTTACGTCTATATTTTGTGATAATAACAAGCAATTCTATCATTAATATACATTTTATTGTGTGTTTAAATTAAAATCAAAGTTATATTATAATTGTAATACTAAATAATAAACAAATTTTAGTTAAAACGTAATATATTATATTATTTTATAATATATTATTTTATAGTAAGTAACATTTCATCTACTAGCCACTTGGCTAGTACATAAACTGTTAGTTATAATTAACTTTAATTGGGAAAAGAAAGGATTAATATGGAACATCAGTTAGCCTATAGGTTTAGATTAACAGATACCCGATTCGGACAAAAAATCGTTAACGATAATGCAATAAATAAATAAAATTAACTATTATATTATATAGAATAAGTAAACAAACTATTGATAGTATGATGGCACTCGCAACGTTTAATATAACATGTTTTTATGTATTTAGTTTAATTGGTTTCAAGTTGGATGTTATATATAACGCATTTTACTACAATTAGCGCTTGATATATAAATATTTTTGAAGTTAATTATTGCAGTTGTTTACCTTCATAGTAATATCGACGTGTAGTTTATATTAGTGAAAGATAGATGTCTTTTTGAGCCATTTTTACATATGTCGTTACGTCACTATGCTAATAGAGGCAAGGATGATCGGTACAGCGGGAAATAATGAAGGTTTTATGAAAAAGGGGCGGTGCCTATAAATACAAATACACTCAAATAATTAGTAATGTATGAGCATTCATTTCCACATTTTAATAGTCCATATGACGCAAAATCTTTTCCATCGGCTTATCATACATTATGTTGGGTAAAAATGTATAGACAAATTATATTACAGGTCTTTGTACACATATTATAAAAGCAAAAGGTTTTATATACTTTACCTGCCTAGATAGAATTTCTGTTGTGATTGGACTTGCTTATTTATTGATTTTTTAATTTGTTTCAACTTATAAAACATTCATAATCAATTATATTAGATTCGCTTTGTAAACAGTTGAAAATTCGACTTACAAGAAATCAAGGATTAATTGTATAAGGTCTTGAATATCATTACGGTTATTTATTTATTTATGTACCATAATTTTTTTGGAAAAACATTATTAATTAAAAAATTATTAAGGTCAACTTAACCCTAAGACAGAAATCTCTGCCAGCTAACCTACGAAGTGAGAAAATTTAAAGTAAAGTAAATATTAATACGCAAATATCAAAAAATATTGATTTGAATTATACTTATTATTATTGTTTTTAATTGGAAAATACTATTTAGAATTAACATTAATTATTAACTTTCATAAATTATGTTACTTAATACTAAATATTATTATACCTATAATTTCGACACAATTTATAATATAATTATATTACAAATTGTGTCGAAATTTTTGAATTGTTTAATTAAACAATTCAAAAATGCATGGAATAGCTTACTTGAATTAAAATTATTTTTATTTATTAATTTGATTTGATAATTTAAGTTCAAAAATGATTTAGAGATGCAATCATTTGCTCCGTATAATTGCTAAATGCAAAGATTTTAATGTCAAAAGAGGTTTTAACTTTTTTTTTAAATCTATCTAGGCAGATATAAATATTATTTGTGGCTTTTGTTCTATATATTATCTTAAATAATGAACTCTCAATATATTTACAAGAATATTAGTAAAGTTTTTGTGTAATTATTGTTTGACGTACAAATTAATAAAAACTCGTTAATTCATAGTTGAAGTCAAAAAGTTGCTGTTATACAGTTGAATTTGACATAATGGGGTTTGCGATAGCGAAATGTCCCCATTTTGTTTCTCTTTTTTACCTGCCATGCTGAGCAATTACAAAATGTTTCTTAAATTGTTTTTAAACATATTTACTTTATACCTATTTTAATGGTTTTATATTCTTTAATTCATTTCACATTTGTCCGTTGTCATCCATTGATGTTTTAAAATCATGAATGGACGGAAACAGCAAATGTCTAATTATCATACTAATTATCTTATTGGGTTTTAATTAATTAAATATTGTGTTATTAATATTGGATTTTGTGTTGATTTTTGCTTATAAATTTAAATAATTATTTAATATCAATTCGAGGAAATTTATTTAATTTAAATTTTTATTAAGGATTAATTTTCTAATTGTCACTGTAATTATGAATAATTTTGTTTTAACCTGAATCTTGATTATCAAGTTAAGTCTAATTTGTATAATTAAAAGTATATGGAAACTATTAATCATAACGAGACGATACATTTCGGATATTCCTTTAGACAAACCAGTATCGACTGCCAAAAATGATGACGAATGTTGCCAACACATTTCGTTAACTTCCCAAGATGTTGACCAAAAAGATGTGTATAAATTGTATATAATCTGTCGCAAAGCGGCGAACGCATGAGTAGAAAATGTACAGACTCAAAATTAATTGATAAGTGATAGAATAATCATATCTTAAGTGTTTTTCGTTATTTTTATCTTTCTAAAAGGGAATTGCCGGGAGCATATTAGTGCGTACTGCTCGTAGCTCTACGACACACTCGCGCGGGCCAATCGAGTAATATCTCAACTAAAGGGATCATGTAGTTCTTCGCAATAAATTTCATTTAACTATCGCCTTAAAAGAAATGCCTGTAGATGGGATAGATTAGTTTGTATTTTTTCTGATCGGTTTAAGGTAATTGAAAGTGAACGTAGTTTAAAATCATTCATTGCAGTCCACTAAATGAACAATACAAAACGATTCACTTTCAAAAGGATCAATTTTCGATCAAAATATTGCCATATTGCTATATGTTTGTCGGAAAATTATTTCTTGTATACATATCAATCTATATTTGGTGGTGGTGGAGATCGATTTAAATTTATGTTATATCAACTTCAACGATTTCGTTTACGCCAACATTATGGAGAGAAAATTGATTCAATTTTAAGTGTGTTGCCCTAGAATAATTATTCTAGCCGAATTCTTGTACTTAGAATGCCATTCAGCCATATGATCTATAAATTTATTTTTAGATAAAATATGTGGAATAAGCTTTTTGGATTCTATAAGATCGTCGATGATTGTGGGCCTGATAGAATCTGGAAACTAGGTGAACTGCGATACCAAAGTTTTCAGATATCAGAATATTGGATATTTTAATCACTTTTACATCGCCTACCCGCACCGTTTGGACGACAGTTATTTTAAATGTTCCAATAGTTCATATGCTAACGGGAAATTTGTTTCGTAACAATTCGTAACACCAAAATCTTCTAGGTTGTTTATCAAATTTATGTTGTGATTGTAAATACATTATATATTATTATACATTTTGTAATGATATACATGTTAGTGCCAGATAGGTTTTTGTATGAACGTTTATAGTAAGATTGTATATTGTATTGCCATCGTCGCGACAACAGCTATAGCAAACTTATACTAAATATTTGTCAACGACATATACTTTCTATTTATATTTCACAGCATAAATGTTTGGATTATTCAAAATTGATTACGTTAAAAATTATCATTTTTTAATTTATGTTTACTTATAGAGTTAACTAAAATAAAAATTACCTTTTCTGTAATTTAATTTTTAAACATCAATGGTACATTTGTCGCGACGTGTGACAACACTGTTGAGTTCGTTTGCGAACACAAAACCTGGACAAAACACAAAACTTGTAATGTTGTTAAGAAGCGAGATGCCTTGTATATATTATGTTGTAAGAAATGTGTAGTTTTCACTCTATTTTAATTTATAATGTAAACTATATTTATAGATAAGCGGACAGGAAAATAATAATAATTAAATAAGAAATTATTGTGTGGGTGGATGGAGAGGCGTGACGTGAGCGTGCAAGTATTCACAGGATATAAATGTTTTTTGGAGGATTTATTGATTTTGAATGTTTAAAACGTTCGCTAGGGGGCTTGCAGCGTTCGATTATACTGTATAATAGGGAGCGCGTTATCGAACAATTCAAATATTACCGTTAACAAGTTACCTACGGCTTTGCGTTGCGATTTGCGACGGCGTACACCTAAATACCGTCGTTAAATAACGTTGAAATGAATATGCTAACGGACTGGGATAACACAAAACCGAACCCACTGTGTTAACACGTGCGGATATATCACACGCTAAGTATTAAAGTGACCGAATTCGAAAAAGTTGTTTTATGGCAAATTCATGTTATTACTTTGGTATGAATGCCACAAGATATATGTTGTTTTTTTTTTAAATAGAATATAAACCACAGATTTTAGTAAATATTAAATTTAAATCGATTACAGTTTGTTTTGTACGTGGTCGTCGTGACGTACAACTTTGAAGAGGAATATAACACTTTTTGCTTGATGTCATAGATGGCATTGAAATAAGGATTGCGATGTATCTAAGTCATTTTAAATTCGGTCCCTTTAATACTAAGGTATATTTCGTGCTCTCGTACGTTAGTATAGGATAATATGTTCAAATTCAAAATACTCCTTATTCAAGCATATTGTGCTTTTGAATCGTCAACACTACTGCTGGTTCGGAAAGCTGCTCCTAATAAATGGAGTCAGCAATGAACTCAGCGGTTGCTGTTTTTAATATAATTCTTATAACTAGTTACATTTTGTCGTTACTGAGTTTACGGTTGATCGTCTGTAATAGTGCATCAATTTCACTCTATATTAAAAAAAAACACTTATTAAATTTAAATTATAATACGTTCCTTTAAAATGATTTTTAATTAAATAATATACAGAAGTAGGCGTTTACTTTGTGGAATATCGTAGTACAAAAGTCATGAATCATTTTACTATATAATACGCATTACGAATGCGAATAATAGCTAAATGATTCTATCATCACTGATTATTTGAGGCAAAATTGAATACCATCGAAGCATAGAACTCTTTAATGACAGAGTTTATTCAAAAATATATTTGTATCCCTGGTTTTTTCTCTTAGTTTTTTTAAGTAGAGAAATTTAAAAGGAAATGCGTAGAAATATTCTTCTCATACAGAAATTCGCACATTGAGTGTCTTTGTTTTAACCGTCGTAAACATGCTTTCATCATTTCGCCTTTTTTATTTTCCTATCAACATCGGTACTTACATTTCGCACAAATTATTTATAAATTATCTTTAATTCGTTATTTATTATCATATTGTTTAATTTATTTTACTGCGCACGTTGCGAAGTTTACTTAAAAGCGGGGTACAGATTACGAAATGCCTCGTGGATGTCAACAGATTTTGTTTTCCCCCCTATTTTAATTTTTGACATGTTATGTATAATTTGATTTATTATTTATTTTTTAGTTAAACGAAATTTTTGGTTACATCTCGTTCATGAAACTCGCAAATATGTACTTTGATTATATTTCTTTTTTTTTTGTTAAAGTTCTTAGTTTTAATTTGTCAAGGTACATAATATAACGATTTGTTGCTTAGTTAATTTTTAAGCTAATCATTTTATGGCTTTTGAAATTTAGTTTTATAATACGATCAAGTGTCCTTTGTAATATGCAATACATGAAAACTTTTAGATATCAAATAATATATAGATAATGTAAAGAATAGATGCATAGATTAAAAATGCGGCGTAGGTCGCTTATCTATGCGTTCCTTTGTATTGTAAAGTTACCTCACTATATATTTCGCACATGTCGCTTTGTCGACAAACTTCGGTCCGTAAATACCTATATGTTAATCTCAAAAATGAATCCTAAAATTGACGCCAAATTCTTATCAACATTTTTAATATTAAGATATATGGACGCTGGTAGGAAAAGCGTTAGGCGATTGTTCTAGGAAATTGTAAAATACTGTTTTTTTTATTTCTTTCTCTTTAGTAACATCTTGTGTTGATAGCAATGTATAATTTGTTTTTTTTTATATTTACGTTAAGAGATATGTATAAATTTTGTTTTTCTCTAATTTTATTATTTGTGTAACTATACCCTATGTTATTGATGATAGAATACAATAATTTTTATGTATAGTATTTTTTTGTTTTTTGTTTTCCTTTTTTTTCCCGCCTTTTTATTTGAATACGTTCAGTGAACGATTGCTTGTACTGTTGTAGTCAATTCTACAGTTAATTAAAATTTTAAAGAATTTAATAAATAGCATACTTTGATGCAGTAACAGTTGAAATTGTAAGTGTGCTTTAATTTTAACGTGGCAATTGGCTAAGTCGATTCCTGTCGACGCCTTGGCTCATCAAATAAATATACATTATATTGTACCTAGAGTAGAGTCAGCCTAAAATGTATGGCACATTTTTATCACAATAGAGAGAAAACAAATGACAGTGTATCTCTGTCTCTCTTTTTAATGTGTGAGTGAGACAAAGTTTATGAGTGTCATCTTCCCTAATTATTTATTGTGACACTCTCATATACTGGCTGGGTATGTAACTCGGATAAAATAATCGTTTAATAATTTTTTTTTTTATCTTTAAAATAAATCGATTTTCGACTATTTGAAAAGTTGCCTTCTTTAATAATAATAACTAATTAGAATAAAGTCTAATTTAATATAGACACCTATCAATAAATAACAGATGCGCTGTTTTCGAAATTCGATTAAAATGTGTAGTTTGACAACATTTAATAAGTTTGATTTCATCCAAAAAAAGCATATCTAATCTTAAAAAACAAGAAATAAGAGTTTAAAAGAAAAAGAGTAATTAAAATAATCGATTATTTAAATATTCATCGTCTGTTATAAAAATCGATTATTTTTTTCACATCCCATTACGGGCTCTACGGGCCTATTTTTTTCACTCCCCTACTCTAAATATAATAACTATGCGTTAATTACGAAATAGGTGAAACAATATTATCAAATATGAAACATTAATAAAATCGGTATAAACGCATTCGTGCACGTACAAAACAATAATATTAATAAGTATATTGAAAGGAGCAGTGAGTAAAATGAATCAAACAAACCGTTACACCTGTTTTTAACTCGTGTACCATATCGATTAATTAAAGTTCACATTGGAAATGAAAAAATAACAAACATATATATATGATATAGTGCCCAATATCCATAGACAGGTTTTTCTTGACCCATAGTGCAGGGGTGTAATGGGGTGCGCATAATACTCATCGATAACGGTGGGGCGTCCCAAAGTTTATTTATTTAATTAGAACGGACATGACCCAATTACACTAATTAAACACAATACATCACAAAAAAATAATACACAATTTCAACTATAACAAAAAAAGAAAATGAAATTGAATAAAATAAAAGAAAAAATAAAATAATAAAGTAAAATAATGATACTAAATATAAAAGTTGTTGTAATTATATTACTACGATTTATATTTTTCAAGAGTATCTTGAATCTTTTGTTGTATTTTTTTAAAATATGCGATAAAATAGTACTAAAGAACTGCTTGCATCTGAGCGCCTGTTGTTCTTAAGATACTGATATTTGAATGGAATTGTACTCAATTCCATTCAAATAACAATTTGCTTAGTGCGAGCGTTAGCGTGACGCCAATTTGTATACCGCTGCAACAGCGCCATCTTGTGACCGCGGTTCCAGCACCACACAAATTGCGTTACGCTAATGCAATCGATTAGGTGAAAAAAACTCGCCCACAAATCAAAAACTGTTCCAAGTGTAATTGACATTATAATAAGAAACTGACAGTAAATTTTATCATTAACTTGTTGCCTTAATATTATCCACAGAATAATATAAGTACTTATTATGAAGACTAGAATCTTAATAGTAACCAATGCCTTCAATTTTGCAACTGCCTCTGAAGAGTTTTATATATACCTAAGTAGGCGTCTAGAGCTTCTAAAATTCAGTACTTTTATAATCCACCCCTTAACGGTATTCATAATTAATGTATAGAAACCGGCTATAGTCTCGTCTTATTTTATCGGATGAGCCCGACTAGTTTCAAGCACATACGGGGTTAATCATGAGCTCTTTGCGCGGCGTTATCGCGGCGGGAGTATAGCCAGTTTCTATACATTAATTATGGTTACCGCTCACGATAGTTTAAACTCTATATTTCTCTAGTTAAATAACCTATGATAAACATGACGTGAACTTTAATGAATTACAATATACGAGTGTTACCATTATCTCTATGTAAATTAATTGACTGGGAGTAACTTCTTTCATAAGATCCTGCTTTATATATCGTGATATAGAACCTACTACTTTAATTTACAGACTTGACTTTGACACGTCATGAATAAACGACCTTAATACACTGACATCTATAGAATACTTATAGAACTTAAAACCTTTAGCATAAAAACTTTAACTTCGCAAATGTAAGATTAATTGAAATAATCGAGATAAAAACTATCCTTTTAGTTGGACCTAAATATAATTATCTAGAAAATTTGAATCATTGAAATCAGTACAGTAGTTTTAAAGATTAGCAAAAGAAACATCGTGAACGGATTTTTTATAAAGATAAAAGTTGTTTAAACTTTTTTTTTTATCGATAATTTTAACCATTTCATAAATAAAGAATTTTTAAAAGAAACTAGTATACACCTTTACACATTAAAGCTGTAATTAAAATGGATCATATTGTATTCTCAATATACAGTTTTAAATGTCATACACAAAAATCTAGGACCGGAACTAGAGAATCTGAAAGCTTGAAATGTTGCCTTTCGTCAAGTATTATTATTGTTAATCTGTAATAAAACTTATTATATTTTATTACTTTTATTGGAATACTTATTGACAATTACTTTTGTTCGCTGGTACGGTACAAAACATCCAGCATCTTAAAACTTTTTCTTCTTCGGCCATTGTATTTTTAAAATAATACCAACATACAGAACATATTGAGACCACAAATTATAATTACAAACAATAACAGGTTTACCAACATATAAGACCTAACAAATCTATTATTGAAATGTATATTGGTAATAAATTTTTTAAAGTAATCTTAAATAAAACTTCGAACAGAATTATAGTAGTTTATATATAAGTGACATTATGAAACTATGTCAACTTTTATATTATAAAATGTACTGAATTTTAGAAGAAACAAAAATATAGTACCTCAATTATTGTAATTAATAATATTTTAATAAGATTGCTGCAAGCTCACGTTATGCAATTCTACAACTTGTCTAAAATATTATATAAAATATACACCGCCTTTATATTTGGCTCGATCACAAAAGAAAATTAAGATAAAACTCATCTTTGTCTAATTACAAATAAAAAAGAGAAACAGATAATAAAGACTTATTTGTTTTATCTTTATTGTAATAAGGCAAATTTTAGGCTCCCCCACTCTGGATAACAACTATGTCTAAGACAGACTCTTAACGATCAAACTTAAAACGTTCTAGTATCTAGTTCGGACCATTTTGATTGTTTGGATTATTACGCACCCTTTAAACTTAAACCAGATATAAAACGACTCTACTATGTTACTGTTTAAGTCGGAATATTCTTTCAAATGGACTGCGCTACATAATTATCCTATTCAATGTTATATATGCATTTCGAGTTGAACCAACAAAGCAAGTCCATACTGCACTCGCGGCCATGTCCTGCGCTTAAAGCGTCTTCACACAGTCAAGCTTTGTCACTTAATGGGAATCCGCCTATAAATTGTCAGAGTTCCCATGACGCGCTTTTTGTATACGATATATAGGTATAGTTTTATAAAGATTTTTTATCAATATTTCAGAAGCGTAGAAACACCAATAAATTAATATGGTAAACAAAGGCTGCAAGGCGACTATTTAAAGTGACAATTAAACGTGATGTTGATGTTCATAATATTAGTTGTAAGTAATATAATAGTATAATAACGGTTCATATTAGCTTGTAAGTTGTAAGTAAGTAATTTTCCTCTAGGTTCCGACCTTGAATGCTGTTGCGATTTTTTATTTACGAAAAACTTGAAACAGTGCCTCTTTGATGTCATCATCTTGAATTTTGTAGTTTCTTTATTCATAAACCCTAATTATAATTAATCAGTAAAGAATCAATGGATTAAAAGACAATATAACTAAAATCTTATAATATAGATATAGTATATAGTCAGTTTAAGCCATCTTAAACTGACTATATCAGGATGCCAATTTGAACTGACCACATAAAAAATACTACTTAAATACTCGATTTGTGCTATGGTGACGTAGGTGCTTGTTGAAATTAATAATTCACCATTATTTTAGCAGGCCCCTTTTAGAATTAGACAAAATGTCATATCCATTGCCAAAACGTAAAAATGATCAATATGTTAAGCGGATTGACAAAGCGAAAAACAAATCAGTCTTTTATTGAATAGCAAATATATTACTAAATACCAAAGCCACATTAAGCAACGACGAATCTAATCGCGTGTCCCTATAATCCGCACAAACTTGTGAAATATTTATCTGGACCGTTTGTTGTTCAAGACAAAAACACTATTAGTCCATTACTACAAAGCAAAACTACCCACGCTGAATTAATTTAGTTAGCTAGCGATGGTTTAATACAAAGTGTGTGACTATTCTACTAGTGTTATGTAATTCACGCTAAATTCCACGGAATTTAGCACCTAAAAACCGAGCTGTCCATAAGTTACCTGATTGACATAGAGTAAGGCTTAAGGATTTAAGGACAAAAAGATATTCCTATCAATATTGATAGGATCGACTTTAAATAAATTAAGCAACAATCGGTCTCATACATTTCAACAAACCGATTATCATCCAAAATCTGCGCGGCCAAAATTGTGCAGTCTGGCAGTGCCCTGTTTTTGTTATAAGATGTTTTACGTTATTGTGTTGAGATTTTGATATAAGTAGGTATTCGTTTTTGTGTTAGCAGAGCTTGCAGTATTGTTTACCATATTCCTTAGGTTACTGAGGTTGATTTTGCCAAAGCAAATCTTACACACTATATGTTATACCTAAATATAAAATATTGTATTTTTATTTATACCAGTTGATTGCGTAATGCTGTAAATAAGTACTGAAGAATAAAACCTTCTATGAGTGATCCTGGCAACCTTAATTGTTGCATTTTATTTTAGTCTAATTGCATTCCAGTATTACTCAATCAACGGCTTAACAATTCAAAACGGTATTATAATAATATTGTATAATATATAACAATATTTGTTACTTTTGTTATTATTAAATTTGACCATATTCAAACTAAAAAAATAACCGTGGAAAGACATTTAATTTTAAGTATAACGTGTTATTAGAAATGCCTTTATAAGTGAAATCGCTGAAATAATAAACAAGCCTCAATTATTTGTAATATTTTAATGTTAGTGGATAAGATGTAACGAGTGTTCGCATTTATACTAATTATAACGCTAAGTTTTGTGTCAGTGTTTATTTACAAAGATAAAAGAAAAATTAGTGACCAGCTAGTGAAATGCCTCATCGTGGAGGGGAATTGACTTAATTTATTTTAGAATTAAATAAAGTTCAAAGTGAATGATAAAATTGTGCCTTAGTGAGAAATCGGTCAGCCAATTTTGGGTCAGATTAAGAAATGCGCGGTGTTACTTGTAAAATACAGAAATAGGCTGATTTCAGCCGTTGCCCACGACGTACCTATATCTCGCACTGTACACTGAATGCACGGAACATTGTAAGTGAACCCCTTCTGAGTTATAGTTGAACTAAATTGACGCAATAATATTTTACAATATTTTGATTTATTGGATGTTGTAATTGATTATATTTACATTATATTATTATATAAAAGTAGATCAGTATATGTCGTAGCAATAACATAAGAGTGGCAATAAGTCTAGTGGATTTGCTTTCGTGTCTTTTAATATATAATTAGTAAGGTGTATAGAGTCCCTTCTCCTCACTAATCCACGGATCCTTTCGCTGTACACTGCTTATCAAATCCTATACTAAGTTCGAATTCTTGACGTTTTAAAAAAATATATTTTATGATAATCGAAAATTAAGTACCTAGAATCGATTTAAATTAAGTATTTTTAATATTTCATCGATGTGCGTGTTCCAATTAATTTTATTCGCTAATTTGTAGCTGAAATTATGGATGAATGAATAATTGATAATGCTTTGTACCTCAGCTATATTCTGTGTAATGTACCGAGATATGACGAGTGTACATTTATTAATGTGCAAAAAATAAAATTTAATTTCGCTGCAGTTTTACGGAAACTCGTCATATCTGAAATTGTGTGAAATAATTTCATAAACTTCTTTCAGCTTTAACTTTTAACCATTTCATTGTTTTCCAACTATATTAGTTAACTTATAAGAAAAAGTGCCAAGTGATTCAAACCTTTCCTAAGTGCAATTCCTTCTCAATTACTGTACCTCTGTGTTTTATACAATGTAATCACCATTCTTTAAGATAAAATTTATAAAGGCTTTTTGTTCAACCTATTTGACAGGAGACTTTTCAAAGATATATCCAATTAATACGCAATAATACTTCGACAAGTAATGGTGGATATTTTTAAAAGTATCTTGGCATAAAAGGTGAGACTATATCGATTTTGTGACGAGCAGATCATAGTTCTAACAGCCGACATTCTTTATGTTTTGTAGTCAATCTATTTTCGATCATAGTGAACGCGAGACTGGATTGTAAGTATGAGTTACGCTAAATTGTTACACGGCTTAGCAATATGTATCGTCCGATGTTCGTTTAGAGTAAGTTCGTTGTCATTTACAGTCGTTTTCGATCTCTAGAGGCTGAATGCTATGTAAGCGCAAAGGGATAACGTCGGGCCTATGCCGTGACGCGGGCCGTATCATTTAAGGTAGTGCGTGTTTAAATATAAGTGACAAACTAATGTTAGTATAAAATTGTTTACCACACGCCCCACAGTGGGCGTTAGACGAAAATATTATTTTTCTTAGATCACATTATATTGTAAAATGGTAAAGTCTAGCGTACGAGGGAGCGAGGCTGGGCGAGGCGAGGGCCGCTTCAGAAAGAGTATTTTTTTACGAGCGCCGTGCCCCCCTCCCGCCATATTTGTTATGTTTAAGAGGAAATATCTATTGTCTATTCCAAGGGTTGAATAACTACCAACACTTTTTTATATTACAATAATTATAGAAATTATTATTGAAACTGTTGTTTCCTTTGTGTGAACCTACCTTACTGTCATTTGGTTATTTTTGGTGCAGTTAACTAAAAAAAACAACTAAGTTTTACGTAAATCTCCGTGTCTTCTCCATACTACGCGATATTGGCGGAATATATCGTGCCCTCAAAGCACATATAAAGGCCATAAACACAAAAAAAACGAAAAAATAAATATAACGCACGAACAATTTGGGGCCATAGCGTAATCTATTTTGACCCGTCAAGATACACGCCATCTCCACACTACAGATTAACCCAGCACAAGACGCGTTAGCTTAGCTCACGACCTAAATATCATCTTCAAGAATAGCATCATCAGCAGCATCAAGAAAATAGCTCTGTGATAACCTACTGAATAAAGTATAGGGTGCAAATAAATAGTAGGTCAATTGATGCAACTGTGCATTCGTTAGCCAAGCATATCCATAAAAGCATAGCACAAAAACGTGCGAAGAAGTAAAAAAATTGACGGCTAGAATCCTAGATAATAACTATAAGCTACAATGTTTTTTATTATATTATTGACCTATTTGAAGCAGATTTTATTTGAAACATGTTATATAATTAAAGTTACATTATCATATGGTATTGGGGAGAGCTGCGGTAACACCGTGTGACTCTTTCGAGGAGGTCACTAGTTCAAACCCGGGCAGACACCAATGAGTTTTTCTGTTAAAACTTATGTGTCTAATTGATAATTGCAATTTATCACACGCTTTTCGGTGAAGGAAAACATCGTGAGGAAACCTGCATATCTCTAGAGAATTCTGGCGATATGTGTAACCTACCAATCCGTACTGGAGCAGCGTGGTAGGTTTTAGCTCAGATCCTTTTCTCCAAAAAACGGAGAGAAGAGGCCTATTCTCAGCAGTGGGATACCAACAGGCCGCTACTTACTTTTTATCCCCAGAATTCTTAAGATATACCTATCTACAGATATTGTTTCTCACTGGTATAAGTTTGTAGAGGAATTCTAATAAATAAAATATTTCATCAATATAAGAAGTTTATTGATTTCTTACGTGCTTCTTCTTTTTCTTCTTTTTATTAGAGTGTGCTTCTATTAGATCTTCGATCTCTTTGGAATCTTCTCCCAGCCGCTTTTCACCGCTGTAATAATATTATCCTGTTTATAAATCAACTAGCAATGGCCAGCGGTTCTGCCCGTGTGGAAAGATTAAAACCGTAATATACTATTTTGATAACTATAAAAATGGTTAAAGTGGGTTAATCTTAAAAGCTAGACATATGCTGTCGCGGACTTTTATATAGAACTTTTAGAGGGGAACAATTTGGTAGTACATGATTTTTTAATAACTTTCACCGTTTACCGTGCGCTGAGCACGCAAGGAAAACTTTAAATTTTGCAGTTTTCGTAATATTTTTTTATTGCTGCTCCTCTCCTATTCATCTTAGCCTGATGTTATATATACTGACGCCTATAGCCTTCCTCAATAAATGCACTATCTTACACTGAAAGAATTTCAAATCGGTCCAGTAGTTCCTGAGATTAGCGCGTTCAAACAATCAAACAAATAAACTCTTCAGCTTTATATTATGTTACATGTTTCAAATACAACCTCCCTCATATATATATAGTTAGTCGATAATATAAAAAAACATTGTCGCTTTCATTATGTCATTGAGTTGTTGAGAAAGAGTAAATGGGTTGACTTTGAGAAAATTGCTTTTTATTTATTGGAAAAGTGTAAAGTAGAAATATCTCCGTTTGTTTATGTACTAAACACATAAGTTCTAAATCATTGTCACTAAATAACTTTTAACCAATTGTAAGTTGTAAGTTTATGATATTTTTTTTTCGAATTGACTTTATGCTGATAGCCCTAACGGCTTTTACAGTGTCACAGGGCGGGACGGGCGAGCGCAGAAGCATCGTCTAAGTTGCGAAACGTGGAAAGTAGAGCGCAGAAGCTCTACTAGCTATGGGGAACGTCGTCCTAAGGGTGCCTCCTGTGAGGCCGGACCACGGCTTAGGACAACGTGTAGTGGAGGGTTGATGGTATGACTTTGATTAGTCAATACGACGACGGAAGGGTGTCAAGAAGCCACGACCAACCGACCTGAGTTTATGATATAAGAGTACCTCTCTTCTACCTACCTCTTAACAGAGACAAGATGTTTTTGAGTAGAAGAGTTTAAAGCTTGGCCCCAATCAAGATCGCTACCCTTGATGCGGTACTGAGCGAGATCTTCGCCCATCAAACGGGATAACTCTTTGCGCTGCTTACGCTCTAAGTCCTGAAATTTGGAATAATTTGTTTTTACAGAACCAAAATTTTTCAATCTTAATTAATGTATAGAAACCGGCTATACTCACGTGTTATTTTATCGGATGAGCCCGACTAGTTTCAAGCCCATACGGGGCTCTTATTCATGAGCTCTTTAAAAGACGAAAAATCTCTTTAAAGAAACTAGTCGGGCTCATCCGATAAAATAACACGTGAGTATAGCCGGTTTCTATACATTAATTATGAATTCCACTCACGATAGTTTAAATTCAAAAAATTTCCAATCTTATTTCAATCGCCCAATTGACTAATTGTATATTCATCAATGCTATCACTAGAAAAACGGAAATTTAAAAAGCATTTCAAAACTTTGTGATTTTATTACTTCATCCGGCTCAAAGGATCAAATTAAACGACCGTGATTTCGTCAGGCGATATTGAATGTTCAAATGGCCTGAGGTTTCAAATTTTATTTAATTATATTTATTTAATATTTGAAATTAATCGATGTTGTTATTAAACTCCCATACATAAATTTTAACATTATGTTAGAAACTTATTTAATAATAATAAATAACAAAAAGTTTATTTCACAACACAAACCAACAATAAATAAGCAATTTTATTTAATTTAAAACTATATACAAAATTATACCAAACAAAATCTTCATTGCATTGCTTCCAAACCAAATTTCTTTCCATCGTATCAAAATCAAAAAAATTATCTAGTAATGAAAATGAATGAATTTTATTTCATAATTTTTTTAATCAAAACAGAATAGGCTACCTGTGTTTTCCATTATATTCATACAAATATACCAAAAATTTTAACAAAAACAAAGTTGCAAAATAAAAAAAGGAGGTCAAGAACAATATTTATTTTTTAATTTCCAAATACTGAATAACATAACACAAACTAATAATACCTTCGCAGCTTTACTCAGTTCCTCTTGGAGACTCTGTTTCACGGGTTCTTCAGTTTTAACGTCCGATACCTTATCGTCTATGCCCATTTCCTTAGCTACGGTAACTTCTAGAACAGAGTTCAGGGTTGCATTTATCTTCTTGCACGCCTCGTAGAATTTCGCAAGGATCTGCGATCCTGGAAGGCCTAGCTCACTGGCTATGTCATCTACGTCTTTCATTTGAAAGCCCATTGCAACAAAAACGGCCTGAAAATTTGAGTTAATATATAAATAATAATAAATAATTAGAGTTAATAATAAATAATAAAATAAAATTGTTCAATAATGCCAACTAATAGCAACTTTAAATCTAAATGGCAACACAACTTTATAATAGCATAAATAATTTAAAAACGAAAGCCTAAAGGTAGATTCGAGTATCGGAAATACTCAATGAATCTAAATAGTATTGAAATTAGTTGTATTGAATATAGTTTCATTGAATTTTGTAAAAGTTGACTTAAACGATTATTAGACGCTCATGTGTCTATGTACTAAAAACGTTTTTAGTATAGGATAGAAGGAAAATAAGAGGTACGTTTTATAGCCATTACTTTTAAAATATTCAGTTAAAGTTTGAAGTGGGGTAGGGGAATGGTTTGGGTAACGGACTTGCGATAGAGAGGTCGTGGGTTCGAATCCCAGACATTATACTGACGACGTGAACCCACTGCTTACACAAGCATTTAGCTCACTGGTTAACAAGTTTACTAGTAATTTATAACTCAAATTGCTAGTAACCTTTTTATAAAAAATAAGTAATTTTATAGATCTAATATTGTATTGATGTAGAGAAATTCTGTATGCAGTTTCTATTATATTATACGATTTACCCGCACTAGACATGCGTGGTTTCTTAGCTCGATATTTTAGTCGGTGGAGGCCTCTAGCTGAGGGCTAGGAACTTAGGTTATCTCAAATACACCTTCGTACTAATCTATAAATAATAATTATAAATAAATAAATATATGGGACACTTACATACACGGTCGTCCGTCCCCAAAGTAAGTAACTTAATACTTGTGTTATGGTAGACAGAAAACTGGTGAATATATACTTATTTATTTTTTAAATACATACTTAAATACAAATATACACCCAGGCTCAAAGACCAACAAATTCATTTATAGAAAATGTTGGTCCTCGGCGGGAATCGAACCCGCGACCCGCGGAGCTGAAGGTAGGGTCACTACCCACTGCTCCAACGGGCCAGTCATCAGTCGAGGACTATGTATAACAATATTATAATAACCTGTTGTACAGCATCCAGTTTTAGCCGCGACTTTGTGTGAAACACAATATTGGCTAGAGGCACTAATAAATCGGTAATAAGCCGGTAGTCGGCTTGCTGGCGGCAGTATGACTCTATCCGGGCCTGGTCATGACCAGATAGATATTGTTCTATTAAATTTTTGGTCAGCTCTGAAAAAAATATTCTTTAAAATTAATCCGGCTTGAAGGACCATATTATAGTATAGTAGCGGCCTGTTACTATCCCACTGCTGAGAATAGGCCTCTTCTCTCCGTTTTTTTTTTGGAGAGAAGGTTTGGAGCTAATACCTACCACGCTGCTCCAATGCGGATTGGTAGGTTACACATATCTCCAGAATTCTCTACAGATATGCAGGTTTCCTCACGATGTTTTCCTTCACCGAAAAGCGTGTGATAAATTGCAATTGTCAATTAGACACATAAGTTTTAACAGAAAAACTCATTGTTGTCTGCCCGGGTTTGAACCCGTGACCTCCTCGAAAGAGTCGCACGGTGTTACTGCTGGGCTACCACAGCTCATACTAACCATATTAATATACACTTAATTCAAACAAAAACAATCGTATAACGACATATTTTTACACGCCGTTCACTTAAATTTTTGATAAACTCTGTAAAAAATATTCCAAATATATTTATTTCAAGCGGGAGAATAATCCGGCTTGAAAGATTATACCAGTATATACTGGTATGGTTAGTTTATACTTAAGGCCAACGAAAAATGAAATTTGTTATTATTAATATAGATGTTTTAACTAATATCGCCGTATACGATCAGGCTGTATAGAATAGACCACCCTTATACCCTTACCGAGGTGTCGTAAAAGGCGACTAAGGTAAGTTGACATAGCGTGTGGTTGACTAGAATGGACCAGCTTCTTTCTTACCAGTGTCGTAAAATACAACTCAGCTAAGTTGACGGCCCGTACGTCAAATACGTAGCCAAATCATGTGACAACATGTTTATAACATGTTGTGCTGATCCCACTTAGAGTGGGACAAGGATGATGATGTTTGCACTAATAATTTCCGTAGAGACATTCGCATCTTATATTACTGTTTCTTGACTATTGTTTATGCTGAATCAAGAAAGTGTCCAAAGTAAGAAGAATATCCAAGTAGTAAAGTATCATACCTGGCTTATTTATCTTCACACTATCATTTAAGAGGGTAGACAGTGCCAGGGAGGCGGGTAATTTTTTAAACGCCCTCCCCAAAAGGCGGGAGAATCGTAGCCTAAAATCGGCGTTGTATGCCGCGAGCCAAGACGAGTCCTGAAGCGATCTTAGCATAATGCACGAGTGTTCCCCTGTTAGATCATTTGCTTTTTGGCTGAAATTATTAAAATACAGAAATCAAAACGAGTATTAAATATGAATGTGAATGGATACAGGGAGATCGAAAGTTATATTATAGTAGAAAGTTATATATAGTTGGTTTTGTGAAGTATGACATGCACATAAAAGGAGTAGCGCTATATTTGACAAATGATAGAAGATAATGGAAGAGATAGCTGTGAAAGCTGTGGTAGCCCAGCGGTAACACCGTGCGACTCTTTCGAGGAGGTCACGGGCTCAAGCCCGGGCAGACACCAATGAGTTTTTCTGTTAAAACTTATGTGTCTTAATTACTTAATTGATAATAGCAATTTATCACACGCTTTTCGGTGAAGGAAAACATCGTGAGGAATCCTGCATATCTCTAGAGAATTCTGGAGAGATGTGTTACCTACTAATCCGCATTGGAGCAGCGTGGTAGGTCTTAGCTCCAATCCTTCTCTCTAAAAACAGAGAGAAGAAAGAGGCCTTTTCTTAGCAGTGGGAGAGTAACAGGCCGCTACTTAATGGAAGAGAAAAACATTTACTGACCCCACTTAGAGTGGGATAAAAGCGGGACAATGATGGAGAAACTTATGTAACATACATTTGCTAATTATTATGTTCTCTTTTCGACAAACTCTTGTTTGGATATGAATGCGAAAAGATAAGGAGAAAAACTAGATTCAAAACTTTATCTCTGGATAAATGTTGTGAAATATCTATGATAACGCTATTTTTATGTTCGCTGTCCTCATCATTTGAGTTGAAAATGTAGAGGTATTTTTTGTGTTGTTGTGGTAACAAGATAAAGTAGGAGTAAGTTTTATTTGCAAAGGAAAATATTTTATTTACAAGGTAAGCAGGAGATAGTTTTATTTACAAAGTAACTAAATAAAAATAAAATTAAGGAAGGAAGGAGGGAAGCATGCAATTTGTTCAATCTTTTTTTGATAAGCTCCTTACAATAGTTTGGTTAATCTAGTTTTAGGGTATAATAGGGCTGACATAAACATGTAGTGTAGAAGCACAGAATAAATAAAATAAAAAAATTAAAGAAGTTCCAATCACGGGAACAGCTGAATGATATACTTTAAAACGGGAGAGCCGCGTGATTGAAGCGGATTAATACATTGTTACATATGTCTATAGGTAGAAATCGAATCATTTTTTTTATAATATTAAAAATTTATAATATTAAAATACTAAACACCAATAGATTGAATTCGTAATGCTCTATATAAATCTCACTAACCTTAGATAAACTGGCATATATTTTTGAGATTTCCAAAACTTTAAAAGCTCCTCTGTAAGTCCGAAGCTCGTTCCCAAATAGTCCAAATGTTCCGCTGTCACTTCCGTTAATCGCTTCAGGAGGGTTGGCGGTTTCGCTCTTTGAAAAACAATTGTGAATTTGATTTAATCGTGCCAATATAAAGGTCTTCAGAAGATGTAGAAAAAGGTCATTGTTTATACAAATATATATACAGAAGCCTACTATACTGTTGAGGATTATTTAGACAATCAGAATGCGTGGATATAGATATTGTTCGACCCTGTACAAGATCACTACATATTATAAAACAAAGTCCATATTTCCGTATGTACGCATAAAACTTTAAAACTACGCAACCGATTTTGATGCGGTTTTTTTTAATAGATAGAGTGACTCAAAAGGAAGGTTTGTACGTATAATAACATTCAATACGAAGTAGAAAAATACTGTAATTTTTGAGGTTTCTGTAAATAATTATATTTTTTTCCGCTTACATTGCAAACGCAGGCTAAACCCTACGAGATTTATCAAAATGATGTACTAAGTATTTGTACACCTTAAAAAGGTCTACAGAAAAGTCCGCGATGGTATATGTCTATCTCTTATGGATAACCCACAATAGCAGTTTTTTTCATTTACTTTTTACGAAAAATGATGCCTTATGTTCAAAGCAATTTTTATACAATACAGCATTAATTCTTATCCAATTGAGTACCTTAAATAAATTGTTGATTTAATTAGATCAATATTGCCGTTTACAGCATGTAATTTAAGTGAACATTTTCGGAGATATTACAGATTTAAAATCCCGCGGGGAGGCCGCGCTTCGACCTATAAGCACTTCGAATCCAGCAGCTATATCATTCTTTCCAGAGTTTGTTTAACGACAAAGAAGCTGTGAATGTTGTATATAAAGACATTCTGTAATTAATTGTAAAAATTAAATACATAGGGAAAATGTAAAAGTAAATAAGTAAAAATGTACTATATGAATTTAGATATTCCAAAGATAGCAGGAAATCTTCTTGGTATAGGGAAAGGAAATTGTTTTTCTCTAAATTTAACGCTTGCGGGCCACGGGCAGTAATGAATAAATCAAAACTACTGGATCGGTTCTAATCATTTTTTTACACTGAATGACATGGGATATATATTTTATACCCGTGCGAAGCAGGGGCAGGCCGCTAGTATAATATAAAATAAAAATAATTGAGATCTGGCTTTGTTAATGATGGTTGAATGAACTGGAGCGGCGCGCTTGTTTAAGATACAGGAGAAAAAAAAAATTATAGTATTGTCTCTCTTACCGTATTTAGTTTTAGGCAAAGGTTTAAATGGCGTTTACGGTCATTGATCTGTGTAAATCGTTTTTATTTTTTTAAATAACGTCATATAATTCTGTGCCTAAAATACTACTACTACACAGATATTCACATACTTTTATATCGAGCGAATATATAGAATATAAAAATACTCGCCTTTCTTTAGGAGACCGGAAAAACATAGTATACGATATTGAGAGTGTTTCCAAAAACTTCATTGAGACGATCTAAGTCCTGGTTACCAATCAGTCTTCCAAGCTTTTATAGATATAATTTAAGTTAAAATTGTATTCTCTTCCACTGTAACGACTTTTAAATTTTCAAAGAACTTTTAATTAATAAAACTACCATTGTTTGAGCGTTAATATAGAAAATCTTGAACTCTTACCTGGGAACTATCGTCTCTGTTTGTAGTGACGCTGATTGTCCATTTGTTGGCGAGTCGTCATCGTCACTCTGCGCTTCGTCAAGACATGGAATATCACCTGAATAATATGCTGCTAGTTGCTGTAACGCACGTTTTCCGTAGCCCATCTGTTTAGTAAAACAACTAACATTAGTGGTCGAAATGCAACTATAATTCATAATGAATGAAATAAAAAAAACCTTATATTATATGATTATGATTCACATTCAGTAAAAGCTAAGTAAGTCAATAAGTACATTACTAGTGGTCAAAAATCCAACTATAATTCATAATGAATGAAATAAAGAATACCTTATATTATATGATTATGATTCACATTCAGTATAGCTAAGTAAGTCAATAAGTAACTAATGGTCAAAATTCAACTAATGGTCATAATTCATAATGAATTAAATAAAGAATACCTTATATTATATGATTATGATTCACATTCAGTAAAGCTAAGTAAGTCAATAAGTAACTAATGGTCAAAATTCAACTATAATTTATAATGAATGAAATAAAGAATACCTTATATTGTATGATTATGATTCACATTCAGTATAGCTAAGTAAGTCAATAAGTAACTAATGGTCAAATTCAACTATAATTCAAATGAATGAAATGAAGAATACCTTATATTGTATGATTATGATTCACATTCAGTATAGCTAAGTAAGTCAATAAGTAACTAATGGTCAAAATTCAACTATAATTCATAATGAATTAAATAAAGAATACCTTATATTATATGATTATGATTCACATTCAGTAAAGCTAAGTAAGTCAATAAGTAACTAATGGTCAAAATTCAACTATAATTTATAATGAATGAAATAAAGAATACCTTATATTGTATGATTATGATTCACATTCAGTATAGCTAAGTAAGTCAATAAGTAACTAATGGTCAAATTCAACTATAATTCAAATGAATGAAATGAAGAATACCTTATATTGTATGATTATGATTCACATTCAGTATAGCTAAGTAAGTCAATAAGTAACTAATGGTCAAAATTCAACTATAATTCAAATGAATGAAATAAAGAATACCGTATATTATATGATTATGATTCAAATTCAGTAAAGGTACAAAAATATATTGTTGAAGACAAATAATATTTCTTTTCAATTTGACCACAGACTAACTATAAACAACAGAGTATATATGTGAACACATGCATGGTAGATTAATTTCTTGCATAATTCCAATTTTTGCCGTTATAGCGAAATGCCGTATAGGTATGAGTGTATTTAAAAAATACAAAATCACTCGATCATCCTTATATAAGTTTCTTTTTTTATCTTTATTTATACTATTTTTTATTATAGAACAAAGTCTGTATTTGATCGTTTTTTTTCAAAATCTATTGAACGGATTTTTGTACGGTTAAGGTGGTGCAATTCTTCCGGAAGGTTTAGGTTAATAATACATTATAATTTAATGTAAATTGTTTTGAAGAGGTCGTAAAAAACTCGCTTGTTAAGAGCTTTAATCGCGTGCGCCGCATAAACATTCAAAGATACTCTAAAGTAATGTATTAGAGAATTGTAGATCTTCAAAATTACTACAACAAAACCGCGATAACATGTCTTTATCTCATATGGTTAACTCACAATAACTACTTTTATGTTTAAAATTTTAATTACGGAAACATTTTGTGATACACTGATTTGCACGTGGGCGGATTTGCAAAGCCGCTGTCACAATAGTTTTAACATATTTCATACTCTTCCATCGTCATAATTTCCATTAAAAACATAACCAAAGTTTTTGTTTCTTCATTATGAATATATCGATAAGATTTTAGATTCAAACATTTAAGATTATTATGCCATTACTTTAACACTATATTTTGAAATCAATATCACACTCACCCGTTGGTAGGAAGGGTGTGTAGCTATCCTAACGACCCTCGCACCAGATAGCTTCGGGAAATCTTTATCACCGTACTGTTCGCAAATATTCCATGGTATTAAATCACCGGCAGCTTTCCTACCTCTACCCAGACTATCCTTTACGGATCTGTGTAAAATGCATAAATGATACAAGAAACAATATAGCATTTAACAATTTGAATCCACGCATTTTACTGCGAGACAAGTTTAAGGATATAGGTATACATTTACTTCACAGTATAATTTTAGAAATTTAATTTTTGTGCATAAGAATATACATAATTATAAAAAAGTTGGCGATGTATATAATAGACAAGGTAGGAACTGACATAAGAATGCGGTTCTTGCTTTGCGCCTTGCAAAAGTGCGTTGGTCATTTGTGCTATAAAATCATATAATAATATTTCACAATCAATTTTAGTTCTGCCATCACAGCAATGTAGAAACACTGTTTAAATGGCTGATAAAGAAAGCCTACTATACTGTTGAGAATTACTTAGATAAGATATTGGATAGAGACTCTACGACGTGTTACAAGAAAGTAATAACCAGCAGTAGATTTGAAGATTTAAAAGCACTTGTTTACAAGTTTACTTGAATAAAGAGTAATTTGAATTTCGATAAATTTTGTAGGAACAAAAGTGAATGGATATATTAGTCAGTTCTTTGAAAAGATAGGTCTTAGAACTACTATGCTGCTCCAATGCTGAATAGCAAGTTACGTTGTATGTGAGATACACGAATAAGTATAAAAATAATAAGAACACCCTATACGAGATAGTAATGACAGAAGATCGACTTGTTAAATAAAATTTAACAAGTCCCATCGTTCTTCTGACGTTAATATCACTCTAAGTGGGGTCGGTACATAAATAAGTAAATATATGGGACACTTACACACACGGTCGTCCGTCCCCAAAGTAACTTAATACTTGTGTTATGGTAGACAGACACCCGGTGAATGTATACTCATATATTTTTTAAATACATATATACACCCAGACTCAAAGACCAACAAATCCATTTATAGACAATGTTAGCCCTCGGCGGGAATCGAATCCGTTACCCGCGTAACTGAAGGCAGGGTCTCTACCCACTGCACCAACGCGCCAGTCATGTTTTTCACTTCCATTCTCTCCCATCATTCGTCAACTTTGGCGCTATCCCTTTTATATGCCTACCATCTCTTTTTAGGACTCCCTCTAATCACATATACATTAAAATTCATATTTAACGCTCATAAGGTCATATGATTTTCATCTCTCATGATATGTCCGTACGATTAGAATGATTTGAATTTGAATTTCTATTAATTTTATCCGGAATGCGGGATGCAGGAATCGAAACTGCCACCTGCGCCCATGCCTATGGGCCAGTCGAAATTTTGAAACAAGTTTAAAATTTTAACGCAATGTAACCCGTAGGTTTATATAATAACAAGTTGAACTTACTTATCAGATAAGTTTCCTTCAAGGCAAAGCTGTATGACACACAGTATTTCGGGCATAGTTGTTGATTTTGGAGGCGTCGGGGCGAGCAACACAAACAAACAGTGTGCGGGCGCGTCCGCAAGCAGTTGGATATCGTTAGGACTGTTCTGTAAAAAAAGAAACGGCTTGTTACTATCTCACTGCTGGGTATAGGGTTCTTTCTCATTTTTGGAGAATCCTGAGGTCACTGGTGAGTTTCCGGGAAACACCTACAGTAATACAAGTTAGTGACAATCAAATCTTTGTCATCATATTCCAATTGCGCAGGCGCGTAAAATCCTCAACAGAAAGTTGTATTTTAAATCCACGATGCTGCTCTAATGCGGATAGGTAGGTTGTTTTTTTTCGAATTGCGCAAAAGCTCTACTAGCGTCGGGGAACGTCGTCCTAAGGGTGCCTCCTGTGAGGCCGGACCACGGCTTAGGGCGACGTGTAGTGGAGGGCTGTTGGTATGACTTTGATTAGTCAATACGACGACGGAAGGGTGGCAAGAAGCCACGACCAACCGATGTCAGAAATCTGGGTCCTCGTCTTCGCCGGCGAAGACGCTGTGTGTGTGTTTCTGTGTTTGCGATCATTATTTGATCGTCAGGGTCATATAGGACGCCTTTTGGACGCCTATATTTTCGGTGATCAGACCTAACTGGGATTTAGGTGGAAGCAACTGAAATGAGAGGGTTCGGTTGTACCTCGGATTTCTCGAAGTAAGACTTCGATAAAACGTTTAAAGAGGTGAGTAATGGTAGGGAGGTCGAGGTCTCTATGGAGGTCAACGTTCCGCATGAACCACAGACAACTAGCGGCTGTCCGCATAAATCGGTTCTGCATTCTTTGGAGCGTGAGCAATCTGACCTTTGAAACGTGCGCGAACGCAACACTCGCATAGGCCATTATTGGTCTTATGAAAGTTTTGTAGAGTGTGTAGGATAGGTAGGCTACACATACCACAGGACCTCCCAAGACTTCCTCACTATATTTTAATTCAGTGTAAAGTATTTGATAACAATTTGCAAATATGAATTAACACAAGTTTTACCAGAAAAATTTATGTCTGGAGTTTGAGCCAGTGACCTGCTGAAAAGTATATTACCATGCTAACACAGATTATTGACTGCTCTATAGGACCATTTATACTTTTTAGACCAATTCACTTTATGCTACAATCATACACGTACCACGTAACGCCACCTATTATTTCAAAGGGGAAACTCATACTGTGTAACGTTTTGTCAAGATACATACATATAAGATAAGCTGTGGTAGCCCAGCGGTAGCACCGTGGACCTCTTTCGAGGAAGTCTAGGGTTCAAACCCCGGGCAGGCACCAATGAGTTTTCTAGTAAAACTTATTGTGTTTAATTGATAATTGCAATTTATCACACGCTTTTCGGTGAAGGAAAACATCGTGAGGAAACCTGCATATCTCTAGAGAATTCTGGAGATATGTGTAACCTACCATTGGAGCAGCGCGGTAGGTTTTAGCTCCAATCCTTCTCTCCAAAAAAAAAAAAACGGAGAGAAGAGGCCTATGCCCAGAAGTGGGATAGTAACAGGCTGCTACTTTACTTTACTTTTTATTTCAATATGGCACATTCTACGCTAGCATCCCTACTATAATATAATTAATTAATTACTAATTATTATTAGTAAGGTAATTCTAATTCATAATGTTTGTTATTTGCGTACCAACTTTTTCTTAACTACAAATTGTCTCACCTCGTAGGTTAGCTGGCAGAGATCTCTGTCTTAGGGATAAGTTGACCTTTGTACACTTTTTTTTACCTATAATGTTTTTTTCAACAATTTCTCTTTCGGTCTCAGTCTAGTCACGTATCTATCCACATTCATATTTAATACTAGTTTTTATTTCTGTATTTACAAATTTTCAGCCAAAAAGCAAATGATCTTTGGCCGTTACATATACATATAAGAGAATAACCTTATAATGACTGGCAACGTATATAGCGACGAGCCGATGTAGGAATGCTTCTGCAGCTCGATGATAGCAAAACAGCGCATCGCGGTTCACCCTCAACAGTTCACAGGAGGCGGGAGGTGGGGAGCCCACGCCCAGCGCTGGAGGTGGGGCTTCGAGACACAGGAAGGAATTCAACCAACGCTCGATTGGATCACCGGCTCGGTAACGGATTGGCTCTTCTAGTTTGATCTGAAAAAAATTACATATATATAAGATTGTGTTATTAGAGTTATTATTTCTTTATTTATTTATTTCATTTATTTATTTATTTATCATCATCATCATCATCATCCTCCTGCCATTATCCCACTCTAAGTGGGATCGGCACAACATGTTATAAACTGTCACATGATTTGGCTGCGTTTTTACGACCGGCCGCCTGCCTGACGTCAACTTGCCTTAGTCGTATTTTCCGACCCCTCGGTAAGAAAGAGGGTGGTCAATTTTACTAATCCGGATACCACACGGTGGGTCAACTTACCTTAGTCGCCTTTTACGACACCTCAGTAAGAATTGAGGGTGGTACTATTCTATTCAGCCGGATACCACACGGCGTTTATTTATTTTTATTTATGTTCCAAAAAAAATGTTGGAAAAACCATTATTGGTAAAAAAAGTGTACAAAGGTCAACTTATCAGCTTATCAACTTGACAGAGATCTCTGCCAGCTAACCTACGAAGTGAGACAATTTATAGTTAAGAAAAATCAAAGATAATGAAAGAATAGGAAAAGTAATTCTATACCTTAATAATAATAATTAATAATTAATTTATTATATTAGAGTAGGGTGGTTGCGATTAGATAGATTAGATAACGTCCCAAGCATTGGAGCAGAGTAGTAGATCTTAGCTCCAATTCTGTCCAATTCTGTCAAAAATGGAGATAGGAGACCTATGACCAGCAATAGAATAGTAACAGGCCGTTGCTTTACCGGTAACCCCTAAAACTCACCGGTGGTGGAGCGTTGTTCTCGTTCTGCAGCTGAGCGAAAAGCTTCAAAGATAAAGCTCGGCCGGTCCCCTCGTATCCAGATACAGTGGACGAGAGAAAAGCCAACGGTGCTTTGGTAGCAGCCGCCGATACGTGCACTAGAGGTATCGCTGCAGCTTCGTCCACTAACACCAGATCTGCCACAGCCAGGAGTGAGTGGTCATCTGGTGTTATGTACTGTAATGGGAAAGAGGTTAGCTGTGAGAATTCCAATAATTTATAGAATTCCTGAGAATGTATCTCCGCAAAGTAATGCCTATTACTTTGCGGAGATACATAGTACAAAAGTAATTATGAAATTATTTTGCTATAAAACGTGATTGAGTAAATAGAAAATATATATAACGCTTAATGTTAAGTGGTCTATCCTAGCCGTGTGGTATCCTATTTAGTACAATAGACCACCCTCTTTCTTATCGAGGTGTCGTAAAATACGACTAAGGTAAGAAGCTCCGTAATTTTTTACATTATAATCAACAGTAAACAAATGCAATGCTTAAAGGCACTTTTTTGGAATATCAATATGATAAATCGATTTAAACTTCTATGTAGATACAATCGATTATTTTTAGATATCAAGTCGGACTGTATCTGCCAAAGGTTTAGATGTTAAAATGTATAAAAGTAAAAGTTAAATGATTGGAAAGTTTATAGTCAAGTATTTTGCAAGCAAAACGCAATTGAGTATACGGTGAGAGAAACCTGTAGAAGAAATTAAAATAACTGAAGTAATGTACAGTAATAGACAACTTACTTGAACCGTCTGCCTTGAATTCCTTGCAATATTAATCCTCACAATCGCCTTTTTAAAATCAGGGTTTGTGGACCTTACGATGTTATAATCGATATGCTCTTGATAGAGACAGGCGTCAAGGCCTTTGAGGAGGAACTCGAAGAGTGTGATCAAGTTCTCAGGGTGAGGTGACGTCACGTAAATGTTGACGTAACCCAAAGACACCGCGGCTGCAACGGCAAGGCCTAAACAGGCAGATTTACCCCGACCTCTAGCCGCTGTCAGGCAATGGGGTGGCCTGAAATATTACGTGGCTTTAAGAGTAGATAAGCTGTGATGGCCTAGCGGTGCGACCGTGTGAATCTCTAGAGACGATCATGGGTTCAAACCCGGGCAGACACCAATGAGTTTTTCTATTAAAACTTATGTGTCTAATTGATAATTGCAATTTATTACACGCTTTTCGGTGACGGAAAACATCGTGAGGAAACCTGCATATCTCTAGAAAATTGTAGGGATATGTGTAACCTACCAATCCGCATTGGAGCAGCGTGGTAGGTCTTAGCTCCAACCCTTCTCTCCAAAAATGGAGAGAGGAGGCCTATGCCCAGCAGTGGGATAGTAACAGGCCGTTACTTACTTACTTACTTAAGAGTAGCTGAGTTACTCAGTATTCTAGTTGACTCGAATTTTGAAATTTTCAGTTTTTTTTTTCTCTTTATCAGGCTTACCAGCAGTTAATATAATCTTACATACTTATAATAATATTTACTAAATAAATGCTAATTACTTAACTATATTAAGGTAAACACAACATGCAATGAGCTTTCTTTCTTTTCAGTTGACTTGACTCTGAATTTTTTTTTGAAAAGATAAAATTTAAAGAATAAGCGTTACTTTGCGTTTTACTTTAATATTATTTTGTTATAATCCGAGATAAAAGAAAATATATGTAATGCTAAATGTAGTGTTTCTTACCGAGGTGTCGTAAAAGGCGACTAAGGTAAGTTTACCCACCGTGTGGTATCCGTTTTAGTAGAATAGACCACCCTCTTTCCTACCGTGCTGTCGTAAAATACGACTGAGGTAAATAATTTATAGAATTAGGCGTTACTTTGCGGAGATCCATAATACAAAAGTAATAATAAAATTATTTTGCTATAATCCGCGATGAAGTAAAATAGAAAATATATATAATGCTAAATGTAGAGTGGACAATCGGTTATCATCACCTCCACCACCGCCACCATGATTGAACGTATATAGTGCTTGTGTATCATGGTGGCGGTGGTGGAGGTGATGATAACCGATTGTCCACTCTACATTTAGCATTATATATATTTTATATTTTACTTCATCGCGGATTATAGCAAAATAATTTTATTATTACTTTTGTACGACTGAGGTAAGTTGACGTCAGGCAGGCGGCCGGTCGTAAATACTCCAAATCGACGAAAAATCGGCCAAATCGAATTTGATTTGACTTACGTAAACGAGTGAATATTTTTACAAATTGTATGTAATCTAACATGATAAAATGTATAACCCAACAAGGCCTTACTCATTGGGTAGATAAAGGACACGAGTTAAAACTCACAAGGTGAAAAAATTCTCCTTACCTGGTCTGTTTGTCGGCTAAAGTATTAATGAGCGCGACTAATGCTGTCGCCTGTTCGTACGTGCGACATAGAGCGACCAACGGACCAGCTGGCGGAGTGTCTGACAGCGATGACACCAACTCTGTCAGTTTTGGGTTTACCCTCTAGAAATATACAAAAAAAACCATAATACTATCTATTATATATAGAAGAAATCTACTCAGAGAAATAAGTGGATGTTACTAAACAAAAAAGCATTTAATGCATCAAATGCTTGGTCGTTTCTTAGTATATGCGTAAAAAATAATGCTAATTAGTATTTAAAAAAACATTTATTTATAACAAAAATGTACAAGTTATGTCTATTTATAAATAAATAAATATATGGGCCACTTACACACACGGTCGTCCATCTCCAAAGTAAGTAACTTAATACTTGTGTCAGAAAATTGGTGAATATATACATATATAATTTTTAAATACATACTTAAATACAAATATACACCGAGGCTCAAAGACCAACAAATTCATTTATAGAAAATGTTAGCCCTCGGCGGGAATCGAATCCGCGACCCGCGGAGCTGAAGGCAGGGTCACTACCCACTGCTCCAACGGGCCAGTCATGTTTGTAATGTTTTCACACAAAAACTTATTCTTGCCGCTTGCCGAATTAGACTATTTCCGCCGCAGCTCTAGGTCTTAAGGCCGTTTCCCTGATATGGGACGACGCTAACGTATCAACGCATGTTGCGTCCCACATAAGGGCCTATCCCTGTTCTCAAAGAACCAGTGTCAAACGGTTTTACATACCGACTTATCTCCGAAGGCTGGAGAAGAGCAGGATGTCGATAGAATATTTCAGATAAAATAGCATAATAAACATACCTCTGCAACAGCATCTACTGGTTCTATCTGTGCCGTTCTAGACGATATAGGAAGGACTGTTAACGAATCGTCCAGAACAAGGCATCTAGGATTATCAGCAAGTGACAGCAAAAATCTTTCATTGAACCGGTTCACTACAGTATTGTAGGCTTCTGTTTTGAATCTACATGAAATTATAATAATATTTAAATAAATTAATCTTGGAAACGGCTCCAACGATTTTACTGAAATTTAGCATGTAGAGGGTTTTGGGGGAGAAAAATCGATCTAGATAAATTATTTTTTTTTTAAATGTCGTTTTATCCCTGATTTCGGGCTCTAAAGATTTTTGGAATTTACGTTGAATACAATCACAATTTTTCGCTGTCAAACGTAAAGTCATGGTAGTTCATTAATGGAACGCTTGGTCTAGAGAGGTGAAAATACCTAGAATCGAGCCCCACCTGCCTTATTATTTTTAATTTTCTATTAATTTAAAAAAATATTATTTACATCATTTTAAAAATTACCAAGCAAGGCTCAGTCACCCAGATACTAATTTAATAATTACTTCTTCATTATCAAAAATTTTAAATGAAAAAATTATTTTTCATTTAAATTTTTTTCTTTTTCTTTTAATTTTAATTTTTTTTACATCATTTTAAAAATTACCGATTTAGGCTCGGTCACCCAGGTACTAAATTATAATGTACGAGTATTATCAAAGGGTTGCTAAATTCAAATAATTCTTTATTCAAATTGGCTTATACAAGTATATCAATTACCTTGAGTGTACATCCATTGTTATAGAGTGCAATTGTCTCAAAGAGTCCATAGTTTTCAGTAGGAATATTATAAGACCACCTCCTTCAACAGTTTCTATAGTACGAGCCATCAAGTTCGGTGTGAGAGCCTCAAAGTCCTTAAACATAAAACTATATTTAATATCCTGTAAATTACACCATAGGCTCCTATTAGATTATTAGTTTATTATTAGTTAATATTAGAATACATAGAAATGTTGTACATAAAAATATAAAGAGTTATAGAAAGTTAGGTGATGTATATAATAGACAAAGTAGGAACCGACATAAGCTTGCGGCTGCTGCTTTGCGCCTTGCAAAGGTACGAAATTCGTTTGTGGGTTTGGGTATAAGATTCCCTAATAAAAATTCCGCAATCAATTTTAGCTTTGCCATTACAGCAGTTTAAAAAACTTTGAATTTAAATTTGAACATACCTGCAAAACACAAACACCGTATGTCTGTCCGAGCATTGCATGGCTCTCAGAATAATAGCGGCCATGTATTGTTGTAGCCACTCTAAATGAATCAAACAGAGACTCCTCCGACACTTCTAACTTGCCAGCTGCTATTTTCTTCGCTCTTTTACGCCCATGACTGAAATATGAAAAAGTATACAATGAAACATCATTAGCTGTGTGGTAACCCGACTTGAAGTGAAAAACATCTATCAATTCCACTTAGTGGAAGGAGAATTATATTACATTCCAGTAAAAATATTAGTACGAAATTTTTACATACTTGCTGATAGCTTCATCTTTATTCTTATAGCACCATAATACTGTCGGCCTTGCCTTTACAGTTGATTTTACAAGCATATCATATAAAATTGGTACCTGAAACAAATAAATTGATATAATCATTAAATTATCTAAGGCAGTAACAATTTAAAACAACACTTACTAATAATATCGTATTTAATCATAAATTAATAATAAATTTAATAATATAATAATAATTTAATAATAGTTTAATAATAAAGAGCGCACAACAATTCATTTTTGTATTAACATCTAGTTTGCATTATGTATTTCATACTAACGTTAATTAGTACCACATACTTTATTATTACTTGTTAAAATAACAGTTTAGACTCATAAAAAGTAACAAAATTTACTTGGTCTCTGCTTTTATCACCAACGAGAAGAAACATGGTTCGATGTCCAAGTTTGACTCCATTTTCTATCATAACTCTTATACGGTTATCAATTTTTTTCTTCACCATGTTTATAAATTGTAAATCACCAGAAACTTTACTATATAATTGTCTACAAATTTATAACCTAATACCGCATGTCACAAATGTTTACAATAAAATGTCAATTGATGAATTGACATTTGTCAACATTATTGTAGTTGTCGTCTATGGTCAACAAAGCGACATGACATGATGACATCTGTGATATCCCTATGTCATCACTACATACATAGTATGAAACAGTCGCTTTCCCTGTCCGTCCCTATGTCCTTATATCCCTATGTATGCTTAAATCTTAAAAACTACGCAACAGATTTTGATACGGTTTTTTAAACAGATAGATTGATTCAAGAGGAAGGTTTATATGTATAATAACATTCAATACGGAGTAGAGAAATACTATAATTTTTGAGGTTTCTAATGTGAAGTCGTGAATAATTACATTTTTTTCCTCTTACATTGCAAAAGCAGGCTGAACCCTACGAGATTAATCAAAATAATGTACTAAGTATTTGTACACCTTGAAAAGTTCTACAGACTCTTATGGATAACCCACAATAGAATTTATTTTTTTTTAATTTTAGAACGAAAATTATAGATCTTAGATCTATTTAAGATTTAGATTTAAGATTTGGCCGTTTACAGCATGTCATTTAAATGAACATTTTAGAAGATATTACAGATTTAAAATGCGCGGGCATAGCGGTTTTGTTTTACTCTAAATTTAAGGCGTGGGGGCCACGGACAGCAATGAATAAATTAAAACTACTGGATCGATTTTAATCATTTTTCACTGAGTGACATTGGCTGTGCGAAGTCGGAGCGGGTCGCTAGTTAGTAATAATTTATAGTCATACAGTTATTATAGTTTGTCATCATTCACCATCATCATAGTTTGTCAGTTACAACTGTTAGCTATTCCAATATTTGTCTATTCCCATCTTTGTATATTTGTCTATAACCATAGATTACTAACTATAAAATATACTGCGTCCATCATATTATCAGTCTTTTGACAGCTCACGCTCATTAAGTTTTGTATTGCTTACGTACAAATATCATACAAATAATATTTGTACTTTATGGATGGGTACCGCCCACTTAGTGATGTCACACATAATGGGTTACTACGATTATGCCACAGATTAAAAATAATCGGTAGAAATCGATGTTACGAGTATTAAAAGACATTTAATAACATTATATAAAGTTTTACTTTCTTCTTAGTTAATACATGAATACAAATAAAACAATCAGGATATTTTAATTTATTTTATTAGCACGAGTCGTCGGAATGATAATCAACACTAGACTCCTCCGATGAGGAGTCTTCAGTAGCAGTTATTATTAGCTCTTGTGTAGATAATATATTATCAAACGCAATATCACGTTCCCAATCAGAGAATATTACTCTTTTAGTTCTTTCCACCACACTTGCCCAGTTCTCGGCCGTTACGTGGGTGCAAGCATTTTTTAGCAATTGCAACATTTTATTCGCTGTGAATGGGGGGCTTGTATTGCATCTCGCAGCATGCCCTTTTACTTGTGCCCATATAAGTTCTATTGCGTTGTACTGGCAGTGGTATGGAGGAATCCGAAGAACAGTATGGCCATATTCTGCTGCCATTTCATTGATTACATAGCGTTTTGCTCTCTTTTTGGTTTTTAATATTTTTATTAATTCAACTTTTAACATTGAGTCGTCCACATTTTCTCCATTGTCCCGAAGCCAATTAATTATTTCATGCTTTTTATTAGCCTGTGTTGGCATTTTGTCAATTTGACGGGAGTGGTAGGGCGCATTATCAATAAAAATTATTGATGGTTCTTCCAATGAAATGAGCATTTTTTTGAACCACTCTTCATACACATTTGCATTCATCTCTTCGTGGTAGTCATTTGATTTCTTCGATTTAAATGCCAACAGTGCGTCTTGTACAAATCCTTTTGCTGTACCTGCATGGCAAATGATTAGGCGCTCACCTTTTCCCATTGGTACTGAGGAAGTGGAATCAGCAGTATCATCAGTCCAGAAACGAGATAGTGTGTGGTTAGCGTTGAGCCATGTTTCATCCGTGAAAACAATATTTGCCCAATCTTGTATTTTCTTTGCCTCTCTTAAAAAATCACAACGTGCTATAGCTATATCTGTGCGTTCCATTAATAATTTTCTTTTATTTAACTTTTTATATGAAAAGCCAATTGTGTTCAAAACTTTGACCAAAGAAGATTTTTCACCATGAAATAGACCACTTCTTTTCAAAGAAACAATAAGTTTTCTCAAAGTTGGAATTTCTTTTCTCAAGTAGTAATCTAGTTTACGTAGGTTATCATTAATCGAATTACTTAGGTACGTAATTCGATTAATGATAGTAGGTACTATAATCGGAATGGTATCGCATACGAGAATCTTTAGGACATCACTATCGTCAATCTGTCAAAAGATGGTTAATATAATGGACAGTGTATAGATGGTTGAGATTCATACATTGGCGCGAGCCTATTTTCGGTGGTATGGGGGGGTGCAGAGTAGCACTATAGCTACTTACATTCTCATTCAAAAATAACTATCTGCCTCTCACCCGTTTCATTCATAAAAACGGATTTAGTCTCAGCTCTGACTCTTTCTCACATATGGAGTAGTAATATATATAACGTATGACGTAAAATCGTAGTAAAATTAGTGATGTACTTGGTGCTCTAAAACCGTAACTAGTGATGTCAAAGTTTTATCGATTCGCATTTTAAACTTACCGATTATTTGGATAACCGGTTTTCCTGTAACATATTAATAGTGATTTTAATAAAACAAAATATTTAAGGAAATTCTTTAATAGACTTTTACTGTAATAAAAAAATTTATATTCAACAGCCGTTTTACATTTCTATGTGCATGCTTCTTAAAAAAAAAGTTTTTTCCTAAACACGCTAAAAGTGCAACTTCAAAAATGATTACTATTTATAAAATAGGAAACAGAATCGGCGATCATGTATCTTGAAAATGTAGGAATTGTAATTTAAATTATTATATATTATTATTAAATATAATTAATTATAAGTATTCACTCGAAAACAAATTTACAAGATTAGTATTTGAAACAATAGATGCTTTCGTTTTTACCGTTTTAGTATTTTTGGAAAAAACATTATACTTAAAAGGAGTATACTTGATGGTAAATTATAAATATTAGACTTTTTTAGATATATTGGTAGTAGTTTTATAGAATATTAGTGGTTTTTATCTCTAAGTATAATATTTTTCATCAAACCAGTTAACACTTCGGATTTATACATATAAAGTAAGAATTAAATTGTGAAATTTTGCCATAATTAATGTGCCAATTGATACCAAGCTTTTCGATGAAAGAAAACATCATGAGGAACTATACTCCATGGGTTAAGTATTTAACTAAATGTAAACATGTCAAAACAGGTAGTTTATAGTAAGCATTATCTGCCTAGTATAAAGTACCTTTTTTATTACAACACATTATACTAACATTAAATATAATTTTTAATTCTTTTAAAGAATTTAAAATTATTGATAGTATTCGCACCACTTTATTATGGCGTGATTGCTATCAATAATTTTTACAAACTTTGAAACAATAAATAAGAATTATAAAATTTTTAAAGAAAACGACGGATAATATTAAATACACTAAATTACTACACATTTAAGTATCACAGAGTGAAGCTCGTAGAATATTGATATTATGTTGCGTTGGTTAATCCAATTACCATTTTAGGTAGTTTACTTGGCTAATTTGTATCTGCTGAATTTTATTAAATTATATATTGCTGTTTTGCTATACTAAAGGTATAAATATTTAATTTTAGAAAATACCAATCAATTTATGAAAATTACATTTATAAATATTAGAGATATTCTTTTGATAACTGCAGTTGAATCCCAATTTTTTCATTTGTTAATAATATTATTGTTATGACATATTTGTCAGTCCTGAATCACATGGTTTTGTTTGTTTACATCTTGTTATGTTTCTATACTTATGGAGTATATATAGTAAAATAATAAAAATTTTGAATCAATTTTTAAATGTTAATAATAGTAATATTAGTTAGTTACTTTTGCCTCATGTATCATAGTTCTATAACTTTACTTGCGATAAAATTTTCCATTTCCATTATCGTTTTCCTAGTATCTGCAGTACTGTGAATTCTCCTTAATTGATACACCGTTGTCTAACTCGCATTATGATTACGATTATGCAAAAAACTTTTAACAAATCATATTTATGATTAATGCAAGTTAACCAGGAATTATAGTTTTTTAAGTTATATACATTTTTGACTAATTAACACTTTACATGCCATATAATGCCATTCCAAAGATATAAGTTTTTGTGATGGATAATATAATTTTAACTAGATCAAATCTTTCAGTTTTATTAGACAATAGCGTAATTATAAAAATTTCACAATTTAAATAATCCTGTTTTGAAAATATATTACTCCCAGGATTGCTCAGGTTTTTAGTTTTGCTACACAAGTAAAAACACGTGTTTTGAATAGGAATAAATGGTGTTAATGTTAAAATACACAATTTTTAGCAGCAATACAGGCAGAACTCATATTTCATTATAAGCCCGTCGTTTAAGCAAACTAACAATTAAACTAGCAACTAAGCAATTGTTATTCATTTTCCTGAGTAATGAAAATTTTAAACCCATTCATCTCAAAATATAAGTTTTTGAGTTGTACCGCTATTGCTGCACATGACCGATATATCAATATACTGAACCGGTAATATGATATGGCTTGGGTCTGGAAAATATTTCTGATGGAATACAAGGTACTATAACTATCAAACAATAATATTAACCAATCATGTTTTAAACAATGAAACGAAATTATGATCCGTTCTAGTGTGCTAGAGCCCCCTTATCCACGGATTTGAGAAAAAATCCATTGGGTCCTAGTTAAGAAGTTTCAAACTTCATAATGTTTGTCAATTATACTAATATGAATACTATTTTGAAGACACAACCTTCTCTTGAGTCCTCTAGCATTGAAGCGGACTTTTACAGCCTTATTCCAAAATTCCGAATGGTTCAGGCGGCAAAATAAATTGTTAGTGAATAAAAGCATTCGCGCTGTGAAAATGTTATTACTAATGTCAATAAATGAGGCTAAATAATTATGATTCGACTGAAGCTCTTCATATATGTTCATCTGCATCATCGGGCTCGTGGACACTTCCCGGCGGAAGAGTTCGCAGCATATTTAACCTGTAATAAATAAGTTATTCTTTAATAATGTATAGATAGAACATTAGTTTGCAAAGGTAGTCTTACAGACAATCTTGGCATTGATATCCCCTGAGTAGAATAGACCACCCTCATTTCTTACCGAGGTGTCGCGAAAACCGATTAAGGTAAGTTGACGTCGGGCAGGCGACCGGTCGTAAGATACCAAATCATGTGATAACATGTTTAAAACATGTTGTGCCTACCCCATTTAGAGTGGGATAAGGGTAGGAGAATGATGCATTGACAAATAACAGAGATTTTAAATTTTAAAAATATATTTTTAGCTTCTACTGGTCTTAAATAGTGTCTGGAAAATATTTTTTTCGTGTCTATAACTTTGTCTACAGTTATATTTTAAGTATAGAATAGAGACTATAATTATAAATTTTGTTTTTTTAATAATAAAATATAAGGGGTATCTGTGACAATCTTTGTGTTATGTTAAATATCTTTGATTTTGTACTGTTAGCAGTACCAGGCTAAAAATATTATGCTTTCCAAATACTGTATTGTATGTGACAAAGTTCCAATGATCATCACTAATATGTCTTTTAAGCTATTCTTATATCACACACTTTTTTGCATCACTATAATAGAGGAAAAATTGTACCAAACATTTTTTGTTATATCTCAAACGGATTAGGCAGTTAGCCCATTAGACATATAAGCTTCAGTTTTAATAGAAAGTGAAATGGACAGACTGACATACTTTACATCAAATATTTACTTGCCTTCATCTAGTCAAATCAATTGACCTAATCATGTGCTTCATCCCATAAAGCATCAACAGCATATAGCCCTTAGACGTCATCCCAATGAGTACTCTCTTTGGCTATGACCAGGTTCATCTGAAAATTATTGCAAATACATTTTAATAAATATGGAACAAGCTATGGATAGCTCAGCGGTGAGGCCGTTCGACTCTGTAAAGACGATCATGGGTTTATACCCCGCGCAGGCACATGTCTAATTGACAATTGCAATTTATGACACGCTTTTCGGTGAAGGAAAATATGGTAAGGAAATCCGCATACTTCTAGCGAATTCTAGGGATATGCGTAACCTACCAATCCGCATTGGAGCAACGCGATGGTAGGTCTTTGCTACAATACTTCTCTCCAAAAAACGGATAGAGGAAGCTTATGGTTCCCACTGCTGGGGTGGATAACAGGCCGTTACTTTAAACATACACATGCCAATTTTTGTGTTTACAAACAAAAATGATTTATATTTGAAACATTTTAACTCACTTGAAGAATATCAGCCATTGTATCAGATATTAATGAATTCATTGCAACAACAGTAGCAGTGCCTTGACCAGACACAGTTACTCAGACAAAAAATCTAGTTGAAATGTGCATAACTAAATGGGATAGTATGTTAAAGTATCTTGAACAAATAACTTTCTGTTAAATAATTAAAGTATGTCTGTAATCCATATTGTCTGTCGCAGAAAGAATAAAAACTATTCAGAAATAACCACCTAAAACATAGAATATAACTGATATTGGGTATGACATAAATGATATACAACACTTCAATAAAGCATACACAATAAATATTACTATAGAAGGAAAAGTTTTATTTTTATTATTTTAGTTTTATTTTTACTTATATTTTAAAATTAAAAAATAAAACTTCCCTATATTATCACAGTTCAATAAAAACACTAAGGATATACTATAATGCTATATGCTTCGAGGTCCCTGCTTTAATAAATGTATATATAAATTGAAAAACACTAGCTTAAATTGTACTATATATTATAGAAAAAGAATATAGCACGAAAAATACTATATTTTTATCGCTAATTGCAATTGTCGTGCTTTTTTTAATTAACTGTGAATGGAACGCACCCGCAGCCCTGCATAGGGAATGTAGGAACGAAACTCATTCATGTATTTACGGGGCTTAGTTAGTTAGTAGCTCTAACTCCGTGTCATTATCCAGCGAAAAGTAATAAAAAATAATCATGGAAAAATAAATAATGATTGAAAATAGATGTGTCCTATTTTTTTTCCTGAATTTCCTAAAAGTACTATATTTTTTTGATTTAAAAAGAAAAATAGTATTTTTCTTCAAAAAAAAGGTGGCAACCCTAATCGCGCCCTTTTTGATTAAATAGGGGCAACACTGTGCCGTTATTGTTTTCGGTGGGGACTGGAGTGGGGAGTCTTCCATTTGATAAAACGTTTCAGTGACATTCAGTCCTTGTTCGTCATTCAAGAGAAGTGCATCTCGGAACGGGAATTGTGGTATTCCTATTATATCGTGTTATTGTATATAGTGTGCGTTAACAAGAAGTTTATGGAATTGTCTAATTTTAATTAAAAATCATTTGTTGGTTTATATATTTTTGCGTAAGTAAAAAGTGATTACAGTTATATATTACGTATAACGAGCGTTTCAGGTGAGTCAGTACGTTTCAATTTTCTTCGTATTAAATAGTGCAAAAGTATAGTTTATTTGTTATTAAGTTTTGGATAACTACTCACATTTTATCCGAGAATGTTTGTTGAAATTCAAACATTTGAGTTGTTGAGTTTGTGATAGTGAATGTATATAGTGCTTGTGTATGGTGGTGGCGGTGGTGGAGGTTTGTGCATGTGTTTTTTACGAATCCTGCATGTATCAGGTATGATAACCAATTGTCCACTCTACATTTAGCATTATATACATTTTCTATTTTACTTCATCGCCGATTATAGCAAAATAATTTTATTATTACTTTTGCATAATTACTCTGTTTTAATCATAGCTTAGGTAAATATAGATTATAGTATAGTAAATATACATTAGCTTCAAAAGCGCGCTACTTTGTAAGACGTTTTATTAACGGGCTAGCCATTATAAAGGTGTCGTACTGATTTCTGAAATTGCGCAGTTTTGGTAATTCGTACGTCATTAATTTTTACAATTTTTTTTGTAATGGTTATGTGTTGCGGTTGGCAAAGAGCCGGTATTTGGCACCTGCAATACATGTAAAACCTTAATTCTTTTCCCAGTCGCTTTTGGCTACTGATGTTTGAGTGCACGCTTACATCTGTGGCTGAAATTACGGGAATCTAACTTAGCTTCATAAATTCAGACTTCACTTGAGTATTAGTTACCTCAAATGCATTTTCTCAAATTACAGAGGTCCTGGTGGTTGACGCTACTGTTCGGCCTGACGCTGTTCGAGCGCTCGAGGCGACGGCGGAGCGACAGCAGCTGCGGCATAGCCGGACGGGCCGGCCTGGGGTGAGGGGCGGCGGCACGTCTCCATTGGCAGCAGCGAGGCCAGACCAGCGTAGCTCGTAGAGTCACGAGGCCAGCTGTCGGACTGCCCTCCTGTAAAATTAATCCATTAATTTCATTCAATCCATTAATTTTTACATTTTTTTTTTGTAATGGTAATGTGTTGCGGTTGGCAAAGAGCCGGTATTTGGCACCTGCAATACATGTAAAACCTTAATTCTTTTCCCAGTCGCTTTTGGCTGCTGATGTTTGAGTGCATGCTTACATCTGTGGCTGAAATTACGGGAATCTAACTTAGCTTCATAAATTCAGACTTTACTTGAGTATTAGTTACCTCAAATGCATTTTCTCAAATTACAGAGGTCCTGGTGGTTGACGCTACTGTTCGGCCTGGCGCTGTTCGAGCGCTCGAGGCGACGGCGGAGCGACAGCAGCTGCGGCATAGCCGGACGGGCCGGCCTGGGGTGAGGGGCGGCGGCACGTCTCCATTGGCAGCAGCGAGGCCAGACCAGCGTAGCTCGTGGAGTCACGAGGCCAGCTGTCGGACTGCCCTCCTGTAAAATTAATCCATTAATTTCATTCAATCCATTAATTTTTACATTTTTTTTTTGTAATGGTAATGTGTTGCGGTTGGCAAAGAGCCGGTATTTGGCACCTGCAATACATGTAAAACCTTAATTCTTTTCCCAGTCGCTTTTGGCTACTGATGTTTGAGTGCACGCTTACATCTGTGGCTGAAATTACGGGAATCTAACTTAGCTTCATAAATTCAGACTTCACTTGAGTATTAGTTACCTCAAATGCATTTTCTCAAATTACAGAGGTCCTGGTGGTTGACGCTACTGTTCGGCCTGGCGCTGTTCGAGCGCTCGAGGCGACGGCGGAGCGACAGCAGCTGCGGCATAGCCGGACGGGCCGGCCTGGGGTGAGGGGCGGCGGCACGTCTCCATTGGCAGCAGCGAGGCCAGACCAGCGTAGCTCGTGGAGTCACGAGGCCAGCTGTCGGACTGCCCTCCTGTAAAATTAATCCATTAATTTCATTTAATCCATTAATTTTTACATTTTTTTTTTTGTAATGGTAATGTGTTGCGGTTGGCAAAGAGCCGGTATTTGGCACCTGCAATACATGTAAAACCTTAATTCTTTTCCCAGTCGCTTTTGGCTGCTGATGTTTGAGTGCACGCTTACATCTGTGGCTGAAATTACGGGAATCTAACTTAGCTTCATAAATTCAGACTTCACTTGAGTATTAGTTACCTCAAATGCATTTTCTCAAATTACAGAGGTCCTGGTGGTTGACGCTACTGTTCGGCCTGGCGCTGTTCGAGCGCTCGAGGCGACGGCGGAGCGACAGCAGCTGCGGCATAGCCGGACGGGCCGGCCTGGGGTGAGGGGCGGCGGCACGTCTCCATTGGCAGCAGCGAGGCCAGACCAGCGTAGCTCGTGGAGTCACGAGGCCAGCTGTCGGACTGCCCTCCTGTAAAATTAATCCATTAATTTCATTTAATCCATTAATTTTTACATTTTTTTTTTGTAATGGTAATGTGTTGCGGTTGGCAAAGAGCCGGTATTTGGCACCTGCAATACATGTAAAACCTTAATTCTTTTCCCAGTCGCTTTTGGCTACTGATGTTTGAGTGCACGCTTACATCTGTGGCTGAAATTACGGGAATCTAACTTAGCTTCATAAATTCAGACTTCACTTGAGTATTAGTTACCTCAAATGCATTTTCTCAAATTACAGAGGTCCTGGTGGTTGACGCTACTGTTCGGCCTGGCGCTGTTCGAGCGCTCGAGGCGACGGCGGAGCGACAGCAGCTGCGGCATAGCCGGACGGGCCGGCCTGGGGTGAGGGGCGGCGGCACGTCTCCATTGGCAGCAGCGAGGCCAGACCAGCGTAGCTCGTGGAGTCACGAGGCCAGCTGTCGGACTGCCCTCCTGTAAAATTAATCCATTAATTTCATTTAATCCATTAATTTTTACATTTTTTTTTTGTAATGGTAATGTGTTGCGGTTGGCAAAGAGCCGGTATTTGGCACCTGCAATACATGTAAAACCTTAATTCTTTTCCCAGTCGCTTTTGGCTACTGATGTTTGAGTGCACGCTTACATCTGTGGCTGAAATTACGGGAATCTAACTTAGCTTCATAAATTCAGACTTCACTTGAGTATTAGTTACCTCAAATGCATTTTCTCAAATTACAGAGGTCCTGGTGGTTGACGCTACTGTTCGGCCTGGCGCTGTTCGAGCGCTCGAGGCGACGGCGGAGCGACAGCAGCTGCGGCATAGCCGGACGGGCCGGCCTGGGGTGAGGGGCGGCGGCACGTCTCCATTGGCAGCAGCGAGGCCAGACCAGCGTAGCTCGTGGAGTCACGAGGCCAGCTGTCGGACTGCCCTCCTGTAAAATTAATCCATTAATTTCATTTAATCCATTAATTTTTACATTTTTTTTTTGTAATGGTAATGTGTTGCGGTTGGCAAAGAGCCGGTATTTGGCACCTGCAATACATGTAAAACCTTAATTCTTTTCCCAGTCGCTTTTGGCTGCTGATGTTTGAGTGCACGCTTACATCTGTGGCTGAAATTACGGGAATCTAACTTAGCTTCATAAATTCAGACTTCACTTGAGTATTAGTTACCTCAAATGCATTTTCTCAAATTACAGAGGTCCTGGTGGTTGACGCTACTGTTCGGCCTGGCGCTGTTCGAGCGCTCGAGGCGACGGCGGAGCGACAGCAGCTGCGGCATAGCCGGACGGGCCGGCCTGGGGTGAGGGGCGGCGGCACGTCTCCATTGGCAGCAGCGAGGCCAGACCAGCGTAGCTCGTGGAGTCACGAGGCCAGCTGTCGGACTGTCCTCCTGTAAAATTAATCCATTAATTTCATTCAATCCATTAATTTTTACATTTTTTTTTTGTAATGGTAATGTGTTGCGGTTGGCAAAGAGCCGGTATTTGGCACCTGCAATACATGTAAAACCTTAATTCTTTTCCCAGTCGCTTTTGGCTACTGATGTTTGAGTGCACGCTTACATCTGTGGCTGAAATTACGGGAATCTAACTTAGCTTCATAAATTCAGACTTCACTTGAGTATTAGTTACCTCAAATGCATTTTCTCAAATTACAGAGGTCCTGGTGGTTGACGCTACTGTTCGGCCTGGCGCTGTTCGAGCGCTCGAGGCGACGGCGGAGCGACAGCAGCTGCGGCATAGCCGGACGGGCCGGCCTGGGGTGAGGGGCGGCGGCACGTCTCCATTGGCAGCAGCGAGGCCAGACCAGCGTAGCTCGTGGAGTCACGAGGCCAGCTGTCGGACTGCCCTCCTGTAAAATTAATCCATTAATTTCATTTAATCCATTAATTTTTACATTTTTTTTTTGTAATGGTAATGTGTTGCGGTTGGCAAAGAGCCGGTATTTGGCACCTGCAATACATGTAAAACCTTAATTCTTTTCCCAGTCGCTTTTGGCTGCTGATGTTTGAGTGCACGCTTACATCTGTGGCTGAAATTACGGGAATCTAACTTAGCTTCATAAATTCAGACTTCACTTGAGTATTAGTTACCTCAAATGCATTTTCTCAAATTACAGAGGTCCTGGTGGTTGACGCTACTGTTCGGCCTGGCGCTGTTCGAGCGCTCGAGGCGACGGCGGAGCGACAGCAGCTGCGGCATAGCCGGACGGGCCGGCCTGGGGTGAGGGGCGGCGGCACGTCTCCATTGGCAGCAGCGAGGCCAGACCAGCGTAGCTCGTGGAGTCACGAGGCCAGCTGTCGGACTGTCCTCCTGTAAAATTAATCCATTAATTTCATTCAATCCATTAATTTTTACATTTTTTTTTTGTAATGGTAATGTGTTGCGGTTGGCAAAGAGCCGGTATTTGGCACCTGCAATACATGTAAAACCTTAATTCTTTTCCCAGTCGCTTTTGGCTACTGATGTTTGAGTGCACGCTTACATCTGTGGCTGAAATTACGGGAATCTAACTTAGCTTCATAAATTCAGACTTCACTTGAGTATTAGTTACCTCAAATGCATTTTCTCAAATTACAGAGGTCCTGGTGGTTGACGCTACTGTTCGGCCTGGCGCTGTTCGAGCGCTCGAGGCGACGGCGGAGCGACAGAAGCTGCGGCATAGCCGGACGGGCCGGCCTGGGGTGAGGGGCGGCGGCACGTCTCCATTGGCAGCAGCGAGGCCAGACCAGCGTAGCTCGTGGAGTCACGAGGCCAGCTGTCGGACTGCCCTCCTGTAAAATTAATCCATTAATTTCATTCAATCCATTAATTTTTACATTTTTTTTTTGTAATGGTAATGTGTTGCGGTTGGCAAAGAGCCGGTATTTGGCACCTGCAATACATGTAAAACCTTAATTCTTTTCCCAGTCGCTTTTGGCTACTGATGTTTGAGTGCACGCTTACATCTGTGGCTGAAATTACGGGAATCTAACTTAGCTTCATAAATTCAGACTTCACTTGAGTATTAGTTACCTTCCTTTAGTTGCACTTAGTCTAGTGCTATTCCGTCTCTGAAAATAATTTTAAAAAATTAAAAAAATTAAAAATTGTTACTATTCAAATAGAACCTCTTATGAACAAGGTTGTATTCGAATCTATATGAATAGTTGTTCTATAATATAAAAAAAATGTTGTCTGTGTCATTATGCATTGATTTGTTAAGAAAGAGTAAATGAGTTCACTTTTAGAAAAATTGGTTTTTATTATTGCATAAGTATGAAGGAGAAATATTGTTTGTTATTTAATTTCTGTTAGATATAAACAGTTGCACATTTTAAGTGATTTATAAATTACATAAATATTTACTTTCAGTTTTATAGAACAGTCTTTTAATATTGCTGTTATTCTTTCATTCATTACACATACTATTATATCTTTTATTAGCACTGTAAATGTAAAGATATCTCAAATCATAACTATAAATAACATCATGTGACAATCATATTAAAATAAAAAATTACTCTTAATCTTGGATCTGAGGATTCTTGAATCTGCAATTAATCAATCAATCGTTTAATCAATCATAAATTTAAATTTTGCTTTTGCTTTTTAATTAAAAATCAACAATAGTGTTATATAAAGCAATATACCCTATATTGCTTTATACAGAATAAACTTGCTCTCTTTTGCTATTTACTCCCTTTTCATCGGAGTCTCATTATAAAAAACTTGACAATCATTTTTAAAGTTCTAATATAATACAATGAAGTATACAACTTCAATTAAAAAATACTTCTAAAAAAAAATATTAAGTAGACCATTTAAGTTATGTCCAAATTATTCATAACTAAGATAGATACACACTTATGATCAATTAGAACAACTTCTAAAAAACTTTCACTTTAATGTTCCATTATTAATCATTTATTGCACTACAAGACACTAGAAGCTATATAAAATCGCAAGACATATCCTTAATATAATAATGAATATAGCTAATTCATCAATCGAAATTAATGTACATATCATAATTTTTATATAACGATAACTAAGTCAAATATGAAATAAAAATTATACTGCATGTTAAAGGTTTTAGGCTATCCATGCAAGGTTAGGTTATTATATTTAGATGTGAGAATGTAAATTTTAAGAAAGCTCTTACTATTATTGAGATGCACAAAATTCATTAAAACTCAACACTTACATTTATATAATGATTAAGTAAATCCTCTTCTTATTGTTTTATAACTGCACGTTTCTTCGTTGTTATATTTCTCATTTTAAGAAATATCTCAACAGCTACTGGTGAAATAAGACTTGATACATTTAATTTGCTTCTAGTGATATTCGTTTCAAGAATTTTGCTAACTAAATTAAAACAAAATTATACATTTTAGTAAAAATTAAAGTACTAGAACTTTACAACGGGAAATTTAAAAATTTAATACACCGCCCATTCATTAATAAAATCAACTTGTTGTCTTGTTATATGATAGATAGTCAAAATGAGAATGAGTGCGTAAAAATATGTATGTAGGAGTGGAGCGAGATGCAGCTGAGACTATTTTCATACGATTCATTCATAAATACGTACATGTGCAAGAGGGATGCGAGATAACATGTGTTGGCGCCTGTAGTAAAACCGCCCTGTCTATAACTACACCCAAAATGATAGAGGAGACCATAGATTATTAACTATAAAATAGATGGTTGAGATTCATACATTGGCGCGAGCCTATTTTCGGTGGTATGGGGGGTGCAGAGTAGCACTATAGCTACTTACATTCTCATTCATAAAAAACTATCTGCCTCTCACCCGTTTCAATCATAAAAACGGATTTAGTCTCAGCTCTGACTCTTTCTTATATATGGAGTAGTAATATATATAACGTATCACGTAAAATCGTAGTAAAATTAGTGATGTACTTGGTGCGCTAAAACCGTAATTAGTGATGTCAAGTTTTATCGATTCGCACACCGCTTTTACCGATTTTTTGGATAACCGGTTTACCTGTAAAATATTACTAATGATTTTTAAATATTAATAAAACAAAATATTAAAAGAACTTCTTTATTAAGACTTCTACTGTAATAAAAAAATATATATACAACAACCGTTTACATTTCTAAGTGCATGCATCTTTAAAAAAAAAGTTTTTTCCTAAACACGCTAAAAGTACAACTTCAAAAATTATTACTATTTTTAAATAGGAAACCGGAACAGCAAGCTGACTTAAAGTTATCCAAACAGAGCTTTCACAGGCCTCAAACTATCTTCAAAATGTAGAAATTGTAATTTAAATTATTATATATTATTGATTTAGATTGCTATTATGGTTTTAATTTAACGATAAATACCTTCATTACTAAAATAAAAACACTTGATCAATATTTTTACCACGTGTTCGCAATTAATATTTACAAGTTACATTGTAATAAATTTAAACATTTCATTTTAAAATTAAGAACATTTCTTTGTATGTAAAGAATAGTTTTAGTTGAAAAGGTGGGTAGTTTGTTCAATCGAATGACACACCCAGTTTTTCTATAAAAGCCGAGCGCGCGCCAGCTCGTGGCATTATTCTGTCTCGGACCGCCGCAGTAAACAGAGCTCTTGAAATATAAAAGTTTATAAAAATTATCTACAGTGTTTATTGATCACCAATTATAGGGGATAACCCTTCTCGTAACGTCAGCAATACTGACGTCACACTTTCTAAAAATAATCGCGGCGAGCCTCATTAGTCATATATATTTACTATTTTACTTCTTCGCGGATTATAGCAAAATAATTTTATTATTACTTTGTAGTTCTTGTTGTTTTGATGTTGCTTAGGTACTATATAATGTCCTTATTTATATAACGATTAAGATTAGATTTAAGGTTTACTGACATATTTTATAGAAGAACTAACCAACTACTATGTAACTAACACCTATGGATCATTGGTAATAAATAAATTTATTATATATTTTTTTTGTTTCAGATGCTTCATCAAGCTGGGCCACATCGTCGTCCGGCGTACGTCACGTATGACGTTTTGTTGCAGAAATATTTGAAAATTCAAGATAGTTTCATACTGTAGACTGTAGAGTAAGTTTTCATAATTAATTAAAATTAATAAACCGAAAATTATGTAATTTTTCAGGCACAGCTGGTTTGAGACACCAGTGTTCGTGAGTCGAGTGCGTGCGTACAGGGGTCGTCTAGAGTCCGCGCGGACGAAGTTGCGGATAAAAGCAAGTACATAATAAATAAAATGTTTTAATTGATGTTCAATAGAGCGAATAATCTTTTAAATATTTACTCATTAAACTACTACTCGCATAAATTAAAATTTTTATCTTGGCTTCATTCGCTCACTTATGAAGAAACTGAAAATCTTCCTAAAATTGTCTGTTAATAAACTAATTCATATATAACTTAAACTGAAACTGTTCATTGTTCTTTCCTTCCCACACAAACACACAAATATATACACACCGCCACGCGCCACGTGCGCCCTCCCACAGTTGGCGCACTAGGGGGCCTCTTTGGGGGCCTGTCGCAATCCTGGCTGATGTGCCCGCCTACGCAGCGGAACATTTCGGAGGTCGATGGCAGTTGGCGGATGCGTGGCCGAACTGCTGGCAGTGGCTGGCAGCTGGTCAGCCAGATAGTTACTGACCACACGCTGCTGTATGTAATGTACCTATTGTAATAAGCTGTAAGTAGAGTTCCGTAGAACTCGCTACTTATAGCTTATTAGAATAGATACATTATACATAGGTATAATGTACAATAGGTCCTAAGCAACGTTAAAATAACAGTTCTTGTTGTATAATTTATAGAATTAGGCGTTACTTTGCAGAGATCCATAATACAAATATATGTATATATAATCCGCGAAGAAGTAAAATAGAAAATATATCTCCTGATGATGCTTCGGTTGCGAGGCGAAACGATTGTTGAGTTTGTGATAGTGAACATATATAGTGCTTGTGTATTGTGGTGGCGGTGGTGGAGGTTTGTGCATGTGTTTTTACGAATCCTGCATGAATCAGGTATGATAACCGATTGTCCACTTACATTTAGCATTATATATATTTTCTATTTTACTTCTTCGCGGATTATAGCAAAATAATTTTATTATTACTTTTGTAGTTCTTGTTGTTTTAATGTTGCTTAGGTACTATATAATGTCCTTATTTTTATAACCACTAAGATTAGAGTTAAGGTTTACTGACATAATTTATAAGAAGATCTAACCAACTACTATGTAACTAACACCTATGGATAATTGGTAATAAATAAATTTATTATATTTTTCTTTCAGATGCTTCGTCAAGCTGGGCCACATCGTCGTCCGGCGTACGTCACGTATGACGTTTTGTTGCAGAAATATTTGAAAATTCAAGATAGTTTCATACTGTAGACTGTAGAGTAAGTTTTCATAATTAATTAAAATTAATAAACCAAAAATTATGTAATTTTTCAGGCACAGCCGGTTTGAGACACCAGTGTTCGTGAGTCGACTGCGTACAGGGGTCGTCTACAGTCCGCGCGGACGAAGTTGCGGATAAAAGCAAGTACATAATAAATTAAATGTTTAATTGATGTACAATAGAGCAAATAATCTTTTAAATATTTACTCATTAAACTACTACTCGTGTAAATTAAAATTTTTTCTTGGCTTCATTCGCTCACTTATGAAGAAACTGAAAATCTCCTCAAAATTGTCTGTTAATATACTAATTCATATATAACTTAAACTGAAACTGTTCATTGCTCTTTCCTTCCCACACATACACACAAATATATACACACCGCCACGCGCCACGTGCGCCCTCCCACAGTTGGCGCACTTGGGGGCCTCTTCGGGGTCCTGTCGCAATCCTGGCTGATGTGCCCGCCTACGCAGCGGACACATTTCGGAGGTCGATGGCAGTTGGCGGATGCGTGGCCGAACTGCTGGCAGCGGCTGGCAGCTGGTCAGCCAGATAGTTACTGACCACACGCTGCTGTATGTAATGTACCTATTGTAATAAGCTGTAAGTAGAGTTCCGTAGAACTCGCTACTTATAGCTTATTAGAATAGATACATTATACATAGGTATAATGTACAATAGGTCCTAAGCAACGTTAAAATAACAGTTCTTGTTGTTTTAATGTTGCTTAGGTACTATATAATGTCCATATCTTTATAACCACTAAGATTAGAGTTAAGGTTTACTGACATAATTTATAAGAAGATCTAACCAACTACTATGTAACTAACACCTATGGATCATTGGTAATAAATAAATTTATTATATTTTTTTTTTTTCAGATGCTTCGTCGAGCTGAGCCACATCGTCGTCCGGCGTACGTCACGTATGACGTTTTGTTGCAGAAATATTTGAAAATTCAAGATAGTTTCATACTGTAGACTGTAGAGTAAGTTTTCATAATTAATTAAAATTAATAAACCGAAAATTATGTAATTTTTCAGGCACAGCCGGTTTGAGACACCAGTGTTCGTGAGTCGACTGCGTACAGGGGTCGTCTTCAGTCCGCGCGGACGAAGTTGCGGATAAAAGCAAGTACATAATAAATTAAATGTTTTAATTGATGTACAATAGAGCAAATAATCTTTTAAATATTTACTCATTAAACTACTACTCGTGTAAATTAAAATTTTTATCTTGGCTTCATTCGCTCACTTATGAAGAAACTGAAAATCTCCTCAAAATTGTCTGTTAATATACTAATTCATATATAAATTAAACTGAAACTGTTCACTGCTCTTTTCTTCCCACACATACACACAAATATATACACACCGCCACGCGCCATGTGCGCCCTCCCACAGTTGGCGCACTTGGGGGCCTCTTCGGGGGCCCTGTCGCAATCCTGGCTGATATGCGCGCCTGCGCAAAGGACACATTTCGGAGGTCGATGGCAGTTGGCGGATGCGTGGCCGAACTGCTGGCAGCGGCTGGCAGCTGGTCAGCCAGATAGTTACTGACCAAACGCTGCTGTATGTAATGTACCTATTGTAATAAGCTGTAAGTAGAGTTCCGTAGAACTCGCTACTTATAGCTTATTAGAATAGATACATTATACATAGGTATAATGTACAATAGGTCCTAAGCAACGTTAAAATAACAGTTCTTGTTGTATAATTTATAGAATTAGGCGTTACTTTGCAGAGATCCATAATACAAATATATATATAATCCGCAAAGAAGTAAAATAGAAAATATATCTCCTGATGATGCTTCGGTTGCGGGGCGAAACGATTGTTGAGTTTGTGATAGTGAACATATATAGTGCTTGTGTATTGTGGTGGCGGTGGTGGAGGTTTATGCATGTGTTTTTACGAATCCTGCATGTATCAGGTATAATAACCGAATGTCCACTTACATTTTATATATTTTCTATTTTACTTCTTCGCGGATTATAGCAAAATAATTTTATTATTACCTTTGTAGTTCTTGTTGTTTTAATGTTGCTTAGGTACTATATAATGTCCTTATTTATATAACGATTAAGATAAGAGTCAAGGTTTACTGACATATTTTATAAGAAGAACTAACCAACTACTATGTAACTTACACCTATGGATCATTGATAATAAATAAATTTATTATATTATTTTTTTGTTTCAGATGCTTCATCAAGCTGGGCCACATCGTCGTCCGGCTACGTCACGTATGACGTTTTTGTTGCAGAAATATTTGAAAATTCAAGATAGTTTCATACTGTAGACTGTAGAGTAAGTTTTCATAATTAATTAAAATTAATAAACCGAAAATTATGTAATTTTTCAGGCACAGCCGGTTTGAGACACCAGTGTTCGTGAGTCGACTGCGTACAGGGGTCGTCTACAGTCCGCGCGGACGAAGTTGCGGATAAAAGCAAGTACATAATAAATTTAATGTTTTAATTGATGTACAATAGAGCAAATAATCTTTTAAATATTTACTCATTAAACTACTACTCGTGTAAATTAAAATTTTTATCTTGGCTTCATTCGCTCACTTATGAAGAAACTGAAAATCTCCTCAAAATTGTCTGTTAATATACTAATTCATATATAACTTAAACAGAAACTGTTCATTGCTCTTTCCTTCCCACACATACACACAAATATATACACACCGCCACGCGCCACGTGCGCCCTCCCACAGTTGGCGCACTTGGGGGCCTCTTCGGGGTCCTGTCGCAATCCTGGCTGATGTGAGGTCGATGGCAGTTGGCGGATGCGTGGCCGAACTGCTGGCAGCGGCTGGCAGCTGGTCAGCCAGATAGTTACTGACCACACGCTGCTGTATGTAATGTACCTATTGTAATAAGCTGTAAGTAGAGTTCCGTAGAACTCGCTACTTATAGCTTATTAGAATAGATACATTATACATAGGTATAATGTACAATAGGTCCTAAGCAACGTTAAAATAACAGTTCTTGTTGTATAATTTATAGAATTAGGCGTTACTTTGCAGAGATCCATAATACAAATATATATATAATCCGCGAAGAAGTAAAATAGAAAATATATCTCCTGATGATGCTTCGGTTGCGGGGCGAAACGATTGAGTTTGTGATAGTGAACATATATAGTGCTTGTGTATTGTGGTGGCGGTGGTGGAGGTTTATGCATGTGTTTTTACGAATCCTGCATGTATCAGGTATAATAACCGAATGTCCACTTACATTTTATATATTTTCTATTTTACTTCTTCGCGGATTATAGCAAAATAATTTTATTATTACTTTTGTAGTTCTTGTTGTTTTAATGTTGCTTAGGTACTATATAATGTTCTTATTTATATAACGATTAAGATTAGAGTCAAGGTTTACTGACATATTTTATAAGAAGAACTAACCAACTACTATGTAACTTACACCTATGGATCATTGATAATAAATAAATTTATTATATTTTTTTTTGTTTCAGATGCTTCATCAAGCTGGGCCACATCGTCGTCCGGCTACGTCACGTATGACGTTTTTGTTGCAGAAATATTTGAAAATTCAAGATAGTTTCATACTGTAGACTGTAGAGTAAGTTTTCATAATTAATTAAAATTAATAATCCGAAAATTATGTAATTTTTCAGGCACAGCCGGTTTGAGACACCAGTGTTCGTGAGTCGACTGCGTACAGGGGTCGTCTACAGTCCGCGCGGACGAATATATAACTTAAACTGTTCATTGCTCTTTCCTTCCCACTCATACACACAAATATATACACACCGCCACGCGCCACGTGCGCCCTCCCACAGTTGGCGCACTAGCGGGCCTCTTTGGGGGCCTGTCGCAATCCTGGCTGATGTGCCCGCCTACGCAGCGGACTCATTTCGGAGGTCGATGGCAGTTGGCGGATGCGTGGCCGAACTGCTGGCAGCGGCTGGCAGCTGGTCAGCCAGATAGTTACTGACCACACGCTGCTGTATGTAATGTACCTATTGTAATAAGCTGTAAGTAGAGTTCCGTAGAACTCGCTACTTATAGCTTATTAGAATAGATACATTATACATAGGTATAATGTACAATAGGTCCTAAGCAACGTTAAAATAACAGTTCTTGTTGTATAATTTATAGAATTAGGCGTTACTTTGCAGAGATCCATAATACAAATATATATATAATCCGCGAAGAAGTAAAATAGAAAATATATCTCCTGATGATGCTTCGGTTGCGGGGCGAAACGATTGTTGAGTTTGTGATAGTGAACATATATAGTGCTTGTGTATTGTGGTGGCGGTGGTGGAGGTTTATGCATGTGTTTTTACGAATCCTGCATGTATCAGGTATAATAACCGAATGTCCACTTACATTTTATATATTTTCTATTTTACTTCTTCGCGGATTATAGCAAAATAATTTTATTATTACTTTTGTAGTTCTTGTTGTTTTAATGTTGCTTAGGTACTATATAATGTTCTTATTTATATAACGATTAAGATTAGAGTCAAGGTTTACTGACATATTTTATAAGAAGAACTAACCAACTACTATGTAACTTACACCTATGGATCATTGATAATAAATAAATTTATTATATTTTTTTTTGTTTCAGATGCTTCATCAAGCTGGGCCACATCGTCGTCCGGCTACGTCACGTATGACGTTTTTGTTGCAGAAATATTTGAAAATTCAAGATAGTTTCATACTGTAGACTGTAGAGTAAGTTTTCATAATTAATTAAAATTAATAAACCGAAAATTATGTAATTTTTCAGGCACAGCCGGTTTGAGACACCAGTGTTCGTGAGTCGACTGCGTACAGGGGTCGTCTTCAGTCCGCGCGGACGAAGTTGCGGATAAAAGCAAGTACATAATAAATTAAATGTTTAATTAATGTACAATAGAGCAAATAATCTTTTAAATATTTACTCATTAAACTACTACTCGTGTAAATTAAAAATTTTTCTTGGCTTCATTCGCTCACTTATGAAGAAACTGAAAATCTCCTCAAAATTGTCTGTTAATATACTAATTCATATATAACTTAAACTGAAACTGTTCATTGCTCTTTCCTTCCCACACATACACACAAATATATACACACCGCCACGCGCCACGTGCGCCCCCCTCCCACAGTTGGCGTACTTGGGGGGCCTCTTCGGGGTCCTGTCGCAATCCTGGCTGATGTGCCCGCCTACGCTGCGGACCCATTTCGGAGGTCGATGGCAGTTGGCGGATGCGTGGCCGAACTGCTGGCAGCGGCTGGCAGCTGGTCAGCCAGATAGTTACTGACGACACGCTGCTGTATGTAATGTACCTATTGTAATAAGCTGTAAGTAGAGTTCCGTAGAACTCGCTACTTATAGCTTATTAGAAAAGATACATTATACATAGGTATAAAGTACAATAGGTCCTAAGCAACGTTAAAATAACAGTTCTTGTTGTATAATTTATAGAATTAGGCGTTACTTTGCAGAGATCCATAATACAAATATATATATAATCCGCGAAGAAGTAAAATAGAAAATATATCTCCTGATGATGCTTCGGTTGCGGGGCGAAACGATTGTTGAGTTTGTGATAGTGAACATATATAGTGCTTGTGTATTGTGGTGGCGGTGGTGGAGGTTTATGCATGTGTTTTTACGAATCCTGCATGTATCAGGTATAATAACCGAATGTCCACTTACATTTTATATATTTTCTATTTTACTTCTTCGCGGATTATAGCAAAATAATTTTATTATTACTTTTGTAGTTCTTGTTGTTTTAATGTTGCTTAGGTACTATATAATGTTCTTATTTATATAACGATTAAGATTAGAGTCAAGGTTTACTGACATATTTTATAAGAAGAACTAACCAACTACTATGTAACTTACACCTATGGATCATTGATAATAAATAAATTTATTATATTTTTTTTTGTTTCAGATGCTTCATCAAGCTGGGCCACATCGTCGTCCGGCTACGTCACGTATGACGTTTTTGTTGCAGAAATATTTGAAAATTCAAGATAGTTTCATTCTGTAGACTGTAGAGTAAGTTTTCATAATTAATTAAAATTAATAAACCGAAAATTATGTAATTTTTCAGGCACAGCCGCTTTGAGACACCGGTGTTCGTGAGTCGACTGCGTACAGGGGTCGTCTACAGTCCGCGCGGACGAAGTTGCGGATAAAAGCAAGTACATAATAAATTAAATGTTTAATTGATGTACAATAGAGCAAATAATCTTTTAAATATTTACTCATTAAACTACTACGCGTGTAAATTAAAATTTTTATCTTGGCTTCATTCGCTCACTTATGAAGAAACTGAAAATCTCCTCAAAATTGTCTGTTAATATACTAATTCATATATAACTTAAACTGAAACTGTTCATTGCTCTTTCCTTCCCACACATACACACAAATATATACACACCGCCACGCGCCACGTGCGCCCTCCCACAGTTGGCGCACTTGGGGGCCTCTTCGGGGTCCTGTCGCAATCCTGGCTGTTGTGCCCGCCTACGCAGCGGACACATTTCGGAGGTCGATGGCAGTTGGCGGATGCGTGGCCGAACTGCTGGCAGCGGCTGGCAGCTGGTCAGCCAGATAGTTACTGACCACACGCTGCTGTATGTAATGTACCTATTGTAATAAGCTGTAAGTAGAGTTCCGTAGAACTCGCTACTTATAGCTTATTAGAATAGATACATTATACATAGGTATAATGTACAATAGGTCCTAAGCAACGTTAAAATAACAGTTCTTGTTGTATAATTTATAGAATTAGGCGTTACTTTGCAGAGATCCATAATACAAATATATATATAATCCGCGAAGAAGTAAAATAGAAAATATATCTCCTGATGATGCTTCGGTTGCGGGGCGAAACGATTGTTGAGTTTGTGATAGTGAACATATATAGTGCTTGTGTATTGTGGTGGCGGTGGTGGAGGTTTATGCATGTGTTTTTACGAATCCTGCATGTATCAGGTATAATAACCGAATGTCCGCTTACATTTTATATATTTTCTATTTTACTTCTTCGCGGATTATAGCAAAATAATTTTATTATTACTTTTGTAGTTCTTGTTGTTTTAATGTTGCTTAGGTACTATATAATGTCCTTATTTATATAACGATTAAGATAAGAGTCAAGGTTTACTGACATATTTTATAAGAAGAACTAACCAACTACTATGTAACTTACACCTATGGATCATTGATAATAAATAAATTTATTATATTTTTTTTGTTTCAGATGCTTCATCAAGCTGGGCCACATCGTCGTCCGGCTACGTCACGTATGACGTTTTTGTTGCAGAAATATTTGAAAATTCAAGATAGTTTCATACTGTAGACTGTAGAGTAAGTTTTCATAATTAATTAAAATTAATAATCCGAAAATTATGTAATTTTTCAGGCACAGCCGGTTTGAGACACCAGTGTTCGTGAGTCGACTGCGTACAGGGGTCGTCTACAGTCCGCGCGGACGAAGTTGCGGATAAAAGCAAGTACATAATAAATTAAATGTTTAATTGATGTACAATAGAGCAAATAATCTTTTAAATATTTACTCATTAAACTACTACGCGTGTAAATTAAAATTTTTATCTTGGCTTCATTCGCTCACTTATGAAGAAACTGAAAATCTCCTCAAAATTGTCTGTTAATATACTAATTCATATATAACTTAAACTGAAACTGTTCATTGCTCTTTCCTTCCCACACATACACACAAATATATACACACCGCCACGCGCCACGTGCGCCCTCCCACAGTTGGCGCACTAGGGGGCCTCTTCGGTGGCCTGTCGCAATCCTGGCTGATGTGCCCGCCTACGCAGCGGACCCATTTCGGAGGTCGATGGCAGTTGGCGGATGCGTGGCCGAACTGCTGGCAGCGGCTGGCAGCTGGTCAGCCAGATAGTTACTGACCACACGCTGCTGTATGTAATGTACCTATTGTAATAAGCTGTAAGTAGAGTTCCGTAGAACTCGCTACTTATAGCTTATTAGAATAGATACATTATACATAGGTATAATGTACAATAGGTCCTAAGCAACGTTAAAATAACAGTTCTTGTTGTATAATTTATAGAATTAGGCGTTACTTTGCAGAGATCCATAATACAAATATGTATATATATAATCCGCGAAGAAGTAAAATAGAAAATATATCTCCTGATGATGCTTCGGTTGCGGGGCGAAACGATTGAGTTTGTGATAGTGAACATATATAGTGCTTGTGTATTGTGGTGGCGGTGGTGGAGGTTTATGCATGTGTTTTTACGAATCCTGCATGTATCAGGTATAATAACCGAATGTCCACTTACATTTTATATATTTTCTATTTTACTTCTTCGCGGATTATAGCAAAATAATTTTATTATTACTTTTGTAGTTCTTGTTGTTTTAATGTTGCTTAGGTACTATATAATGTTCTTATTTATATAACGATTAAGATTAGAGTCAAGGTTTACTGACATATTTTATAAGAAGAACTAACCAACTACTATGTAACTTACACCTATGGATCATTGATAATAAATAAATTTATTATATTTTTTTTTGTTTCAGATGCTTCATCAAGCTGGGCCACATCGTCGTCCGGCTACGTCACGTATGACGTTTTTGTTGCAGAAATATTTGAAAATTCAAGATAGTTTCATACTGTAGACTGTAGAGTAAGTTTTCATAATTAATTAAAATTAATAATCCGAAAATTATGTAATTTTTCAGGCACAGCCGGTTTGAGACACCAGTGTTCGTGAGTCGACTGCGTACAGGGGTCGTCTACAGTCCGCGCGGACGAATATATAACTTAAACTGTTCATTGCTCTTTCCTTCCCACTCATACACACAAATATATACACACCGCCACGCGCCACGTGCGCCCTCCCACAGTTGGCGCACTAGCGGGCCTCTTTGGGGGCCTGTCGCAATCCTGGCTGATGTGCCCGCCTACGCAGCGGACTCATTTCGGAGGTCGATGGCAGTTGGCGGATGCGTGGCCGAACTGCTGGCAGCGGCTGGCAGCTGGTCAGCCAGATAGTTACTGACCACACGCTGCTGTATGTAATGTACCTATTGTAATAAGCTGTAAGTAGAGTTCCGTAGAACTCGCTACTTATAGCTTATTAGAATAGATACATTATACATAGGTATAATGTACAATAGGTCCTAAGCAACGTTAAAATAACAGTTCTTGTTGTATAATTTATAGAATTAGGCGTTACTTTGCAGAGATCCATAATACAAATATATATATAATCCGCGAAGAAGTAAAATAGAAAATATATCTCCTGATGATGCTTCGGTTGCGGGGCGAAACGATTGTTGAGTTTGTGATAGTGAACATATATAGTGCTTGTGTATTGTGGTGGCGGTGGTGGAGGTTTATGCATGTGTTTTTACGAATCCTGCATGTATCAGGTATAATAACCGAATGTCCACTTACATTTTATATATTTTCTATTTTACTTCTTCGCGGATTATAGCAAAATAATTTTATTATTACTTTTGTAGTTCTTGTTGTTTTAATGTTGCTTAGGTACTATATAATGTTCTTATTTATATAACGATTAAGATTAGAGTCAAGGTTTACTGACATATTTTATAAGAAGAACTAACCAACTACTATGTAACTTACACCTATGGATCATTGATAATAAATAAATTTATTATATTTTTTTTTGTTTCAGATGCTTCATCAAGCTGGGCCACATCGTCGTCCGGCTACGTCACGTATGACGTTTTTGTTGCAGAAATATTTGAAAATTCAAGATAGTTTCATACTGTAGACTGTAGAGTAAGTTTTCATAATTAATTAAAATTAATAAACCGAAAATTATGTAATTTTTCAGGCACAGCCGGTTTGAGACACCAGTGTTCGTGAGTCGACTGCGTACAGGGGTCGTCTTCAGTCCGCGCGGACGAAGTTGCGGATAAAAGCAAGTACATAATAAATTAAATGTTTAATTAATGTACAATAGAGCAAATAATCTTTTAAATATTTACTCATTAAACTACTACTCGTGTAAATTAAAAATTTTTCTTGGCTTCATTCGCTCACTTATGAAGAAACTGAAAATCTCCTCAAAATTGTCTGTTAATATACTAATTCATATATAACTTAAACTGAAACTGTTCATTGCTCTTTCCTTCCCACACATACACACAAATATATACACACCGCCACGCGCCACGTGCGCCCCCCTCCCACAGTTGGCGCACTTGGGGGGCCTCTTCGGGGTCCTGTCGCAATCCTGGCTGATGTGCCCGCCTACGCTGCGGACCCATTTCGGAGGTCGATGGCAGTTGGCGGATGCGTGGCCGAACTGCTGGCAGCGGCTGGCAGCTGGTCAGCCAGATAGTTACTGACGACACGCTGCTGTATGTAATGTACCTATTGTAATAAGCTGTAAGTAGAGTTCCGTAGAACTCGCTACTTATAGCTTATTAGAAAAGATACATTATACATAGGTATAAAGTACAATAGGTCCTAAGCAACGTTAAAATAACAGTTCTTGTTGTATAATTTATAGAATTAGGCGTTACTTTGCAGAGATCCATAATACAAATATATATATAATCCGCGAAGAAGTAAAATAGAAAATATATCTCCTGATGATGCTTCGGTTGCGGGGCGAAACGATTGTTGAGTTTGTGATAGTGAACATATATAGTGCTTGTGTATTGTGGTGGCGGTGGTGGAGGTTTATGCATGTGTTTTTACGAATCCTGCATGTATCAGGTATAATAACCGAATGTCCACTTACATTTTATATATTTTCTATTTTACTTCTTCGCGGATTATAGCAAAATAATTTTATTATTACTTTTGTAGTTCTTGTTGTTTTAATGTTGCTTAGGTACTATATAATGTTCTTATTTATATAACGATTAAGATTAGAGTCAAGGTTTACTGACATATTTTATAAGAAGAACTAACCAACTACTATGTAACTTACACCTATGGATCATTGATAATAAATAAATTTATTATATTTTTTTTTGTTTCAGATGCTTCATCAAGCTGGGCCACATCGTCGTCCGGCTACGTCACGTATGACGTTTTTGTTGCAGAAATATTTGAAAATTCAAGATAGTTTCATTCTGTAGACTGTAGAGTAAGTTTTCATAATTAATTAAAATTAATAAACCGAAAATTATGTAATTTTTCAGGCACAGCCGCTTTGAGACACCGGTGTTCGTGAGTCGACTGCGTACAGGGGTCGTCTACAGTCCGCGCGGACGAAGTTGCGGATAAAAGCAAGTACATAATAAATTAAATGTTTAATTGATGTACAATAGAGCAAATAATCTTTTAAATATTTACTCATTAAACTACTACGCGTGTAAATTAAAATTTTTATCTTGGCTTCATTCGCTCACTTATGAAGAAACTGAAAATCTCCTCAAAATTGTCTGTTAATATACTAATTCATATATAACTTAAACTGAAACTGTTCATTGCTCTTTCCTTCCCACACATACACACAAATATATACACACCGCCACGCGCCACGTGCGCCCTCCCACAGTTGGCGCACTTGGGGGCCTCTTCGGGGTCCTGTCGCAATCCTGGCTGTTGTGCCCGCCTACGCAGCGGACACATTTCGGAGGTCGATGGCAGTTGGCGGATGCGTGGCCGAACTGCTGGCAGCGGCTGGCAGCTGGTCAGCCAGATAGTTACTGACCACACGCTGCTGTATGTAATGTACCTATTGTAATAAGCTGTAAGTAGAGTTCCGTAGAACTCGCTACTTATAGCTTATTAGAATAGATACATTATACATAGGTATAATGTACAATAGGTCCTAAGCAACGTTAAAATAACAGTTCTTGTTGTATAATTTATAGAATTAGGCGTTACTTTGCAGAGATCCATAATACAAATATATATATAATCCGCGAAGAAGTAAAATAGAAAATATATCTCCTGATGATGCTTCGGTTGCGGGGCGAAACGATTGTTGAGTTTGTGATAGTGAACATATATAGTGCTTGTGTATTGTGGTGGCGGTGGTGGAGGTTTATGCATGTGTTTTTACGAATCCTGCATGTATCAGGTATAATAACCGAATGTCCACTTACATTTTATATATTTTCTATTTTACTTCTTCGCGGATTATAGCAAAATAATTTTATTATTACTTTTGTAGTTCTTGTTGTTTTAATGTTGCTTAGGTACTATATAATGTCCTTATTTATATAACGATTAAGATAAGAGTCAAGGTTTACTGACATATTTTATAAGAAGAACTAACCAACTACTATGTAACTTACACCTATGGATCATTGATAATAAATAAATTTATTATATTTTTTTTGTTTCAGATGCTTCATCAAGCTGGGCCACATCGTCGTCCGGCTACGTCACGTATGACGTTTTTGTTGCAGAAATATTTGAAAATTCAAGATAGTTTCATACTGTAGACTGTAGAGTAAGTTTTCATAATTAATTAAAATTAATAATCCGAAAATTATGTAATTTTTCAGGCACAGCCGGTTTGAGACACCAGTGTTCGTGAGTCGACTGCGTACAGGGGTCGTCTACAGTCCGCGCGGACGAAGTTGCGGATAAAAGCAAGTACATAATAAATTAAATGTTTAATTGATGTACAATAGAGCAAATAATCTTTTAAATATTTACTCATTAAACTACTACGCGTGTAAATTAAAATTTTTATCTTGGCTTCATTCGCTCACTTATGAAGAAACTGAAAATCTCCTCAAAATTGTCTGTTAATATACTAATTCATATATAACTTAAACTGAAACTGTTCATTGCTCTTTCCTTCCCACACATACACACAAATATATACACACCGCCACGCGCCACGTGCGCCCTCCCACAGTTGGCGCACTAGGGGGCCTCTTCGGTGGCCTGTCGCAATCCTGGCTGATGTGCCCGCCTACGCAGCGGACCCATTTCGGAGGTCGATGGCAGTTGGCGGATGCGTGGCCGAACTGCTGGCAGCGGCTGGCAGCTGGTCAGCCAGATAGTTACTGACCACACGCTGCTGTATGTAATGTACCTATTGTAATAAGCTGTAAGTAGAGTTCCGTAGAACTCGCTACTTATAGCTTATTAGAATAGATACATTATACATAGGTATAATGTACAATAGGTCCTAAGCAACGTTAAAATAACAGTTCTTGTTGTATAATTTATAGAATTAGGCGTTACTTTGCAGAGATCCATAATACAAATATGTATATATATAATCCGCGAAGAAGTAAAATAGAAAATATATCTCCTGATGATGCTTCGGTTGCGGGGCGAAACGATTGTTGAGTTTGTGATAGTGAACATATATAGTGCTTGTGTATTGTGGTGGCGGTGGTGGAGGTTTATGCATGTGTTTTTACGAATCCTGCATGTATCAGGTATAATAACCGAATGTCCACTTACATTTTATATATTTTCTATTTTACTTCTTCGCGGATTATAGCAAAATAATTTTATTATTACTTTTGTAGTTCTTGTTGTTTTAATGTTGCTTAGGTACTATATAATGTTCTTATTTATATAACGATTAAGATTAGAGTCAAGGTTTACTGACATATTTTATAAGAAGAACTAACCAACTACTATGTAACTTACACCTATGGATCATTGATAATAAATAAATTTATTATATTTTTTTTTGTTTCAGATGCTTCATCAAGCTGGGCCACATCGTCGTCCGGCTACGTCACGTATGACGTTTTTGTTGCAGAAATATTTGAAAATTCAAGATAGTTTCATACTGTAGACTGTAGAGTAAGTTTTCATAATTAATTAAAATTAATAAACCGAAAATTATGTAATTTTTCAGGCACAGCCGGTTTGAGACACCAGTGTTCGTGAGTCGACTGCGTACAGGGGTCGTCTACAGTCCGCGCGGACGAAGTTGCGGATAAAAGCAAGTACATAATAAATTTAATGTTTTAATTGATGTACAATAGAGCAAATAATCTTTTAAATATTTACTCATTAAACTACTACTCGTGTAAATTAAAATTTTTATCTTGGCTTCATTCGCTCACTTATGAAGAAACTGAAAATCTCCTCAAAATTGTCTGTTAATATACTAATTCATATATAACTTAAACTGAAACTGTTCATTGCTCTTTCCTTCCCACACATACACACAAATATATACACACCGCCACGCGCCACGTGCGCCCTCCCACAGTTGGCGCACTTGGGGGCCTCTTCGGGGTCCTGTCGCAATCCTGGCTGATGTGCCCGCCTACGCAGCGGACACATTTCGGAGGTCGATGGCAGTTGGCGGATGCGTGGCCGAACTGCTGGCAGCGGCTGGCAGCTGGTCAGCCAGATAGTTACTGACCACACGCTGCTGTATGTAATGTACCTATTGTAATAAGCTGTAAGTAGAGTTCCGTAGAACTCGCTACTTATAGCTTATTAGAAAAGATACATTATACATAGGTATAATGTACAATAGGTCCTAAGCAACGTTAAAATAACAGTTCTTGTTGTTTTAATGTTGCTTAGGTACTATATAATGTCCTTATTTTTATAACCACTAAGATTAGAGTTAAGGTTTACTGACATAATTTATAAGAAGATCTAACCAACTACTATGTAACTAACACCTATGGATAATTGGTAAAAAATAAATTTATTATATTTTTTTTTCAGATGCTTCGTCAAGCTGGGCCACATCGTCGTCCGGCGTACGTCACGTATGACGTTTTGTTGCAGAAATATTTGAAAATTCAAGATAGTTTCATACTGTAGACTGTAGAGTAAGTTTTCATAATTAATTAAAATTAATAAACCGAAAATTATGTAATTTTTCAGGCACAGCCGGTTTGAGACACCAGTGTTCGTGAGTCGACTGCGTACAGGGGTCGTCTACAGTCCGCGCGGACGAAGTTGCGGATAAAAGCAAGTACATAATAAATTAAATGTTTTAATTGATGTACAATAGAGCAAATAATCTTTTAAATATTTACTCATTAAACTACTTCTCGTGTAAATTAAAATTTTTATCTTGGCTTCATTCGCTCACTTATGAAGAAACTGAAAATCTCCTCAAAATTGTCTGTTAATATACTAATTCATATATAAATTAAACTGAAACTGTTCACTGCTCTTTTCTTCCCACACATACACACAAATATATACACACCGCCACGCGCCATGTGCGCCCTCCCACAGTTGGCGCACTTGGGGGCCTCTTCGGGGGCCCTGTCGCAATCCTGGCTGATATGCGCGCCTGCGCAAAGGACACATTTCGGAGGTCGATGGCAGTTGGCGGATGCGTGGCCGAACTGCTGGCAGCGGCTGGCAGCTGGTCAGCCAGATAGTTACTGACCAAACGCTGCTGTATGTAATGTACCTATTGTAATAAGCTGTAAGTAGAGTTCCGTAGAACTCGCTACTTATAGCTTATTAGAATAGATACATTATACATAGGTATAATGTACAATAGGTCCTAAGCAACGTTAAAATAACAGTTCTTGTTGTATAATTTATAGAATTAGGCGTTACTTTGCAGAGATCCATAATACAAATATATATATAATCCGCAAAGAAGTAAAATAGAAAATATATCTCCTGATGATGCTTCGGTTGCGGGGCGAAACGATTGTTGAGTTTGTGATAGTGAACATATATAGTGCTTGTGTATTGTGGTGGCGGTGGTGGAGGTTTATGCATGTGTTTTTACGAATCCTGCATGTATCAGGTATGATAACCGATTGTCCACTTACATTTTATATATTTTCTATTTTACTTCTTCGCGGATTATAGCAAAATAATTTTATTATTACTTTTGTAGTTCTTGTTGTCTTAATGTTGCTTAGGTACTATATAATGTCCTTATTTATATAACGATTAAGATTAGAGTTAAGGTTTACTCATTCATACTATTATTTTATTATATTCAAATTGAATATACCTGCTTCTAACGCCCAGTATAGCTCGAACGCCGATAAACTTTGTCTTCTGTTTCGACTGTCCAACCAGGAATACGACGTCAAAGAGTTGAGCGTTTTGAGCACAATTCAGTTCGCTGTTAAGGAATACCCCGGTAAAATCCTTTGCCAGTTGATCGTAGTCTTCAAACTGGTCTCTGACTGAGTCTAGTAGAGGTGATGAGGGTCGCATGTGACCGATTGGACGCCACGAACCTGAAAGAGGGAAAAATTAATTGAATAAAGTTTGTCTTGCCTAAGATTTGGATTAATGACTTCGTGTAACGCTTTTTTTTTCATTTTTTTCTTCCTATCTTCCGATCCGAATCTTTTTTTGCCGATTCCATAAAATATGCTGATAGCCCTAATGATTTTTAAAAGTCTACTGAACCGATTTTTATACGGTTTTTATTAAAATATACAGGCGATACTTTCGCATGGTTGTTGTTATAAAATTCATCTGCTGGGCGCTTTAGTTGCATGCCGCTTAAACTAGCAAAGATATACTACAGTAATGTACAAGAGAATCGTAGATCTGTAAAAATACTACAAAAAGTCCGCGACAGCATGTCTCTATTTCTTATGGTTAATTCACAATAACAACTTTTATGTTCATAATTTCGATGCGGGAAAATTTTTGTGATGCACTGATTATCATGCGGGCGAAGCTGCTAGACAGCTAGTTTTAAATTAGAATTGAATAGAAAATACCTCTTCTATATGGTTTTGGTATTTGTCCAGTTTCAGCGTGGTTTTGCAGGTTAGCCTTCTTCTTCAAGCATTTGACTCCGGGTGCGTTCTTGCATTCTCGCGAATTTAGGCGCCGAATATGATGCTCTTTCTCCATTAACAATCTTTGTAAGCAACCATTCTCTGAAATTTTATTATAAATGATTTATAAACACTTTTTTACCTGTACCTTTACACGATGGACTATTTACACAATATCAATATCTACAATTCAATAATGAATCGGTAATTTTAGAGTTACACTGGGTAATGTGTTGACTGGCCCGTTGACTTAGTGGGTAGTGACCCTACTATCAACGCCGCGGGTCACGGGTTCGATTCCGGCGGCTAACATGTTCTATAAATGAATTTGTTGGTCTTTGAGCCTGGGTGTATATTTGTATTTAATTATGTATTTAGAAATATATAAGTATATATTCACCAGTTGTCTGCCTACCATAACACAAGTATTAAGTTACTTACTTTGGGGACGGACGACCGTGTGTGTAAGTGTCCCTTATATTTATTATTATTTATTAAGTTGACTTTTAAAGATTATTTTAATTTAGATATTTGGATTTAAATATTTATATATTTAATATGTATTGTATATCATTTTGAGTGTAATCTTATAACAAAATATACCCGATGTTCAACTCTATACTTATTGTTTTTTAATGTTAGACTTTGGAATAATTATGAGTATTACAATTCACAATAATATTATTCAAATATTACAAGATAATACAGTGTATACTACTAAAATTAAACTAAAAGGTTTTTACATTTTTTATTGCTAAAAAAAGATTTAATGAAATAACGACTATTTTGATTATTTAGGTATTGTAATAAAATATTAATATTTGACTAATTCTTTAAAAAAATACTTGTATAAGTATATACTCATACGAGTACATATGGCTAGGTTTTTTTCGCTGTAAATTAGGCAGCATTAGCACTAACGCCCAACCTCAGTGGATTGTAAAGTGCTAAATAGTATTATTTATTAAATTAAATTGTCAGAAATTTGACATTTGAATGATTGAAAACTTTGTATTTTTTACCTGAACATAGGCCCTTTGTCAAAGAGGCTCTGCTCCCATAAATATGGCTTATAGGCGCCGACTTCGTCGCGGGTCACAACAGAAACTTCATATCGCGTGGGTCGTCTTTTAATTTTAGCGGACACTCGCACTGGAATTTTGAGATGTTGATATTATCTATCCTAAAGCTATATTTATTTTAAAACAAAGTCCTCAAAAGCTGTCTATCTGTATGTGATCGATTTTCTCAATCTACTTAACGGATTTTTGTGCGGTTTTTACTGAATGGTAGTTCACTACTTGAGGATAGTCTACGTTAATAGTACATTAGGTTAATAGTTGTAAAAAAAACTCGTCTGCTGAGAGGAATCTTATAAGTATGTATATATATTTATATATTGGAATCTCAGAAACGGCTCCAACGATTTTCTTGAAATTCAGCATGCAGCATGAAAATACCTAGGATCGAACCCCACCTACCCTATTTATATTTATACCATATTACCCTATTTATATTAAACCCTATTTATACCTACCCTATTACTAATTTTTTATTTTGTAAAAAATTACCAAGGCTCGGTCAACCAGGTACATATATTTTTTTTTTAGTCTTTATTGCACTATTAACATAAAAGTACAAAAGGCGGACTTAACACTAAACAAAGCGTTCTCTACCAGTCAACCTTAGGGTCAAACGGAAAATTAAAATAGGTGCAGCAAGCAAACAAACAAAAGAAGAAAGTAGTAATAGGCATAAATATTTAAGAGATGAAAATGGATAAACTATAGCGATGTGCCTAGGCAAATAAGAAATAAACAAATGGATAACAATAAACATAAGGTAATAAAAATAGATGGTATAAAAAAATATTTAGCGGTTAAAGAAAAAAAAATATATATATCATTAATTGTTACAGATAAGGTATTTTTTAACATTAGCTTTAAAAGTAAAACGACTGGAAGATTTTTTGACAGAATCAGGGAGATCATTCCACAGACGTACGGCTTGCGAAGTGAAAGAATCTGACCAAAAAGTGGTGCGATGATGAGGCGTGGAAAGCTTACGGAGATAAAATGAGCGAAGATCACGATTACTTTTGGATGAAAGGAATTGGAAATCTGATTTTATCTAATTTTTAATTGAACCACAAGTTTAATAAGGTGTTAAAAGAATATTACCTAAAATGAACGTATGTAAGAAGTGACTCTTTATACAGGCTGGTGAAAATGCAGTATTATCAGCTTCCAAGAACACGACGCACACAATATCGTTGCCGATGTGGCGTTTCCTCTGTAATTTTTGAGCATCATGTTTCTCATAGGGGAGAAGTGTTGAAACGTGGAACATGATCTCAATGCTTCTCCAATTAGTGTATACTGAATAGAGGCCGGTTAGATCGTGCACCGTGTCTAGCCCACCTTTGTACTTGTCAAAACCTGGAATTGAATTATTATTTATATTTAGTGACTATATAATATAAAATATAATAAAAAAATCTTATAATCAGATTATTTTTAAACGTGTTCTTGCATGTTTTGGTTATATTATGATCGGCCATCTGCCTGACGTCAATTTACCTTAGTCACCTTTTACGACATCCTGGTAAGAAATGGAATTGATCTATTCTATTCAGCCGGATACTACACGTCGGGTCAATTTACCTTTTATACCACCTCGGTAAGAAATGAGGGTGGTCTATTCTATTCAGCCGGATACAACACGGCGGGTCATCTTACCTTAGTCGCCTCTTACGACACCTCGGTAAGTAACGATGGTGGTCTATTCTACTCAGCCGGATACCACAAATTTCTTATACCTAATCATATAACATGTAATATGAAAATGATGAATAATTGAAAATTTGTTCATATTTCATCTTCATTTCGTTTAATTCATAATTTCATCATTTTCATATTCCTTTTTCAATATTCAAACAAAGCGTTTTTTATGTCGCGGCATATTCAAGACAGATACGCAATAAAGGACAATCGATTATGCTTCCGATAATTATATGACAATCGTAAACAATGAATATTTTACTTTATTTATTTTAAGATATTTATAGCACCTATTACGATACATTTTATATTCCGAAGTTTTCACTTACTTTAGCTTCAAACCTCACTCTTCTTTGTTCACGCATTTTTTTTAATAAGAGAGAAAGATTTAAATATGCACGTTGAATTGAACAGCCTTATTCCAAAATTCCGAATGGTTCAGGCGGCAAAATAAATTGTTAGTGAATAAAAGCATTCGCGCTGTGAAAATGTTATTACTAATGTCAATAAATGAGGCTAAATAATTATGATTCGACTGAAGCTCTTCATATATGTTCATCTGCATCATCGGGCTCGTGGACACTTCCCGGCGGAAGAGTTCGCAGCATATTTAACCTGTAATAAATAAGTAATTCTTAAATAATGTATAGATAGAACATTAGTTTGCAAAGGTAGTCTTACAGACAATCTTGGCATTGATATCCCCTGAGTAGAATAGACCACCCTCATTTCTTACCTAGGTGTCGCGAAAACCGATTAAGGTAAGTACGTCGGGCAGGCGGCCGGTCGTAAGATACCAAATCATGTAATAACATGTTTAAAACATGTTGTGCCTACCCCATTTAGAGTGGGATAAGGGTAGGAGAATGATGCATTGACAAATAACAGAGATTTTAAATTTTAAAAATATATTTCTAGCTTCTACTGGTCTTAAATAGTGTCTGGAAAATATTTTTTACGTGTCTATAACTTTGTCTACAGTTATATTTTAAGTATAGAATAGAGACTATAATTATAAATAATATTTTTTTTTAATAATAAAATATAAGGGGTATCTGTGACAATCTTTGTGTTATGTTAAATATCTTTGATTTTGTACCGTTAGCAGTACCAGGCTAAAATATTATGCTTTCCAAATACTGAATTGTATGTGACAATTAAGAAGCATATGTGACAAAGTTCCAATGATCATCACTAATATGTCTTTTAAGCTATTCTTATATCACATACTTTTTTGCATCACTATAATAGAGGAAAAATTGTACCAAACATTTTTTGTTATATCTCAAACGGATTAGGCAGTTAGCCCATTAGACATATAAGCTTCAGTTTTAATTGAAAGTGAAATGGACAGACTGACATACTTTACATCAAATATTTACTTGCCTTCATCTAGTCAAATCAATTGACCTAATCATGTGCTTCATCCCATAAAGCATCAACAGCATATAGCCCTTAGACGTCATCCCAATGAGTACTCTCTTTGGCAATGACCAGGTTTATCTGAAAATTATTGCAAAATCATTTTAATAAATATGGAACAAGCTGTGATAGCTCAGCGGTAAGGCCGTGCGACTCTGTAAAGACGATCATGGGTTTATACCCCGCGCAGGCACATGTCTATTTGACAATTGCAATTTATGACACGCTTTTCGTGAAGGAAAATATGGTAAGGAAATTCGCATACTTCTAGCGAATTCTAGGGATATGCGTAACCTATCGCATCGCGTTGCTCCAATGTGTATCCGCATTGGAGCAACGCGATGGCAGGTCTTTGCTACAATACTTCTCTCCAAAAAACGGATAGAGGAAGCTTATGGTTCCCACTGCTGGGGTGGATAACAGGCCGTTACTTTAAACATACACATGCCAATTTTTGTGTTTACAAACAAAAATGATTTATATTTGAAACATTTTAACTCACTTGAAGAATATCAGCCATTGTATCAGATATTAATGAATTCATTGCAACAACAGTAGCAGTGCCTTGACCAGACACAGTTACTCAGACAAAAAATCCAGTTGAAATGTGCATAACTAAATGGGATAGTATGTTAAAGTATCTTGAACAAATAACTTTCTGTTAAATAATTAAAGTATGTCTATAATCCATATTGTCTGTCGCAGAAAGAATAAACACTATTCAGAAATAACCACTTAAAACATAGAATATAACTGATATTGGGTATGACATATGATATACAACACTTCAATAAAGCATACACAATAAATATTACTATAGAAGGAAAAGTTTTATTTTTATTATTTTAGTTTTATTTTTACTTATATTTTAAAATTAAAAAATAAAACTTCCCAATATTATTACACTTCAATAAAAACACTAAGGATATACTATAATGCTATATGCTTCGAGGTCCCTGCTTTAATAAATATATATATATAAATTGAAAAACACTAGCTTAAATTGTACTATATATTATAGAAAAAGAATATACATAGCACGAAAAATACTATATTTTTATCGCTAATTGCAATTGTCGTGCTTTTTTTAATTAACTGTGAATGGAACGCACCCGCAGCCCTGCATAGGGAATGTAGGAACGAAACTCATTCATGTATTTACGGGGCTTAGTTAGTAACTCTAACTCCGTGTCAGTATCCAGCGAAAAGTAATAAAAAATAATCATGGAAAAATAAATAATGATTGAAAATAGATGTGTACTATTTTTTTTTTCGTGGATTTCCTAAAAGTACTATATTTTTTTTATTTAAAAAGAAAAATACTATTTTTCTTCAAAAAAAAGGTGGCAACCCTAATCGCGCCCTTTTTGATTAAATAGGGGCAACACTGTGCCGTTATTGTTTCCGGTGGAGTCTTACTATATATACCGATAAAACGTTTCAGTGACATTCAGTCCTTGTTCGTCATTCAAGAGAAGTGCATCTCGAAACGGGAATTGTGGCATTCCTATTATATCGTGTTCTTGTATATAGTGTGCGTTGACATCAGAAGTGTTTGTATATTTTTGCGTAAGTAAAAAGTGATTACAGTTATATATTACGTATAACGAACGTTTCTGGTGAGTCAATACGTTTCAATTTTCTTCGTATTAAATAGTGCAAAAGTATAGTTTCTTTGTTATTAAGTTTTGGATAACTACTCACATTTTATCCGAGAATGTTTGTTGAAATTCAAACATTTGAGTTCTTGAGTTTGTGATAGTGAATGTATATAGTGCTTGTGTATGGTGGAGGTTTGTGCATGTGTTTTTTACGAATCCTGCATGTATCAGGTATGATAACCGATTGTCCACTTACATTTAGCATTATATATATTTTCTATTTTACTCCTTCGCGGATTATAGCAAAATAATTTTATTATTACTTTTGTAGTTCTTGTTGTTTTAATGTTGCTTTACATTTTAATGTGTAAATGTAATAATTTACATTTACACATTAATTTATCCCATTAATTCCACATTAATTTATATTATTACATTTACATTTTTTTTTGTAATGGTGATGTGTTGCGGTTGGCAAAGAGCCGGTATTTGGCACCTGCAATACATGTAAAACCTTAATTCTTTTCCCAGTCGCTTTTGGCTACTGATGTTTGAGTGCACGCTTACATCTGTGGCTGAAATTACGGGAATCTAACTTAGCTTCATAAATTCAGACTTCACTTGAGTATTAGTTACCTCAAATGCATTTTCTCAAATTACAGAGGTCCTGGTGGTTGACGCTACTGTTCGGCCTGGCGCTGTTCGAGCGCTCGAGGCGACGGCGGAGCGACAGCAGCTGCGGCATAGCCGGACGGGCCGGCCTGGGGTGAGGGGCGGCGGCACGTCTCCATCGGCAGCAGCGAGGCCAGACCAGCGTAGCTCGTGGAGTCACGAGGCCAGCTGTCGGACTGCCCTCCTGTAAAATTAATCCATTAATTTCATTCAATCCATTAATTTTTACATTTTTTTTTTGTAATGGTAATGTGTTGCGGTTGGCAAAGAGCCGGTATTTGGCACCTGCAATACATGTAAAACCTTAATTCTTTTCCCAGTCGCTTTTGGCTACTGATGTTTGAGTGCACGCTTACATCTGTGGCTGAAATTACGGGAATCTAACTTAGCTTCATAAATTCAGACTTCACTTGAGTATTAGTTACCTCAAATGCATTTTCTCAAATTACAGAGGTCCTGGTGGTTGACGCTACTGTTCGGCCTGGCGCTGTTCGAGCGCTCGAGGCGACGGCGGAGCGACAGCAGCTGCGGCATAGCCGGACGGGCCGGCCTGGGGTGAGGGGCGGCGGCACGTCTCCATTGGCAGCAGCGAGGCCAGACCAGCGTAGCTCGTGGAGTCACGAGGCCAGCTGTCGGACTGCCCTCCTGTAAAATTAATCCATTAATTTCATTCAATCCATTAATTTTTACATTTTTTTTTGTAATGGTAATGTGTTGCGGTTGGCAAAGAGCCGGTATTTGGCACCTGCAATACATGTAAAACCTTAATTCTTTTCCCAGTCGCTTTTGGCTACTGATGTTTGAGTGCACGCTTACATCTGTGGCTGAAATTACGGGAATCTAACTTAGCTTCATAAATTCAGACTTCACTTGAGTATTAGTTACCTCAAATGCATTTTCTCAAATTACAGAGGTCCTGGTGGTTGACGCTACTGTTCGGCCTGGCGCTGTTCGAGCGCTCGAGGCGACGGCGGAGCGACAGCAGCTGCGGCATAGCCGGACGGGCCGGCCTGGGGTGAGGGGCGGCGGCACGTCTCCATTGGCGGCAGCGAGGCCAGACCAGCGTAGCTCGTGTTGGTAATGTACGTTTTCTGTATCGTCGATATAGACGATACAGAAAACGTACAAGGTTTTTGGTACTTTTACATTTTTTTTGTAATGGTTATGTGTTGCGGTTGGCAAAGAGCCGGTATTTGGCACCTGCAATACATGTAAAACCTTAATTCTTTTCCCAGTCGCTTTTGGCTACTGATGTTTGAGTGCACGCTTACATCTGTGGCTGAAATTACGGAAATCTAACTTAGCTTCATAAATTCAGACTTCACTTGAGTATTAGTTAACCTCAAATGCATTTTCTCAAATTACAGAGGTCGAAAGATGCGTACGACGTCTTCGGTCCTGTTCCTGGTGGTTGACGCTACTGTTCGGCCTGGCGCTGTTCGAGCGCTCGAGGCGACGGCGGAGCGACAGCAGCTGCGGCATAGCCGGACGGGCCGGCCTGGGGTGAGGGGCGGCGGCACGTCTCCATTGGCGGCAGCGAGGCCAGACCAGCGTAGCTCGTGTTGGTAATGTACGTTTTCTGTATCGTCATATAGACGATACAGAAAACGTACAAGGTTTTTGGTACTTTTACATTTTTTTTGTAATGGTTATGTGTTGCGGTTGGCAAAGAGCCGGTATTTGGCACCTGCAATACATGTAAAACCTTAATTCTTTTCCCAGTCGCTTTTGGCTACTGATGTTTGAGTGCACGCTTACATCTGTGGCTGAAATTACGGGAATCTAACTTAGCTTCATAAATTCAGACTTCACTTGAGTATTAGTTACCTCAAATGCATTTTCTCAAATTACAGAGGTCCTGGTGGTTGACGCTACTGTTCGGCCTGGCGCTGTTCGAGCGCTCGAGGCGACGGCGGAGCGACAGCAGCTGCGGCATAGCCGGACGGGCCGGCCTGGGGTGAGGGGCGGCGGCACGTCTCCATTGGCGGCAGCGAGGCCAGACCAGCGTAGCTCGTGTTGGTAATGTACGTTTTCTGTATCGTCATATAGACGACACAGAAAACGTACAAGGTTTTGGGTACTTTTACATTTTTTTTGTAATGGTTATGGGTTGCGGTTGGCAAAGAGCCGGTATTTGGCACCTGCAATACATGTAAAACCTTAATTCTTTTCCCAGTCGCTTTTGGCTACTGATGTTTGAGTGCACGCTTACATCTGTGGCTGAAATTACGGGAATCTAACTTAGCTTCATAAATTCAGACTTCACTTGAGTATTAGTTACCTCAAATGCATTTTCTCAAATTACAGAGGTCGAAAGATGCGTACGACGTCTTCTGTCCTGTTCCTGGTGGTTGACGCTACTGTTCGGCCTGGCGCTGTTCGAGCGCTCGAGGCGACGGCGGAGCGACAGCAGCAATCTATTCATATAGATTCAAATACAACCTCTTATGAAAGAGGTTGTATTTGAATCTATATGAATAGTTGTTCTATAATATAAAAAAATGTTGTCTGTGTCATTATGCATTGATTTGTTAAGAAAGAGTAAATGGGTTCACTTTTAGAAAAATTGCTTTTTATTATTGCATAAGTATGAAGGAGAAATATTGTTTGTTATTTAATTTCTGTTAGATATAAACAGTTGCACATTTTAAGTGATTTATAAACTACATAAATATTTACTTTCAGTTTTATAGAACAGTCTTTTTATATTGCTGTTATTCTTTCATTCATTACACATACTATTATGTCTTTTATCAGCACTGTAAATGTAAAGATATCTCAAATCATAAATATAAATAACATCATGTGACAATCATATTAAAATAAAAAATTACTCTTAATCTTGGATCTGAGGATTCTTGAATCTGCAATTAATCAATCAATCGTTTAATCAATCGTAAATTTAATTTTTGCTTTTTAATTAAAAATCAACAATAGTGTTATATAAAGCAATATACCCTATATTGCTTTATACAGAATAAACTTGCTCTCTTTTGCTATTTACTCCCTTTTCATCCGAGTCTCATTATAACAAACTTGACAATCATTTTTAAAGTTCTAATATAATACAATGAAGTATACAACTTCAATTGATAATACTTCTAAAAAAAAATATTAAGTAGACCATTTAAGTTATGTGCAAATTATTCATAACTAAGATAGATACACACTTATGATCAATTAGAACAACTTCTAAAAAACTTTAACTTTAATGTTCCATTATTAATCATTTATTGCACTACAAGACACTAGAAGCTATATAAAATCTCAAGACATATCCTTAATATAATAATGAATATAGCTAATTCATCAATCAAAATTAATGTACATATCATAATTTTTATATAACGATAACTAAGTCAAATAGGAAATAAAAATTATACTGCATGTTAAAGGTTTTAGGTTATCCATGCAAGGTTAGGTTATTATATTTAGAACTAGCGGCCTGCCTCTGCTTCGCACAGGTATAAAATATCCCATGTCAGTCAGAGTAAAAAAAATGATTAAAATCGATCAAGTAGTTTTGATTTATTCATTACTGCCCGGGGCCCGCAAGCGTTAAATTTGGAGAAAAACAATTTCCTTTCCCTATACCAAGAAGATTTCCTGCTATCTTTGGAATATCTAAATTCGTATAGTACATTTTTACTTATTTACTTTTACATTTTCCCTATGTATTTTATTTTTACAATTAATTACAGAATGTATTTAAACAAACTCTTGAAAGAGCGACATAGCTGCTAAAGTCGAAGTGTTATAGGGCGAAGCGCGGCGTCCTCACGGCATTCTAAATCTGTAATATCTCCGAAAATGTTCACTTAAATTATATGCTGTAAACGGCCATATTGATCTATATTAAATCAACTATTTATTTAAGGTACTTAATTGGATAAGGATTAATGCTGTATTGTATAAAAATTGCTTCAAAAATATGGCATAATTTTTCTTAAAAAGTAAATGACAAAAAATGCTATAGTGGGTTATCCATTAGAGATAGACATATACCATCGCGGACTTTTCTGTAGACCTTTTCAAGATGTACAAATACTTAGTACATTATTTTGATAAATCTCTTAGGGTTTAGCCTAGCATTAGCAAGCAAATAGATGTGGCCCTGCTACAGGAACCATACGTTGTGAATGGACGTGTGGTCGGTATGGGTTGTTTAGGGGGAGACCTAACCTATCACAACAATGGTGAGTCGAACCCAAGAACATGTATCTATACCAGTAGCAGGATCAGAACCTTAGGTCTAATTGAAATAGAATGTTACAGAGATTTAGTAGTGGTGGAAGCCATGATTCCACTAGATGAAGAAAAGAAACTAAGGATGGCGTTTATGTCGGCCTACATTCCTAGCGAGACCGACTTCACGCCACCAACTAGAGAACTGGAAGAAACTGTCAACAAATACAGAGGTAAGAAAATTTCCTTTATAATAGGATGTGACGCTAACTCGCACAATGAAGTGTGGGGTAGTACAGACACAAATAGGAAAGGAGAAGCACTGTTAGAATTTATCATAAGTAACAATCTCGAGATAATGAACATTGGTAATGAACCAACGTTCGTTACAAGCACGAGAAAAGAAGTATTAGATATCACTCTAGCATCAGAAGACATGGCCAAATACATCAAAGATTGGAAGGTGGATCTAAACGATTCGTTATCAGATCATCGCAGAATCACCTTCCATATAAACAGCAAAATTGGCAAATTGCGCATTAGAAATGTTAAGAAGACAAATTGGGACAACTTTGGGTCCTTAATGAGCGAATGGAGATCCAAATACACTTCCTACAACACGATAAAGAAGTTAGAGGAAGGCGCATTGGAACTAAGCACAGCATTAAAAGATGCCTTTGTCAGTACGTGTCCACTACGTGAGGTTACACAAGGTACGGGCCAACCATGGTGGAACAACGAACTGAAAAAACTCAGGAAGAAAGTACGCAAATCTCAAAGAATTGCCCTTAAGAAAGGGGATGAATTGAGCTGGGCAGAATATAGGAAGTATAGGACGGAATTCCGAAAAAGGTGCAGGAAAGAGTCCAGAAATGGCTGGCAGGTGTATTGTACAGGGATCACAGAATACCCTGAAGCAGCACGCCTTATGCGTATACTGGCAAAAGACAGAACATGCAGACTGGGTAGTATTAAAGTGGAGGAAACAATAGTTACGGATCCCAAAATAATACTAACCAAAATGGCAGAAGCACACTTTCCAGAATGTAAAGAAATTAAAGAAGAAATGATATCACCAAGCACCGAATACCACTGGTCAGACCCGGGAAATATCATAACAGAAGAGCAGATTAAGTGGAGTATTATGTCATTTGCACCATACAAAGCAGCTGGTCCAGATGAAATACTCCCTAAAATGCTTCAGGTAGCATATGAATACATTAAAGGAAACATGTTAGCACTTTTCAATGCGAGTTTGGCGTGGGGCTATGTCCCGACGTGCTGGAGAAAAGTAAAAGCGGTGTTCATTCCAAAACCTGGAAAGAAAACCTATCAGGAACCGAAGTCATTTCGGTGTATAAGTTTGTCCTCGTTCATTCTAAAAACACTAGAAAAAGTGATAGAGGGACATATAAGAACTAACCTAGAACAAAGCAATCTTCCACTGCATGAAAACCAACATGCATATATGGGGGGCAAATCAACAGAAACAGCTCTCCATAACTTAGTGGTAAGAATAGAAAGAACCTTATGTAACAAAGAAATAGCATTAGGTTGCTTCTTTGATGTAGAAGGTGCTTTTGACAAAGCAAATCGCAATGCTATAAGTAACTCAATTTGTAGGGAAGGAATAACAAATGAAGTGGGACGCTGGATAATGAACATGCTAGAGCATCGTTCAATCGTGGCGGAGCTAAGTGGAGTTACACACACAATAAAATCAACGAGAGGATTTCCTCAGGGAGGGTGTCTCTCTCCTCTTTTATGGTGTCTCCTACTAGATCCATTAGTTAGGAAGATTAATGATAGGAAGACATACATGCAAGCATACTCAGACGACGGAGTCCTTCTAGTTACAGGAAAAGACCTGAGCACTATAAGGAACATAATGAGTAATAGCATTAAAACAACACTAAGATGGTGTCAGGAAAGGGGATTAAACCTTAATCCTACAAAAACCAAACTAGTCCTTTTTACAAACAAAAGGAAAATAGCCAACTTTAATCCTCTCAGAATAAAGGGAGTAGAGATACAGTTGATAAAGGAAATAAAATACTTAGGTATAACGCTAGATAAAACCCTAAGGTTTAAAAGTCATATCAAAGATCAATGTAACAAAGCAAAAATTGCACTCATGCAATGCAGAAGAGCGGTGGGCAGAACCTGGGGTATGAAGCCAAAAATTATCAAGTGGATATATACGGCTATCATATTACCCAGACTACTGTACGGCGCTTCGATTTGGTGGCACAGAGCCAACATCGGAGTCAATAGCAAGGACTTAACGAAGATACAGAGGATAGCAACACTAATGATCACAGGTGCAGTGAGAACAACGCCATCTGCTGCACTAGAAGTTCTGGTGGGACTTTATCCTCTGGACCTAGCAGCCAAAAGGAAAGCTATAGAACAATGGTATAAGATGAAAGTGTTCCAACAATGGAAAGGAAACTTTACAGATAAAGGTCATACAGATATAGAAAAGATTTACGGAGAAAATCTGTCTATGGTAGTCAGGAGAAGTGACCTGATCAAGAGACAGAAAATCTTCGACAAAAAATATAGGATACATATAGGAGTAAAAGAAGATTGGAAAGTGGAATATAGTGAGATGAGTCAGACCATCTGCTACACGGACGGTTCAAGACGAAGCTGGCAGGAGCTGGCATTATCTACAGCACCTCGTCAGATTTACACCAGGTCCTAAATCTGGGTAAATATACAAGTGTCTTCCAGGCCGAAATGATGGCTATCATGGAGTGTGCCAGGAAACTTAAAGAAACACAAATAGCATCAGGACATAATATAGTTATATATAGCGACAGTCAAGCAGCTTTAAAAGCACTTGACCGCATAGAAACAACCTCAGCTATCGTGAAGGAATGTAAACGTGTACTAAACGAATTAGCTGAGAAGGGGGAAGTAACGATTGCATGGATTCCGCAACACATTACCATTACAAAAAAAAAAATGTAAAAATTAATGGATTAAATGAAATTAATGGATTAATTTTACAGGAGGGCAGTCCGACAGCTGGCCTCGTGACTCCACGAGCTACGCTGGTCTGGCCTCGCTGCTGCCAATGGAGACGTGCCGCCGCCCCTCACCCCAGGCCGGCCCGTCCGGCTATGCCGCAGCTGCTGTCGCTCCGCCGTCGCCTCGAGCGCTCGAACAGCGCCAGGCCGAACAGTAGCGTCAACCACCAGGACCTCTGTAATTTGAGAAAATGCATTTGAGGTAACTAATACTCAAGTGAAGTCTGAATTTATGAAGCTAAGTTAGATTCCCGTAATTTCAGCCACAGATGTAAGCGTGCACTCAAACATCAGCAGCCAAAAGCGACTGGGAAAAGAATTAAGGTTTTACATGTATTGCAGGTGCCAAATACCGGCTCTTTGCCAACCGCAACACATTACCATTACAAAAAAAAAAATGTAAAAATTAATGGATTAAATGAAATTAATGGATTAATTTTACAGGAGGGCAGTCCGACAGCTGGCCTCGTGACTCCACGAGCTACGCTGGTCTGGCCTCGCTGCTGCCAATGGAGACGTGCCGCCGCCCCTCACCCCAGGCCGGCCCGTCCGGCTATGCCGCAGCTGCTGTCGCTCCGCCGTCGCCTCGAGCGCTCGAACAGCGCCAGGCCGAACAGTAGCGTCAACCACCAGGACCTCTGTAATTTGAGAAAATGCATTTGAGGTAACTAATACTCAAGTGAAGTCTGAATTTATGAAGCTAAGTTAGATTCCCGTAATTTCAGCCACAGATGTAAGCGTGCACTCAAACATCAGTAGCCAAAAGCGACTGGGAAAAGAATTAAGGTTTTACATGTATTGCAGGTGCCAAATACCGGCTCTTTGCCAACCGCAACACATTACCATTACAAAAAAAAAATGTAAAAATTAATGGATTGAATGAAATTAATGGATTAATTTTACAGGAGGGCAGTCCGACAGCTGGCCTCGTGACTCCACGAGCTACGCTGGTCTGGCCTCGCTGCTGCCAATGGAGACGTGCCGCCGCCCCTCACCCCAGGCCGGCCCGTCCGGCTATGCCGCAGCTGCTGTCGCTCCGCCGTCGCCTCGAGCGCTCGAACAGCGCCAGGCCGAACAGTAGCGTCAACCACCAGGACCTCTGTAATTTGAGAAAATGCATTTGAGGTAACTAATACTCAAGTAAAGTCTGAATTTATGAAGCTAAGTTAGATTCCCGTAATTTCAGCCACAGATGTAAGCATGCACTCAAACATCAGCAGCCAAAAGCGACTGGGAAAAGAATTAAGGTTTTACATGTATTGCAGGTGCCAAATACCGGCTCTTTGCCAACCGCAACACATTACCATTACAAAAAAAAAATGTAAAAATTAATGGATTGAATGAAATTAATGGATTAATTTTACAGGAGGGCAGTCCGACAGCTGGCCTCGTGACTCTACGAGCTACGCTGGTCTGGCCTCGCTGCTGCCAATGGAGACGTGCCGCCGCCCCTCACCCCAGGCCGGCCCGTCCGGCTATGCCGCAGCTGCTGTCGCTCCGCCGTCGCCTCGAGCGCTCGAACAGCGTCAGGCCGAACAGTAGCGTCAACCACCAGGACCTCTGTAATTTGAGAAAATGCATTTGAGGTAACTAATACTCAAGTGAAGTCTGAATTTATGAAGCTAAGTTAGATTCCCGTAATTTCAGCCACAGATGTAAGCGTGCACTCAAACATCAGTAGCCAAAAGCGACTGGGAAAAGAATTAAGGTTTTACATGTATTGCAGGTGCCAAATACCGGCTCTTTGCCAACCGCAACACATAACCATTACAAAAAAAATTGTAAAAATTAATGACGTACGAATTACCAAAACTGCGCAATTTCAGAAATCAGTACGACACCTTTATAATGGCTAGCCCGTTAATAAAACGTCTTACAAAGTAGCGCGCTTTTGAAGCTAATGTATATTTACTATACTATAATCTATATTTACCTAAGCTATGATTAAAACAGAGTAATTATGCAAAAGTAATAATAAAATTATTTTGCTATAATCGGCGATGAAGTAAAATAGAAAATGTATATAATGCTAAATGTAGAGTGGACAATTGGTTATCATACCTGATACATGCAGGATTCGTAAAAAACACATGCACAAACCTCCACCACCGCCACCACCATACACAAGCACTATATACATTCACTATCACAAACTCAACAACTCAAATGTTTGAATTTCAACAAACATTCTCGGATAAAATGTGAGTAGTTATCCAAAACTTAATAACAAATAAACTATACTTTTGCACTATTTAATACGAAGAAAATTGAAACGTACTGACTCACCTGAAACGCTCGTTATACGTAATATATAACTGTAATCACTTTTTACTTACGCAAAAATATATAAACCAACAAATGATTTTTAATTAAAATTAGACAATTCCATAAACTTCTTGTTAACGCACACTATATACAATAACACGATATAATAGGAATACCACAATTCCCGTTCCGAGATGCACTTCTCTTGAATGACGAACAAGGACTGAATGTCACTGAAACGTTTTATCAAATGGAAGACTCCCCACTCCAGTCCCCACCGAAAACAATAACGGCACAGTGTTGCCCCTATTTAATCAAAAAGGGCGCGATTAGGGTTGCCACCTTTTTTTTGAAGAAAAATACTATTTTTCTTTTTAAATCAAAAAAATATAGTACTTTTAGGAAATTCAGGAAAAAAAATAGGACACATCTATTTTCAATCATTATTTATTTTTCCATGATTATTTTTTATTACTTTTCGCTGGATAATGACACGGAGTTAGAGCTACTAACTAACTAAGCCCCGTAAATACATGAATGAGTTTCGTTCCTACATTCCCTATGCAGGGCTGCGGGTGCGTTCCATTCACAGTTAATTAAAAAAAGCACGACAATTGCAATTAGCGATAAAAATATAGTATTTTTCGTGCTATATTCTTTTTCTATAATATATAGTACAATTTAAGCTAGTGTTTTTCAATTTATATATACATTTATTAAAGCAGGGACCTCGAAGCATATAGCATTATAGTATATCCTTAGTGTTTTTATTGAACTGTGATAATATAGGGAAGTTTTATTTTTTAATTTTAAAATATAAGTAAAAATAAAACTAAAATAATAAAAATAAAACTTTTCCTTCTATAGTAATATTTATTGTGTATGCTTTATTGAAGTGTTGTATATCATTTATGTCATACCCAATATCAGTTATATTCTATGTTTTAGGTGGTTATTTCTGAATAGTTTTTATTCTTTCTGCGACAGACAATATGGATTACAGACATACTTTAATTATTTAACAGAAAGTTATTTGTTCAAGATACTTTAACATACTATCCCATTTAGTTATGCACATTTCAACTAGATTTTTTGTCTGAGTAACTGTGTCTGGTCAAGGCACTGCTACTGTTGTTGCAATGAATTCATTAATATCTGATACAATGGCTGATATTCTTCAAGTGAGTTAAAATGTTTCAAATATAAATCATTTTTGTTTGTAAACACAAAAATTGGCATGTGTATGTTTAAAGTAACGGCCTGTTATCCACCCCAGCAGTGGGAACCATAAGCTTCCTCTATCCGTTTTTTGGAGAGAAGTATTGTAGCAAAGACCTACCATCGCGTTGCTCCAATGCGGATTGGTAGGTTACGCATATCCCTAGAATTCGCTAGAAGTATGCGGATTTCCTTACCATATTTTCCTTCACCGAAAAGCGTGTCATAAATTGCAATTGTCAATTAGACATGTGCCTGCGCGGGGTATAAACCCATGATCGTCTTTACAGAGTCGAACGGCCTCACCGCTGAGCTATCCATAGCTTGTTCCATATTTATTAAAATGTATTTGCAATAATTTTCAGATGAACCTGGTCATAGCCAAAGAGAGTACTCATTGGGATGACGTCTAAGGGCTATATGCTGTTGATGCTTTATGGGATGAAGCACATGATTAGGTCAATTGATTTGACTAGATGAAGGCAAGTAAATATTTGATGTAAAGTATGTCAGTCTGTCCATTTCACTTTCTATTAAAACTGAAGCTTATATGTCTAATGGGCTAACTGCCTAATCCGTTTGAGATATAACAAAAAATGTTTGGTACAATTTTTCCTCTATTATAGTGATGCAAAAAAGTGTGTGATATAAGAATAGCTTAAAAGACATATTAGTGATGATCATTGGAACTTTGTCACATACAATACAGTATTTGGAAAGCATAATATTTTTAGCCTGGTACTGCTAACAGTACAAAATCAAAGATATTTAACATAACACAAAGATTGTCACAGATACCCCTTATATTTTATTATTAAAAAAACAAAATTTATAATTATAGTCTCTATTCTATACTTAAAATATAACTGTAGACAAAGTTATAGACACGAAAAAAATATTTTCCAGACACTATTTAAGACCAGTAGAAGCTAAAAATATATTTTTAAAATTTAAAATCTCTGTTATTTGTCAATGCATCATTCTCCTACCCTTATCCCACTCTAAATGGGGTAGGCACAACATGTTTTAAACATGTTATCACATGATTTGGTATCTTACGACCGGTCGCCTGCCCGACGTCAACTTACCTTAATCGGTTTTCGCGACACCTCGGTAAGAAATGAGGGTGGTCTATTCTACTCAGGGGATATCAATGCCAAGATTGTCTGTAAGACTACCTTTGCAAACTAATGTTCTATCTATACATTATTAAAGAATAACTTATTTATTACAGGTTAAATATGCTGCGAACTCTTCCGCCGGGAAGTGTCCACGAGCCCGATGATGCAGATGAACATATATGAAGAGCTTCAGTCGAATCATAATTATTTAGCCTCATTTATTGACATTAGTAATAACATTTTCACAGCGCGAATGCTTTTATTCACTAACAATTTATTTTGCCGCCTGAACCATTCGGAATTTTGGAATAAGGCTGTAAAAGTCCGCTTCAATGCTAGAGGACTCAAGAGAAGGTTGTGTCTTCAAAATAGTATTCATATTAGTATAATTGACAAACATTATGAAGTTTGAAACTTCTTAACTAGGACCCAATGGATTTTTTCTCAAATCCGTGGATAAGGGGGCTCTAGCACACTAGAACGGATCATAATTTCGTTTCATTGTTTAAAACATGATTGGTTAATATTATTGTTTGATAGTTATAGTACCTTGTATTCCATCAGAAATATTTTCCAGACCCAAGCCATATCATATTACCGGTTCAGTATATTGATATATCGGTCATGTGCAGCAATAGCGGTACAACTCAAAAACTTATATTTTGAGATGAATGGGTTTAAAATTTTCATTACTCAGGAAAATGAATAACAATTGCTTAGTTGCTAGTTTAATTGTTAGTTTGCTTAAACGACGGGCTTATAATGAAATATGAGTTCTGCCTGTATTGCTGCTAAAAATTGTGTATTTTAACATTAACACCATTTATTCCTATTCAAAACACGTGTTTTTACTTGTGTAGCAAAACTAAAAACCTGAGCAATCCTGGGAGTAATATATTTTCAAAACAGGATTATTTAAATTGTGAAATTTTTATAATTACGCTATTGTCTAATAAAACTGAAAGATTTGATCTAGTTAAAATTATATTATCCATCACAAAAACTTATATCTTTGGAATGGCATTATATGGCATGTAAAGTGTTAATTAGTCAAAAATGTATATAACTTAAAAAACTATAATTCCTGGTTAACTTGCATTAATCATAAATATGATTTGTTAAAAGTTTTTTGCATAATCGTAATCATAATGCGAGTTAGACAACGGTGTATCAATTAAGGAGAATTCACAGTACTGCAGATACTAGGAAAACGATAATGGAAATGGAAAATTTTATCGCAAGTAAAGTTATAGAACTATGATACATGAGGCAAAAGTAACTAACTAATATTACTATTATTAACATTTAAAAATTGATTCAAAATTTTTATTATTTTACTATATATACTCCATAAGTATAGAAACATAACAAGATGTAAACAAACAAAACCATGTGATTCAGGACTGACAAATATGTCATAACAATAATATTATTAACAAATGAAAAAATTGGGATTCAACTGCAGTTATCAAAAGAATATCTCTAATATTTATAAATGTAATTTTCATAAATTGATTGGTATTTTCTAAAATTAAATATTTATACCTTTAGTATAGCAAAACAGCAATATATAATTTAATAAAATTCAGCAGATACAAATTAGCCAAGTAAACTACCTAAAATGGTAATTGGATTAACCAACGCAACATAATATCAATATTCTACGAGCTTCACTCTGTGATACTTAAATGTGTAGTAATTTAGTGTATTTAATATTATCCGTCGTTTTCTTTAAAAATTTTATAATTCTTATTTATTGTTTCAAAGTTTGTAAAAATTATTGATAGCAATCACGCCATAATAAAGTGGTGCGAATACTATCAATAATTTTAAATTCTTTAAAAGAATTAAAAATTATATTTAATGTTAGTATAATGTGTTGTAATAAAAAAGGTACTTTATACTAGGCAGATAATGCTTACTATAAACTACCTGTTTTGACATGTTTACATTTAGTTAAATACTTAACCCATGGAGTATAGTTCCTCATGATGTTTTCTTTCATCGAAAAGCTTGGTATCAATTGGCACATTAATTATGGCAAAATTTCACAATTTAATTCTTACTTTATATGTATAAATCCGAAGTGTTAACTGGTTTGATGAAAAATATTATACTTAGAGATAAAAACCACTAATATTCTATAAAACTACTACCAATATATCTAAAAAAGTCTAATATTTATAATTTACCATCAAGTATACTCCTTTTAAGTATAATGTTTTTTCCAAAAATACTAAAACGGTAAAAACGAAAGCATCTATTGTTTCAAATACTAATCTTGTAAATTTGTTTTCGAGTGAATACTTATAATTAATTATATTTAATAATAATATATAATAATTTAAATTACAATTCCTACATTTTCAAGATACATGATCGCCGATTCTGTTTCCTATTTTATAAATAGTAATCATTTTTGAAGTTGCACTTTTAGCGTGTTTAGGAAAAAACTTTTTTTTTAAGAAGCATGCACATAGAAATGTAAAACGGCTGTTGAATATAAATTTTTTTATTACAGTAAAAGTCTATTAAAGAATTTCCTTAAATATTTTGTTTTATTAAAATCACTATTAATATGTTACAGGAAAACCGGTTATCCAAATAATCGGTAAGTTTAAAATGCGAATCGATAAAACTTTGACATCACTAGTTACGGTTTTAGAGCACCAAGTACATCACTAATTTTACTACGATTTTACGTCATACGTTATATATATTACTACTCCATATGTGAGAAAGAGTCAGAGCTGAGACTAAATCCGTTTTTATGAATGAAACGGGTGAGAGGCAGATAGTTGTTTTTGAATGAGAATGTAAGTAGCTATAGTGCTACTCTGCACCCCCCCATACCACCGAAAATAGGCTCGCGCCAATGTATGAATCTCAACCATCTATACACTGTCCATTATATTAACCATCTTTTGACAGATTGACGATAGTGATGTCCTAAAGATTCTCGTATGCGATACCATTCCGATTATAGTACCTACTATCATTAATCGAATTACGTACCTAAGTAATTCGATTAATGATAACCTACGTAAACTAGATTACTACTTGAGAAAAGAAATTCCAACTTTGAGAAAACTTATTGTTTCTTTGAAAAGAAGTGGTCTATTTCATGGTGAAAAATCTTCTTTGGTCAAAGTTTTGAACACAATTGGCTTTTCATATAAAAAGTTAAATAAAAGAAAATTATTAATGGAACGCACAGATATAGCTATAGCACGTTGTGATTTTTTAAGAGAGGCAAAGAAAATACAAGATTGGGCAAATATTGTTTTCACGGATGAAACATGGCTCAACGCTAACCACACACTATCTCGTTTCTGGACTGATGATACTGCTGATTCCACTTCCTCAGTACCAATGGGAAAAGGTGAGCGCCTAATCATTTGCCATGCAGGTACAGCAAAAGGATTTGTACAAGACGCACTGTTGGCATTTAAATCGAAGAAATCAAATGACTACCACGAAGAGATGAATGCAAATGTGTATGAAGAGTGGTTCAAAAAAATGCTCATTTCATTGGAAGAACCATCAATAATTTTTATTGATAATGCGCCCTACCACTCCCGTCAAATTGACAAAATGCCAACACAGGCTAATAAAAAGCATGAAATAATTAATTGGCTTCGGGACAATGGAGAAAATGTGGACGACTCAATGTTAAAAGTTGAATTAATAAAAATATTAAAAACCAAAAAGAGAGCAAAACGCTATGTAATCAATGAAATGGCAGCAGAATATGGCCATACTGTTCTTCGGATTCCTCCATACCACTGCCAGTACAACGCAATAGAACTTATATGGGCACAAGTAAAAGGGCATGCTGCGAGATGCAATACAAGCCCCCCATTCACAGCGAATAAAATGTTGCAATTGCTAAAAAATGCTTGCACCCACGTAACGGCCGAGAACTGGGCAAGTGTGGTGGAAAGAACTAAAAGAGTAATATTCTCTGGTTGGGAACGTGATATTGCGTTTGATAATATATTATCTACACAAGAGCTAATAATAACTGCTACTGAAGACTCCTCATCGGAGGAGTCTAGTGTTGATTATCATTCCGACGACTCGTGCTAATAAAATAAATTAAAATATCCTGATTGTTTTATTTGTATTCATGTATTAACTAAGAAGAAAGTAAAACTTTATATAATGTTATTAAATGTCTTTTAATACTCGTAACATCGATTTCTACCGATTATTTTTAATCTGTGGCATAATCGTAGAAACCATTATGTGTGACATCACTAAGTGGGCGGTACCCATCCATAAAGTACAAATATTATTTGTATGATATTTGTACGTAAGCAATACAAAACTTAATGAGCGTGAGCTGTCAAAAGACTGATAATATGATGGACGCAGTATAGTAAAACCGCCCTGGTTTGGACGGCGTTTAAAGTTGTCAAATGTGAATGTCAACTTGTCAAGTTATATTTCTCATATAATAGCAGTGTTGCCAACTTAGTGGATTTTTCACTAAAACAGGTGGTTTTATCTTACCATTTAGTGGCGAAATATTGCTTTTAGTGGATTTATTTGGTGGTTTATCAAAATATTTTAGAAGTAAGAAAAGTTTGATTTACTTCCATTTTTATGATCTTTATATAGATGATGACTTTCCTTTTTTAAAATTCATATGTAGATTAATTAACTTTTCTACACGCAGGGATTTTCCACCTAATATATTTCACTAATAAATACTTTATATTTTATCCGCGGGGATTTTGCACCTCATATTTTTTTCGGATACTTATAATAATAATAATAATAATAAAAATACTTTATTGCACAATAAAAAAAAAAACAAAAAACAAACAAACATAAATAATCTTAAAAGTAGTGCAAAGGCGGCCTTATCACTAATAGTGATCTCTTACAGGCAACCTAATATTAGAGACACTAAAACTAGGAATATACAGGACGGTGCACAAAGTATTTATTAATAAACATAAATACATTCTAATAAATACACCCTAATACATATTAGAATAATAATACACTAATACATACATATTTATATACACAGTACTTAAATTTATACACACTATTTACTTATATATTAAATTACAATGATAAATAATAAGTCTTGAGACGATGTTTAAAAATGCCAACAGATTGTGCGTGTCTAATGTCCCGAGGTAGCATATTCCACAATGTTACAGCCCGTACAGTGAAAGAGTGACTATAGCAATAGGAGCGACAGTATGGAAACTTAAGCTTATTGTCGCTCAGTGAACGAAGATTTTGGGAAAGTAGGGAGGTAGTGCCAAGGAAAGTAAAACGGTCTTTAATATAGGAAGGATACTTAGAATATAGAAGCGTTCACCGTTCAGTGAAGTTCACATGATCACAATTTGGGTTCCTAATGCATTAATAAATAATAAATTTAACAGCAATTTGAGTTACAAATTACTAGTAAACTTGTTAACCCCTCCAGCTAAGCTAAATGATTGTGGTAGGAGTGGGTTCACGTCGGTCATGAAATGGCCGGATTTGAACCCTCGACCTCTCGATCGCAAATCCGTTACTCTAACCAGTCCACCGCCATTCTATCGCCGCTTCATTTGTGTTAAATGAGCGAATTTATTCAGGCGTTACTATGCCAAATTCATCATATATGCAACAGTTTCGGGACTCCTGACTTGCAGTTATTGAAAGTACAACGGGTCGAGTAGCGAAATGTAAATTTTGTGGTATTCGTTTGTTAATTTTTTAATGAGTAATAATAAAGGACACAAATAATTTGTATACTTATCTTCTTTCTTAAAAACAATAGTTTTAGTGGGAAATGTAGTGGTTTTTTTAGTTATTTTATAGTTGTTAGTGGTTTTCAGGTGGTTTTAAAAGTTGAATATGGTGGGAAGCTAATTTAACTGATGGCAACACTGTATTATAGTGTAATGTGTATAACTGTGTATAATCTATGGTTATATTGGCTGTAATATCAGAAAAAAGGCATTTATTCTAATTACATACATATGAACTTTGAATAATATTTTAATTATATGTGAATATGTAGATATTAAGTTGTTCCTATACAGTATTAATAATTTATTTGTAACAGTATAAGTGTATTTATAAGTCAGCAAGCGTCTTCGCTGCTTTAATAATCTTAGAAATGGCAAAATCTCAAGTAAATACCAAATCAAGAAATTATTCGCGAGATAAAGAAACGTTTCTTAAAGAATTAAAACAGTTTAATGAAAGTAAAAAGTGAGTATTACATGCGGCCTTATTTTATGAACCAACACTTTCGTATTTAACTAAATTCTGTACTATAAATCATTGTATTTTCAGCATACCATATAAAATACCGGTTGTAAATGGAGTAGATATTGATTTGTATCTTCTTTATTCTCTTGTACAACAGAGAGGTGGCCTTAGTAGGGTAAGTAAATATATATATATCCTCCTGCCCTTATCCCACTCTAAGTGGGGTTGACACAACATGTTATAAACATGCTGTAACATGATTTGGCTGCGTTTTTACGACCGGCCGCCTGCCTGACGTCAACTTACCTTAGTCGTACTTTACGACACCTCGGTAAGGAGGGTGGTCTATTCTACTCAGCTGGATACCACACGGCGGGTAAACTTACCTTAGTCGCTTTTTAGGACACCTCGGTAAGAAATGAGGGTGGTACTATTCTACTTAGCCGGATACCACACGGCTATTAGTAGGGTGAGTAAATATGCTAAATAATTATACTCTATATGTATATGTATAATTAATTGGCTATAATTATTATTTTTTAAAGGTTACTAGCAATTTGGGTTACAAATTACTAGTAAACTTGTTAACCTCTCTAACTTATCTAAGTGCTTGTGTTAGAAGTGGTGTTAACATCGGTGGTATAATGGCCAGGGTTTGAACCCTCTACCTCTCAACTGAAAGTCTGTAACCATAACTGTTCAGCTTCCACCGCTTCCTCATGTTTGCTAATGTATAGTTTTTAGTATTTGAAAGTTGATCAGGTAGTTTAGATCTATGTTTTTGTAATATTATCAAAGTTTTACAGTGCTTATGACATGACTAGAGAAAAAATTGAAATTGTAGAAAATCTTTATAAAATGGAAGACATATAGGTTGGATCTAAATGCTAAATTGTCCTTTTGCTAATTTATAGAATTAGGTGTTACTTTGCGGAGGTCCATAATACAAAACTAATGAGGATATTATTTTGCTATGATCCATGATAAAAGAAAATATATGTAATGCTCAATGTAGATTGTACTATTCGTTTTTCTACTGATACATGCAGAATTTGTAAGAACTCATGCATTACATGATACTGATAACACAACAATACACAAGCACTGCACACATTCACCACCACAATCTCAACAATTGTTTCGCCCCATAACCAAAGCATCGTCAGGAGATAGACTCCACGAGTCTATTTCCTGAAAATGATATTCTCATTACTTTTGTGTCCTTTTGCTGTTTTTCATTAATATATCACAATGAAAACTACTGCTCTTAAATGGGAAAACATGTATGAGAAGTTAAGGTATATGATCATTAACAAGTAGTTTTAAAAGGGAAGTTTATAAACAAAATCTATTATTAAAAAGCTATTCTTATAGGTAAATCAAAATGACACTTGGGAGTCATTTTTACGCCAGCTGAGGTTGCCACATCCTTGTATCAATGGATCTACTTTACTCAGAAGAATATATGGGACATATTTGGAAAAGTAAGTGTAAATTAAAGATTATATTCAATATGTATGTCGCTGACTATGGGCCTCATAAAAAAGCTCAGAGTCACTCAGCGGGCGATGGAACGGGCTATGCTCGGAGTATCTCTACGTGATCAAATCAGAAATGAGGAGATCCGTAAAAGAACCAGAGTTACCGACATAGCTCATCGTGGCAATGGGCGGGGCACGTAGTACGTAGAACCGATGGGCGTTGGGGTCCTAAGGTGCTGGAATGGCGACCTCGAAATGGAAAGCGCAGCGTTGGTAGGCCCCCAACGAGGTGGACTGACGACCTCAAAAAGGTCGCGGGGAGCCGCTGGATCCAAGCGGCACAACATCGTGGATTGTGGCGATCCCTTAAGGAGACCTATGTTCAGCAGTGGACGTCCACCGGTTGAGAAAGAAAAAGAAAAAGATTCAATATGTATAATATGATGGTAACTACTTCACATAGTTCATATTGATCGGTTCTTCTACACATAAATTAAAACCGTTTTACGAGCAGGTTTTTTGGTGACCACCTAATTTAGTTAAACCTATAAATATTTTAAAAAAAATAACTTGAAACAAGCATCAAGACAATACTAATATTTGTGGTAGTGGGTAACATTGAAATTAAATTAAAATGACAATAAATTTAGTCATCATCATCCTCCTGCCCTTATCCCACTCTAAGTGGGGGTCGGCACAACATGCCTGACATCAACTTATCTTAGTCGTATTTTACGACACCTCGGTAAGAAAGAGGATGGTCTATTCTACTTAACCGGATACCACAGTGGGTCATCTTACCTTAGTCGCCTTTTACGACACCTCGGTAAGGAATGAGGGTAGTCTATTCTACTCAGCCGAAAACAAACAAAAAATAACATTCCAAATTATATGTATTCTTTCATGCTTTACTATATTTTATGAACAATTATTGGTTCTTATATTTGTGAAAGGCTGTATCGTTATTTTAAAATTCCAAGGTATGAAAGAGCCAAAGGGCCACCAGGTCGTGATGATGATAATGATATGGATGAAGATCCCAGAAGAGGTAGAGGTGGTGGCATGCCACGCATCACATTTGGCAGTGGCACTTACATATCAGGTTTGTAAAAGCAACAGGTAGGTTAAAGCAGGTGACACTCGGGGCAGCAGTGAAACCCTTGTCCCAACATGGGAAAATAGGTGGAATAGTCCAGAATTGATCACCCGTCCTGCACCGACAAGCGTCCCCGAAACTAGATATATATCATCATCTTCCTGCCCTTATCCCTAAGTGGGGACGGCACATGTTATAAACATGCTGTCACATGATTTGGCTGCGTTTTTACGACCGGCCGCCTGCCTGATGTCAACTTACCGCATTCGTATTTCACGACACCTCGGTAAGAAATGAGGTTGGTCTATTCTACTCAGCTGGATACCACCACACGGCGGGTCGACTTACCTGAGTCGCCTTTTACTAGAATTAGATAGATAGATCAGGTAATTTTATAGTTTAACCTTTTTTATAGTTGTATATTTGGACCTTAGCTTAGGAGGATAGGTAGTGGGGGAAAGGGATTGGTGGTACGATCTATCTAGGCACGGGGAACTTTAGATGTAGGACAGGTGGGTAGGGATGTGCGTAAAAAAATTAAAAAATTAAAAATTAATCGATATTTTCTCTTTAAAATAAATCGATAAAAAAAATATTTTCTTAAGAAATAATCAATTTTAAAAATCGTTTTATTTAAATATTTTAATAATTAGACAACTACCAAGAAATCAAAGTGGACGACTAACAAGAAATAATAACAGATGAGCTGTTTGTGAAATTCAATTAAAATGTGTAGTTTGGCTTAGATATGCAATTAAATGAAAAAGAGTAAAAAAGAAAAAGAGTACAATTAAAAAAATAAATAATTATTATTAAAAAAATAATCGATTATATCTTTACACAAAATTGTTAACTTCATTCATTCAACAATCATTGAATTGTGTAAATTATTAACTTCATTCATTCAACAATCTTTGAATTGTGTAAAATTATTAACTTCATTCATTCAACAATCATTGAATTGTGCAACATTATTAACTTCATTCATTCAACAATCATTGAATTGTGCAACATTATTAAGTTCATTCATTCAACATTCATTGAATTGTGCAAAATTATTGACATCATTCAATCAACAATCATTGAATTGTGCAAAATTATTAACTCCATTAATTCAACAATCATTGAATTGTGCAAAATTATTAACTTTAACTTGACTGGCCTGTTGGCGCCGTGGGTAGCTACCCTGCCTTCAGTTCTGCGGGTCGCGGGTTCGATTCCCGCCGAAGGCCAACATTTTTTACAAATGAATTTGTTGAGCCTGGGTGTATATTTGTATTTAAGTATGTATTTAAAAATATATAAGTATATATTTACCAGTTGTCTGTCTACCATAACACAAGTATTAAGTTACTTTGGGACGGACGACCGTGTGTGTAAGTGTCCCATATATTTATATTTATTTATTTAACTTAAACTTTAAAAATGTATATTTTCCAATAGCATCGGGCGAGGCTCTACGTACAGGCAATCGAGTCGCTGGTCCATCTGAAAGGTTAACACTTTCCTTGTTGTCACCAATGCCGAATGAACAAGACTTTGCAGTTAACGTATGCACTGTACTGGCTGCTGACCATTCTAACCGTCTACCACTCAGTACATCACCACATATATTGGATTTTTTACTGGCCCATGCAGGGGTATACAACCATTGTAAGTATATTTTATACTAGTAATTTACATTAAGTACATTTTTAATATGGATCCCTATTTTTTTTTTGAAATTTAATGCCTATGTTGCTCAGTAAAAATGCAGCTTTCCAATGGTGAAAGAATTTTTGTAAATCGGTCCACTAGTTTTTGTGTGAAAACATTACAAACATACAAACAAATTTTTCCTCTTTATAATATTAGTATAGATAATTTTTACTAGTTGTAGAATGAAAAATGAATTTGAATCTTAAATAATTTATAGAATTAAGCGTTACTTTGTGGAGATCCATAATACAAAAGTAATAATGAAATTATTTTGCTATAATACATGTAATAGAGTGTTAAAATCCCACTGCTGGGCATGCAGCTAAGACCTACCACGCTGCTCCAATGCGGATTGATAGGTTACACATATTCCCCAGATTTCTCTAGATATATGCAGGTTTCCTTACGATGTTTTCCTTTACCGAAAGCGTGTGATAAATTTCAATTATCAATTAGACACATAAGTCTCATTGCTGCCTGCCGGGGTTTGAACTCGTGACCCTCGTAACTGAAGCATCGTCAGGAGATAGACTCCTCGACAAAATCTTACGGGGCGAAACAATTGTTGAGATTGTGGTGGTGAATGTGTGCAGTTTTTGTGTATTGTTGTGTTATCGGTGTCGGGTAGTGTATGAGTTCTTACAAATTCTGCATGTAACAGGTATGAGAACGAATAATACACTACATTAAGCATTACATATATTTTCATTTATCGCGGATTATAACAAAATAATATTCTCATTAGTTTTGTATTATGGAACTCCGCAAAGAAACGCCTAATTCTATAAGTTCTTCATTGAATTATTTATTTCAGCAAGTCTAAGAGACACAATAGGCCGTTCGTACTACGAAGCAAGAGGGCGTTACCCTCATGAATTTTGGCAGCTGAGGGCAGGTGGCGGTGGAGCGAAGGAGTTGGCTGATGAAACTAAGTTCATGCAGCCCGGTATAGAGCAACCAGAGCTCATGGTCCAAGCACTGGCTGCACATAACACTCTTACTGACTGTTTGATGCAAGGCGGGGAAAATGATGATATTATGGAGAAAATTGTTGAAGAGGTAAACACTAATATATCTGTAGTTTTCAGACTTCCAAAGCAAATAACAATACCGTAGCTCGTAATAAACTCATTACCTGGGTGACTGAGTCCAGCTTAGTTATTTTTTTTAAAGATGTAAAATATCATCAACCTCCTGCCTTTATCCCACTCTAAGTGGGGTCGGGACAGCATGTTATAAACATAACACTGTGGGCAGGGTGCGATCGCGGGCAGCGGTAGCCTCCTTCTGCTCTGCGGAGGGGAGTGGAGGGAGGCGTTGGAGCGGTTCCGGGAACTTTTGTTCTGGATCCAATCTGCTGCTGGCGAGTCCAGGTGGTAGTGACTTGCCTAAGACATTCGTCTGCCCTGTCAGGGACCTTCGGACGTTTCGAACGGGGCATATCGGACGTCTGGCTATAGGTCCCCGAGGCGGCCGGTGCATCTGGTGCTCCCGATGCACCGGTTAGCGGAGGGGGGACTTCTCTTTCGAGGGGCCCCTACCCGGAGGAGGTGTTTTCTGGGATCAGAGCTGTAAGCGGGGATGGGGGCAATGCATATAACGATACCCTGCCCTTGCCATTGGCAGCGTGGTGGAGCACACAGGTTGTTTTAGTCGGTGCGAGTCCGGCATAACCGCCGCCTGTCCTCGTCGGGTGGTGGTACCCATAAGGGGTTTTTTCCTGTATAAAAAAAGCTCTTACCCCCTCCCCCCATGCTTAAGTAAACATTTGTCAATCAATGTATAGGTTTTTTAAAATATTATAATTATAATTTGAAAAATAAGAAAAAATATTTAGGATAGAGATTATATTTTACTGATACAGTATTCAACATAGAGTAAAGGACAAAAATAATATATCTTACAAATAAAATAAACAATTTTAAATTTTTGGTACACAGATTAAATTCAAATTAAGTCTTCAGTCCATGAAACCCGAATCCATGATTCTAAGTTTTTTTAATGCGTTTCTTTTTAAGCAAAGACAATGTGAGGGTTGCCATTCGTGTAAAATAGTAAATAGCTACTGATGACGTAATCATCATCTAGACTCCCCTACCCCCATGTCAAAATAAGTAAAGCAAAGAGAAAAACTTAAACTTTCGATTTTTATTTTCGCAAGTAAAATAAAGTCAAGTCATATATTTTTTTTTTTAGTTTCTTGGCTAATTTTTCCACTGCCCAATGGCGCAGGTGGTAGTGACCCTTCGTGTCAGTTACGCGGGTCGAGGATTTGATTCCTGCTAAGGGCAAAAATTTTGTTAACACTTGTTATCGAAAAAGACGTGGTGCTAGATATATGTATATACAAAAAAAGATGGCAGAAAGCATTTTTAATATATTGTAAGCTTTTTTACGTCAATTACGTAATAATTTTTTAGGATATCCTTGAAGACTGGGTAACAGAGCCATCAGAAGAGGACCAGCTATTCGCTCCTGAGCTAACAGGCGGTGCGAGCTGCGTGTACACGCAGAGAGTTTTGCAAATAGCGTCCATTGTCCGTTCGTTGTCATTCCATGAGGAGAACGTGCAATATCTAGCTAGAAACACAACACTAATAAGGTAGAAATAAATTCAATAATATTTACATTATTTTTTTACATTTATTTTTGGGATAAGTCCGGTTTTGTCCGCTACTTTTATTCCCTTTTCTAAATGTATGTACAATAAAGAAGTAAAAAAATAATTATGAATCGCTATACCCTTGACTTCGTTCGGGTAAAGATAAAAAAGTAACGGCCTGTTACTATCTCACTGCTGGGCATAGACCTCTTTTCTCCGTTTTTGAAGAGTAGGATTGTAGCTAAAACCTAATATGGATCTTGGATTGGTAGATTATACATATCATGAGAAGCCTCTAGAGATATGCAGGTTTCCTCACGATGTCTTCCTTCGCCGATACGCGTGTGATAAATTGCTGTTATTAATTAAAAGCATAAGTTTTAACAGAAGAATTCATTAGTGCCTGCCTGGGGTTTTAATCAGTGACCCCTTGAAAGAGTCGCACAGTTTCACAGCTAGGCTATCACAGCACAAAAAATCAGTGTGCTACAAAGTTATTCCTGCGTAAATCACGACCCCGCGGAAATTCTAAGATAAAGAATAACCTGCTCCACAATCTACTTTCCAGTGAAAGTTCTGCCAAAATTGGTTATGCCGTTTTGGAGAATATGTTGTACTCTTGATCTAAATTTTCTTCAAGAATTGCAAGATCTATTAGTTAAATCCGTTTAATAGATTTTGAGTACATCAATTACATACAGACGGTGGAAGTAAAAAATTGTGATAAAACGAGTGTTAAATATGACAAGGAAGGCCGAAAAAGAGATAGTTGGATTGTGTGAAGTAACGTCAGACTTGACGAATGATATGACAGAATGGAAGAAGAAATATTTTGTGCCAACCTCATTTAGAGTGGGACAAGGAAAGGAGAATGATGAATTTTTCAGTTTCGTCAAAAATATCATATATGTTTTGTTTCAGATTCTTGTTACTGTGTGCTAATTGCTGGGTGGGTACGTTACGACAAAGTGGACTCGACACTCTTGGGAATGTTTCTACGGAACTTATTATAAAGGTTATTAATTTTTTTTTATTATCATAACAGATTTACTCACGTATTCAAATGGTTTTCTTCAATTACATTTGTTGGTTTGTTAAATTGTTTATAATATAACTTTCCTGTTTTAAATTTCAAGAATATTTTAATTAAATTAAAATTTTTCTTGAGTATGTTAAGTAACTTTTACTATTACTATCAATTTATAGAAACAGGTGTTACTTTGCGGAATTCCGTAGTACAGAAGTTATGATAGAATTATTTTGCTATAATAGATGTTCGTTAAGCATCTATGTAATGCTAAGTGCAGGAAACAGGAACGTTCACAAACCTTATACATGCGGCACTAATCACCACACGTAACACAAAACGCCACCACCAATACACCACACAAGCACTCACACAGAGAGAATATGACTTCTTCTAATCTTTCTTTTTTTTGTCTAATCACACAATGGCTACCTATTTTAAGACCGACCGCCTGCCTGACATCAACATACCTTAATCGTATTTTACGACACCTCGGTAAGAAAGAGGGTGGTCTATTCTACTTAACCGGATACCACACGGTGGGTCAACCTACCTTAGTCGCCTTATACGACACCGCAGTATTCAAATTCAAATTATCCTTTATGCAAATAAACTTGTAAACAACTGCTTTTGAATCGTCAACTCTACTGCTGGTTCGGAAAGCTGTTCTTACCGAGAAGAGCCAGCGAGAAACTCGGCGGTTGCTCTTTTACAAATAAAATTCTTAATACTATTTACATTAAGTCGTTACTGTCTTGTACAGGTTCAAAGAGAGCTATATCTACACATTCCTATCTTCTAAGTAATCTTCAAGAGTATAGTAGGCTTTCTGTATCAGCCTCTTTTTAACAGTGTTTTTTAAACTGCTGTAATGGCAAAGCTGAATATGAAATGAAAATGACCTGAGTATGAAATGAGGGTAATCTATTCTACTCAGCCTAAAACTACACGGCGAATGTGTGCATGTACCTTATATTTATTAAAAAAAATTATGTATTGTTATTAGGACCCAGCCACATGTTTGATATCAAGACACGTTATATCAACAATCCAATCGGCATTAATATCTCAAGATCGTGCCAGGGTTTTGGCTGCTCTAGAATTACTTAACAAGTTAGCACAGAATGAAGCCAACGAAGATGCTCTACTTAAGGCTCTTGAAGCCAAGGTATGTGTTTTTATTGTGATTTAATATTGACTATGTTTTAATGACTGGCCCGTTGGCGCAGTGGGTAGTGATCCTGCCTTCAGTTCCGCGGGTCGCGGGTTTTATTTCAAAGAAAATTCTTTAAAATAATTTATTGGTTCTTCGAGCCTGGGTGTATATTTGTATTTAAGTATGTATTTAAAAATTATATAAGTATATATTCACCAGTTGTCTGTCTACCATAACACAAGTATTAAGTTACTTACTTTGGGGACGGACAACTGTGTGTGTAAGTGTCCCATATATTTATAAAGAAATTGAGATATTGCGTACCAACTTTTTCTTAACTATAAATTGTCTCACTTCGTAGGTTAGCTGGCAGAGATCTCTGTCATAGGGATAACTTTTTCGGATTCACTAGGGATAACTTCGTACACTTTTTTTTACCCATAATGTTTTTTCAAACATTTTTTATGGTAAATAAATAAATAAAAAATTAGTTATTATACATCTGATAAATATTTAGTGTGAATAACAAGTGAATAAAACAAGTGAATAATATCTGTTTAGTAACAAATATTCTTTTAAAATTTAAGTTCCAGTCAGACAATAAGGGTGGTGACTTATTGTAGATCTGCCATGCCATAGTTATTACACTTTAGTTAAATAGTGCACTTTCAAGCGCTATATATGGCTAGGGGGAGGCCGAAAAAAAGATGGATGGATTGTGTGAAAAAATGATGTGCATGTTAAGAGAGTGGCACCAGAGTTGACGAATGACAGGAGAATGGAAGAAGACATATTGTGCCGACCCCACTTAGAGTGGGATAAGGGTAAGATGAGTGCACTTTCATGCGGTGTATAATTTCATAATTCGGTGTCATAATTTAAATTTCGACGAGTGCGGACGTATACATTGTTTCGGCAAATTAATAAAATCAATATACATTTAAAAAAAAATTAATATAATAGTGTTAAGTAAGTGATAAAGTGATAAAGTTTAAATTCAAGTAGCTATATTTGTAAGCATTACAACGTCGCTACAATTATTTATCAAAAGAACTAGATGTAGACATATTTAGCGATAACATCAATACTTTCAGACACAATATAATTAAATTTAAAAGAAATAATTAAGTTTACATACAATAATTTTATTTCGATATAATATTTTATTTTGTAATATATTTAAATAATGTACGCGTCCCCATTACATGCCGTGGTAACCTATAATTAAGACTATATTTAATTGAATAGTTTGTAGAGTATTTTATAGTATTAATAATGTAAGTCTTGTTGGTTGTCCTAATAAGTAAAAATAAATAAATTTGACTGGCCCGTTGGCGCAGTGGGTAGTGACCCTGCCTTCAGCTCCGCGGGTCGCGGGTTCGATTCCCGCCGAGGGCCAACATTTTCTATAAATGAATTTGTTGGGCTTTGAGCCTGGGTGTATATTTGTATTTAAGTATGTATTTAAAAATTATACAAGTATATATTCACCAGTTGTCTGTCTCCCATAACACAAGTATTAAGTGACTTACTTTGGGGACGGACGACCGTGTGTGTAAGTGTCCCACATATTTATTTATTTATTTATTTATAAATAAATAACACATTTGTTTTCATTCGCAGGTTTACAGCGATGTATGCGCATTACTAACTCTAAGGGACATTATGGTGCTTGTGTGCACGTTAGAGTGCGTGTACGCACTAACGGGCCTGGGCGATCGTGCGTGCGAGGCGGTTGCGAGAGTGCCCGGCTTACTGCAGACACTGGTTTCTCTTGTCACAGTTGAGGTAATATTCCATGGTATTATGTGTTGTAATATATAAGCTGTGGTAGCCCAGCGGTAACACCGTGTGACTCTTTTGAGGAGGTCCCGGGATCCAACCCGGGCAGACACCAATGAGTTTTTCTGTTTAAACTTTGTCTAATTGATAATTGCAATTTATCACACGCTTTTCGGTGAAGGAAAACATCGTGAGGAAACCTGCATATCTCTAGAGAATTCTGAAAATATGTGTAACCTACGAATCTGCACTGGAGCAGCGTGGTAGGTCTTAGCTCCAAACCTTCTCTCCAAAAACGGAGAGAAGAGGCCTATTCTCAGCAGTGGGATAGTAACAGGCCGCTACTTACTTAGTTACTTTATTTGTTGTCAATAAAACCTATCTTCCGTTCAAGTATTACGTAAGCAGATTTATTATAATTATTTACCCCCCATCCCCTTGTCAGCAAAAGTAAGCAAAGCTCTTACCCTCTCCCTGCTTACGTAAACATTTGTCAATCAATTTATTGTTTTTTTTTAAATATAAAATATAATTATAATTTGAAAATTAAGAGAGATTATATTCTACTGTGTGTGTTTGTGAGAATGTATGTTGCGTGTAAGTGCTTGAATGTGTGTATGTATGAATCGTTAATTTTAATGTTTATTATATTTTAATTTATCATATTATGTAGATAGTTAATATTTGCTCCGTTTCCTCATAGTTAACGATTACGTATTAAGTCAGTGGCGTAGCTAATATATTTGGGGCCCAGGGCCAATTGTCACCTGGTGCCCCCCCCTTCTTTCCCCTTGGTTCAAAATGATAATAACTATATATAAAATAACATTAGATTATGATAAAATTTATTTAGAAAATTTAAAAACGAACATTCCTCGCTTTTTGAGTTGCAAAGTCATTAATCACATTTTCAAAATCAATGGTGTCGACTAGTTCGTGCTCTATTGACAATATTGCAAGATTATTTAATCTACTATCTGACATTGTTGATCTTAAGTAGCTTTTGATTAATTTAAGTTTTGAAAAACTTCTTTCACATGTAGCTACACTCACTCCGAGAGTAAAAAAAATTCTAAACATTATTACAATATTGGGGACAAAATCTGACAGCTGATGTTTATGTATGAATAATAAGAGTTCTAGCGGTCCTTGAGTTGTCAAAGTCTCTGTACTGTGTGAAGCTTCTACGAAATTCTGAAGTTTCGTTCTTTCTATTATAAATTCTACTTTGTCGATGTCATCAGGAGCATCACAAAGATCAATCAATATCAATTTGAGTATTTAATAACTGAGAGAAAAAAAATTATTATCAAGTTTGGTGCCCCCCTTGCCTGTGGTGCCCTGGGGCGACCGCCCCTCTCGCCACCCCCTAGCTACGCCACTGTATTAAGTGAATGTAAAATCTTTAATATTTAAATGAGTTATGTATGTATGTATGCATATATATATATTTTCTGAATCTCGGAAACGGTTCCAACGATTTTCCTGAAATTCAGCATGTAGGAGAGAAAAATCGATCTAGCTAGTTTTATTTAAAAAAAAAAATATCCCTGTTTTTGGGCATTAAAAAATACTAAAATTTATATTAAATTGAATTTTTGTCATAAACTGTCAAGTCAGCGTAGCTTATTCGAGAAACGGGTGGTCGCGAGAAATACCTAGTAATAATGAAAATACCTAGGATCGAGACAGTGACAAGATCATAGTAGATTAAATAATCTTGCAATAATGTCAATAGAGCACGAACTAGTCGACACCATTGATTTTGAAAATGACTTTGCCACTCAAAAAGCGAGGAAAGTTCGTTTTTAAATTTGCTAAATAAATTTTATCATAATCTAATGTTATTTTATATATAGTTATTATCATTTTGAACCAATTTAAATTTATATATTAAAGTCATTGCGTTCTGAAATCTAAAATTATTTACACTCTTTAGAAGGGGGGGGGGGCACCAGGTGACAATTGGCGCCGGGCCCCAAATATACTAGCTACGCCACTGAATCGAGACCCACCTACCCTATTATTATTATTTTTTATTAAGTTTCTTTTTTATTTTTAAAAAAGTTACCGAGCAAGTCTCGGTCACCCAGATATTGAGTGTAAAAGCGATATCATGCCAGGCGCAGAGCTACGGGCCACGTGCGTGTATACTGATGCGTGTGGTAGAGACTGTTAGTGGGCCGCAGGCACTTGCGGCTGTTGGGGCTGACCGGGAAGCTGAGAGGGCACACCCCACCCCGATACCACAGGTAAATATTATTCCACTAGTAGAATAGAATAGAATAGAATATTCTTTATTGCTATTGCACCACATAAAATTAAAATATACATTGTTAAGAAAACGACATAATCTAATGCAGATAGCAATATAATAGCAAATAGAATAATGCATAAAGCTTACTATACTATTGAGGATTATTTGAGTGATAGCTTATCTTAACTGCAGTCAGCTACGCATCAAGCTGCAACGATTATCTTGTAACCATCAAATTGTAATAATTTTTTAAAAGATTAGCCGCCGAGTTTCTTGCCGATTCTTCTCGGTAGTAGCAAACTTCCGAATCAGTGGTAGCTTTAAAACATTTGACGATTCAAAAGTACTGTAAACATTCCACTTGAATAAAGAATGTTTTGAATTTGAATTTGAATTTCATACAATAAGGCGGCCTTATCGCTAACTAGCGATTTCTTCCAGGCAACCTTTGGGCTAGAGACATTAAATTTAGGGTAACAAGGTAGGTGGTGCAATGTATACATATAGATGGTACTATGAAGAAGAAGAATAAGAATAAATAAATAAAATAATTAAATCATCATCCTCCTGCCCTTATCCCACTCTAAGTGGGGTCGGCACAACATGTTATAAACATACTATCACATGATTTGGCTGCATTTTTACGACCGGCCGCCTGCCTGACGTCAACTTATCTTAATCGTATTTTACGACACCTCGATAAGAAACAGGGTGGTCTATTCTACTTAACCGGATACCACACGGTGGTTCAACTTACCTTAGTCGCCTTTTACGACACCTCGGTAAGAAATGAGGTTGGTTTATTCTACTCGGCCAGATACCACACGGCGGGTCGACTTACTTTAGTCGCCTTTTACAACACCTCGGTCAGAAATGAGGGTGGTACTATTCTATTCAGCCGGATACCACACGGCGTAAATAAAATAATGAAATAAGTAAATCAAGTTTTATTGACCACATAAAGAAATTAAAAAATACAAAAGTAAAATTAAATAACCTACAAACAACGTGGTCAAAGGGCAATATTCGTTATTGTACATAATAAAACAAAAAAAAAATTACAGACATTTATATATTCATTTTGTGTTCTTAAATATAGTTTATAAACTAAAACATATACAGGTACAATAGCGGTCCTTATCGCTAACCAGTGATTTCTTCCAGGCAACCTTAAATGTTATGGAGCTGAATAATAATAATACAATAACATTACATTAAATATACACGAAAATGACAAAATCATTAGTAAGACTCAAGGTATAGAGTCTTACTCTAGAGCATGTCTTCTTGAACTTTTTTATATAGCGACCCCCTTCAAGCTAAGGAAATTTTAAACGACCCCCTCCTCCGTATAATGAAATATATATTAACCGTAGATGTATATGTAATATCGCACTATTTTACAATGTAAATAACAGTTTTGCATTGTCACTTTTTTCAAAAAATAGTTATAATAACACTACAATAGTATTTTGTATGATTTTTATTTGTATTTATACGTATTGTACGTTTTGTATTTGTACGTAGTGTGTATACCAATCATAAATTTAATAAAATCTATTTAATTAAATTTAATGAAAAGGGGTAATGAAGGAACTTAGGAGGAGAAATATCAATAAATCTTTGTTAGAAAAGTTCTTTAAAGGACAGCTGCAGCCATGTAGTTGTATAAATAATGATTGAAAAGTATCAGATCTTTGTGACGCCCCTTTCAGTAGTCTCGCGACCCCCCTGGGGGTTGCGACCCACAGTTTAAGAAGTCCTGCTCTAGAGCATGTCTTTGTCACACAGGAACTAAGCCTTAATTGTGCTAAATTCCATTAATATTGCCATTAGCCGTGAGTGTAACACACAGACAGACTTTCGCAGTTCTCGCCTAATATATCATGTTAGAAATTAAGTCTAAATTCAATTTCAAATGAATAATTACATAATGAACGTCTGCGTTAAGATAATCACGCCGGGCACCTTACTGGCACCAACACTCTACAAAATCCAACGACATAATGATTCTACCACCAGTTCGGAACACTAATCCACTTGAGAAGAACTGGCCAGAGACTCAGTGGTCGCTCTTATCACGAATAGCGTTTATTTAAGCTTAGATTCTAATAATACTAATATAGCTGTTCTAATATTCTAATATAGCATTGGTAGCCCAGCGGTATCACCGTGCGCCTCTTTCAAGAAGGTCTAGGGTTCAAACCCCGGGCAGGCACCAATGAGTTTCCTAGTAAAACTTATGTGTCTAATTGATAATTGTAATTTATCACACGCTTTTCGGTGAAGGAAAACATCGTGAGGAAACCTGCATATCTCTAGAGAATTCTGGGGATATGTGTAACCTACCAATCCGCATTGGAGCAGCGTGGTAGGAGTTAGCTCCAATCCTTCTCTCCAAAAAAAAAAACGGAGAGAAGAGGCCTATGCCCAGCAGTGGGATAGTAACAGGCCGTTACTTACTTTACTTAATTACTCTAATAATACGAAATAAAAAAAAGGTCTCTCAAACACGTCTACCTCTTACGAATGCCGCAAGCCAAAGCAGAGTGAATGACGTCAGCCGTTGCCTTATATAGGCTGCCACAGCTTAGAAATCTGGATTCCTAACAATAACATTAGTATGGATTCAGTTATGATTTGCAAACAGCGTCTTCGCCGGCGAATACGGAGGTCCTAGTCTTCTCAAGTCGGTCGGCCGTGGCTTCTCGCCATACTCCCGACGCCATAATTACTAATCGTCATACCATCAGCCCTCCACTACACGTCGCCCTAAGCCGTGGTCCGGCCTCACAGGAGGCACCCTTAGGACGACGTTCCCCATAGCTAGTAGAGCTTCTGCGCTCTACTTTCCGCGTTTCGCAACTTAGACGATGCTTCTGCGCTCGCCCGTTCCGCCCTGTGACACTGTAAAAGCCGTTAGGGCTAACAGCATATAGTCAATTCGAAAAAAAAATAGTTATGATAGTCCTGACACAATTATTTTTATTTCAGCCTCAGCCTACAACGCCTTCGAAGCCGATAGCGGAGTCCCAACCACTGTCAGCACCTTCCAACCCCACATCACCAGCAGTAACTGCTACCACACCCATGTCATCATTGCAACAGTCACATCTACAACAAAGAACTATACAGGTAACCTTTTAACTTTCATTAAATTTATTGATCACAATTTTAGTCATAGTGACTTCCATATAAAAGATAAATATATGTTGTCGCGGACTTTTATTTTGCTATAATCTATGCTTAGAGAGAAATGTTCATTTTCCTACTGCCCTTATCCCACTCTAAGTGGGGTCGGCACAACATATTATAAACATGCTGTCACATGATTTGACTGCTTTTTTATAACCGGCCGCCTGCCTGACGTCAACTTACCTTAGTCGTATTTTACGACACCTCGGTAAGAAATGAGGGTGGTCAGTACTCAGTCGGATATCACACGGCGGGTCGATTTACCTTAGTCGTCTCTTACGGTACCTCGGTAAGAAATGAGGGTGGTCTATTGTACTCAGTCGGATACCACACGGCGGGTCGACTTACCTTAGTCGTCTTTTACGACACCTCGGTAAGAAATGAGGGTGGTCTATTCTATTCAGCCGGATACCAAACGGCGTGTAGGCGTGCTAAAATATGATAATTAAATATTTATAATAAAACTATATATATATATATATATATATATATATATATATATATATATATATATATATATATAAACTTTATTGTACAAACACATAAAAATACATACGGTAAACTTAAACAAAAATAAACTTATGTATACGTACAAAGGGCGGCCTTATCACCGTGTAGTGATCTCTTCCAGGCAACTCTATATATATAACGGAGTATATAGGAGAATGTCATATGAATTGTCAAATGAAATGTCTGTCATGTCTTTCTGTCTGTCAACAACATTCATTTCGTATACGTTGTATATAATCCCGTTTGTGTGTTTAGGAAAACGAGCATTTCGTACAAGCCTGGCTCCGTGCTACGTACGAACCTCTACCGCCGACTGACAATAGTGCGTGTGATGCCTCGGACGTATACCGTCAGTACGTAGCGTGCTGTACCAAGTTGTCGCGCAAGGGAGTGATCGCGCCCGCCCACTTTCCACGTCTCGTCAGGTAATTGTTTAATTTTTTTTAATATAATAGGAATATAAAAAAAGGCGCCGATTATACCCTGATGAACCCTGGCTGTGAACATTTTCGGTCCGCGCGTTACTCGTCGGTTATGACAACATTACGCTATTTTTTTTAATGCCCAAAAACAGGGTTTAAACGATTTTTTATTGATAACGATTGATTTTTCTACCCAAAAAACTTGCTGAATTTCAGGAAAATATTTCGAGCCGTTATCAAGATTCAGAATATATATATATATATACATATATATACGATTAACTCATTTAACAATTTAATATTATATATCTTTAATATTGTTAAATTTACAATATTAAAGATATATATATAAAATTGATCTAGTTTTAGAAAACAAGTATATGTGCAATAAGGAGGATGGGCGTCAAAATATATTACAATTTTAAATACATATATACACCAAAACTCAAAGAACCAACAAATTATTTATAGAAAATGTCCACTGCCAACTGCGCCAAAGGACCAGTAATTTATCTGTAACAAATAATAATTATACTGCGTCCATCATATTATCAGTCTTTTGAGAGCTCACGCTCATTAAGTTTTGTATTGCTTACGTACAAATATCATACAAATAATATTTGTACTTTATGGATGGGTACCGCCCACTTAGTGATGTCACACATAATGGTTACTACGATTATGCCACAGATTAAAAATAATCGGTAGAAATCGATGTTACGAGTATTAAAAGACATTTAATAACATTATATAAAGTTTTACTTTCTTCTTAGTTAATACATGAATACAAATAAAACAATCAGGATATTTTAATTTATTTTATTAGCACGAGTCGTCGGAATGATAATCAACACTAGACTCCTCCGATGAGGAGTCTTCAGTAGCAGTTATTATTAGCTCTTGTGTAGATAATATATTATCAAACGCAATATCACGTTCCCAATCAGAGAATATTACTCTTTTAGTTCTTTCCACCACACTTGCCCAGTTCTCGGCCGTTACGTGGGTGCAAGCATTTTTTAGCAATTGCAACATTTTATTCGCTGTGAATGGGGGGCTTGTATTGCATCTCGCAGCATGCCCTTTTACTTGTGCCCATATAAGTTCTATTGCGTTGTACTGGCAGTGGTATGGAGGAATCCGAAGAACAGTATGGCCATATTCTGCTGCCATTTCATTGATTACATAGCGTTTTGCTCTCTTTTTGGTTTTTAATATTTTTATTAATTCAACTTTTAACATTGAGTCGTCCACATTTTCTCCATTGTCCCGAAGCCAATTAATTATTTCATGCTTTTTATTAGCCTGTGTTGGCATTTTGTCAATTTGACGGGAGTGGTAGGGCGCATTATCAATAAAAATTATTGATGGTTCTTCCAATGAAATGAGCATTTTTTTGAACCACTCTTCATACACATTTGCATTCATCTCTTCGTGGTAGTCATTTGATTTCTTCGATTTAAATGCCAACAGTGCGTCTTGTACAAATCCTTTTGCTGTACCTGCATGGCAAATGATTAGGCGCTCACCTTTTCCCATTGGTACTGAGGAAGTGGAATCAGCAGTATCATCAGTCCAGAAACGAGATAGTGTGTGGTTAGCGTTGAGCCATGTTTCATCCGTGAAAACAATATTTGCCCAATCTTGTATTTTCTTTGCCTCTCTTAAAAAATCACAACGTGCTATAGCTATATCTGTGCGTTCCATTAATAATTTTCTTTTATTTAACTTTTTATATGAAAAGCCAATTGTGTTCAAAACTTTGAACAAAGAAGATTTTTCACCATGGAATAGACCACTTCTTTTCAAAGAAACAATAAGTTTTCTCAAAGTTGGAATTTCTTTTCTCAAGTAGTAATCATATACATGACGACGAATAGCGTCAGCGTCAAAGTCATCAACAGCTGTCACCTTATGAGCCCGGCGCTTTCTTTTTGGTGTAGATGGTTTGTTTTGCTCCAAGCCGCTCCTGCCGTAGGCATCAGTAGTGATTTTAGTCACAGTTGATAGACTGATCCCCAACGCGGCTGCAACACGGTTTCGGACTTGCGTGATAGGTATAAGAGGTCCGCCATTTTGATTTTCTTGCTCAAAATACTCATGAAGTTTTAACACTAACTGTCTCGATTGTGCTTTCAACACACGTCCTTTCGGCATTTTCACGATCAATTAATATAAGTTTCACAAAAGTATTTCCGAGGAATAAAGCTACTTAACTCAAGGTGTAACAGATGCGAGAGAACACTCAGCGAACGTAAATGCGTGTGACTATCACGGGCGTTTCGTTGAGAGTGACAGATCACGTCAAAATGGCGGCCGAGCGGAAGGTCTGTTGATGTTGCCAGTTGATGTATAATATATTTTTTATGATTATAATAAATACACACGGATTAACATTTATTTTCAAAAAACTAAGGCAATATTAAATCAAAATGTTGATTTCTATATCTGTTATTAGTTTACGTAGGTTATCATTAATCGAATTACTTAGGTACGTAATTCGATTAATGATAGTAGGTACTATAATCGGAATGGTATCGCATACGAGAATCTTTAGGACATCACTAAATATGTAAATCGTCAATCTGTCAAAAGATGGTTAATATAATGGACAGTGTATATAAGCTTTCATTACATATCTTACTATATATTATATATTTATTATTATATATTCCATTTTATATCTTTTTGTGCCTGAGTGGGAGATTGAATGTTGATCCGTTCTAGAACTGTCTTCGGTGGCACCGTTGGACCGAACACCGTTACTACTACGAGTGGGGAGACTCAACACGTGTATATCGGTATACGAGCGAAAAATCTACCGAACAGAACAAATCCTCCGGCTGGTGAGTGGTTTTACTTGTTACATTGACACATTTCAGTTTACAGATTTCATTACAGATTCAGAGACAGTTTAGAGATTCAGATTACAGTTTTCATTGCGATGCGATTTAAATTTTTCTGACTATCTTTAATATTTCAATTGAATATTTCTTAGCGTGATGTTATGTAGCCGACAGCCGATAGCCTTCCTCAAAAAATGAACTATCTTACACTATAAGAATTTTTCAAATCGGTCCAGAAGTTCCTGAGATTAGCGCGTACAAACAATAAAACGAACTCTTCAGCTTTATATATTAGTATAGATTTTTAATACGGTACTAGAGAGAGATTTGGAGTAAAACAATTCCCCTTTCCCAATACCATGAAGATTTCCTGCTATAGGGCGAAGCGCGGCCTCCGACGCGCAATTTGCACGCGGCGCGCTGCCGCAATCGCTGTGCCCCTGCATTTTAAATCTGTAATATCTTCGGAAATGTTCATTTAAATTACATGCTGTCAACGAAAATATTGATATGTATTAAATCAACAATGTGTTAAAGGTACTTAAGTGGATAAGGATTAAGGCTGTATTGTTAAAAATTGCTTCGAAAATAAAGCATTATTTTTCGTAAAAAGAAAATGACAAAAAATGTTATTGTGCGTTATTCATGAGAGATAGACATATACCATCGCAGAGTTTTCTGTAGACCTTTTCAAGGTGTACAAATACTTAGTACATTTTAATACTACAGTCGACGTGGACTAAGTCACGGGTGCTCCTAGTAAAATGTAAATTTAATTGTAAGCAGGACCATCGTCTCCTATCCTGAAAGCCCAGTTAACGAACAAGCCGCCGCCGAGTGAGCCAAAACCTCCACCATCACAGCCGCAGGTATGTCATCTTTATTTCTATCTATCTTTATGTATATCTTTATTTTTTATATTTAAATGAATTAATTTTATATATAGTACCTGGGTGACCGAGCCTTGCTCGGTAATTTTCAAAATGATGTAAAAAAAAAAAATTGAAAAGAGAAGTGAAAAAATAATAGGGCAGGTGGGGCTCGATCCTAGGTATTTTCACCTCTCTAGACCGCCCGTTCCTCAAATGAACTACCATGACTTTAGGTTGGACAGCGAAAAATTGTGATTGTATTCAACATAAATTTCAAAAAAAATTTAGAGCCCGAAAACATCAAAAATGACATTTTTAAAAAATTAAACTTATCTACATCGATTTTTTTCCTACAAAAACCCCTACATGCTGAATTTCAGAAAAATCATTGGAGCGGTTTTCGAGATTCCGAAATATATATATATATATATATATATATATATATATATATATATATATATTTTGTTACAGAAGGTCCAGAAGTGAATAATAATTGAACCTTGAACTATAATTCAACTTTTATTACCGCACTCGTAATTAATACATCTCCCATAGCAAACGTTACATCATACAAGATGGCTTGTTATTCCGTTGCCATGGCAACCTCAATTAGTTATTGCGCATTAAGCCGGAACTCAAGTGTGTTCGTAGGGCGCTCGATAATAGGGAGCCGCGGCGAGTTTGCTGTACATTAGCTTTACTGGCTTATATATATATTTGTAAACTTCTAAAAATAACAACATAAAATAGCTCGGTGAAGTGATAGGGCGGTCCGAAAAATTATATCCCAGTCTAGGCCAGGTATATCATATGCCTTTTTTCTACTTTTTTTTAGGTATCTCATATGTATATATTTGTGAGCCAAATGGTTTCCTGTTTTGTTTAGACATTAGTCTACAACTATTAATCCCTATTAATACTCGTACAATAATGTCTAAATAAAACAGGAAACAATTTGTTGTACCTCTTTTGTACCTACATATATAACCCTTTATATATCTAGGTCCAACAGCCGCCACCGCCGCACCCGGTGCTCTCGCAGGCGTTGGAGGCGAGCCAGTCCAACACGTCCCTCATCAAGCACCTGTTGGCGCATAAAGTAAGCCCTGCACCCGCCACGCACGCGCAAGTAAGTCTACTAACACTACTAACGTACGGATGTTTTTATTTTGTTATGTTTATAATTAGATCACTCTGTAGAAGAAAGAGTAAAAAAAAATCAAATTATTGTAATGTCAGCTCTTTTTGATAACTGTAAAAAAAGTAATAAACTGTCCGCTCCCAAATTCCTTCATCATTATTCTTCATCATTCTCCTGCCCTTATCTCTCTAAGTTGGTTCGGTATAACATGTTTTAAACATGTTGTTGCATTGGCTAGTTGTTTTAAGACCGACCTGTCCGACGTCAATTTACCGGTCGTATTTTACTCAGCCGGATACCACAAGACGCGTCAACTTACCGTAGTCACCTTTTACGACACCTCGGTAAGAAAAGAGGGTGGTCTATTCTACTCAGCTGGATAACATATAGCGGGTCAACTTACCATAGTCTCCCTTTACGACACTTTGGTAAGAAATGAGGGTGGTCTATTCTACTCAGCCGGATACCATACGGCGGATCAACTTACTATAGTTGCCTTTTACGACACCTCGGTAAGAAATGAGGGTGGTCTAGTCTACTCAGCCGTATACCACACGGTGGGTAAACTTACCTTAGGTGCCGTTTACGACATCTCAGTAAGAAATGCAGGTCGTCTATTCCACTAAGCCGGATACCAAACGGCGGGTCAACTTACCATAGTCGTCTTTTACGACACCTCGGTAAGAAATGAGGGTGATTTTTTACTACTCAGCCGCATACCACAGATGGGGTCGACTTAACTTAGTCGCCTTTTCGTTTCCATCTCCCATCTTCCTTATCTAATACTCCTTACCTGCTATCTCTTTCATATTTCTTCAATACACCAATTACGTCACGATTCATTTACACTCTATAATCTATTAATTACCATTGCGTACCTTTTTTTGGCTTGTTTACCAAAAATACTATATTTTTATTATAAGTCTAAATTGGTTCTTATATATTAACAAAAACATCAAATTCTGGAATAGTTGTTATATACCTCTTTTTGTTCAATGTAAGTCCGTAATTTTAATTAAAAAAAAAATATTAGACCTTGGAATAGCTGTTGAAAAAATTTTTTTTTTAAAACCACAATATATTCAAATTCAAATTTTTTTATTTCCAAACAGGTGGTTACATTTCTTAGATAGACTTAGTATTGAGATTTACTAGTAGCCCCTAAACTAGGTAATTAAATTTTGGGAGGCTAGACTTTGCCTTTAACGTTAAAAATATGATTATAATTACCTTTAGTAGAACATAGTGGGATATTCTCTATTCTCAACATATAACAAGCGAGATTAAACTTAAAAGTTGTTTTATATCCAGATAACTTTGAGTGTGAAGCCATTTAATTAAAACTTTTATATATTATTATATTCAAATTCAAAATATTCTTTATTCAAATAAACTTGTAAACAAGTGCTTTTGAATCGTCAACTCTACTGCTGTTCCTACCGAGAAGAGCCAGCAAGAAACTCGGCGGTTGCTCTTTTAAAAAAATATAATTCTTAATATTATTTACATTAAGTCGTTACTGTCTTGTACAGGTTCAAAGAGAGCTATATCCACACATTCTTATCTTCCAAATAATCCTCAAGAGTATAGTAGGCTTTCTGTATCAGCCTCTTTTTAACAGTGTTTTTAAACTGCTGTAATGACAGTGCTGAAATTGATTGCGGAATTTTATTATAGAATCTTATACCAAAACCCACAAACGAGTTACGCACTTTTCCAAGGCGCAAAGCAGGAACCGCAAGCTTATGTCGGTTCCTGCTTTGTCTATTGTATACATCACCTATCGTTTTATAATTCTTATCGTTTTATAATTCTTTATATATAATATCATATTATTATATAATATCACAGATTGATTTAAGAATGCCTTTGAGCCTTTAAACAGTTGCAGTGCGTGGTACAGGATACTTGACAGTTTCAAATCACATCTGGTAAAAAATCAGTGCTTTGAAAAATTAAATTAACAACATGCATGTACGAAAGTACTCATTAAAATACTAAATTGAAATTTAAAAAATGGTAGACCAATTTAGTTACGCATGTGAAAAGAAACTAACCCTATTAGGTAGTTATTGGATGTAAAAGGCATGCCATAGACACATTCCGAAATTCATAAAAAATAAAATCGTCTATTACTTCCATATATTTGAAAATCGATATAAAATGATCTATATTTAGACTTTCAGGCCTTTTTAAAATATCAATAGACATTTAATTAATACTACGGATATTAGTCTCAGTCAATAATTTACCAAACGCTATGATAATCTATAATTCTTTTGATAAATTTAATTTGTTTATACTATTGTACTTTGTGTATCTTTTATATATTTTTTTAAAATTTATGGACCCTATGTTTTCTGTCTATGATATCGTCAAATAAATAAATTTAAGTGTAGAGCTTGTAGGACGTTTTAATTTTTTATGAATACTGGTAGTTTTTTGAAGCATGAAATTTTAGTTTATTAATTTGTTCCAAGTTTTATTGAAACCTAAATACTGTTTGGACTATTATGTTATATTAACACTTTAAAATTAACTAGTAGTCACACTTGAGATAATCGTATCTAGAAAGTTATCGTTTATCGAAAAAAGTTAGCGTTAAACGCACAATTTTATTACAATAACTGATTAATAAGCTTTTATTAGATTTAGGGTTTTTTTTTTAATATAAGCAGCAGAAAATATTTACTTAAATGAGAGTTAAAGAATAAAGACAGACAAAATAATAATTATTCAGCTAAAGTAACTTACTTAACGGAAGACTAAAATAGTTAATTAATCTGCCGATCCTATATTAGTGGTCTATGGACATTTATCTAAATATCGTTGTATTGTATGCAATATATGGTATATTTGGTTTTGAGTCCCCGATAGATTTTATCAGCAAGGATCTTTGTTCTATTTATTTTTAATATCGCAATTATATACTTATTCTTTAAGTCCACTCTACTAGTAAAGGTTGGGTATCACTTTGTTATCCATTTTGTCTTTTGCCCGACAAAACAGCTGTGCCAGCTATTCCGGTAATATAATCTTATGATAGGTGTCTACGATAATCTAAGTTACATAAAGCGACTTCTTTCAGTGCTCATAAATTTATTATATCGCTAAAATATGGCCAAAATTGGAAAATATTCTGAGCATGATGTTTTTTCATCGTCTTCTAAAAAGCGGATATTGTTTCTCGTCTGAACTAAACAGCATGCGTACATGTATGAATATATAGCCTCAATACTTCAAGTTTAAATAGTGTAGAAATCTGAAATTCAAAATGTTTTATGTAGGTTGCTCAAAGACAACAAAGCCAACAGAGAGTGGGTCCAACGCTAACTGGGACTGTAGTAGTGCAGCCTAGCCAATCAGCTGTAAGTTGTTCAGTTATTCCATTAAAACACTAGTAGGTTAAGTATGTGTATTTTTTAATTTTTATTTTTTTCTTTCTTTTTTCTAAATATATGTGTAAAAAGAACAATAAATAAATAAATAAAATAAATAAAGTTGCGTCTAGTATAGATAAGATAATAAGTGCCAGATTAAAGTGGTATAGACAAGTAATAAGGAAGGATAACTGTCATGTGACCAAAAGGGTTCTAAATATGAGTGGATGGATGTATGACCAGAGGGAGGCCAAAAATATGGACAGAGCATATAAGAAGTGTAGCGGCTGAGTTAACGAACATTATGAGAGAAAGGAAGATAAAAATATAGTCTGCCGCCACCACTTAGGGCGGGATAAGAATAAAAGAATGAATGATTTATAAAAATCTACATAACAGCAACCTTTAAATTGTTATTTATTCAAGAACTATTATTTTTTATAGAATTAAGCGTTGCTTTGCGGAGGGCCATAATACAAAAGTAATGAGAATATTATTTTGCTATAATCTAATATATATATCTATCTAATAATAATATATATATCTAATAATAATCTATCGCGAATTATAGCAAAATAATATTCACATTACTTTTGAACTATTATTTTAATATATAAATTTAATAATTATTTACACACACGTTAAAGCTCATTGAATTCACAATTCATATAGTGCGATCTATACATAAAATAGTGGGTTGCGACACGAAAAAAAAACACGTTGAATATAATAATAAAAACGCGTGGTCCATTTTATGAAATCTCATAATTATGGTCAAAGTTAAGTTGACTTTAACTATTTTGGTATTAAATCTATTTAAAAAGTAAATATATTATATTTACTTTTAAATTATATTTTATGTTCGTGTATCTTCAGAGTATGGAAGTGGATCCGGAATCTTTGATCAAATGTACCACAATAATACCGGGCGGTGTTGCCACCAGTCAAAATACTCCACAGGGAGAAAAGGTATACTTATTATGCACGCTTTTATAACAAAAGTTCTTCTGAATTGTCATATTATAAAACGGTAATATTTATTTTGATTTTATTTTACCCATTAATTGTTTATATATTTTTTAATATGGGTTCACATCTCATGTATTATGCATGCTCACTTAAGCGTTATTTTATTTCTAAGTGGACATTACGAAATTTGTTACATTTGCGTTTGTATTGAATTTAACATATTCATTTTTATAATGATGACTTTTATAGTGTATTTTTGCACATTTAAACGTTATTTATTGATTGTTGTGGATGCTTGAATATAATGTCAACTATTTATTAATTACATCATTAGTCATAACATATTATTAGCTCCATATACAATATACTTAATGGCACCACGTAACATTAAATAATATAGACAATATATAAAAAAACAGTATAAACTAAGTGCTACAATTATATACACATGAAAGAAAAGAGATGACCTAACTATTAAAAAGTAGAATATCTATTCATTTAGACTTGGTTTATGGTCGGGAAAACATAATCATCAGAATCACTGTCATTCATTATAAAATGACCACTAAACAATTGAAGTATTAAATATGTTTATTCTTTCAGATGATGATAAGTGGAACAGAAGAAATGTTGGGTAAATATTTTGTTCAAGTTTTTGTAATGTTACATGCGTTTCTTGATATTGTTATGTTTTATTTTTCTGTTCATAGTTCCGAAAGATGAACCCGTTCAAATTCAGATTGACGAACAAGCACAATTGACAATCGTATGTATATTTTGATGTATATTAGAATTATTTGAAAATTCAATTCAATTAAATCTACTGTTGTACTTAGATCTCTTTAGGAGATTCTAAGCCATTCTATATTAGTTTTATGTCGCTTGAATTCAGTAGTTTCCTGTGACCTTTGTGAGGTCGACTGGGTAATGAGTATGGAGTATACTAACACTTGTTCCATACCAGGGTTGCTAGTATAAAAATCTGGAGACGTTAGGGTAAATGTAGCTTATTTTTGTGTAATATAAATTGGTCACTTTCGTTCTTATAGCTTTATAATGTAAATGTATAATTTAAAATGTAATTTAAACACATAATTTTTTTGGCCAACATTATTTTTGATAGGCTATTTGTAATTTTTATCTTTGATTTTGTTTAATTGAACTATCAATTAATTGCTCAATATTTGCTGTACTAAACTAAAAATTTATGTCGTTTTATTTTATTCAGTAAAGTTAATAGCCAATAATTAATAATATTCTATTTTTTTTTCAAAACAATTCACATGTTATTTAAACTTAACTAGTGATAAGAAGCTCCCTTTAAGCAAGTAATTATAAGAACAAACATTGTGTTTTACAGAAAACAGCTCAAAACAAAATGCTCGCAGATCTCCTTGAGAAAAAGTCCAATCCGCCAGTACAAGTAGTTCCTATGGGACAACAAATAAACGCACCTACCATACAAATAACGGAAACCGGTCAAATCGTACAAGTTAAAACAGAAAATCCTCTGATACAGATAAACACTGAAGCGCTCCAACCAACTGGACCTTTTTTCCAAATAAAAAATGACCAAGGACAGCTGGTGCAAATCAAAAATGACCAAGGTCAAATTATACAGCTGAAGAGCGATCAGCTACAAGGCTTGCTTCAGTTTAAAAACGACCAAGGTCAACTTGTGCAGATAAAAAACGAGCAATTAATGCCACAAATAATGCAACAAAGTGTTATCCAATCGATTAAGTCTGAAAAAGAGCAATTAATGGAAACGGTGGTCACTGATCACTCCTACACAGAACCTCCAAATAAGAAGCTTAAGATTGAAGATAAATCTGAGGTATGGTAGAAATAAAGTCATAATCGTTCTTGAATATGACTTGATAGATAACGGTCTCTTTAAGGGATATTTGTTATATATTCATGTTTATACTAATAATAAGCATTCTAGACTGTTCAGTAGACTCAGTAAAGCGAACTATTAATCCGAAAATGCCGTTATGAAGTTACTAACGGTTTCATTATTATAAATCTATCGGCAGGGCTTAGTTGTTTCGCTACTTGGTTGTATCAAGAGTAAGTTAGAACTTTTATTTACAACTTATAGAGGATAACAATCTTGTAATACATGATTTTTGAGTAACTATTACCGTTGACTTAGCGCACGCATTAAATTATGCCGTTTTCGTACTACTTTTTATTCCTGTTCCTCTCCTATTTGTCATAGCGTCATGTTATATAACCTTCCTCAATAAATGGACTATCTTACACTGAAAATTTTTTTCAAATAGGTCCAGTAGTTCCTGAGATTAGCGCGTTCAAACAATCAATCAAACATACAAACAAACTAACAAAGAAACAAACACACTCTTTGCTTTATATATTAGTATAAATAAATATTATTATTTACTTTTTGCTTCATTCAGAACAAATCACATTTAGATTTAGAGCCCTCTTTGTAAACTCTCTACAAAGATTCCTTATCTTCTTGAAAGCATCACATTTCATCATCATCTTCATCAGTCATTATAATTGACGTGTTCATAAAAACATCACTTATAAATGTCTGCCTGAATATAAAAGTTTACTTTTATCGTTAGAGCAATTCTCCCCAAGAGAGCGTGTCCAAAACTGCCGCAAATTTGTACGCAGCAATTGCGGCGTCGGCTCTAGAGGATGAAGATGATTTGGTAAGTATCAATTCCTTCCGATCATCGTTACTAACGAGCTACTGACATGCCGTTTTACATAATTTATTTTATTTTTTTATTAGCAAAAACGTTAGATCTCTTTAGTTATTTTTAGCTTAAGAACTTTATGTCAAATTAAATCAAATATTCTTTACTGTACAACAAAAAAAAAATATAATATATTATGTACTAGAGAGAAACAATTTTTTATACTATCACACGAGTGTTATAAGACCAAGTTATGTAAACTGTCATACACTACTTTATCTACTCTCATACTATAATACGTAAAACAATATTAATAAAAACCAAACTTTGTTTAAATATTGAAAATATTTTTTAAATGTCAAATGTTAGCGCCAAGGTGCAAACATCGATTGCATGCGCGTTGCGTCGCCGCGGAAAGGTTTCAATGAATGATCATTGAAACCTTTTTTTTAAGGTATCGTTACTATATATGTATAGGTGTATCGTTATGATTAAAAAGTTATATTATGATGCAGGTGTCCATAGAAGACCTGTATCGTAATAAAACTTTTTAATTTTTGGCCTGTACGTAATGTTTGTCATAAGAATTTTGGTTTCAGTTTTATAATCTTTGTATTATAGTATCAGAGATAAAATATAATACAGTACAATAGAATAATATAAAATATAATATGATATACACAATTATATACAACAGCGTCTCATGAAATAAGCAATAAAATTAATAAATAAATATACATGAAAAACCACAAAAGCAGTGGACAAATTATAATTTTAGAAAAAAATATAATTTTTGAATATTGCAAGTGATTTAGACTTTCTTATATGTACAGAAGTTATATGTTTTCTATTTTATTATAAAATAGAAGTAGTTGAACTAAGTACAGTGTTATCTGCCTTTGTGGAATTGCATACATTGTTTAGCCAAAACTTTATAAATTATTCGTTTAGTCTTAACTGTCTTAACTTATTCGTAGTATATACAGTAATATCTTACTGTGCTAAAAATGTACATTGAACAATTACGGAAGACGATGAAAGTTAATAGAAATAGGGGTATATTCAATGGATTTTTTGTTAAATGAGTACAAATTCAATTAGCAACTTCTTCATTATTGCCTTGCGTATATCAGTTTGCCTTAGTATACAAAAATTCAGGATGAGTTCTTAATGAATCATGTCCTATCCTTAATCTGGTCTATTGTAACAGACATTTTCTTTAACAAAAGCGTTTTATATAATTAGAGAATCGTAGATGTAATAACAGCAGAAAGGGAACAAAACCAAATATTTATTCCATCTTATGATATAATCGTTTCTGTTATGTGTCTGATGAAGGTATACTAGCGGAAAACCTTTAACAACGCATAAATAATCTCGTATTTAATCGTAGGGTTCAGAAGGCAATTTTGCTTAAAGTTGATATTCATAAATAAGCTTAGCCACTGCCGTACGCAACACACTTTTCCCAATGTATCCATAAGCTCGTATAATGTAAAACTTGCAATGGGCTTCTTCGCTTTTTTTTAATGTGGTCTTTTTATTTTTGATGAATGTTGTAGCATAATGAAGTGTAGTCAATAGTTAATTGAAAAAATTATAAAAAACGTCCCATGTCAGTAGCTCGATATATCAAATGTACAGTAAAAATACCGTAATAAAGTAATCGGTTGTATTTTTTCATGTCTGAACTTAAAGCGGCCGCGTGGGATTATACTGGCCGGTGCTCTGGCTAAGGTTTCTTGATATTAATTTTTAGGCTAAGTATCGACGAGTGATCGCTTCAACGTTTGTTGCTAAGACTAGATTTATATTTTATTGGATGACTTTGCGTTTGGCTATAAAAATTTATGTATGATTTTATTATGAGCATGCAATATTTTTTGGAGAAAGGGATTTGTAGCTTCGAACTATGCTCTAGTACGCATGCAAGACAGAATTTTCTGCCATGTATGTCATCTAAACGATGACATAGATCATTGTCTGATGTAATGTTGACTCGGCTAGGAATTCTATGTTAAATTAAGTGAGCTTAAACAAATTGCAGGTTGGTGATAGTATACTGTCAAAACCTGATTCGGAGCAAGCATGCAATTTGTTCAAACTCTTCCTGATAAGCTCCTTAGAATAGTTTGATTAGTTAAGTTTTAGGGTATAATAGGGCTGACATACACATGTAGTGTAAAAGCCCTTTAAAAACAGAAAGAAGGATATTCAGGATTCTCAAATATGTTTTTTTTCACCGTCAAGAGTATTTGCTTTATTGATTGTTTTGCAAGTATCAATTAATGAAATATAAATATCAAAATATCAAATAATATATTTTGCAATGTTTATTATTCTAACGGCTTTTCTGAATTCTTTTATCTGGGTTTTCATCCAGATAATTAAAGTTATTTTCGAATTTTTTAATACAAAATCTAACTTTTATCCTAAGTATAGGAATAGTTTTATTTAATTTTTTAAAGTGTATTATGTGTATTCACTGCTGTTTTAAAAATAATTCTAAATAAAGTAATGTAAGTTTGAAATTAATTCTAGAAACAAAATTCTTTAACTTTAAAAGTTATTTATTTAGGTGTAGGATTTCTAACAGGTATTATAATATGTTCTATACATATATAAATTTAATTGTAAGGTTTAAGTGATATTTTAAAATATTCTAAAGGTACAACAGCCAACTCTACAAGTGCAACAACCAACTCTGCAAGTTCAGCAACCAACGCTTCAAGTTCAGCAACCGACATTAGTCCATCAGGCTTCTGCTATTCAGGTATAAAAAAAATTAAATAACGGCCTGTTACTATCCCACTGCTGAGAATAGGCCTCTTCTCCGTTTTTTTTTGGAGAGAAGGTTTGGAGCTATGACCTACCACGCTGCTCCAATGCGGATTGGTATATTACACATATCCACAGAATTCTCTAGAGATATGTAGGTTTCGTCACGATGTTTTCCTTCACCGAAAAGCGTGTGATAAATTGCAATTATCAATTAGACACATAAGTTTTACTAGAAAACTCATTGGTGCCTGCCCGGGGTTTGAACCCTAGACCTCCCTGAAAGAGGCGCACGGTGTTACCGCTGGGTATTCAGGTATAGTGCGATACAAAATATAAAGATTAAAAACTTAAAATCGGGTTAAAGACATTTATTTTGTCAAAAGAACACATTGTTCACTTAACTGAGAATTAAAATTAAACTATTTTATTTGCTTAAGACGCATGCACGACTTAACAATTCGTGGAATCTTAAACAATTAATTTACTGATATGAAAAATAATGATACTTAAACATAAAAAATAACTAAAAGGTAACTTAAGTTTTAGATGTCAATTTTTTTCCCCAAAAATATAGGACTAGCAGTTTTTTAAACAAAGTAATATTATTTGTTTCCTTTAGACTATTTGGCAAATTATTGTATAACTGTGCTCCTTTAAAAAATATGGTTTCTTTTCCGTAATTATTTGTTTTTGTTGTTAAATGAATTTAACATTGTTATTGTGATATTTAAATCTCAATTTCCCAAAGGTACAACAACCTACACTGCAAGTGCAACAGCCGATGTTGCAAGTTCAGCCAATGGATGTCCAGAACATTATCGCTTCCCAATCTGGACAACTTATATTGCAAGGTAATTGTATCCTGATAGTACATAAAAATAGTTTTTTAGGGATTTTGTATTAATTTTTTTTTAAATATATGGGACACTTACACACACGGTCGTCACCGAAGTAAGTAACTTAATATTTGTGTTATGGGTGACAGACAACTGGTGAATATATACATATATTATTTTTAAACACATACAAATACACACCCAGGCTCGAAGAACCAATAAATTGTTTTATAGAAAATTTTGGCCCTCGGCGGGAATCGAACCTACGACCCGCGGAGCTGAAGGCAGGATCACTACCCACTGGGCCAGTAAATTTTTATTAAAACGCTTTTACAAATTTGACTCTTATATAATGTTCCGTTAAAATGATTTGAAGTTCTGTGATTTAGTATGGATTTCTATATGTAATGTAATGTGAAAAATGATCTAGATTTATTTTTTTAAAGGGTAATTTATAATCAGCTTCAAAATTATTATAGACATATTTTGGATTTGGGAGGATTTCGATTTTTGCAAATTTTGGTTAAATAAATAATCATTTGTTAATACTAATAGCCTTATATTGATTTTTTGTTGTTGTTATAATAAGTTAAATCATAATTTAAAAAATCTATATCCAATATTTACTTTTTACTATTTAGCTATTCTCTCCGATAATAATTTCTCACAACTTAATTAGATCTTATTTTTTAACACTTGTATATATGTATGTATAAATATGTATTATGTATGTATGTATATGTTTGTGTATATTATATAAACCAACCATAGTGTACCTTAATTATTTTATTCTACAATAGAATTAAAAAACTAATTTCGAATGTCCTTGTATTGAATTTTCTTAGCTTTGTATAATTTAATTTTTTCCTTTATGTTATTTTCTGTTTATGCCTTGTCAACTCTAATGCTCATGTCGTCACTATCTGTAATTAACGATACATTTAACTAAAAACCTGTTTATATTTATGAGTTTATTTAATGTGTATGATGTATTTGTCGTTGCCGCCGTATGGTATCCGGCTGAATAGAATAGTACCACCCTCATTTCTTACCGAGGTATCGTAAAAGGCGACTAAGTAAGTTGACCCACCGTGTGGTATCCGGTTTAGTAGAATAGACCACCCTCTTTCTTACCGAGGTGTCGTAAAATACGACTGAGGTAAGTTGACGTCAGGCAGGCGGCCGGTCGTAAAAACAAACATGTGACAGCATGTTTATAACATGTTGTGCCGACCCCACTTGGAGTGGGACGAGGGCAGGAAGATGATGATGTATTTATCGTTGATGGTCTTACATATAAATAAAAAAAATACTTGAGATTGACATCTAAGATTCCGACAAGGGTTGAGTTGGCAACCCAGGGTGGATTACAAAGACTCCCTAGTGGAGGTATCCGATAGGTAATAAAAAATTTATGAGCTTTAAATTCTAAAAAGGTTTTATCATATTTTTAGAAAAACCAATGACATCACAGACAACACAATTCATGCAACAACCGATGCAAATTATTGCAACACCTGGCAATTCTCAAGGTACGTCAAATAATGTATTAAATCTTAAAAATTTTAATGAGTTAATCTTGTATGTATGCATTTTTCAAATCTCGGAAACGGCTCCAACGATTATCCTGAGATTCAGCATGTGGGGTTTTTGGGGTGAAAAATCGATCTAGCTAGGTTTTATGTAAAAAAAAGTATTGAATATAAAACACTTCCTCTTATATTAATAATATTAGTATAGAATGCCTAAATTACTCTTAAATCTTATAGATTTTCTACAATGTGTAAATTAATATGCACTAGGATCATTTTAAGTTTAAGTTCCATATGGATTTACAGTTAAAGAGTTATTATCTACTTTACCATATTTTCGGCAGGTGGTCTCAGCTACATAGCCCAAAACATACCAGGCAATATGATGCAGAAAACAATTATTATAGTACAGGGAACTGGAGGTGGACCCCTTACGTTGACGGTACGTGTTAAATATTGTATAAGTAAAGAATATTTACAGATAGGTGTAAAGATTCTGCAAATAACTTCAATAGGAATTTAAATTTTCTTAGTTTAGAGTCGTTTTAATTGATATACTTTTTATTATTATACTCTTGTGGTATTCTTACACTCTTGTTCGCACAGTTCAATTAAATAATTCAGAGCATTGGGTATTAATTGCCCAAATATCTTAAGTTTAGAAAGCATACATTTGAGATTTTATTATTGTAGTCTATTGATGTATTTGATAACTACAAACATCATAGTACCATAAAGTTAATATATCTATAATGTGCTATTTTCTATCGTATAACCAAGGTCTTTTATGAATTTTATTAGTATAGTTTCTCAATTTTTGCAACATCGCAACTTAATCTAATATCGCAAGTCAAATTGCGTTTTCAACTTGGGACATTAAGGGTCAATTTTAGTAAAATTTGAGTAGCGACAAATTAATGATAATTTTAGTATAGAGCTAAAGGATATTTATATTTTAATGAATAAGAGGATATGATAAAATTTGTATATTATTATTAAACTTTACACGCAAGGTGAACAACCCAGCTGGTCTGGACGAGGCGACGCTAAACACCCTGATTGCGCAGGCAACAGAAGCGATAACGCAGCAACAAATCATTCAGGTTAAACACTTGAAGGTTTAGCCGCAAAACTAACCTATTTGACTATAATGCCTCGACTAATCATATTCTTAGCTCATTAACATTATTAGCCTTTCCTTTGTTGCACAATTTTGGTTGAAACTTCGTTATTTCAGGCTAAATATCATTTAATAAAGATTGAGTTTATCTCTCGGCGAATATTAAAACGTTTAAAATCTATAAGATTTTTGTGTGCCCATGTCCTATATTTTGCTTTACAAATATTTGAAAACTTCCTTCGGCTTATAATCGTATCATTCGTAAATTAATTTATATATTCAGAGCTTTTTATTAAATCTAACTAAAAATCAAAATTATGACTTTTTGAAAAAAAAAACTATATTTTACTTCTCAATAATAGCTCATTTGAATTGGTAACATAAGGAAATTGCGCTTCTTAGAGAAAACACGTACTAAATGGAAAACCTACTAAATATTATAAAAGCAAGGTGATAGTACCATCTTAATCAACGCATATTTGGAAATAATTCTCACTAAAGTTGTCTATTTTTAAAATACAGATGTTTCTAAAATACTATTATTATTAAAAATTACTACTACTACTATTATTATTAAAAAGTGGAAATGTAATAAATAAAAAACAAGTCTTTTCAAGCTATAATTAACTGTAGCATTTAAAATGTGAGGTTTAATAGACATAAATTGTTATTTTGCAAATTTTTACTTTAATATGAAGTAACAATAATCGATAGTATATACATTCGTATATACTATCGATTATCGATAGTATATACGAATGTATATACTATCGATTATAATGTACTTAACAATAATATACAAATTTAAATTTATAAATAACGATATCTAAACCCAAATGTTTTTTTAAATCATCCTATATTAATAGATTGCTATTGGCATCTCATCAATTATTTTTGGGCTCTAATTTTTTTATCATCACATCCATTTCTAGCTGCTGATTCACATCGCTTACTAACCAGTGCACATAATTTACTATATTTTATTAGGCCTTCTATATTAATACAGTTGCCTACTATTTTTTTTTTTGTAACTTTTTATCTACAACAGACTTCATTACGTTAACAATGCTGGTTTTTATAGATATAAGATTTTATATATATTGTTAAAATTATTTAAAAGTAAGGAGGTAAGTATGATAATTAAATTTATCGTTATTAGGCATCCAAAAAACTAAAAAATCATATATTTTAGGTTTTTTTAATTAAATTGTTTTTCTTTTTAATTCTTGTGACCAATTATACAACCACATGAGAAAAAAAACATTGGTAAATATATATAAATTTACATTTCTTTTATATCTTCCAGATTTGACAATTCTTGGTCTTTAAAAACCTTTAAATATAAACGGCAGACACTTTATTAACAAACAAGTTAAGGCTCAACCTATAAAACTTGTAGAATATTCAAATCTTGTGTTTTTATTTTGTGCACTAGCTTCAAGGATCTTAAGAAAAAATATGTGTGAATTATGTATCCCACAATGTCAAAATAAACAAGGAAAAGCTAACAAACCAAGTAAAGTTTTATTACAAAACTTGTTGCATACAGAATTCGGGAGTGATACAGTCGACACAAAGGGTGATTGTGAGCCAACCCACCCTTGTCAGCACCTCTCAACCGATAGCCGTGGTCAAAACTACTTTTACACAGGTTCAATAGCACTGCACGGCTTATGTACTTGCATGAGAGAGTGTTTAGAATATTATACCTTATTTCATGTAAGATAAAAGTAGTTATTGGATAAACGTATCGATTTTTATGTAATATGTAGAATGAAATATACCTATATGTTGTAGTTTTAGAAATATCTGAAATACAGGTTATTAGTCTGAAATATTTTCACAGAAAATCTGTTGCGATTTACATTTTTTATCTATGTATCTGATTATTTCAACAAAATTTTGAAGCCTAGATTATGTTCATATGTACTAGTAAATGCAGCCCGCTTTGCCGTGCTTAATTTAAAGATTGTATATTAATAACAGTCATTAAAAAAATTCTCCGATCGCCACCAAATTACAATATCATCCGCTGGCTCATTTTAAAGGTCTAAAAATTTCATGAAAATCAGTCCAGCCGCTTCGAAATCTATAGAGGACAACAATCATCCTTTTTTGTATATTAAAAAGTAACAGACCGTTACTTTTCGAATGATTTTCTAACCTGTTTAGACGAAATCCTCTAATATGAATGGCGAAAAACGAAAACTTAAAATTGACATATCTTTTTTGTTTGCTGACCGATTAAAATAAAACATACCCTATATGTTAAGTGAGGCTTTCTACTACATATTGGTGAAAACAGTGTCTAAATCGGATCAGCGGTTTTTGAGATTAGTGGAAACAAACGCACAGAGATTTGATATCTCAACGATTTTATTATATGTATATAGAATATAGATTATAGATATAGAATAGATTAGTATGGTTATGTTCAGTATTAAAACATGCAAACTTTAATTATTTGGCATGACTTTTTATTTAGCTTCTTTGTCTTTGGGTCTACAGTAATATATAGTTGGTGTTGGGTATCTATTTTATCTATGTTTGCACCGCTAGTTTTGATTATTTTCACTTATAAATGAGCTTAATATTTCTGAAATCAGTATTAGATCCCGATTGAGTGTCGCAGTGGGATGTAATGGTTAAAGAAACGCAAAACCAATAACCGTTTCTTTTTTACTAATAAGGAATGGTCATATAAACAATGGTCATGTAAACGATAAACAACTCCCCTTACTTCAAATTACTTGCATAAAAGTTTCCCACTGTGACTAATTAAGAATTATTTTATAACATTCCTTCTCAAAGCTTAAGACTTCCTATTCTAGAACATCCATGCGTTCTTATAATTCTCTAATTCTCTTTTTGTAATTTACACAGAATGCGCCACAAATAACACCCAGTCAGCAACCAATAATAACAACCCAACCACAGCCACATAAAGCGCAAATAGTGAACCAACAGCAGCCGCAACAAATCGTTGTGACCCAAAAACAACCTCCAGCCTTGATCAGTACATCTTCCGGTAACCAAATCATCGGTAACCAATTAGTTGGTGGCAACCAGTTAATAGCAGGGAATCAGCAGTTAATACAAGGGAATCAGCAGATAATACAAGGAAATCAACAGATAATTCAAGGGAATCAACAGATAATTCAAGGAAGCCAGCAGCTGCTGCAAGGCAACCAGCAGATTATAGCGGTTTCGAATAACCAACAGATCATTGTGAATACACCGATGAAGCAAGGAGTGCATAGGGTTGTTCAGCAAACGCAGAGAAGTCAGGTTGCCACTGCACCTGTGACCAGTACACCTTCATCAAGTGAAATTAAAACCGGGTCCATACAAACTATGGTAAGTTCTGTTGGATTTAAATTATTGATGTTAATTAGAGATTCTGCAGGAAAGCTGTGATTGCCTAGGGGTGCGACCGTGTGAATTTCTAGAGACGAGCACAGGTTTAAACTCGGACAGACACCAATGAGTTTTTCTGTTAAAATATATGTGTCTAATTGATAATTGCAATTTATAACGCGGTTTTCGGCAAAGAAAATCCTGAGAAAACCTGCATATCTCTAGAGAATCCTAGGGATATGTGAAACCTACAAATCCGCATTGGAGCAGCGTGGTAGGTCTTAGCTACAATCCTTTTCTGCAAAAACGGAGAGAGGAGGCCTATTCCCAGCAGTGGGATAGTAACAGGCCGTTACTTTTACTACATCGCTGTAGTGAATCATATAATATGTTTAGTAGTTTTCGATGAGTTTTTTCTCTTAGGCAAATATAACTTGCCAATGCCTTCGCAGTGTAGCATTTATATAACGTGTCATCAATTCAATTTTTTGCTATTATACCTACAACTTCTTGGACTATTGTTACGATCTTTTGTTGTGTTGTTTAACCAACTTATATATTTATTTATTATATTCTATTTTTTTGTTCCTCGTATCAAAATAAATTTTTTTTGTTGTAAATGATGTAAATTTTGTCTTGAACAAAAGTAACAACTAAATAAGTACTTGGTATGGATCATAAAAATTGTTTTTATAGAAAAATCAACAGCCAGTGATGCGGCAAGTGATAACTCGACAACCTGTGATGGTCGGTAACACAAAGATTGGGGACAAGGAGATGGTCATAAATCAGCCTGTAACCGAGGTGACTGAGCACTTTATAAAAGGTTTTGATAAATATGCGTTGGCTATTTGTTTATTAGTTGCTGGTTGTTCTTTCTTTTCTTTTAATTATCGCGCTGAATCGATTAATAATGTCATATAAATGCTAGAAAATTTACATTCTTATCTAAATATTTTTTTAGTATAAATTTCATTACTTTCAAATTTAATACTATATTTTTTATGTAGTTACGTGTACTATTAAATTTTATAAATATGTTGCTCTTAACCTCTTCAAATTTGATTATTTGCATTGTAAAAAAGTGAATAAATTAAAACATTAACGCATGAATGTATGACCCCCATAACGATTTAGTGTTATATAACACAAATATGTACATAAAGTTTACATTCAGAATTTAACAAAAGACTATAATTTCTGATGCTTTTTTTTAATAACTTTATGGATGGTTTGTTCCTTGCGTGAAATTAGGAACGTTTAAGTGTATTTATTTTGTGATATAATCTTCAATAGAATAAACCTTCACCTCTGAAGAAAACTGCGAGTCCTCCACCTCAGCCATTGCCATCTGGTGCTGAAGAGACACCTTGGATATGCCACTGGAGAGGATGTGGAAAGTAAGTTTTTTCTATTGCAAGTCACTTTATTAAGCCAATTATTATTTTTGAGTGAATACTGAATATCGGCGTTATGCCTAAAATGTATAATTGGATATGGAATTATTTATAATTGTGTCTGTCACTCCGTCTTTATCATGGACATTTACAAAGTTCTCATTACTCGAAACATTTGTAAATAAAATTGGACGGGAAAGTATCTGAATTTGCTTTAATTACCTTCTTCGGTGGTAATCAGAAATTTCAGCAAGATCATTAAAGTTAGGCTTACCATTTGGAAGATTCGAGAGCAGTGGAAATTTTAATTTTAGGTAGTGTCGCCATCTACTAAGATATACATGACTTATCGTATCAATCATACGTCATAATCTCCACTGTCATACGCAGTAACCGGACCAAATTTGCAAAATATCTCCAGTAGGACGCAAATATAACCCTTTAGGTCCAAGCCGGAAGGTCGAGTCTTTTGCCCGGATGGCTTTAAGCTTGCTCGGTAGCCCTCGGGTTAAAGAGAAAACCAGATATACGTGAATAATTTATAGAATTAGGCGTTACTTTGCGGAGATTCATAATACAAAAGTAATAATAAAATTATTTTGCTATATTATAGCAAAATAATTTTATTATTACTTTTGTTTTTTTTAGATATACGTGACTTATCGTATCGATTATACGTCAAATTCTCCACTGTCATACGCAGTAACCGAACCAATTTTGCAAAAAATCTCCACTAGGACGCAAATATAACCCTTTAGGTCCAAGCCGTAAGGTCGAGGCTTTCGCCCGACTGGCTTTAAGCTATAGCCCTCGGGTTAAAGAGAAAACCCTGCGTCGAGAGCATACTCGTGTATATTAAGTAATAGCTATTGCTTTCAGTAATCAAATCAAATCAAAATAATCTTTATTCAAATAAGCTCTTACAAGCACTTTTGAATCGTCAATGATCAATATGATTAATGAAGTTACAACTGGTTCGGAATGTTACTCTTACCGAGAAGATCCAGAAAGAAACTCGGCGGTCAATCTTTTAAACATTTTCAATTTTACATAATGAAACCGCAGTCCTGTATGAAGTTGAAAAGATTTTCAAATCCAGGCTTTTTATCATCCAAATAATCTTCAATTTTGTAATATGCTTTACGCAAAAGTACATCTCTTATACTTAACTTAAACCTTTCTGTAGATTGGTCTAATAAGCATAATAATACAGTACGTTTGAATGTCCCATAATGTTTGTAGGGTATTCGAAAATGCGTCCGAGGTATTCAGTCACGCGGCACGCACGCATTGTCCGAACACTGCAGGGGGCGAAGCGCCTTGTCTATGGCTGGACTGCGACAGAGTTTTGCGACGAACTTTCGCTCTACTGAACCACCTTACCGACAAACACTGCAGTCCAAGTGTGAGTATTTCATATGTTTATTTTTCTTCCTGCCCTTATCCCACTATAGGTGGGGTCGGCACACATGTTATAAACATGTTGTCACATGATTTGACAGCGTTTTTACGACCGCCTGCCTGACATCAACTTACCTCTGCCTTATTTTACGACACCTCGGTAAGAAAGAGGGTGGTGTATTCAACTAAACCAGATACCACACGCTGGGTCAACCTACCTTAGACGCCTTTTACGGCACCTCGGTAAGAAATGAAGTTCGTCTATTCTACTCAGCCGGATACCACACGGAAGGTCGACTTACCTTAGTCGCCTTTTACGACAACCCTGTGAAAGAAATAAGGGTGGTACTATTCTAATCAGCCGGATACCACACGGCGTTACACACTCTTCTTTTAGTATTGAACATCATTTTCTATAATCGTTAATTATAGCAAAATAATTTCATAATTTTTCGGATTTATCTTCAAGCTTTTAATAATAATATATCCTATATAGGCCCTAAAAGCGTTATTCAACTCGCGTCGACACACTGTGGCAGAATCGGAAACAAATAAACTGGTTTCCGTTGGGTACCCTCCAAATGCAGCACTGGCAGCTTTGAATAAGCACGCCACTGATACATTTAATCCGCGAGAGCTTATGGTAAGTATGATTCAAGCAAAAGTCCGTAAACACAAAAAAAAATGGTTATACTACATGATTGTAATTACACTCCATCATACCCGAAAAAGGGACATATCCTGGCCATTCTATAGGTATAAAAAAAAGGTGTTGAAAGTCTTAAGATTTTGTATTTGTCGTAATGTATGATCTTATTTTCTAAAGTTCGTTATTCCTGATACAGTGATACATTCACACGGTTAATACTGCAATTTTAAACTTTCGTTATTCGTATTTCGTTTCGTTACTTATTATTATAAAAACTCGAGTCACATCGTGAACAGTAACTTCGATACCATGGCGGACGCAACTGAGCCAAAAATTCGAAATTAATATAGAGTTGACTCGTGTGTTTATATAATTATAAATACTTTAATATTATGGCAAAATTGGTAAGACAACATGTTTGTTCGAAACGAAATTTCGAAATTTGGTATCGAAGTTTCTAAGGTATCACTTTCACAAGCGAGAGTATCGCAATGGCTCCGCAGTAATATCGTCAGTAATCTCCACGATATGACTATTATATCGTCGCGATAGAGATCATTTGATATGGAGACCCGCAAATTTGTGTATTGTTGCATAAAATATTCAGTTCGTGGTAGGAGAGTGGCAGGCGAGACTGTTGCCTGCTAAAATGAATTTAAAGCGAGCGTGTGACGAGTTGTACACGTCTTGCTCGTATATGTTAATCTTCATATCACAACGATAACATTGCCGTACGTTCGTATCGCAGTGTTCGTCATTTATGTGTATAAAATACATATCACGTTACCATTCTTGCGATACACTCGTTTGCGGTGGTGATTTCTAAGTATCGTAAGGGTATAAGCGCACAAAACAGCAAAGAACGCAATATTTAATGTCCAAGCACGTTTGTCCGATGCAAAGATAGTGTTTAATGTGTATCACTGGTAACATGCCCACTAGTCACTAACACGCGCGCGTCTGCAGCAACGGCCCGATGTGAGTCGCACGCCGGACCAATTGGTGAGAATCGTTTGCATTGCTTTGTAACGGGGCTTAGTTCAAAACCCTTGTTTTAGATAAATTTATATATCCGTAAAGGCAATAGTTAAAGCTGAGTCCAAATTTTTTAAACTTATTTTGTGTCTCTCAGGTTAAAATAAGGTTTTACTTCAAAGATAGTATCAAGCATGGCTTTATCCACTTAACTTTTCTTAACTTCAAATCTTTCATTAACGATTTGAAGTAAGTAAAAAAATTACAAATATTCTTATACTAAGAATCATTCTAATAGAATCGACGTAGAACCGTTTTTTTGTTTTAAATTTGGATTATTCCAACCAAACATTATTTAAAAGATTTGTATAATATAAGACCAGTATAATTTTAACGAATCATATAACCACGTGTTCTCCATGTAATACTAGTTAATTTCCTTGTTCAACGATCCATTTAATGTTACTTGTTACAAACAAATTGTGTTAAAACTTGTTACCAACTTTGTACGAAAGTAGTTCACGACATTTCTGAATGTAAACGAGGAGGTAAACTTCTAAATGGAATACTTTTAAATTTTGAATATGCTAAACGGTTTCCGAACATCTATTAACGTTGATCCTTGCAAGTACTAGTAGTAAACGGATGTTTGGAATATGCATTTCCAAAAACAAGCAAAATTCATAAAGAAGTAAGATTGATGAAAAATTGTAGAACATTATGGTAGTGTCTTTTGTATTTTATTTGCCTAACAATGTTTCCAGTTTTACTTTTGTACTTTGTATAGAAGATCATTTTAATAATTAGCCATAATTAATCCATTCACAATGTTTTGTGGCCATTATAAAGTACAAATCTATGTCGTAACTAAAGCTTCAGTGTGCCGTTAACTTTTAAAATTTTAATTGCTTGCATGGATTTATTTTTAACATCCTTCTCTATTCCATTTACTTTCTTCTCAATTCTCAATTGCAAATCTTTTTAGCTAAGTTCTGTGATACGTTATGAATCAAACTGTCATGAAATAATTGTCTCTAAGATTGCAGTTATCGATACTGCATTAAATAAGAGTTTTACCCTAATGACATCCAATAAAGGCAATAATTTGTAGTTACTCGTACCTTTACAACTTACTTCGCCCCTAAGCCCCGTTACGCATGTTTTCGTCGCTCATTAGCTATTTTCTGTCTTTTGTGTCCGTCCATTGTATTTTTTCGGCTTTCACGTTTCAGTTTTTCGATCACATTTTTGTTTTTTAATGTTTTAGGTCTGGTTATCTTTATCGTTGTCGTTCTTGCTTGCGCTTAATATTCGTCCGTGTATTTTTTTTTATCCTATATTAGTATTGTTTCACTATAGGACGAGAACGAGGGACCGGTGACGAAAAGTATACGACTCACCGCTGCACTCATCTTAAGGAACATCGTCATTTATTCCAACACCGGTAGAAGGTAAAACAGTTTGATCTATTAACGGATTTATAATTGTTTACTTTTATTTGTAGGTTTTTAAAAATGTTTTTTAATGTTTAAAGGGATCAATCATCATTCTCTTGTCCATATCCCACTCTTAATGTCGTCGGCAAAGCATGTTTTTCGCTTCCATTCTCTCCTATTATTTGTCAACTGTGGCGCTACTTCTACATGCATGTCCTATGTTCTTTAAGGACATAACTATCAGAGGTTCTCTTATACATTCATTTCGTATTTTATCCAGTCTTGTCAACCCACATATCCACCTTAATTTTTTCATTTTATTTACATTCTATTATTCGTCTTTTTCATTGCCCAACATTCTGTTCGGAAGAAACAAAAATTATCTAATTTATAGAATTAGGCGTTACCTTTGCGATCCATAATACAAAAGAAATAATAAAATTATTACTTTTTTTACAAATTATCTAATTGAGATTACATTTATTTCATATGATGATAAAAATTGTGACAATTGAAATACGGGGAAATATATCATATTTTTCTCTCTCGCCGTGTGGTATCCGGCGGAATAGAATAGTACCACCCTCATTTCTTACCGAGGTGTCGTAAAAGGCGACTAAGGTAAGTCGACCCGCCGTGGGGTATCCGGCTGAGTAGAATAGTACCACCCTCATTTCTTACCGAGGTGTCCTAAAAGGCGACTAAGGTAAGTCGACCCGCCGTGTGGTATCCGGCTGAGTAGAATAGTACCACCCTCATTTCTTACCGAGGTGTCGTAAAATAAGACTAAGGTAAGTTGACCCACCGTGAGGTATCCGGTTTAGTAGAATAGATCACCCTCTTTCTTACCGAGGTGTCGTAAAATAAGACTAAGGTAAGTTGACCCACCGTGTGGTATCCGGTTTAGTAGAATAGACCACCCTCTTTCTTACCGAGGTGTCGTAAAAGGCGACTAAGGTAAGTCGTCCCGCTGTGTGGTATCCGACTTAGTAGAATAGATCACCCTCATTTCTTACCGAGGTGTCGTAAAATACGACTAAGGTAAGTTGACCCACCGTGTGGTATCCGGTTTAGTAGAATAGACCACCCTCTTTCTTACCGAGGTGTCGTAAAATACGACTAAGGTAAGTTGACGTCAGCCAGGCGGACGGTCGTAAAAACACTGCCAAATCATGTGACAGCATGTTTGTAACATGTTGTGCCAACCCCACTTAGAGTGGGATAAGGGCAGGAAGATGATATCATCTTTCTTTTCTCATTTATTTTTTTATTTTTTTTCTAGGCTCCTGCGTTCGTTCGAAGCGCATCTCGCAGTTATAGCACTAAGTAACGTGGAAGCCTCTAGAACGATTGCGCAAGTCCTCTACGACATGAACAACATTTGAGAATCGCTTGACGGGCTCCGGTCCGAACAAAATTAGACAATGTTAAAGTGATTCGTGTATTGAAGGTGAAATAAATAATTTTTTTGATTTACTTATGGACAATAAACTATTGAGTGAAGTAAATTTACGTTTTAGTAATATGGCTTAGCTTAGTCGAAAATTGTTAGAAAATATTCAAAAGTGTGTTTATTTTTACTTGGATCTAAAACAAAGTTATAAAAGGTTCAAAAGTAGAAAGGTAGAAGAAAGGATGTCTTTAAATGACTATTTAGTCTGAGATGTGTATTCAAATTCAAATTCAAAATATTCTTTATTCAAATAAACTTGTAAACAAGTGCTTTTGAATCGTCAACTCTACCGCTGGTTCGGAAAGCTGTTCCTACCGAGAAGAGCCAGCAAGAAACTCAGCGGTTGCTCTTTTAAACATATAATTCTTAATACTATTTACATTCAGTCGTTACTGTCTTGTACAGGTTCAAAGAGAGCTATATCCACACATTCTTATCTTCTAAATAATCTTCAGTATAAATTTCATACAGCTAAAAGCTCAGAAGGAAGAATACATGTAAGGTTAAGTCTAGATATATTATCTTTAATAATTGCCTTATCCTGGGCTATTTATATTTATGGGCTAAAATCTCCTATTTAGACATAGTAAGCGACTTGCATTTCACAAAAAGAGCTGAATAGTTGGTAAACAAGTGAACCTATTCACTTTATTATATAATATATTTTTTGCATATCTTGGTCTTGAGAATATCGTTCTATTCGTGGGAATAACTCGTAATGACTATCACTAGATGATTATTTTTAGTATTAAACTGACCGAATACAAAATTACCTTTAATTCAGTTAAATACGTTGTAATCCTTATTTAAATGCCATCTATGACATCACGCTACGAATATTAAAAAAGGTAGTGTTTCCTTTCAAGTTATGGCTCTGTTTAACACTCACGAGTTTTACTTTTTTTATACATTATTGTACAACATAAACACAAATATGTTATAGGTTACACAATACAATCACTAAACATTTGTGATGTGTAAAATTTTTCAATCTCCATGAGATTCCAAATTGTTTTCTAGGGGCTTAATCTCCAGATATATTCAATATACTTTCTATTTTAAGACTTAGCTACAAAGTCTGAAGAACGTTAAGGGTTCCTTGAACGTAAAGTCTGTAGGTACACGAAGATAACTGGGATTAAACAGTAGAAAAACCTGTTACTCGGAAATTCCAATGTCCATTAGCCCAACATCGAATCAAAAAAAGGTCTAGCGGAGAAATCTAGCTAGCAAATGGCTTGTGGACCAACCAATGTTCAGTTATTGATCATCGGTTAAGAAGACTATATTTTATTTTATTATTTTTATTTATTTATTCCATGGAACTACCAAAAGAATTACATGTGTAACTAAATTGACAGTTACATTTCCTAGGGTTGCTAATAACATATAAATCTAATTAAAGGTAGTCACAGCGTGCTTAAAAGGTAACAAACATACAATAACTATTATAACTAACATTAGAAAAAAAAATGGAAAATATGAAGTCTAACAAACTTAGGAAAAATATGGAAAATAGCTTTGCATATATAGACGTATAAATTACGTCCATAATCAATGCAAAGCTTTGTATAAGTATATATTTCTTCATAGTTGAGCCTGTAGTCTTTGAGCCTGGGTGTATATTTGTATTTAAGTATGTATTTAAAAAATATATAAGTATATATTCACCAGTTTTCTGTCTACCATAACACAAGTATTAAGTTACTTACTTTGGGGACGGACGACCGTGTGTGTAAGTGTTCTATATATTATATTATTATATTATTATTATATTATAGTTGATGTAGATTTCATCATAACTCACAACACAGAATCTAATGATAGACAATGTAGGTCCTTCATAGGTCTTATTTATGTAGTGTGGATAATTTCCTACATATTTTTATAGAGGTATACTGATATTGTAGTAAAATATATTTTTAAATTCAACAATGTTGCGTTTTTGTTTTTAGTAATACTGTGTAAAGCATGCGAATATTAGTATGTTGGTAACGCTTAAGGGTATATGTTGAAGATTTTGAACATATTTTTTGTTGGTAAGGACGACAATGTACAACAATTTAAGGTTATTATTTGATTATTGTATGGTGGTATGATACTAATAGTGTAAGGATAAATGAATGAAAATAAATAATAAGTATTTCGGACTTTTTTTTAAATACTTGCAGCTCTAAGTATCTTTAGGTTTAGGTTTGAGTACCTTCTCCGTTCCCCATCGTTAACAATTTTTTTGATATTTTAAATGTTTTTTTTTTGTATTGTTTTTATAGAAAATATTTAAAAATATATTGCAAAAATGTGAATAAAAAAACAAGGTAAGGCATATATTTTGATATTTTTAATTTAGACAATTTCTCATCAAGCTAGAGTTATATTTATAGTTTACTTGCTAACCGGCAAACGTTTTGTCATATAAAAATTTCTAGGGAATTTTTTAGTGTACATTATAAGAAAAAAAACGTAAGAAAAAATTTGTTAGGGGGTAGGACCTCCCTTATCATTAAGGGGTATGAAAAATAGATAGCAGCCGATTCTCGAACCTATCTAAAGCATTCAAAATTTTCGAAAAAAACTTTCAAGCGGAGTATGGTACCTAACTAAAATTGTAACACGAAAATTTTATATAGGTATATACGATAGTCATTTTCTTTAGAAACAAACGAGTTATTGATATTAATTTTCATACTTTCATAAATTTATATACACTCGTCCCGTAATATCAACACTTCATATTATACAAGAAGTTTATTTGTTCCTTGTAGTCCGAAGTCTCTGCTCTGTGAGATGGAAAACAATTGTTATTACTTTAGACGAACATAATTTACTTTGCAACTTGGTTTCTCTTAAGCTTTCTCGTAGTTTCCAAGTAATTTACTGTTAACTGAATTCGTTTTTTAATACCTCAAACTTTTTAATTTGCACTTTTTTAATATCTTTTATTGTAGTAATATGAATTACTTAATTACTGATAATAATCTCGTGCATTATATAGTTTTAATTATGGCTAAAAATTTCCACTCCTTGGAGAGAATTATCTGATCTCGGACCGATACTCCCAATGTATATCTAAAATTTTATATGGAAATATCGTCCTATTTTACTAATAACAAAATCATCACACTGTTATAGACAGCTAGTGGTCCGGCCTCGTGTTGTGGATCAGTCAGTTTCGAATTCCTCTAAAAATAAAACTGTCATTGACAGTTTAAAAAAATGCTCTAATTGCCAGCAAACTTTACAGAGTTATTGGCTGAGTCAATCAAAAGATTATCTGAAAATTTTATTTAAAATCGTTCCATCGTTTCGAAGTTTATAAAAACATAAAAAAGTAAGTAGCGGCCTGTTACGTTTTTGGAGAGAAGGTTTGGAGCTAAGACCTACCACGCTGCTCAAGTGTGGATTGGTAGGTTACACATATCTCCAGAATTCTCTAGAGATATGCAGGTTTCCTCGCCATGTTTTCTTTCACTGAAAAGCGTGTGATAAATTGGAATTTCAATTAGATATAAGTTTTAACAGAAAAACTCATTGGTGTCTGCCCGGCTTTGAACACGTAACCTCCTCGAAAGAGTCGCAAGGTGTTACCGCTGGGCTACCACAGCTTATAAAGACATACTTACTCTTTAATATATATAGAACATTCAAATTCATATCGAAAACTTCTGAAACTTATTCTCAACACTTTCCATATCTTTTAATCTACAAAATATATCACTTTACATTAATACAAACTTCAAGTGGAACTTTATTGAATCTTTTACAATTATTATGTACAGCGAGATTAAAGTAACTTTGAAAGTTTGCAGAAACAATCGCGATGTCTTGTTTTATTCAATAGAACTTTAGAAGAAAGACGGATTGAGTTCTAAGTTTTATCACGCAAACTCTCGGCAACAGCTGCAGTGTTACAAAACTGATTGAATAGTTCGCTCGCGTTTTTTATTTTTTTATATCTGTCTATCTTTAATATTTAAAAGAGTTAATCTTGTATATATATGTAGGTAGGTATAATATAAAAAAGTTACGCCGTGTGGTATCCGGCTGAATAGAATAATACCTTCGTCATTTCTCACCGAGGTGTCGTAAAAAGCGACTAAGTTAAGTTGACGTCAGGCAGGCGGCCGGTTGTAAAATACGTAGCCAAATCATGTGACAACATGTTTATAACATGTGCCGACCCCACTTAGAGTGGGATAAGGGCAGGAAGATGATGCTCTTTTATTGATTTTGTGTTTTTTATATATCTAATCTGGTTATTGGCTACATGCTCTCCCTTCTCAATATCATGGTACACTACTAGATAACGAAAGTTTCAGAGTAGCTTTAGGTCTCAGATTGGGAACCACATTGTGCTCTTCTTGAGCCTTCGGGGATATGTCGGGATGATGCCAAGAAACCAGACGGCTAGACGCTGGTTCATTGGGAACGGGGACGGGCTCTGATGTGTGACGCAACATGCGTTGATACGTTAGCTTCGTCCCATATCAGGTAAACAGCGTCAAGACATGGAGCTGCGGTGGAAATTAACGAATCCGGCAAACGGCGGAAATATGCATTTCTCATCGAGAGTTATATATTGATGTCGTTTGCAGTTGAGGCCCTAGGGCCATGGAGTCATATTGCAAAATAATTTTTATCCATTTTAACACCTCAGTCAAGGGTGTTTTCCGTCATGGTTACCCCTGCGATCTTTGTGAATGATTGCATTTCTGATGTACCTATTGACTCTAACGGCATTTCCTGTAAAAAACATTGGCTGTAGACTTGACTTTCTTTTGTTTTCTAGTTAGAACTATATATCCTTCACTGTATTCGGGCAATATTCTCCACCGAGGGTAATCGGGGCTTGCTGCACCTGAGGTGTGGGTAGTTGAGTAATTAATGTCACACGCAAAAAAGAAGATCGGTCTGCCGCGCAACACGGTGCACGGGCCTCTGAGTGAATTGCAATAAATATCGGTGTTCGGTGGATTATCGTATTAATATATACGAAATATAACGGATAATTCGGTGTTTGTGTGTATAAATATATATTACGGAACAATTTAATTTGTTTGCTGCACCTGAGGTGTGGGTAGGTGACTAATTAATGTCACACACAAAAAAGAAGATCGGTCGGCCGCGCAACACGGTGCACGGGCCTCTGAGTGAATTGCAATAAATATCGATGTTCGGTGGGTTATCGTATTAATATATTATATACGAAATATAACGGATAATTCGGTGTTTGTGTGTATAAACTATATTACGGAACAATTCAATTTGTTTGCTGCACCTGAGGTGTGGGTAGGTGACTAATTAATGTCACACACAAAAAAGAAGATCGGTTGGCCGCGCAACACGGTGCACGGGCCTCTGAGTGAATTGCAATAAATATCGGTGTTCGGTGGATTATCGTATTAATATATACGAAATATAACAGATAATTCGGTGTTTGTGTGTATAAACTATATTATGGAACAATTTAATTTGTGATTCCACGAATATAGGTGGATTAAGTTTTTAGTGGTTATACTCCGGCCGGAGCGGCGTGGACGCCATAACTTAAGAAGAAGCCTCCAAGTTAAAGGTCAGTACCCTTGATTATTCGAGATGGAGAAATTGCCGGTTGTCTGCCTATCCTACCAATGCTCACCAACTGTAGCTATCGAAGGCACGCGAAGGCAAGTAATCGCGAACACACTGCATCTGTAAGAATAAAAACCAACCCTTTGTCTTTGGTTTGAAATTTTTTATATTGGTCATATTATGTACTCAAGTTATAAAATGTATCATCATCCTCCTGCCCTTATCCCACTCTAAGTGGGGTCGGCACAACATGTTATAAACATGCTGTCACATGATTTGGCTGCGTTTTTAAGATCGGCCGCCTGCCTGACGTCAACTTACCTTAATCGCCTTTTACGATACCTCGGTAAGAAATGAGGTTGGTCAATTCTACTCAGCCGGATACCACACGGCAGGCAATTTATAAAATGTATAATTATTAAAAATTAACATTACTATTTTTTATTTTAATGTTTAAATATATAAATGAATCTTTTAATTAGAAACGCCTGGTTATTAGAAATGAGAACATTTCATATTTCAATATAACTTCATTACTTCATCTTTTAACTGATGTGCAATGCTAAATTTTCAATGTGTCACGTCCTGGTTACCAGATAGAAATTTGAAATAACATGAAATGTTGATTCAAATATAATGAAAATGTTTGAATCAAAATTTCATTCAAAATCATCGACCTTACACTAGAATGTGACGGCTCTCAGTATTAAAGTTTGTATTTCATTTTGCTTTAGATACTTTTGACACTTAAAAAGTTCAGTACGCATTAGGGAATTTCTATGATGGTAGTTATAAAAATTATACACAGAATTTTTCATATGCTTTAATTATTTTTGCAAAAATAAATTAAATAGGTTAAACATAATAAAAGCATTTAATACATAAAAGCTTTTGACAATGTTTCATGTTCCTATTGTTTATCGCTGAGGAGTTTCCTCGTTTGGAGTCAATCACTTCAGCAGAATCAGGTGATGCTTATCATAAACATGTATTGGACTGGACTGGAGCATTATCTGCTGTCCTTATCCCACTCTAAGTGGGGTCGGCACAACATGTTACAAACATGTTGTCACATGATTTGGCTAAATATTTTACGACCGGCCGCCTGCCTGACGTCAACTTACCTTTATTGCCTTTTACGACACCTCGGTAAGAAATGAGGGTGGTCTATTCTACTCAGCCGGATACCAAACGGCGGGTCGACTTACCTAAGTCGCCTTTTACGACACCTCGGTAAGAAATGAGGGTGGTCTATTCTACTCAGCCGGATACCAAACGGCGGGTCGACTTACCTAAGTCGCCTTTTACGACACCTCGGTAAGAAATGAGGGTGGTCTATTCTACTCAGCCGGATACCAAACGGCGGGTCGACTTACCTAAGTCGCCTTTTACGACACCTCGGTAAGAAATGAGGGTGGTACTATTCTATTCAGCCGGATACCACACGGCGTACCTGCAGTGTTATAATATAATTCCCTATAAAAATATCATTTATATTATACATGCATTATCTAATTTGAAAAATTAGATGATGCATGTATTGTATATCATTCTCTTAAGGCTATATATTTTATATTTTTCTATTCATTTTATTTTATAAACCAACATATAACCAAAGACATAAAAAATACAGTATATTTCTACACTCTAAAACTAAATGTACGGCACTTGAATTGCATGGCAATTCGTACCGTTTTTTCGATTATATATCAAGCATCCCTGGCTTTTTTTTATAATATTAATTTATTGCTTAAATAAAATCCCTCATAATATAAACTTATAGGTACATAAAATATTTCATATAACCGAGAAACTCTTTCTTTGAATACTTTTCCTTATTTATACGGCAAGCGATATACCAGAAATTATGGTCAATGGTTAGAACAATAATTAATGGATAACTTACCGTTTTCGACATACAAAAGTAATAATGAAATTATTTTGCTATAATTCCCGATTAAAGAAATAGAAAATATATATCATGCTAAATGTAGAGTTGACAATCCGTTTTCATACCTGATACATGCAGGATTCGTAAAAACACATGCACAAACCTCCACCAACGCCACCACAAGCAATACATACGTTCACTATGCTTAATGCCCTAAGTGCGCGAAACTTGGTACCACGCATTATCGCAAGTGAGAAGGAGTGGCACATTCATGACAAGGTTCTGCAGAATATTATGCTTAAAAGGGAGCAAAAGGAAAAAGAAGACAAAAGAAGTGAAAATTAAGAAAACGGTCAGTATGAAGAAATGCATATGCGGTTTACTGATTGGAAATAAAAAGGCCTCCACTACCGCTACCACAATATAGGTACAAGCACTACACGTCACTGTCACAGACGTAACAATCGTTTCGCCCCGCAACCGAAGCATCATCAGGAGATAGCCTCTACAACAAAATCGAAAAAGCTTTGCGTGAGCTATAGATCCCTTCAGGAGATCTCCAAACAGCACGATCTTATGTCTCGGATCTGCTCGGAGTGTCTCTCAAGGATGAAATCTGAAATGAGATTTTCAGCGAGAGAACCAGAGTAACCGACATAGCTAGCAGAATAAGCAAGCTGAAGTGGCAGTGGGCCGGTCACGTCTGTCGCAGGACTGATGGCCGTTGGAGCAAAAGAGTTGTGTATTTATTATGTATCAATTATTTGTGAACTGTATAGACATAGAACAAACAGTTACAGAAATGGACTATTCAACATTCAGTTTTGATTGTTTCGCATATTTGCCTTATTCTTATCACTTTATTGCGGACTGTCATCCTCACTAACTTTTGTAAATCCCTTGTCACTGTCGCTGTCAGTATTTGCGCAACATGTGACCTAATTCCCATTCCAACACTTGACAAGCTAAACTGAATAGAAGCAAACGAATTCGTGGAAAAATATACCTGGGACATGATATATATCTCAGTGGGAACGAAACTGGCCTATTTCAAAGTCATATGTTAAGCTTTATTCAACAGTAATAATAGTATTATTCTGCTATAATCGTCATCATATTTCTACCTTAATCCCACTCTAAGTAGGGTCGGCACAACGTATTCTAAACATGTTGTCACATGATTTATTCATTACTAGCGGCCTACCCTGCTTCGCACGGGTATAAAATTTATAGCCGTATAAAATTTATGTCACTCAGTGAAAAAAATGATTAAAATCGATCCAGTAGTTTTGATTTATTCATTACTGCCCGTGGCCCGCAAGCGTTAAATTTGGATAAAAACAATTCTCTCTCCCTATACCAAGAAGATTTCCTGCTGTCTTTGGAATGTCTAAATTCATATACTACATATTTACATTTTACATTTTTCCCTATATATTTTATGTTTAAAATTAATTACAAAATGTCTTTATATACAACATTCATAGCTTTGTTATCATTAGACAATACAAACATGTTTTCTTTAGAGGTTACTCTTAAAAGAGCGACATTTAGTTGCGCGTCCGATCGCTGCTAAATTCGTAGTGCTATAGGGCGAAGCGCGGCCTCCTCGCGGGATTTTAAGTCTGTGATATCTTTGAAAATGTTCATTTAAATTACATGCTGTAAACGGCCATATTGATCTATATTAAATCAACAATGTATTTAACGTACTTAATTGGATAAGAATTAATGCTATATTGCATAAAAATTGCTTCGAAAATAAGGCATTATTTTTCGTATAAAAGTAAATGACAAAAAATGCTATTGTGGGTTATTCATAAGAGATAGACATATACCATAGCGGACTTTTCTATAGACTTTTTCAATGAGTACAAATACTTAGTACATAATTTTGATAAATCTCGTAGGGTTTAGCCTGCGTTTGCAATGTAAGCGAAAAAAAAAGTAATTATTTACGACATCACATAAGAAACCTCAAAAATTACAGTATTTCTTTACTCCATATTGAATATTATTATACATTCCTCTTGAATCACTCTATCTATTAAAAAAACCGCATCAAAATCTGTTACGTAGTTTTAAAGATTTAAGCAGTCATAGGAATATAGGGACAAACAAAGAATGTGACATTGTTTTATACTATGTAGTGATAATCCCTATAGCATGATTCAATATTCACGCGCGATGGCTTATTATTAGCGTATTTCATATATAACTTTGGTGTTTCTATACCGATTTCAATGATTCTTTTTTTATACAATGGTTAATACTATTCACTTTTTTATTTAGGGATGACTGAGAGTGATATAAACGTAGGAGTAGACAAATATAACCAGAAAGCTTCGAACTGCTAAGCTATCGGGAGTTACACGTGTTATTGTGAGTCAACCATAAAAGATAGACATATGCTGTCCTGGGATATTTTTTATATAATTTTAAGGAGAACATTTCCGTCATACATGATTTCTGTGTAGCTTTAACCATCAAGGTTGCACACGCGATGGAAGCTTAAAAAATGGAGTAACTTCTCCCGTTTTCCCGACATTTCCCTTCACTGCTCTGCTCCTATTGATTGTAGCGTGATGAAAAGTATACTATAACCAGCCCAGGAGTATGAAAAAAAATTGTACCGAGTTTTGTTAAAATCCGTCGAGTAGTTTTTGTTTCTATAACGGTTATACAGACAGACAGACAGACAGACAGACAGACAGACAGACAGACAGACAGACAGACAGACAGACAGACAGACAGACAGACAGACAGACAGACAGACAGACAGACAAAATTTTTACTGATTGCATTTTTGGCATCAGTATCGATCCCTAATCACCCCCTGATAGTAATTTTGGAAATATATTCCAGTTACAGAATTGACCTCTCTACAGATTTATTATAAGTATAGATGTCACATGTCATAGGTATTTTACGACCAGCCGCCTGCCTGGTGTCAACTTGCTTTAGTCGTATTTTACGACATCTCGGTAAGAAATAAAGGTGGTCTATTCTACTCAACCGGATACCATACTGTAGGTCAACTTAACTTAGTCGCCTTTGACGACACCTCGGAAAGAAATGAGAGAGAAAATTCTACTCAGCCGGATACCACACGGCGGGTTCTATTGTAATCCATAGTTACAGGAAATCTATGTAATGCTTGTAATGTACTATCCGTTTCATACCTCATAATATATAAGCAGGATTCCACTACCATATAATAATAGTGCACATATTCATTACCATAATCTCGTCCATCATTTCTTCATTCTCTCGTATATCATTACTTTAGTGTTATGACTTTCCATAAAGTAACGCCTTATTCTTTAAAATATTTTCAGCTTTATTGATAAATTGTCATTGATTTCCACCATATCTAATATGTATTTCTTAACATTCCGTTAACTTGAATATTTCTATACATTTATAAATAGAAAACAAACTAGTAGATGAATCAGTAACATTACAAGAATCACACTTTCTTATATATGTGATCACAATATTATAGACATACATAACTTTTTATTGAGTTAACTTTGATTGTCTTTATGATATTTGTCTGTGGTTCACCAATTTCTCATCTCCGCGTTTCTTTTTACGAATAACAAAATACGAGAAACTGGCACAATGTAATCGACCTTCTATATATTTCCTCGAGTTTCCTTACGAGTCTATATTAGTTTTGTGATTTTCTTGTTACAGACTAGTTTTATTTCTGTCTGCTGAGTCCTGTTTTCACTCATATCTTTATTAGACGGAAAGAGCGCCAAATCAGCTGGATTAACTTTTATATAGTGCAATAAACCTGTATTTGTTTTATTGGTCCGTTATAACGCGCATTTTTCAAAGTTGCTTTTTTATCTGCGGTCATCCACAATTCACCTACACTTGTCAATTATAATACGATATCTTACAATTTATTTTTATAAATTTATAAAAACGGAAGGCTCTTACAATATATTTTTATAAATATATTGATGATATCTTACAATATATTTTTATGAATTTAATAAACACGGAAAAAGCTCCACTTAACACGAGGCTCCAATGCGGATTGGCAGATTTCCATGGTGATTAGATGAAAATAGTTTTTTTAAGAAATACATAAAAGGTGAAACTTGAAAAAAATAGTTTGGCAGATGGGGCTCGATATTTTAACTTCTTAAGCCCGGGTATTTTAACTTCTTAAGTCCACCCGCTATCCGATGAGCTATGACTACGTAATAATTGACAGCTGAAAATAATTTGCATTTTGTTCTACTTTTTAGCATTTTTTAATCCCCGAAAACAGATATAAAACGACATTTTTTAAAATGAAACCTAGCTAGATCGATTTTCCCCCCAAATTCCTCAATTTCATGAAAATTGTTGGAAATTGCAGAAAATATATAATGTATATATGTACATAGAAGATTAACTCATTTAAATATTAAAGATATGCATGTTATTTAAGAACAAATGAAAAGAGAACATTAGTCAAATATGTTTACAGTTTTTCGAAATTTAATTCTGATGGTATAAAAATAAGGTTTGGTATCCTTTGAGGTCAATAAAAAAATTCTGTAGCGACCCACGTGCAATTTTGTTGACGAATCACCGGTGATTTATATCTTTATCAGACGCCATTTTTTAAATATGGCCGTTTATTGCCTGTCGTTTTATCACAAATTGAGACATCGGGTTTTATGAAAGGTTTTTACTTTTTATAATAAACATGTAGTAGTATTTTTTGCTCTTTGTGACATTCAGAATATCATCATTCTCTAGCCCTTGTCCCACTTCAAATGGGGTCGACACTACATGTTATAAACAAGTTGCCTGGCCGCCTGCCTGACGTCAAGTTAACATAGACGCCTTTTACGACACCTCGGTTAGAAATGAGGGTGGTCTATTCTACTCGGCCTAATATCACACGACGTGTCAATTTACCTTAATCGTCTTTTACGACATCTCGGTAAGTAAGCGAGTGGTCTATTCTACTCAGCCGGATACCACACGGCGGGTCGACTTACCTTAGTCGCCTTTACGACACCTCGGTAAGAAATAAGGGTTGTTGTGACGTTCAGAATAATTTCTTTTAAATGTATAAGATAATTTTCATAAGAAATTTTAACAACTTAAACAAGTACTTGTAAAGACGATATTTTTACCGAACCCCATTTACTATTCAGCTAATCTATTATGTAAGCGTTAAGTGTGGGAATGCCCTATGTCAAATATACCCCACTTTATGAGGGTAACAAACATAATCACCATAAAACACTTTGTGCTACTTAGCCGCCCCTTTTCTATGTGAGGCTCTAAATAGAGCCGCACCAAAAAATATAAAATTTACGTAATAGTTGATTTCCTTTTTGTTTAATTTGTATGAATGAATTATTATATCAAGTAATAAATAGTTAATATAAAATTTAGTAGAGAATTATCTCTGGATTATTTTAATATTTAAATGAGTTAATCTTGTATGTATATATATATATTTTCAGAATCTCGGAAACGGTTCCAACGGTTTTCCTGAAATTCAGCATGTAGGGGGTTTTGGTGAAGAAAAATCGATCTAGATAAGTTTTATTTAAAAAAAATGTCGTTTTATCCCTGTTTTCGGCTCTAAATTTTTTTTGAAATTTACGTTGAATACAATCACAATTTTTCGCTGTCAAACGTAAGGTCATCGTGGTTCATTTGGGGAACGGGCGGTCTAGAGAGGTGAAATTACCTAGGATCGAGCCTCACCTGCTTTGTTAATTTTTAATCTTTCTTTAATTTTTTTTTTTAATTTTTTTTTACATCTTTATTAAAATTACCTCATATTAATTAGGCTCGGTCACTCATATACTCTTTATTTATATAAACAGTGTTTACATGACTTATTGTAACCCAGTCTCCTAAACTAGATTTAATTGTATTTCAGGAGCCAGTATTAGCACTCATTTATCTCATATTCTTCATATTTTTAATCATGAGCATAAGATAAGCTAGATAAGTTACATGGGTCCAAAAAAAGATTGGAGCTTAATTGATTGATTGATATTTTTTTTTGGTTAAGAACATTAGTGTCTAGGTTATCCTATAATCTTTAAGTTAACGATTGGTTAGTCTCTTACCCTCTACTTTGCTTATATTATCAGCTTTTTAAAGTAATCAAGTTCATTATGTTGTATGTACGATCAACGATCATCGCCGATACTGAAGAGCAGGCTTTGATATATATATAGGGTGATACCGGCCTTACGACATTCCCGCCGTGTGGTATCGGGCTGAGTAGAATAGACCAACCTCATTACTTACCGAGGTGTCGTAAGAGGCGACTAAGGTAAGTTGACCCACCTTGTGGTATCCGGTTTAGTAGAATAGACCACCCTCTTTCTTACCGAGATGTTGTAAATACGACAGAGGTAAGTTGACGTCAGGCAGGCGGCCGGTCGTAAAAACGCAGCCAAATCATGTGACAGCATGTTTATAACATGCCGACCCCACTTAGAGTGGGATAAGGGCAGGAAGATGATGACCGACCACACGACATTAATTTTAATATTAGGTACCTAAACACTTCAGCAGCCTACATATCATTCAATTCTACATTTAAAAAACTTTAGTTTATTTAGCCACAGGAATTATTATAAGTTTTGATAAATAATAGGAAATTTTACATGACCGTACCGCATTCTATTCCATTTCGTATGTAATGCATAATCTTAACCAAGAGACTAGAATGAGAGAAAACAAGTGCGAAGAAGACAAAAATTTAATGTTATTGACTACTTGTGTTATCGAATCTTGTATATATATATAGGTATATAGATCAAATTGTTTTTTCTTCTGACTGAGTTACCATGAACTCAAGTGCGGCTTTACAATATTTTATACGGCAGTAACAAAGTAAGGGGCATAAGTTAAAAACTTAAGTGGGCAGTAAAAATACGATCCTGGAAGCGACCGTTAACTTCCTTTACTGCCCAACTTACCCCATTATATTGTTAAGTGGCTTATTACAAAAAATGTTAAAGTATCCATACTTTGTAGATAATGTAGATGTAAGTTTTACTACTCGACGATTAGTACTAGCTACATACACTCATAAAGTGTGGTGTCGATGATAAGACATTCATTTATTCCTCCTGCCCTTACCCCACTCTAAGTGGGGTCGGCACTACATGTTACAAACATGTTGTCACATGATTTTGCTACATATTTTACAACCGGCCGCCTGCATGACATCAACTTACTTTAGTCGTATTTTACGACACCTCGGTAAGAAAGAGGGTGGTCTATTTTACTTAACCGGATACCACACGGTGGGTCAACTTACCTTAGTCCCCTTTTACGACACTTCGGTAAGGAATGAGGATAGTCTATTCTACTGAGCCGGATACCACACGTTGGGTCGACTTGCCTTAGTCGCTTTTTACGATACCTCGGTAAGAAAGAGGGTGGTACTATTCTGTTCAGCCGAATACCACACCGACATTAACTGAATTCACTGATAACTTAAATGTAAAGTACCTGGGTGAACGAGCCTCGCCCGGTAATTTTTTAAAAGATATAAGAAAGATGAAACTTGAAAAAACAATGAAAAAAAGGGGGAAGGTGGGTTCGATCCAGGTTATTTTTATTTTTTGTAAGCCCACTGAATTACGAGTATTACAACTTTATAAGTTAGTAGCGGCCTTTCCACTGCTGAGAATCGGCCTCTTTTCTCCGTTTTTTGGAGAGGAGAGTTTTTTGGAAGGATTGGAGCCTAGACCTACCACGCTGCTCCAGTGCGGAATTGTAAGTTACACATATCGCCATAATTCTGTCTAGAGATATGCAGGTTTTTCTCACGTGGCCCTTCACCAAAAAGCGGGAGATAAATTGGAATTATCGATTAGACACAAGTTTTAACAGAAAAACTCATTGGTGTCTGCCCGAGTTTGAACCCGTGACCTCCTCGAAAGAGTCGCACGGCGTTACCGCTGGGCTACCACAGCTTACAACTTTACACATGGCGGCTAAAGTCTTATAAAATATTTTAAATAATATTAATAAAATAATTAATAAGGAATTTTAGAATAACTATTTTAATAAAATATATTATATTGTATGTATAAAATATTACAAAATATTATTATATCTCAGTTATAGAGATTAGCCGCAGACGTAGATCTATTTCAGACATTTTCCTCCAGTGATATGTTAGCGAGGGTAGTTTTGATGAGGGTTCGCTTTAGTTCGCTTTATAAAACGCCACTCAGCCAGCATTTGTTATAATCCAATGAGTTAATATAATTCCATTTTTTGGACTAACTGAACTTGTATTTCCAAATAAATCAAATCATTGTTGTTGTCATAAAAATAAGGTTTATAATCTTCACCTCATACATCATATAATATTTTAGTTTATAATTTGTTTGTTCTAAGCTTGTAGTTTGTCATATATAATCGTTTCACCTCCCATCCGAAGCATTATCAGGAGATAGACTCCACGACAAAACCGCATTTTTGTTTAATAAAGGCAGATAATAAGTTAAAGTTTCAGCTATTTTGGTTATATCTTTCTTTCATTCCATAATTATACATATTTTGTACTAAGTATTTTAGGTAGTTATTTCATTTGGTGTATTCTCTTCGAAGCAAATTCTAAATTCTATTACTTGTGTATTTGCCAATTTACGTGACACTGGCAGAATTATTTGCGCCTATTTGCGTTGTACACGCCATAAAGCAAGATAATAATAATAAAGAAATTAAAGTCTAAAAACGATTTCAGTGTAAAGCTACAATGTAAATCATCATCTTCCTGCCCTTATCCCACTCTAAGTGGGGTCGGCACAACATATTTTAAACATGCTGTCACATGATTTAGCTGCGTTCTTACGACCGGCCGCCTGCCTGACGTCAACTTACCTCAGTCGTACTTTACGACACCTCGGTAAGAAGAAGGGTGGTCTATTCTACTAAACCGGATACCACACGGTGGGTCAACTTACCTTAGTCGCCTTTTACGATACCTCGGTAAAAAATGAGGTTGGCCTATTCTACTGAGCCGGATACCACACGGCGGGTCGACTTACCTTAGTCGCCCTTTACGACACCTCGGTAAGAAATGAGGATGGTACTATTCTACTCAGCCGGATACCACACGGCTATCAAAAAAAGCTACAATGTAAATGAAATTATTTATTTTTTAGTCGGGTAAAGCCAGTGTCAAAACTAGGCTTTTGAACGAAGCTTTCAGGCCATCCCCTGTGGTCAATGCGTACTAAACGACTGAATAATAAACGGGCCTACAATATTCATGCATGGACCGTTCGCGCAGTAAATAACAGGCACATCCAAACCTTATTTTGTTACGTGAATTTTCTTTTTTATAAATTTATTCACATTTACAAAAGTAATAATAAAATTATGATGCTATAATCCACGATGGAGTAAAATAGAAAATATATATAATGCAAAATGTAGAGTGGACAATCCGTTTTCATACCTGATATATGTAGGATTCGTAAAAACACGTGCACAAATCACCACCGCCTTGTGATTTTGTCGTGGAGTCTATCTCCTGATGATGCTTCGGTTGCGGGGCGAAACGAAACGAAAAGTTTGTATATATGCTATTCCGGTGTATAAGGAATAACTGTGCCAAATTTTATCGATATTGGTTCACGGATTCGCCGTGAAAGAGTAACAAACATACATCCATACTCACAAACTTTCGCATTTATTACATTAGTAGGATAGAATTCGAACAGTTTTCCGTATATATACAACACTTTCGCAATGTCCCAATTTGGTAATTACGCTTCAGCGGGGATCGGAGTGATAAAATGCAAGCCTTTTATAAATCCCATTTTAGCGTCTAAAAACGCTGACTTAATCTGCACTTTGCAGCTGCCGTTTAAAGCTGATCGACATTTCGCAATTTTGCTTCAGAGCTTTGTAATTAATTGAATGATGCTTGAAATTTATAAAAAACTTTAAAGTATGGAACTAGACTTACCTACTTCGGATATACTAATTTTATAATAATATAAAAATAATTAGTACTTTTCAGAAATATAATATCTTTATATCCCTGCACTTATCCTACTCTAAGTGGAGTGGAATATTTGAGAATTGATTAATTATAATTAATTAGTCTTTGATTTGGTTTCTCTAATATCACTTTTGGCATTCTTAATTACAAACCCAAGCTTGACTCAGCGGTGCGGGTTAAAGGAAAGAAGGCAATTACCCCAGTTTTAACACCTCCCCCACCTTATCGTGAAGCTTTTTATGGCAACCCTGTCAAGTTTTAGGCTGCAACGTTTCATACACGCAAGCGATTTACATTTATAAAAAGCTTTTATAGCTTTTTGTGTCTAATTGATAATTGCAATTTATCACACGCTTTTCGATAAAAAAAACATTGTGAGGTAACCTGCATATCTCTAGAGAATCCTAGGGATATGTAAAACCTACCAATCCGCATTGGAAAAGCGTGGTAGGTCTTAGCTCCAATCCGTCTCTCCAAAAACGGAGAGAGGAGGCCTATGTCCAGCAGTGGGATAGTAATAGGCAGTTATTTACTAAAAGCTTTTATTTAACTTGCCGTTTACATATGTAAAGGTGGAAACTTGCACGTTAAATTTAACCCACTTCCCGGTCCGATTGAGCTGTAATTTTACAGACTAGTAGTCTAGTCCTGACGACAATACATGCTTATGATAAGCATGACCTGATTGGGTTTCCAGGATTGGATCCTCCTCAGGGAACTCCTTAACGGTTAACAGAAGGGACGTGTTATATTGTTAACGGCTTTTATTACGTTTAACTTATTTTTAAATTGTAATTAACTGTGCCTTCAGCTTCGCCGTTGAAATCAGTATATTTAGTTGAAATTTTGAACATTAAACTAGCTATTGTGATTTAACCATAAGGCATAGAGACATGCTTTCGTGGACTTTTTTGTAGTATTTTTGTAGATCTACAATTCATCTTCAGTGTATCCCTTCTGGCTTACGCGGCGTACGCGCCTTAATCTCCCAGCAAGCAAATTCTTTTATAAACTCTTTTATAAACACAACACACAATAATTGTACTATTAACCTAAATCATTCGGAATAATTGCTTTACCTATTATTAAAAACGATAAAAAAAAGTTGATCACATACAGACAAACAGCTTTGAGGTACTTTTGTTTTATAATAAGTATAGATTAACAGACATTTAATGCAAATTTGTTATTAAAGAATTTGACTATAGATTATACCTTTTTTTCCCCTATATATTTCACATGTATATTATTTAAAAGACTGGTATAATATAAGATTCAATTGTACTAAATCATTAATATTACTAACTTAACTAATAGAATAGTAAACTATCTCCTCCTGCCCTTATCCCACTGTAAGTGGGATCGGCACAACATGTTATAAACATGCTGTCACATGATTTGGCTGCGTTTTTACGACCGGCCGCCTGCATGAAGTCAACTTTTCTTAGTCGTATTTTAAGACACCTCGGTAAAAAAGAGGGTGGTCTATTCATCTAAACCGGATACCACACGGTGGTTCAACTTACCTTAGCCGCCTTTTACGACACCTCGGTAAGAAATGAGGTTTGTAATAGAATAGTAACCAAAGAGGTTAATTACTTACCCAGTATAATTATGCAAAATAATTTTTGTTTTCAATGAAATAATTTCAATTACCTACATCGCTAGCAGACAAATAACAGGGCATTCGCGTGGAAAAATGAAACTAAAAATTATATGTGCGCTTTTAACAATGCGCTTGACAGAAAATGTTTTCAGGCTGCATAGACCTAAAAATACGTTCTCGCTACGCCATTGTTAATGTATATATGGCGTTTATGGAGGCGTGACATGTTGGCCATAATTACAGTTGTTTATTAGATTTGTGTCATGGTGCCGTTCGTGGGATAAATTTTTGGGTCGGTATAAGCTAATTGCACGGTATTATTCTGGTAATGAATAAATGAATTTTGAATTTTGAATATTACACCAAACAACTCATCTTCCTGCTCTTATCCCACTCTAAGTGGGATCGGCACATGTTATGAACATATCACATGATTTGGCTACGTATTTTACGGTCGCCTGCCTGACATCAACTTACCTTAGTCGCCTTTTACGACACCTCGGTAAGAAATGAGGATGGTTTATTTTACTTAACTATACTAAGATTACATATACATATATATATATATATATATATATATATATATATATATATATATATATATGTGTGTGTTCGTGTATGTATGTATGTATATTTTCGGAATCTTGGAAAAAATCGTTTTATCTCTGTTCTTAAGCATTAAAAATAAAGAAAAATTTACGTTGAATATATAAAACACTATTTTTGCCTAGCTTATTTGGGGAACGGGTGGTCTCTAGAAATGAAAGTACCCAGGATCGAGCACCACCAAATATTTTTATATTTTTGAAGTATTTTTATTTTGTAAAAAATTACCGACCAAGGCTCAACCAGGTACTCTTAATTAATAGAAATACCCTTTATATTTACTCAGCGGCCGGTGGACGGTTAACTTTAACCTCACAGCAATTTAAGTTAACGTCCTAAAATAATATTATTTAAATTTGCATTAAAGTTAGTAATGAATGAAAATAATGGAGTTGTGCTTTCATTATAATATAAGAAAAGGTTATGAAAAGTTAAAGATAAAGAATAGAAAATTTTATTACTGCGACATCTTTTATTGGTGTTCAAAATGGAGTATTTTAGTGAAAAAAACTTTATTAATTACGACACGTCAGTTATTGTACGTCTCAGGGCATTTTGCTATAAAAAGTGATATAAACACCAGAACTATCTATTTCGTATTTTATAAAAATGTACCATAAAACATGGACATATTAACACATAAATATATATTTTTATAAGCTTTTATTTAACTTGCGGTGTATGTATGTGAAGGTGGAATCTTGCAAGTTTAATTTGACCCACTTCCCAGTGTCCAATTGAGCTGAAATTTTACTTACTGGTCCAGTTCAGATGACAATGCATGTTTTTGATAAGCTAACGATGAATGATGTCCTGATGCTGATGCCAGGATTGGCTCCAGACGAGTGAGCTCCTCAATGGTTAACAGTCAGGATATATTCTGTTAAAAGCTTTTTAGCTTGCTTTGTTACAATTCTAAATACTGATTTATGACTGGCCCTTAAGCGCAGGTCGCAGTGAACCTGCTTTCGGCTCCAGGGATCGCGGGTTCGATTTTGGCTGAGGGAAAAACAAAAACATATTTTCAAAAAACAATCTCTTGTTTCTTCGAGTCGAGAGTTCTTTGAATATTATCATCATATATGAATTATTATCATCGCCATCCTCCTGCCCATTATCCCACTGAGGGTTTCGCACAACATGTTATAAACATGTTGTTACATGATTTGACGTCAACTTACCTTAGCCGTATTTTAGAACACCTTGGTAAGAAAGAGGAGGAAGAGTCTAACCCGATACTATACGGTGGTTCAACTTACCTTAGTCGCCTTTTACAACACCTTGGTAGGAAATAAGGGTGGTCAATTCTACTAAGCCGGATAAAACATGGCATATTATATGAATTATGCATATAATAATATAATTTTAAAAGTGGTCACAGTCTTTTTGAAAATCATGTTTTTAAAATTGTTTTTTTTTAAACGGTTCTCCTTTAAATATGTTCTTAGAATTTATGCATATTATGTTTAATTTAAGTGCTGAATTATAGAGCTTCTAGTTTTCATCCATTTATTATGGGAAAAGAGCCGGCCACTAGGCCCTTTGTACATTAAATGAGGGTCACTTGAACAAATGTCGTCTCGGTATAATTTTCTCATTGGCGTATTTAGTTTTATGTTACACTACTCCGACAATGGATACATTTATTGTGACATTTAAGCACAAAAGGGTATTCACTGGAGCACACAAAAGAGCAAGTGCGAAAAATACGCCATTAATAGGTCGTTTCGTTATATGGCAATCATACGTTTTGCTGTTACGAGTACGGACGTTTTTTAAATTCATTGGCTTGTCCAATTTTTTGTATAGTTTAACAGAATATTTGTTTTAATATTTTCAATTTACCGTATCGATATTGTCTAATTGACTCTAAACAATAACTCTCAGTTGTTTACAAAAAAAATCTTTATACAACAAAAGTAAAACGTGATTAATATTTGACACATTATCACCGGATGTTGGCAATAGACTTTCATCATTTATGAAAAAATGTGCTAAAATTATAATATCAGATTTGTAATATTTGAGCATTAGTGTTTTTTCTATGTTTTTAATTATCTCTTGTGTTTATTTTTTAGGATTATTTTTAGTTTTATTATTGTAAACTTATAATTGTAACATTTTAACTAAAAATGATGTAATATCCCATAATTGGTATTTCACATTTGGGGATAAACTTCCAGAGACGCTCTCTTGGCCTTTAGTTTACTTGATTATATTATGCTGTAGAAGAAAACTAACTAACGATATTTTCTTGGACTCTTGTATTTTTATTTCTGCTGTAAGATAAGTAATCCGGAGTTCTGGCAATAAATGTAGACCGACGGCTTTATGACTCGATAATAATATCTTTAGGTGCGATAAATAAACTGTTTATTCTTTACACACTGGCGTTAGGGTTGTCGATACGTGTTGGATTAAAAAAATGGCCTGTTACTATCTCATTGTTGTGTATAGGCTTCATCATAAGAGTTCTCCCATTTTAGAAAAAGAATGGAGCTTAGTACTTTCATTATTATCTAATTGTGATAGGCAGTTTACATATTCTTAGAAGCTCTCCAAAAATTTGCATGTTTAAGACGCATGTTTAATTTTCTTCAGCGCGTGATATTAAACATCGCATAAGTTTTTGTTAAGTTGATTTTTTGGATTTCAACCCACATATACTTGGTTAGGATCCACCGTGTGGTATCCGGCTTAATAGAATAGTACCACCCTCTTTTCTTACCGAGGTGTCGTAAAAGGCGACTAAGGTAAGTCGACCCGCCGTGTGGTATCCGGCTGAGTAGAATAGACCACCCTCATTTCCTACTGAGGTGTCGTAAGAGGCGACTAAGGTGAGTGACTCACCGTGTAGTATTTACGTGGGCTAAGTAAACGGTAATAGTTATCCAAAAATCATGTATTACACCGCTGGCGATTGCTAGTGTAATATAATTAATCAATGAAATATATATTCGCGATGAATCAAACGTCAAATTCGGGTAACATTCCCGTATCCTATTTGCATAACAATTGGTGCATAATCGATTCATAGATGCGAATTGTAGATACGTCATATCACGTTTCCTGGTTTGTTATGGTTCATGAATTGAATTTGAAACATACTATGTACCTATGAGTGCGAAGAGGATATAGTTAAGTACGTTTGATGTTTCGTTAAGTTGTTTAATAGCCAAAATTGGGTTCGCAACTGAGTAAAATAGATGCTATTAATATGTAGGTGATTTTGCGACTTTGCGACAGTAAGGAGAAAAATATTAACTGAGGATGACAACCGGAAAACGGAAATAGATATTGAAAATGAAGCGATGATAGATTATAGAGAATGAATAATAGATTTTATTATATAACGTTAAACCAGTAATGAAGAAAATAATTTAAATACTAGCAATCGCCAGCGTCTCCGCCGGCGTAAATAGATTAAAACCGTAATATAGTCTTTTGATAACCATAAAAATGGTCAAAGTGAGTTAACCTTAATAGCTAGACAGCATATGCCTAACTTTTAAGGTTATTTTTAACTTTTATTTAGAACTTTTAGAGGTGAACAATTTTGTAATACTTTTGAATAATTATTACCATTTACTCAGAGCACGCAAGGAAAGCTTTAAATTTTGCCGTTTTCGAACTATTTTTTAATGCTGCTCCTCTATTAATCTTAGCGGGATGTTATATAGCCTATAACCTTCCTCAATAAATGGACTATCTTACACTCAAAGAATTTTTGAATCGGTCCAAGTAGTTCCAGAGATTAGCGCGTTCAAACAAACAAGCTCTTCAGCTTTATATATTAGTATAGACAATAATTTAATAAAATACTACAAAAACAATTTTTTTCTTATAACTTTAATAGGAATATCTCCAATCAAGTACAGTTTTAATTTAAAGTAATTATATATATGAAAGTTCAAAGAAAACCTACACTGTATACCCTTTTAAAGGTAATTAGAAACGTGTATAATATGTTAACACAAACATAATTTTTAATTAACACGCACAGTTCCGAGGTAATTACAGCTATTTCTCTTCTAGAAATTTATAATTAACATTGAATTACCGCAGGGATTCTATGCACTCTTTCCCAAGTTGTTATTTTCGCTGCTAATTAAAATATGCGCCTTATATAATTTTTTAAAGGGTTTTTACAAACATATTCTTATAGAAATTACATATTGCACGCATAGTACAGCAACCAACTGGCCCGTTAGCGCAGTGGGTGACCCTGCTTTCGGTTCCGCCGGTCGCGGTTTCGATGCCCGCCGAGGGCCAACATTTTCTATAAATAAATTTGTTGGTCTTTGAGCCTATGTGTATATTTGTATTTAAGTATTTAAAATATATATAAGTATATATTCACCAGTTGTCTGTTTACCATAACACAAGTATTAAGTTACTTACTTGCGGGGACGGACGACCGTGTGTGTAAATGTCCCATATATTTATTTATTTATTATTTACTGATTTATAGAATTTGTTGTGGAATTCCATAGAACATAAGTTATAATAGAATTATTTTGCTTTAATCCGCGTTTGTTTAAAGAATATATGTAATGCTAAGTGTATGAAGCAGACACTTAGTGTATGTATAAGTTATGTGAATGTTTCACATAACTTATACATGCAGGATAAGTGACCACATGTATCACAAAACGCCGCCACCACCAAAGCCCCACTCAAACACTACACACACTCACTACCACAATCTCTACGATCGTTTCGCCCCAGCAGCGAAGCATCATTAGGAGGATAAGGTCCACGACAAAAAACGTAATGTGGTAACCGAACTAAAAAAAGTTGTTTGTTGCAAATTGCAATAAAAAGTAGCGCTTACAAACTCGTTAGTTTTAAAGAGACCTATAACTTAACACTAGCTTTTTTAACAGTTCGCAGCGTCATACCCGATTAAGCCTCATTTTGAATTCAGTCAGTTTAATACTAAGCGATATACGAGTAAAGCAATGTGGTATCCGGCTGAGTAGAATAGACTACCCTCTTTCTTACCGAGGTGTCGTTAAACATGACTAAGATAACTTGACGTCAGGCGGCCGGACGTAAAATACCTAGCCAAATCATGTAAACAAATGCTGTAAACTTATCTTGCAGAAAAGGTTGATTCAACAAATTGACAATAATGACAATATACACATCTGTAGGTACTTCAAAACAAGAATTCTGTACACTATTAATGTTTCGCTCACAGTGGCTTAATTATATTGTTTACACTGAACTATTCTGTTCTAACAAGTACACACTTAATGACGTATGTCTAGACTGAACTATTGTACATTTTAGTTTTGTATTTTACAGCATTGTTGAAATATAGTAAGACAAATACGTTCTCTTAGATACTTCTTAGCTACGTTTATTTACTATTATTTTTACCCGCGACTTCGCTCCCGTCAACTTAAGCAATAAAATACCCTTAATTATGTTTTTCCTGTTGCTAAAGGAAAAACGGTATTTTTTCATCAAATCGCAGTTTTAGTTTTAATTACCACATTTGTATTAAAAAACTAAATTAAGTGCTGTGCTTACAACTTAAGGGTTGCAATTAGAAATTAAGTGTTAATTGTTGTATAAATCATTATATTGTAGAATTGTAGAAGAAGAAGAAGAAGAAGAATACTCTTTATTGTACACACAGAACAGAATTTTTTTTACAGACATTTATAAAAATACAGGTACAATAAGGCGGCCTTATCGCTAACCAGCGATTTCTTCCAGGCAACCTTAACGTTATGATGCTGAATAAAATAACTGGTAGGATAGTGTACCACAGAGTATACAAAGATATTTATAAAGTAAAAGAATATATATTTCTCGACATATAATAAACTTACATGTAATATACACGAATACATTATCAAATATATATGTAATATATGTATATAAATATATATATATATATATATATATATATATATATATATATATTTTAATATATAAATACATAGATAAAGTCGTCGTCTGTTTAGGCGGATAGTGTAAGATAATGTTTCTTCACCAATCTTTTAAATGTATTCAATGATTTAGCCTGTCTTATAGTCGGAGGCAGTGTGTTCCAGAGTTTGATAGCTGTAACAGTAAATGAGTTACCATAAAAAACTGTATTATGAGAAGGAATTTTCAATTTTAAATATTCAGTAGCCCTCATAATGCGATCTGGTGAACCACGAAACTTAAACTTTTCCTTCAAGTAAGAAGGAGCCATAGGATTAAATAACACACAGTACAGAAGGCAAAGTATATGCATATTCCGGCGAAAACGTATAGGTAACCACTTGAGCTTTGTACGAAATTCAGAAACGTGGTCATATTTGCGTAGTCCAAATATGAACCGAATACAGAGATTTTGGAGTCGCTCAAGCTTGTTTAACTGGACTTTGGTTAAATTGGGATAGCTTACATCGGCGTAGTCGAGAATAGTAAGAAGTAGAGATTGTGCTAACATAATTTTGGTAGGTATAGGAAGAAATGATCGTAAACGCCGTAAAGAACTCATTGACGCAAAAGTTTTCCTGCTCAACTCTTTCATATGTTTTGTCCAGGATAAAGATGAATCAAAATGGATTCCAAGATTTTTTACACTTGAGCAGTATGGCAAAACAACACCATTAAATACAACAGGCGGTATGTATACCTTGTCAAGCCTTGATATCATGCTTCGACTGCCAATAACAATAGCCTGCGACTTGTCTGGATTAACTTTTAGGCCAAAGGATTTGCTCCAGTCAGAAATAGAGGCAAGGTCATTGTTAATGGCAGAAACAGCCATGGACAGATTTTCAAGTTTTGACTGGGTATAAATTTGGATATCATCTGCATACATGTGGTAGAGAGAAGTGATACTTTGAGATATCGTATTGATGAAGATGGCAAAAAGAAGTGGTGACAACACGCCTCCTTGAGGGACTCCTGCCTGCACATCACACCACGATGATAATGTATCATCGATGCGAACCCGCTGTCGGCGCCCCTTAAGGTAACTCTGAAACCACCCAATCACCAACGGAGACATGTTTAGAGAACGTAGTAGGCTCAGCAATATGTCAAAATTTACTGTATTAAAGGCGTTGCTAAAATCCAGTAAAGTAAGAACTGTGAGCTGTTTATTGTCCATACCCCATCGAATATCGTCTGTTACCTTAATCAACGCCGTAGCAGTACTATGGCCAGGACGGAAACCAGATTGAAGGGAGTTAAGGACGCTGTGAGTATTAAGGAAAAGACTTAGTTGATGATGGACTAGTTTTTCTAGGACTTTAGAAAGGAACGGCAAAATGGAAATAGGACGGAAATCCTTGTATTCATAGGAATTGGCTTTTTTAGGCAATGGGGTAACCTGAGCGGATTTCCAGGCGTCAGGAAATACAGCAGAAGTAATGGACTCATTAAGGAGATGGGTTAAGATAGGACATATTATGTCTAGGATTGGGATGACCATATTACGGCTTATGTTGTCAGTACCAACAGCATTTGAGGAGATAGACGATATACTTCTCTTAATGTCACATTCAGTGAATGGATTAAAACTAAACTGTGGGTAACGTGGAGTTAAAGGTAAAGAAAGAATACTTAGGGTGCGGTTTTTTTCGATGTCATCAATCTCATCGGACGTAGCAAAATGTTTATTCAGAAGCTCAACGTTAATGTTGTTGTTTGAGAGAGTTTTATTAGAGGACGATTTACCAACTCCAAGAGATTCAAGAAATTTCCAGACTTTTGCTGGGTCACCATTTTCAACAGATTTATGGATATGGCGTCGTTGTGCATCTCTACAACATGTATTGCAGCGATTTCTGTACTTAATATATTTTGCACGATTGGTTTCTGAATCACACAGTTTCAATTTTAACTTGGCTTTATTCTTCTTATTCATTAAGGACTTGATGCTATCAGAAAGCCAAGGGGCAGGAAGATGTTTAATTTTTATGGGTCTGACAGGAGCGTGTACATCATATAACTTTATTAAGAGAGAGTTAAATATTTCTACTTTTTTATTTAAAGAATCGGCAGTCATTACTGATGACCAATCTGTCCCAGTAGCATCCTCGCGTAAGCGATTTACATCCATACCTCCAAAATTACGCTGCAGAAGTATTCTCGATTTAGATTTAGGAGGACGAATTTTAAAAGAGATATATATTAAATCATGATGCGAAAAAGCATTTGCTGAAAGTTGGCCATGCTTTGAAACATAGTCCGGAGAGGAAACCATAATAAGGTCTAGAAGGGATGGTGCACAGCCAGGAAAATTGTGAGTTGGATCCAATCGCAAGATTTGCATATTGCAAGACTCTGTAATAGACGTCAGTTTATTGCTCCGGCTATCACCCTTAAGCAAACAGGTGTTAAAGTCCCCCATAATGATGGTGTGATTATAGACTGGCGTTAAATTCTCAAGTATGTTCTCAAAGGAGGAAAAATAATTAACAGATGATGAAGGACTATAAAACACACCAAGTAATATTTTAGTGTGGGACATTAGAACCTCAATAAGTAAATGCTCAGCTTCATCAGCAGTAGGAGGCTGAGTGGAGGAACTCACAATGGAAAAAGGGATGTATGATCTTAGGTAAATCGCTACTCCACCACCCCCCTTGCCGACACGGTCATTGCGAATCAGGTGAAAGCCGGGTAACGAATAAGACGTGGACGGTAGACACGGTTTGAGCCAGGATTCTGAAATTAGAATAGCGTGGATATTTCGAGACTCAAAAGATGCAAGCATATCGGAATAATGAGCCGGAATACTTTGGGCATTAATATGGATAACATTAAAATTTTTCAGACAATCTGAGAAACAAGAATTAAGCGCAACGTTAAGAGGAGTGAAAGATGTACTGTGGGAACTATCCTCGTAAGAAGACTCAAGACTTGACATTGAGAAACTGTGTTCACTATCAATGGACGACATTTTATAATGCAATAAAATATAAATAAATATAAACAGATAAAAATATAATCTACAATATAAAAAAGTAACCTACAATATAAATACATATTAAACCCAACCAGCCAGCATCATGAATCAGATAACACATTATTATTAAAGGCTTAAAACAAATATAAAACTTAAATTGAAAGTGTTGTAAAATGTAGAAGAAAAAGAAATATAATAATAATAATAATAAAGTAAAGTAGCAATACTAAAACTTAAAACCTAACATGATAGGGGGAAAAAACACCACAAAAATTAATTAATAAAATGACTAATAGTAAAAATAAATAGTGATAAGTGCTGCTATTTAAATCCAGGGCCCATCACTGAATTAAATATTTCGTTATGCTATGACACTTACTAGATGTAAGTGACGTACTAACATTGATCCGAAATAATAATGAAAATAAAATAAAATAAAAAATAAGAATAATAATAATAAGCAGTTTAACATTTTATAATATTAATACTGGAACCCTGAATTACTAATAATTGATAGGTTGACATTATATTATTTATGATAATTACATTTGTTGGTCCCAACTTTAACGTAAATGTCAATTGACAAGTTTCTGGATTATTTGTCTGTGACTAGAATGTCAACAATCGATTATTATTTTTAAGTTTTATCCCAGGGGGGTGAAACTCCCTAAGAAGCACTCTTTAGGTCGCCGAGAGCGTCATCTTACAGAAAGTATTGGACAACAAAAATTAGTTTTATATCATTATTCACTAGATGTCGCAAATGATACACTGTAATATATATAAGTATTTGTCATAAATTTTCAAATTTTTCTGCCAAAAACGCATCACTGCTTATTTAAAGGTCTATATTGGTAATTATGCCGTCCAAAAATTATTTTATGTGTTATTTTGGATGTGAAACCGTTGGTAAGTAACTACTATAATGTTTTTGAAACCATTTAATACCTTTTCCTAACAATAGAAATTTTGACTGCAGAAATTTGAATTTTTAACCCTTTTAGTGCCGAGCGAAAAGGAAATGCCTACACTAGAATAACCAGACGAATTTTTTAAATTTTATTTATGTACATTCTTATGCAATTAAAACCAAACGAGAAATAATATTTACACGATTCAAAAAGTAATATACTAAGAATAAAATAGGAACAAGTTTGCTCCTCCTTAACCTATTCTAAGTAGGGTTCTCACTACATGTTTTAAACAATTTGTTGCATGTTACGATCCACAAAGTTTCAAAAAAAGGGTGAATAGGCACTATAGTGGCAAGCGCAGTCCACCTTAGGCTGCATCCTTCGCTTACCGTTAGGCGAGATCGCAGCCAGGCGCTAGCCTTTCTTCGTAAAAAAAAAAAAAAATGTTAGTTATTTTACGAGCACCCGCCTGCCTGACGTCAACTTACCTTAGTCGCCCTTTACGACACCTTGATAAGACATAAGGTTGGTCTATTCTATACCACACGGTGAATAATAAGACATACAGCATATCGGAGTAAAAATTCACAACAAATAATACAAACAATATTAAAAAATGAATTTGCAACAAGATAAATAATACCTATTACCTAATACCTACATAACAAAAAAAAAGAGATTACTCGAAGGTAACACACAGGTAAAGGTATTACACAGTAAGCGCCGTGTGGATTTTTGAAAACCTGTTTATATTTGTTTGTATTTTTTTTAACTCTGACTGTATGCAATTTTTATGAGAGCGCAGTGAGAAGCAACTTATCGGCTTTCGGCACAAAAGGGTTAAAGCAGCCATTTCACTGAAATGTACTAAATAAAATTATTATAAGTGCCACAATACCTTTAACTTTGTTTTTTAGAAAAAAATATGTGGTTTTTCGTAATAAATATTATATTTTAACACTTTCGGTTACATTATTTTGGTATACATTTTAAATATTTGGTCTGATTTAGACTATAGCTACAAAAATTCAAATGTGTGATTTCAGGTTTACAGCAAATGAAGATTATGATTATGAAAACTAATTACAGAGTGTAGTACGTATGCAAAGTTAGTTGTTTTCAACAAATAACCGTGTAAACTGATGAACATTTATTATTTGTATACGCTTGATATTTTTTTAAATGTTTTAAAAGTATTTTTCAAGTGTTTCCTGAATTGACATACTATTTGAAAAGATGTAAAAAATAAAAATTATTAAATATTACATAGCTTTAATCTTTTATTCATTAACCTTATTTAGAATAATAGTTTGGTGCTACTCTTTGATTTGAACTGGAATTTGGAGATGCCAAGCCCGTTCAAATTGAAGTGGTATAGCGCCAAACAATTTTTTTGTAAATGCTATTTTTATATAAGGGTCACTATATGAATGCAGTACAGCGCCATCTAGTGGATTATTATGATAACGTTACAGCGACATCTCTGCCAGATCAGCGAATACAGTCCCTTATCATTACTTCAATAAAATGACAGAGTTGCTCATCTATATCCTATATAGTGTATTATCTATGTTTTATCCATTGGCATATATAGGTTCAGGTAGTCAACCAAAGGTAAACATGCCAAGAAATAGGCCTCCCATAACAGGCAGATTAAATTACATTACATTTCCCTTAATATTATTTATTTTTATATTTTTTTAACATTTAAAGTTATCAATTAAATTTGCGCTATTTTGTTATGGTTAAATTTAAATATCATTTATTGCATTGTATTGTAATCTGTCTATATTAAGAAGCCTTTTTTTGACAAGTGACATGAAAAATACAAAGGTTTAAACCTTTCCTAGGCAACGATGAAAAATATTAAATTTACTATAATACTACATTATGGCAGAGTGAATTTATAAAAGATTGATATTGCATTACATTAAATATTCTAAAATAATTATATTACTTACTATTTCCACAATTGCATATTAAAGTAGTTTAATTGGTTTTAATCTGCATATGATGAACATGTTTTACAAAATCAATGTTTGTCCTTTAATACAAAAAAAAAAAAAAAAATTATATAATAACTATTAAAAATTTTTGCAAAAGAAATATTTTATTAAACAAGTTATTTTAACATGTGCCGATTAATTTAAATTATATTATTTGAAGATCATATTATTGCAATAAAATTTTAGCACACCTTAGTCATAAGGTTTTGTTTGTTTACATTTAGTTAAACACCCAAATCTATGGAGTATAACATAAAATAACATTGGACCAACTATAATCTTTGCACTAAACGTACCTACATAGCACCAATAAAATAACTAAAGATACATCACAAAATTCTATACTAATATATAAATATAGAAGCGAACACCAATTAATAGCTATAAAATAAAATAAAAAATAAAAAAGATTAAGACCAAGATAACTTAACAACAACTATCTTCTAAGGAATCTCTTTGATCTGAGATCTTTAAAGGCTTTCTTCGGTGCAGGTCCTGGAGGAACTTCAGCTGCTGCAGTTGTGGGGGGTACAGAGACGGTTGTCCCGGGATCTTGAATTGCATTTAATTCTGCCAGCGACGTTACGCGGCGCCTTAAGCCATCAGAGTCCAAAACAACAATACCACCATCCTTGGTCCAGCAGTTTGAAATGCCAAATCGTTGCCTAGCAGCTAGAAAGGTGGCATGTCGGTTTTTCGTTAGAAACTCAGATATGGTTATCCCTGAGCCCTTAAAAGAAGTCTTGGAGTACCAGACCTTGTTTCTCAGCACCAAATCATGAAACTTCACTAGAATTACACGTGGCTTTTCGCCACCAGGACGACCCATGCGATGACAACGTCTAAAAGAATCTGTATTAAGCGATGGAATATGGAGCTTCTCACTTAACAGTGTTGCAATTTGAGTCATAAGATCTTCCTTTTTTGACTCTGCCATCCCATGAACTAGCAATATTTTCTCTCTAGACCTCATTTCAAGCTCATCATACTGTCTAGAGAGTAAATCTACCTGTAACTGCAGATTCTCCAGAACAGTTAAGACAAATGAGCGGAATGAGTTGAACTGGGAATTAATATTTGAAGTTGGACTGGTGGCAGGAATAGCAGTTTTAAGTTCCTTTTGAAATTCATTCATTTTCACATTAAAGTGCTCAGACAATTCAGTTAAAGTGTTTTTGATGGACTCCATTTTTGATGTTATGTCAAATTGTTATAACTTACCCCAGTTAGAGTAAAAAGTATTAAAATTGTGTTGAACACTTAACTTTATGAAGGAAACTGTTAGCTGGCAGGTTTAGGAGTATCACACGTACATTTCTTTCTAATAATATATCAGATTATTAAATAATATTAATTAAAATTGCACAGAGAAAATTTTATTTACTTTCTAGTTACACTCCTACCCTCCGAAAAAAAAACCTTTTCCCTTTACCTTTTCCGAAAATTGTAACCTGTTTTGTTTGCCTAATAAATAAAAAAGAATTAAAAAAAAATCATAATAATCTTTATTTGAATAGGCTCTTTCAACCGTCAGCGGTGAGAGAAATAATTTTTTTTTATTAAAACTTCGGTGTCTAATTGATAACTGCAATTTAACACACGCTTTTCGGTGATGGAAAATATCGTAAGGAAATCTGCATATCTCTAGAGAATTCTGGGGTATAATCTACCAATCCGCATAGGAGCAGCGTGGTACGTCTTACCTCCAACCTTTCTCTTCAAAAAACAGAGAGAATACTTATGCCCACCAGTGGGATAACAGGAAGTTTCTTTACTTCTATATAAAAATTAAAACCATTGCATTATGAATACGAGTGTTTTTGAAAGATTTGGAAGCGCAATTTGTTTATGAAAAATAGAATAAAATATTACTGATTTTTTGTGATTTTTTATAATGTTCTGTGAAATATCGCAGATATTAAATATATTATTGTCTAATGATCCACACAAAGTTAAATAATAATAAATATATGGGACTTACACACACAGTCGTCTGACAAAGTAAGTAATTTAATACTTCTGTTATCCATTTCATCTTCCTGCCCTTTTCCCACTCCAAGTGGGGTCGGCACAACATATTATAAACATGTTGTCACATGATTTGGCTACGTATTTTACGACCGGCCGCCTGCCTGACATCAACTTATCTTAGTCGTATTCTACGACACCTCGATAAGAAAAAGGGTGGTCTATTCTACTTAACCTGATACCACACGGTGAGTTAACCTGGTGAGTTACCTTAGTCGCCTTTTACGATACCTCGGTAAGAAATGAGGGTGGTACTCCTGTTATGGGTGACAGATAACTGGTGAATATATACATATATAATTTTAAATACATACTTAAATACAAATATATACCCAGGCTCGAAGAACCAACAAACTCTTTGATAGAAAATATTGGCACTCGGTGTGAATCGAACCCGCGACCCGCGGAGCTAAACTGGCCAGTCAATATAATGATATTCACACTATAGCATCTCCTTAAAGCTCGTTCAGCTATGTAATAAATTCTACGAACAAATATGCATTAAAAGTCTTTTTTCCCTGAATAATTCAACAGTCCCTAATGATTTCGACACATGCGGGCGCGAAAGCGTTATTATGTAAATATTTGTTGGTGTTTTCGTACGTTTCAATAAGAATACAATTTGCATTTACACAGGCCCGTAAACGTTGTTTCTTCAACACGCAATTTCTCTAATGTCTCCTTAAACGACTCGACCTTATAACAACCTCATGACTTACATTATTTCATTATAATGAAATGAATGAATTTTACATGCCGTGTAATTCGGCTGAATAGAATAGTACCACCCTCATTTCTTACCGAGGTGTCGTAAAAGGCGACTAAGGTAAGTCGACCCACCATGTGGTATCCGGCTGAGTAGAATAGACCAACCTTATTTCTTACCGAGGTTTCGTAAAAGGCGACTAAGGTAAGTTGACCCACCGTGTGATATTCGGTTAAGTAGAATAGACCACCCTCTCTTACCGAGGTGTCGTTAAATACGACTGAGGTAAGTTGACGTCAGGCAGGCGGCCGGTCGTAAAAACGCAGCCAAATCATGTGACAGCATGTTTATAACATGTTGTGCCAACCCCACCTAGAGTGGGATAAGGGCGGGGAGACGATGATGAAATGAATGATTTTGACATACATGTATTAATATACATATTAATAATAAGTACCTGATTGATGCAGCTTTGCTCTGTAATTTTTTACCAAATAAAAAAAAATGCAAAAAACAAAGAAGAAAATAATTGGGTAGATGGGGCTCGATCCTGGGTATTTTAATTTCTAGAGACCAACCATTCCCCGAATAAACTACGCTGACTTGACAGTTTACGGCAAAAATAGTGTTTTATAAATTCAATGTAAATTTTAGTATTTTTTTATGCCCAAAAACAGGTATACAACGGATTTTTTTAAAAATCAAACCTAGCAAGATCGATGTTTCTCCCCCAAAACCCCCTGCATGCTATATTTCAGGAAAATATTTGGAGCCGTTTTCGAGTTCCCGAATATATATATACATATATACATACAAGATTAACTCATTAAAATATTAAAGATAAAACTTTATTGAGACAAAAATGCATACAAAAGAAATTGAAAAAAAAACTTATGACTAAAAATATTATAAACAGATATACAAGTATTATAATTGTATTATATATTTTTTGTGAAGTACTATACTAGAAGTCGCTTTGTGTAAATATTAGAACTCTATTCGACAAATATACTTTTAGTTTATACAAAGCTTATAGTTTTCCCGGAAAAGCTAACACCTGTGTGGAATTCCCATGTTGCTACTTAAAATGTAAGCCGATTGCGATTTTATTGTTTAGTATATTTCGCGGAATCTATTTTCATATGAAAGTCCACATTTTTACTTCACAATATACCTGGTACTTGGTTACGCCGTGTGGTATCCGGCTGAGTAGAATAGACCACCCTCATTTCTTACCGAGGTGTCGTAAAAGGCAACTAAGGTAAGTTGACCCACTGTGTGGTATTCGGTCGATTAGAATAGACCTTTTTCTTACCGAGGCGTCGTAAAAGGCAACTAAGGTAAGTTGACCCACTGTGTGGTATTCGGTCGATTAGAATAGACCTTTTTCTTACCGAGGCGTCGTAAAAGGCAACTAAGGTAAGTTGACCCACTGTGTGGTATTCGGTCGATTAGAATAGACCTTTTTCTTACCGAGGCGTCGTAAAAGGCAACTAAGGTAAGTTGACCCACTGTGTGGTATTCGGTTGATTAGAATAGACCTTTTTCTTACCGAGGTGTCGTAAAATACCTTAAAGGTAAGTTGACGTCAGGCAGGTAAAATAATAATCAACAATAATCGTAAAATACGTAATCATGTGACAACATGTTTGTAACATGTTGTAGAGTGGGATAAGGGCAAAAGGATGATGAATATAGTACCTGGTTGACCGAGCCCGGCTTGGTAATTTTTTATAAAATAAAAAAAAAGAACTTCAAAAAAAAGGAAAAATAATTAGATAGTTTGGGATCGATCCTAGGTATTTTCATTAATCGAGAATGTCCGTTCCCCGAATACGTTGCTACGCTACGCTGACTCGACACTTTATGGAAAAAATAGTTTTATATTCAATATAAATTTTAATATTTTTTAATGCTCAAAAACAGGGAACGATTTTTTTTAAATAAAACCTAGCTAGATCTATTTTTGTCTTTTAAAAACCTCCTACATGCTGAATTTCAGGAAAATCGTTGAAGCCGTTTCCGAGATTCCGAAAAATTTCATTTAAATATAAGATTTAAGAAATATAAGATAAGATAAGAATATAAGATTAGAAATATAAGATTTAGATAGATATAACTTGTACATTTTTGCTGTAAATAAATAAAAAAAGTTTAAATATTTAATATTAAGCTAAACAAAAAATAAATCAAAACTAAAAAACATTTAAAACCTCAGACAATATATCTGTACAATTTACTGTAACTTTGACAAATTTAAACGAAGAAAATATGTTCTGCTAGAATATTAAGAGTGTACTCAAGTCTCTGACAAAAGTTTTAGGTAGAATATGATTTATTAAATTTTCTTTTCAAAGATTAAATTGTTTCGCTTACATCGGGGTTCTCACACAACTCAAATTTTTCATACTCTATAACTCAGACTTTTTAACACAAAGTTAAGAAATGTTTCCATTTATTTGTTTAATGTTTGAATTGTTGAATCTTTATTACGAGATTAAACAATTCAAACTTTATATTACAATTTTTAAATGTTTTTACGGCAACAAATATGTGATATTTTAATTAAATTAAATTAAATTATTTAATTTGATTTAAATTAAAAGTATGGTTTTTAAATACTTTAGTTTTGTGTTCCCAAAGAATAATTCTTCTTTCTTTACCTGGGATTGCGGCTTATATAGTTTACTTTAAGTTAAATAAACAGTCACGTGATGTAGTCGGAAATTTTGCGATAATGCGCTTTTGTTAAGAGAATCTATGTAATGCTAAGTGTAGGAGAGCAGGCAACGTTCACATACCTTAGACATGCAAACCTCGTTACACACGTATCAAACACACCGCTACAACCAACATTCACTATGACAATCTCACCGTTCGTTTGGCCCCGTAACCGAAGCATTATAAGCAGGCTCCACGACAAAATGGTAATGCAATGGTAAGTTTATTCTCCTGATGATATGTATAAGGTATGTGAACGTTGCCTTCTACCTACACTTAGCATTACATGAATTCTCTTGACAAAGGCGGACTATAGCAAAATAATGCTTTTATAACTTCTGTACTATGGGATTCCGCAAAGTAACGCTTGCTTCTATAAATTAGTTTACAGAATTTTTTTCGTATAGATAATAAAAACTTTTATACAAGAGATATTGTATTATTGTTTCTTGTCAACAATTTCAGTCTAATATTGCTTAATCCAACGTTAATCTCGAAGCAGGACGGGCTCCAAAACAAAATGGTAATGCATCTATTCTGAGTTTAATCTATAGAGTGACATTCTACTGATAATATGTATAAAGTATGTGAACGTTGCCTGCTTCTTACACTTAGCATTAGATAGATTCTCTTAAAAAACACATTATAGTGAAATCCTAACTTCTGTTCTATAGAATTCCGCAAAGTAACGCTTGCTTCTATAAATTGCTTGAATTGTGTATTGAATTAAAATTTTGAACATAAAAGTATTTGCTGTGAGTTAACCATAAGAGGGAGAGACATACTGTAGCGGACTTTTTCTAGCAATTTCGTAGATTTACAATTCTTTACTACGTTAATCTAGTGTATCTCTGCGGGTAACGCGGCGCACGTGACAAAAGCTTCCAGCAAACGAAATCTTTACAATTGCGCGTCGCCTTTAACAATTTATATATTACTGTTATGTACAATTAACCTAAACCTTTAGGAAGAATTTCAATACCTATTAATAAAAACCGTACAAAAAACCGTTCTCAATCAGTAGATTATGATAAAATCGATCACATACAGATAGACAGCTTTATTGAACTTGCTTTATAATATTTCAGTAGAAGAGAGTATTACTGTTTCTCGTCAACAATTTCAGTCCAATATTGCTTAATCCAACATTAATCTCGTATTCATTTTCGTTTGTCATATACAACCGTCATGCGGTTTCATTAGCTGCATATTGTATTCAAATTGGGACGCCCGAACGTGTCACGTATAGAGCAAAAGTGATGTACACCAAATATCTAAAATATTAAGGTTTTTATTAAAAACAAAGTACCAAAGAGTAAAAGTGTGTGTAAACTGTTAAGAAAAGGTATTTGATCGCAAAGAAATACACTCGCGTGCAACCGAATCGACTCACCTCTAAAAAATGGATAAATGGTGTATTATATTTTTGAACAATAAAAAAAGAACGGATATATATTTATTTTGAAAGCCTATTTCATAAGCTTTAAAATGATACCATAATCTCAAAAATCTCCGTAATAATTTTGATGAAATTGCACATTGCAATTTCAAATTTAGTTTGATGAAAATATTATTTTGCTATATTCCGTGATACGCTGTGTGGTATCCGACTGGATAGAATAGACAACCCTTATTTCTTACCGAGGTGTTGTAAAAGGCGACTAAGGTAAGTTGACCCACCGTGTGGTATCCGGTTGAGAAAAATAGATCACCCTCTTTGTTACCAAGGTGTCGTATATAGATAGGCAGGAATATAGGTGAGGTAGGCGGCCGGTCATAAAATACGTAGCCAAATCATGTGACAACATGTTTATAACATGTTGCGCCGACCCCACTTAGAGTGGGATAAGGGCAGGAGAAAGATGAATCCGCGGTAATATAAAACGTATACAATGCTAAATGTAGAGTGTACCAACCGTTCCCATATCTGACACATGCAGAATTCGCAAACACTCCACGACGAATCTATCTCCTGACGATGCTTCAGTTATTGTGAAACAATTGTTGAGATTGTGGTAGTGAATGTGTGCAGTGCTTGTGAAGTGGCGGCGGGTAGTGCATGTGTTTTACGAATTCTGCATTTATCTAGTATGAGTACGCTCTACATTTACGATTACATATATTTTCTGTAATAGATTTTTTTATAATAGAATTTCTGTCACAGAATTTTGCATTAGTTTTATATAACGGACCTCCGCAAATCTTATGTACCTATGTTTCTAAACGACTTCGTAGCAGAATTAGTCTCTAATTGAAGTAAATTGAATTATTCTTCAGGATGTAGTTGGCTGCAATGATTAAATTTCTTTTAACTCTTTATCTTTTTATACTTCCTCCATATCGTTGAGTTATTAACATAATTAAATGTTGTATAATTTTATTCAAAAATGCAAAATATTTTAAATTGCATTTTCCATAAACGATTGAAATAAAGAAAAGTCGTATTAAAATGCTACGAATTATTCAACAAAGCTTTATAGGCTTTATTTATTTCTAACCTACGATTTTGAAACTTAAAGACAAGTTGCACATATATAGATGATTTATTTATAGACTAAAACTTAAAGTTACTTATGGCCTACTGTGCATGTAATGCGCACGTCATACGCACGTTATCACCGAATAAATAGGCATCGAAAAAGCGTCCTGTATGACCGTGACGATAAATAACCATCGCAAACACAGAAACACGTAATACACACAGCGTCTTAGCGTCGAAGACGAGGTCTCTGTAGTCTCACGTTGGTTTGTCGTGGCTTTTTACCTTCCCTTACCTTAATCAAAGTTCTACCATTCATACCTTCGGCCTCCGGCGTCATAGGAGGCACCCATGTCGATGTTCCCAGACGCTACTACAGCTGCGCTATACTCTCCTCATTTTGCAACCTCGACGATGTTTCTGATGCGTCAATTCGAAAAAAAATACGCACGAAATTGTCATTTAACGCTTGAATGTCCTCGTCTCGTAACTTGCTTGCATCTTGCTTAAAAATGGACGAAAGTGTTATAATCATTTTAAATCTTTAATATATATATATATATATATATATATATATATATATATATATATATATATATATATATATATATATATATTAAAGATATATTTATATTAATGCATTTTGGAAACGGCTACAACTATTTTCATGAAATTCATGTAGGGGTTTTGGGCACTAACATAACTGCTAAAATAAAAATAGATTGTTTAATTTTTTTAAAATTTGCTGTCATTCGTCAAGTTGTATTGCTCAATGGTAAACGGGCGTATGAAATATGTGAGAATGCCTGGCCTCGGTCACCTAGGTACCAATGGTTAGAATATTAAATCCTATCATAAAATTCATAGATAGCGTTTTATGATGAAAAAGGTATGTGTCAGACTGAAAAAGTCTTTCACTTTGAGATAATATTGTGAGTGCTCTTTACTTAGCGCGAAGATAAAGTTCATCGTGACACGAATACTATTATTTTAAGAATAGATATCAATGTACAGAGAAAATTCAGATTTTCACATTATATATTTTATGAATTTTCTTTTTATCTAAAAAATCTGATCATTTTATACTGACTAGCTTAGCGATTTAAATTTGCAAACTTTCTATTTTAAAAGTTACATGTTTTCTCAATAAATAATATAAGTACATTGAATCATCATTATTTCATTCTCCTGCCCTTATCCCACTCTAAGTGGGGTCACATGGCACGACATGTAATAAACATGTTGTCAAATGATTTGGTTGCGTTTTTTCGAACGGCCGCCTGCCTGACATCAATTTAACTTAGTCGTATTTTACGACTTTAGATTGTAACCTGATACCACACGGTGGGTCAACTTACCTTACTCGCCTTTTACGATACCTTGGTAAGAAAGAGGGTGGTGTATTTTACACAACCCGATACCACCGTACCGTACCATACCGGTGGGACAACTTACCTTGATCGCCTTTAGTCGCCTTATAGGACACTTCAGTAAGAAATGAGGGTTGACTATTCTACTCAGCCGTATATCACACGGCATTTCATTAATATTACTAACTTAACGAATAAAATAGTAAACAAAGAGGTAAATTACCCAGTAAATTTTGTAAACAACAAAAAGGCGTAAGTAATTCATGGAAAAAGAAAAAACAGTCTAAAACAAATCATTTTAACACTTCACTCGTTTAAAACAGATATTCAATGGAAAGAGCAAGCACGTTCGCTTCCGGTTTAAAAACTTTTCCATTGACCCGAAATCGCTTAATGCATTTCTTTTGAAACGTAAAAGAAAGTATATTTATCTAATCTCAAGCTTCGTTCGTTATCTGGAATTTTTTAATTGAATTCCAAACAGAAGCCAGACAATAGTAATGAAACATTATTTTGCTATAATCCGCGATAAGAGAAAATATATGTAATGCTAAATGTAAAATGTACTGTACTAGACAAAATCGTAAAGTGATTTTTGCGATTTTGTCGTGTCGTGTGTCTCCCGACGATTCGTGGGTTACGTTTGTTGAGATTGTGGTTGTGAATGTGTACAGTCCTTGTGTATTATTATGTTATTGGTGTTGATGAGTTTTTACAAATTCTGCATATATGAGGTATGAGAACGGACAGTACACTTTACATTTAGCGTTATATATATTTTCATTTATCGCGGGTTATAGCAAAATAATAATTTCATTACTATTGTCTGGCTTCTGTTTGGAACTACTACATTGTATTATGTACCTCCGCAAAGTAACGCCTAATTTTATAAATTGGAAGAGCAAGACTTAATAACATGTTGTTACAAAAATCTTTTAAAATCTCATATTGTGGTATGATTGCGGGGTTTAGAAATAAAATGCAGTGTGTTCATCCTATGTATAAATTGAAAAGTAATGAGAATATTATTTTGCTATAATTCGCTATAAAATATTTATTTCCTCAATATAATTTTATCGCGGATTATAGCAAAATAATATTCTCATTACTTTTGTATTATGGACCTCCGCAAAGTAACGCCTAATTCTATAAATTATATACAAATGGCATAAAAGTAAGCATTTTGCGTAACTATGTAAATGTAAAACTAATACTTTATTGATTTAAGGAATCACCTTAGTCGCCTTTTACAACACCTCGGTAAGAAATGAGGGTAGCCTATTCTATTCAGCCGGATACCGGATATAGTAAAGTAACATACATAACAAATTATAATGGGGTTTTATTAAATAAAATAAAAGTTAGTTTTTTTTAAAACATACATAGCCGTCTGCCTGCTCAAAACTAAGATCTTTTCTAGCTAACTTTAAAACTGAATAATATATTGGTGGAACTGAGCTACTCTACTCTGGCAACCCCAAGTTTAAAGTTTGAAGTACTTCAAGTCAGACGAGTGAAGCTGCCTTTATACAGAAACTTTGACAGCAGTCATGTTATGGACAAACTCATAATGCACTGAGTACTAAAATTTAAAACCAACTTCGTAAGAAACGTTTGTTCTTTATAAAAAAATATTTTTTAATTCGTTGTCACTTTCAGAATTAAGCCGTGAGGTATCCGGCTGTCTAGAATAGACCACCCTCATTTCTTACCCAGGTGTCGTAAAAGGCGACTAAGGTAAGTTGACCCGTCGTATGATATCCGGCTGAGTAGAATAGACCACCCTCATTTCTTATCGGGGTGTCGAAAAGGCGACTAAGGTAAGTTTGCCCGCCGTGTTATATCCGACTGAGTAGAATAGACCACCCTCATTTCGTACTGAAGTGTCGTAAATGGTGACTATGGTAATTTGACCCGCCGTGTGGTATACGACTGAGTAGAATAGACCACCCTCATTTCTTACTGTGGTGTCCTAAAAGATGACTAAGATAAGTTTGCCCGCCGTGTTATATCCGACTGAGTAGAATAGACCACCCTCATTTCTTACTGTGGTGTCCTAAAAGGTGACTAAGGTAAGTTGACCCGCCGTGTGATATCCGGCTGAGTAGAATATACCACCCTCATTTCTTACCGAGGTGTCTCAAAAGGTGACTAACGCAAGGTGACGTGAGACAAGCGGTCGCTCGTAAAATACCTAACCAAACATGTGACTACACGTTTATATTTGCCGACCCCACTTATTGTGCCGACCCCACTTAGAGTGGGATAAGGGCAGGAGAATGATGATGAATTTTATAATTGCTTGTGATCAAAACATTATAAACTACCAGTAATTTTTATTAAATTTTAGTTTCGCTAAGCTATAAAACAATCTTCTTAAGATGTAAAATACGGTGTAAATAAAAGCTAATTTAGAAATTGGAGCACAGTTTATTGGGATGAGATTGATGTCAAATTTACTACTGAAACGTGAGACGAAAGAATTTGCAGGATAAGTGCTAAATAAACGTTCAATATAAGCAAATAGATTTAATTAGAAAGACTTATTATTGCAATGAAATTTAAGTAGTATTACTAAGATAGTTTAGTTACAAATCTGGAATGATTAGTGATAAGTCCCCTTTATGGCGATTAAAATTCATTACCTAGTTGACCGAGCCGTGTTCGTTAATTAAAAAAAATAAAATTGGGTAGATAGAGCTCGATCCTAGGTATTTTCGCTTCTAGAGACCATCCGTTCCTTAAATAAGCTACGCTTACTTGACAGTTTAAGACAAAATAGTGTTTTATATACAATTGCCCAAAAACAGGGATAATTTTTTTTAAATAAAAGCCAAGCTAGATCAATTTTTCTTCTCCAAAACCATGCAAGATGAATATCAGGAAAATCGTTGTTTAAGAAAAGCCGTTTCCGAGATTCCGAAAATATACATATATACATACAAGATTAACTCATTTAAATATTAAAGTTTAAAATTAATACAAACAGATAAGTAATGATAATATCATCCTTCTTTTTCTTTAATCTTTAAATGAGTTAATTTTGTATATACATTCTATATCTGAAACCATTTGAATTTCGGAAACAGAAAAATGTGGTTTTATCCCTGTTTTTAGGCACTGATAAATTGCTGCATTATTATTAGAAAACAAAGGCTAATTACGCTGCCACTTGCAAAGTTATGATAGCTCAGTTGGCAATGGATGTAAGGCCATCCGTTTAAAATTACATCCATTCCACAGTCATTCTAAATTTGATAATACCCGGGGTATTATTAAATTTAGAATGAATCAAGTATGGATGTCTGTTTGTTACTCTTTCACGACGAAAGAATATAGAATACTTTTTTTCTTTGTTACTCATTCACAGATAATACAAAAGAACAAAGGTCTCCTTTAACTTTATATTACAGCATTATCGTATCCTACTATAATTTTATAAATGCGAAAGTTTATGAGTATGGATGTATATTTGTTACGCTTTCACGACGAATCAGCTGAAACAATATCGATGAAATTTAGAACAATTATTCCTTATACACCGGAATAACATATAGGCTATAGAAATCCTGTTAATTCTACAGGAATAGGAGAACATTGAAAAGCGCCTTCTATTACCGACCTATCTCACGACAAGAGTCCACGCGAACGAAGTCGCGGGTAAAAGTTAGTCATATATATATCATCATCATCTTCCTGCCCTTATCCCACTCTAAGTGGGGTCGTCACAACTTATTATAAACATGTTGTCACATGATCTGGGTACCTATTTTAACCGCCTACCTGACGTCAACTTGCTTTAGTCACCTTTTGCGACACCTCAGTAAAAAAGAGGGTGGTCTACGTATTTTACAATCGGCCGCCTGCCTGACGTCAATTTATCTTCGTCATAATTTACGACACCTCGATAAGAAAGAGGGTGGTCTATTTTACTTAACCACATACCACACGGTGAGTCAACTTAATCCTAAAATAAGGCACATTTTAGGATCATCATTTTCCTGCCCTAATCCCACTCTAAGTGGGGTCGGTACAACATGTTATAAACATGTTGTGACATGATTTGGCTACATATTTTACGATCGGCCGCCTGCCTGACGTCAACTTACCTTAGTCGCCTTTTACGACACCTCGGTAAGAAAAGATGATGGTACTATTCTATTCAGCCGGATACCACTCGGCGGTTAGTCATATATATCATCATGCCCTAAATGATTGTTTGCTATAAGTATAACATTAAGTAGCCCAAAATACAGACCATTACGCACAATGACTCGACGTCTAACGATATCTGAACCAGATGAACGCTGAGATTAATGCTGTAATATAAAACGAGATGCTTAGTTTGTTTTTACTGAATTTACTTACAAGACATTACAACATCTGTGTCTAAGAATAAAAATTTAGAGAGTCAGGCTTATAATTTTTTTTTAATTTACTTTCATCATATCATATCTTCATCAGCGTCGTTAATTTACTGTAAACGCGTATATACGACTATTTATATTCCTCTTAATGTACGGTCATATTAAATACAGGCTCACTATGTAGAGACGGTACTCCCCTCCCTAATATATACTTCTATACTAATATATAAAGCTGAAGACTTTGTTGAGTTGTTTGTTTGATTGTTTCAACGTGCTAATATATAACATCACGCTAAAATGAACAGGAGAGGAGCAGCAATAAAAAATAGCATGAAAACTGCAAAATTTAAAAATTTCCTTGCGTGCGCTGAGTAAACGGTAATAGTTATCAAAAATCATGTTTTGTTCTTCTCTAAAAGTTCTAAATAAAAGTCCGCGACAGCATATGTGGTAGACATATGCTGTCGCGGACTTATATTAGCATATGTCTTTTAAGGTTGACCCATTTCAACCATTTTTATGGTTATCAAAAGACTATATAGCGGTTTTAATCTTTTTACGCGGGCGGAGATGATTGCTTGGTAAAAATCTTTAAATCTTTATTTTGCTCTATTAAGGAAAATATTTGCCACATTTTCTTGAGATTGTGTATTTAAAAAAACAATCTATATACCTATACAAGGAAATTATAAAGAATACACTGAACTTTGTTTTAATCTATCCACAATAATAATAAGGAGATAGGAAAATAACTATTCGCGATGGTTTAAATTACTTTGGTCGGTTATGTTTCGTGATACAACCAATAATTTAAACGTTTTAATTTTTTTTTACTAATATAAATGGATAATCACAATCATCATTATTCTCTTGTTCTTATCCCAATTCAGGTGTGGTTGGCCAAACATGTTATAAACACGTTGTCACACGATTTGGCTAGGTATTTTACGACCGGCCGCATACCTGACGTGAACTTACCTAAGTCGCCTCTTACAACACCTTAGTAAGAAAGAGGGTGGGCTATTCTATTCAACAGGGTACCACACGACGTATTATATTAAACAGCTCAAAGATTAAAAAATACCCGTTCTCTAGTTAATCACGCGCCATAACTTCCATAACAATCATGACGTTGTAGTAAATTTTCGCTCTTCAAATATAAGAGCGAACACAAATTTAAATCAACTAATAAATGCCATTGCACGTAAAGCATTCAAACGACGGAATGCAGATCCATTTACCTGAATTTGAAATAGCGTGAATTTGAATACCATAAAATGGAAAGCTTCCAGTAAACCCTACCGATACATTATTGAGTTTCATAGCCACTGATAGAAAAGCAAACGTATAAAACCAGAAATTTAAGCTCATGTATGTGTGAATCAATATATGCCGTGTTCTATCCGGCTGAATAGAATAGACCACCCTTATTTCTTATCGAGGTATCGTTAAATGCAACTATGGTAACTTGACCCGCCGTGTGGTATTCGGCTAAGTAGAATAGACCATCGTGCTTTCTATATCTATCATCGTGCTTCATTATATACTGTGATAATGGGAGACAGTCATACTGTAATAATATAATATAATATAGTGAAACTGTGATAATGTAATATAATGCGATTCAGTCATATATTTCTTCTTTTTTTTTTGAAAATTCTTTTTTTATTTTGTAAAAAATTACCCAATAAAGCTCGGTCAACCGGTTTTTTAAAAGCTTATAGCATAGACGACATTGAAATAATGATAACAATGTATCTAACTCAATCAGGCCTAAATTTGAATTATGTTTGAATTATGATGTTCCCAAATTCATTCACACATACATCGTCGGCCTGCCCTTACCCCACTCTAAGTGGGTTCGGCATAACATGTTATAAACATGTTGTCACATGATTTGGCTACGTAATTTACGACCAACCGGGAATGGCTGGCGTCACCTTACCTTAGTCGTATTATATGACACCTCGGTAAGAAAGAGGGTGCTCTATTCTACTCAACCGGATATCACACGGTGATTTAAGTTAAATCACCGTGTGATATCCGTGTGAAAAATTTAAAGGTAATTTACCTTAGTCACCTTTTACGACACCTCGGTAAGAAATATGGGTAGTCTATTCTACTCAACCGTCTATCACACGGTGGGTTAACTTACCTTAGTCACCTTTTACGACACCTCGGTAAGAAATATGGGTAGTCTATTCTACTCAACCGTATATCACACGATATTTAACCTTTTACGACAACTCGGTAAGAAAGCACGATGGTCTATTCTACTTAGCCGAATACCACACGGCGGGTCAAGTTACCATAGTTGCATTTAACGATACCTCGATAAGAAATAAGGGTGGTCTATTCTATTCAGCCGGATAGAACACGGCATATATTGATTCACACATACATGAGCTTAAATTTCTGGTTTTATACGTTTGCTTTTCTATCAGTGGCTATGAAACTCAATAATGTATCGGTAGGGTTTACTGGAAGCTTTCCATTTTATGGTATTCAAATTCACGCTATTTCAAATTCAGGTAAATGGATCTGCATTCCGTCGTTTGAATGCTTTACGTGCAATGGCATTTATTAGTTGATTTAAATTTGTGTTCGCTCTTATATTTGAAGAGCGAAAATTTACTACAACGTCATGATTGTTATGGAAGTTATGGCGCGTGATTAACTAGAGAACGGGTATTTTTTAATCTTTGAGCTGTTTAATATAATACGTCGTGTGGTACCCTGTTGAATAGAATAGCCCACCCTCTTTCTTACTAAGGTGTTGTAAGAGGCGACTTAGGTAAGTTCACGTCAGGTATGCGGCCGGTCGTAAAATACCTAGCCAAATCGTGTGACAACGTGTTTATAACATGTTTGGCCAACCACACCTGAATTGGGATAAGAACAAGAGAATAATGATGATTGTGATTATCCATTTATATTAGTAAAAAAAAATTAAAACGTTTAAATTATTGGTTGTATCACGAAACATAACCGACCAAAGTAATTTAAACCATCGCGAATAGTTATTTTCCTATCTCCTTATTATTATTGTGGATAGATTAAAACAAAGTTCAGTGTATTCTTTATAATTTCCTTGTATAGGTATATAGATTGTTTTTTTAAATACACAATCTCAAGAAAATGTGGCAAATATTTTCCTTAATAGAGCAAAATAAAGATTTAAAGATTTTTACCAAGCAATCATCTCCGCCCGCGTAAAAAGATTAAAACCGCTATATAGTCTTTTGATAACCATAAAAATGGTTGAAATGGGTCAACCTTAAAAGACATATGCTAATATAAGTCCGCGACAGCATATGTCTACCACATATGCTGTCGCGGACTTTTATTTAGAACTTTTAGAGAAGAACAAAACATGATTTTTGATAACTATTACCGTTTACTCAGCGCACGCAAGGAAATTTTTAAATTTTGCAGTTTTCATGCTATTTTTTATTGCTGCTCCTCTCCTGTTCATTTTAGCGTGATGTTATATATTAGCACGTTGAAACAATCAAACAAACAACTCAACAAAGTCTTCAGCTTTATATATTAGTATAGAAGTATATATTAGGGAGGGGAGTACCGTCTCTACATAGTGAGCCTGTATTTAATATGACCGTACATTAAGAGGAATATAAATAGTCGTATATACGCGTTTACAGTAAATTAACGACGCTGATGAAGATATGATATGATGAAAGTAAATTAAAAAAAAATTATAAGCCTGACTCTCTAAATTTTTATTCTTAGACACAGATGTTGTAATGTCTTGTAAGTAAATTCAGTAAAAACAAACTAAGCATCTCGTTTTATATTACAGCATTAATCTCAGCGTTCATCTGGTTCAGATATCGTTAGACGTCGAGTCATTGTGCGTAATGGTCTGTATTTTGGGCTACTTAATGTTATACTTATAGCAAACAATCATTTAGGGCATGATGATATATATGACTAACCGCCGAGTGGTATCCGGCTGAATAGAATAGTACCATCATCTTTTCTTACCGAGGTGTCGTAAAAGGCGACTAAGGTAAGTTGACGTCAGGCAGGCGGCCGATCGTAAAATATGTAGCCAAATCATGTCACAACATGTTTATAACATGTTGTACCGACCCCACTTAGAGTGGGATTAGGGCAGGAAAATGATGATCCTAAAATGTGCCTTATTTTAGGATTAAGTTGACTCACCGTGTGGTATGTGGTTAAGTAAAATAGACCACCCTCTTTCTTATCGAGGTGTCGTAAATTATGACGAAGATAAATTGACGTCAGGCAGGCGGCCGATTGTAAAATACGTAGACCACCCTCTTTTTTACTGAGGTGTCGCAAAAGGTGACTAAAGCAAGTTGACGTCAGGTAGGCGGTTAAAATAGGTACCCAGATCATGTGACAACATGTTTATAATAAGTTGTGACGACCCCACTTAGAGTGGGATAAGGGCAGGAAGATGATGATGATATATATATGACTAACTTTTACCCGCGACTTCGTTCGCGTGGACTCTTGTCGTGAGATAGGTCGGTAATAGAAGGCGCTTTTCAATGTTCTCCTATTCCTGTAGAATTAACAGGATTTCTATAGCCTATATGTTATTCCGGTGTATAAGGAATAATTGTTCTAAATTTCATCGATATTGTTTCAGCTGATTCGTCGTGAAAGCGTAACAAATATACATCCATACTCATAAACTTTCGCATTTATAAAATTATAGTAGGATACGATAATGCTGTAATATAAAGTTAAAGGAGACCTTTGTTCTTTTGTATTATCTGTGAATGAGTAACAAAGAAAAAAAGTATTCTATATTCTTTCGTCGTGAAAGAGTAACAAACAGACATCCATACTTGATTCATTCTAAATTTAATAATACCCCGGGTATTATCAAATTTAGAATGACTGTGGAATGGATGTAATTTTAAACGGATGGCCTTACATCCATTGCCAACTGAGCTATCATAACTTTGCAAGTGGCAGCGTAATTAGCCTTTGTTTTCTAATAATAATGCAGCAATTTATCAGTGCCTAAAAACAGGGATAAAACCACATTTTTCTGTTTCCGAAATTCAAATGGTTTCAGATATAGAATGTATATACAAAATTAACTCATTTAAAGATTAAAGAAAAAGAAGGATGATATTATCATTACTTATCTGTTTGTATTAATTTTAAACTTTAATATTTAAATGAGTTAATCTTGTATGTATATATGTATATTTTCGGAATCTCGGAAACGGCTTTTCTTAAACAACGATTTTCCTGATATTCATCTTGCATGGTTTTGGAGAAGAAAAATTGATCTAGCTTGGCTTTTATTTAAAAAAAATTATCCCTGTTTTTGGGCAATTGTATATAAAACACTATTTTGTCTTAAACTGTCAAGTAAGCGTAGCTTATTTAAGGAACGGATGGTCTCTAGAAGCGAAAATACCTAGGATCGAGCTCTATCTACCCAATTTTATTTTTTTTAATTAACGAACACGGCTCGGTCAACTAGGTAATGAATTTTAATCGCCATAAAGGGGACTTATCACTAATCATTCCAGATTTGTAACTAAACTATCTTAGTAATACTACTTAAATTTCATTGCAATAATAAGTCTTTCTAATTAAATCTATTTGCTTATATTGAACGTTTATTTAGCACTTATCCTGCAAATTCTTTCGTCTCACGTTTCAGTAGTAAATTTGACATCAATCTCATCCCAATAAACTGTGCTCCAATTTCTAAATTAGCTTTTATTTACACCGTATTTTACATCTTAAGAAGATTGTTTTATAGCTTAGCGAAACTAAAATTTAATAAAAATTACTGGTAGTTTATAATGTTTTGATCACAAGCAATTATAAAATTCATCATCATTCTCCTGCCCTTATCCCACTCTAAGTGGGGTCGGCACAATAAGTGGGGTCGGCAAATATAAACGTGTAGTCACATGTTTGGTTAGGTATTTTACGAGCGACCGCTTGTCTCACGTCACCTTGCGTTAGTCACCTTTTGAGACACCTCGGTAAGAAATGAGGGTGGTATATTCTACTCAGCCGGATATCACACGGCGGGTCAACTTACCTTAGTCACCTTTTAGGACACCACAGTAAGAAATGAGGGTGGTCTATTCTACTCAGTCGGATATAACACGGCGGGCAAACTTATCTTAGTCATCTTTTAGGACACCACAGTAAGAAATGAGGGTGGTCTATTCTACTCAGTCGTATACCACACGGCGGGTCAAATTACCATAGTCACCATTTACGACACTTCAGTACGAAATGAGGGTGGTCTATTCTACTCAGTCGGATATAACACGGCGGGCAAACTTACCTTAGTCGCCTTTTCGACACCCCGATAAGAAATGAGGGTGGTCTATTCTACTCAGCCGGATATCATACGACGGGTCAACTTACCTTAGTCGCCTTTTACGACACCTGGGTAAGAAATGAGGGTGGTCTATTCTAGACAGCCGGATACCTCACGGCTTAATTCTGAAAGTGACAACGAATTAAAAAATATTTTTTTATAAAGAACAAACGTTTCTTACGAAGTTGGTTTTAAATTTTAGTACTCAGTGCATTATGAGTTTGTCCATAACATGACTGCTGTCAAAGTTTCTGTATAAAGGCAGCTTCACTCGTCTGACTTGAAGTACTTCAAACTTTAAACTTGGGGTTGCCAGAGTAGAGTAGCTCAGTTCCACCAATATATTATTCAGTTTTAAAGTTAGCTAGAAAAGATCTTAGTTTTGAGCAGGCAGACGGCTATGTATGTTTTAAAAAAAACTAACTTTTATTTTATTTAATAAAACCCCATTATAATTTGTTATGTATGTTACTTTACTATATCCGGTATCCGGCTGAATAGAATAGGCTACCCTCATTTCTTACCGAGGTGTTGTAAAAGGCGACTAAGGTGATTCCTTAAATCAATAAAGTATTAGTTTTACATTTACATAGTTACGCAAAATGCTTACTTTTATGCCATTTGTATATAATTTATAGAATTAGGCGTTACTTTGCGGAGGTCCATAATACAAAAGTAATGAGAATATTATTTTGCTATAATCCGCGATAAAATTATATTGAGGAAATAAATATTTTATAGCGAATTATAGCAAAATAATATTCTCATTACTTTTCAATTTATACATAGGATGAACACACTGCATTTTATTTCTTAACCCCGCAATCATACCACAATATGAGATTTTAAAAGATTTTTGTAACAACATGTTATTAAGTCTTGCTCTTCTAATTTATAAAATTAGGCGTTACTTTGCGGAGGTCCATAATACAAAAGTAATGAAATTATTATTTTGCTATAACCCGCGATAAATGAAAATATATATAACGCTAAATGTAAAGTGTACTGTCCGTTCTCATCCTCATATATGCAGAATTTGTAAAAACTCATCAACACCAATAACACAATAATACACAAGGAGTGTACACATTCACAACCACAATCTCAACAAACGTTTCGCCCCGTAACCGAAGAATCGTCGGGAGACTCACGCCACGACAAAATCTCAAAATCGAAAAAAATCACTACGATTTTGTCGAGGATAGTACACTCTACATTTAGCATTACATATATTTTCTCTTATCGCGTATAAAAGCAAAATAATATTTTCCTTACTTTTGTCCGGCTTCTGTTTGGAATTCAATTAAAAAATTCCAGATAGCGAACGAAGCTTAAGATTAGATAAATATACTTTCTTCTACGTTTCAAAAGAAATGCATTAAGCGATTTCGGGTCAATGGAAAAGTTTTTAAACCGGAAGCGAACGTGCTTGCTCTTTCCATTGAATATCTGTTTTAAACGAGTGAAGTGTTAAAAGGATTTGTTTTAGACTGTTTTTTTCTTTTTCCATGAATCACTTACGCCTTATTGTTGTTTACAAAATTTACTGGGTAATTTACCTCTTTGTTTACTATTTTATTTGTTAAGTTAGTAATATTAATGATATGATAAAATGCCGTGTGGTGGAGTACAATAGCCACCCTCTTTCTTACCGAGGTGTCGTATAAGGCGACTAATGTAAGTTGACCCACCGTGTGGTATCCGGCTGAGTAGAATAGACTACCCTCTTACTGAGGTGTCGTAAAATAGGACTAAGGTAAATTAACGTCAGGCAGGTGGCCGGTCGTAAAAACGCAACCAAATCATTTGACAACATGTTTATTACATTTCGTGCCGCCCCACTTAGAGTGGGATAAGGGCAGGAAAATGAAATAATGACGATTCAATGTACAAATTATTTATTGAGAAATATGTAACTTTTAAAATTGAAAATTTGCAAATTTAAATCGCTAAGCTAGTAAGTATAAAATGATCAGATTTTTTAGATAAAAAGAAAATTCAAAAATATATGACGGAAGAGGCTCGACGCGATTATTTTTAAAAAGTGTGACGTCAGTATTGCTGATGTCACGGGCAGGGTTATCCCCCATAATTGGTGATCAATAAACACTGTAGATAATTTTTGTAAACTTTTATTTTTCAAGAGCTCCGAGCGCGCTCGGCTTTTATAGAAAAACTGGGTGTGTCATTCGATTGAACAGACTACCCACCTTTTCAACTAAAACTATTCTTTACATACAAAGAAATGTTCTTAATTTTAAAATGAAATGTTTAAATTTATTACAATGTAACTTGTAAATATTAATTCTGAAGTCTGAACACGTGGTAAAAATATTAACCACGTGTTTTTATTTTAGTAATGAAGGTATTTATCGACAATTTAAACATCATAGTAACAATCTAAATCAAATGGTGTGATGTTGAATAAAAAAGTACGGCTACCCGCCGACATATATAATGTGAAAATCTAAATTTTCTCTGTACATTGATATCTATTCTTAAAATAATAGTATTCGTGTCACGATTAACTTTATCTTCGCGCTAAGTAAAGAGCACTCACAATATTATCTCAAAGTGAAAGACTTTTTCAGTGTGACACATACCTTTTTCATCATAAAACGGTATCTATGAATTTTATGATAGGATTAAATATTCTAACCATTAGTACCTAGGTGACCGAAGCCAGGCATTCTCACATATTTCATACGCCCGTTTACCATTGAGCAATTACAACTTGAGGAATGACAGCAGATTTAAAAAATTTAAACAATCTATTTTTATTTTAGCAGTTTTGTTAGTGCCCAAAACCCCTACATGAATTTCATGAAAATAGTTGTAGCCGTTTCCAAAATGCATTAAAATATATATATATATATATATATATATATATATATATATATATATATATATATATGACGGCGCGTGGAGTAATTATAAGTTGTGAACTAAGTTATTTGATTAATTATTACAAATAGTTATGAGATTGTTATTTTATCAATGATTATACTAGGAAAAACGTACTACGGAGAAATTAACATTAAGAGCGGGTAACCCCGAATAGAGTAGTAGTTCGACGTTGGCATGGTAACACGTGGGTTGTTATGTCAAGACGGGCGAAATACTAATCTATTGGCCATAGATAATACACTATATAGGATATTGGCTATTGGCTCTTGATCTTATTGAATCTGGCGAGCGTGATTTTATTTCAGAGTTACTGCCACGTATTTTTTTTCGAATTGACGCATCAGAAGCATCGTCGAGGTTGCAAAATGAGGAGAGTAGAGCGCAGCTGGGAACATCGTCATGGGTGCCTCCTATGACGCCGGAGGCCGAAGGAATGAATGGTAGAACTTTGATTAAGGTAAGGGAAGGTGAAAAGCCACGACAAACCAACCTCGACAACCAACGAGACTACAGAGACCTCGTCTTCGACGCTAAGACGCTGTGTGTATTACGTGTTTCTGTGCTGCCAATGGTTACTTGATCGTCAGGGTCATACAGGACGCTTTTTCGATGCCTATTTATTCGTTAATTACGTGCGTATGACGTGCGAATTACATGCACAATAGGCTTTAAGTAACTTTAAGTTTTAGTCTATAACTAGCGGCCTGCCCCTGCTTCGCACGGGTATAAAATATATATCCCATGTCAGTCAGTGTAAAAAATTGATTAAAATCAATCCAGTAGTTTGATTTATTCATTACTGCCCGTGGCCCGAAAGCGTTAAATTTGGAGTAAAACAATTTCCTTTCCCTATACCAAGAAGATTTCCTGCTATCTTTGGAATATCCAAATTCATATAGTACATTATTACTTATTTACTTTTACATTTTTCCTATGTATTTTATTTTTACAATTAATTACAGAATGTCTTTAAACAAACTCTTGAAAGAGCGACATAGCTGGTAAAGTCGAGGTGTTATAGGGCGAAGCGCGGCGACCTCACGGCATTTTAAATTTGTAATATCTCCGAAAATGTTCACTTAAATTACATGCTGTAAACGGCCATATTGATCTATATTAAATCAACTATTTATTTAAGGTACTTAATTGGATAAGGATTAATGCTGTATTGTATAAAAATTGCTTCAAAAATAAGCCATTATTTTTCATAAAAAGTAAATGACAAAAAATGCTATAGTGGGTTATCCATAAGAGATAGACATATACCATCGCGGACTTTTCTGTAGACCTTTTCAAGGTGTACAAATACTTAGTACATCGTTTTGATAAATCTCGTAGGGTTTAGCCTGCGTTTTCAATGTAAGCGGAAAAAAATGTAAATATTTACAGAAACCTCAAAAATTACAGTATTTCTCTACTCCGTATTGAATGTTATTATACGTACAAACCTTCCTCTGGAATCACTCTATCTATTAAAAAAAACCGCATCAAAATCTGTTGCGTAGTTTTAAAGTTTTATGCATACATAGGGATATATGGACAAACAATGCAACTTTGTTTTATAATATGTAGTGAAGAAATCATCTATATATGAGCAACTTGTTTTTAAATTTCAAAATCGTACGTTAGAAACAAATAAAGCCTTGTTAAAAAAGTCGTAGCATTATTAAATACGACTTTTCTTAAATCTACTTTCTTTCAATCGTTTAAGGAAAATGCAATTTTAAATATTTTGCATTTCTGAATAAAATTATACGACATTTAACAATGTTAATAACGATATGGAGGAAGTATAAAAAGATAGAGTTAAAAGAAATTTAATCATTGCAGCCAACTACATCCTGAAGATTATTCAATTTACTTCAATTAGAGACTAATTCTGCTACGAAGTCGTTTAGAAACATAGGTACATAAGATTTGCGGATTTGCGGAGGTCCATAATATAAAACTAATGCAAAATTCTATGACAGAAATTCTATTATAAAAAAATCTATTACAGAAAATATATGTAATCGTAAATGTAGAGCGTAATATACGGTCTCATACTAGATAAATGCAGAATTCGTAAAACACATGCACTACCCGCCGCCACTACACAAGCACTGCACACATTCACTACCACAATATCAACAATTGTTTCACCCCCCCATAACTGAAGCATCGTCAGGAGATAGACTCGTCGTGGAGTCTTTGCGAATTCTGCATGTATCAGATATGAGAACGGCTACACTCAACATTAAGCATTGTATATGTTTTATATTATACAAATATAGCTGCAACGATTATCTTGTGACCATCAAATTGTAATAATTTTTTAAAAGATTAGCCGCCGAGTTTCTTGCTGATTCTTCTCGGTAGGAGCAAACTTCCGAATCAGTGGTAGCTTTAAAACATTTGACGATTCAAAAGTACTGTAAACAGTCCACTTGAATGAAGAATATTTTGAATTGAATTGAATTGAATATCGCGGATTCATCTTTCTCCTGCCCTTATCCCACTCTAAGTGGGCTCGGCACAACATGTTATAAACATGTTGTCACATGATTTGGCTACGTATTTTATGATACGACACCTCGGTAACAAAGAGGGTGGTCTATTCTACTCAGGTGGATACTACACGGTGGGTCAACTTACCTAAGTCGCCTTTTACAACACCTCGGTAAGAAATGAGGGTGGTTTATTTTATTCCATCGGATACCATACACCATATCACGGATTATAGCATAATATTTTCATCAAACTAAATTTGAAATTGCAAAGTGCAATTTCATCAAAAATATTATGCAGATTTTTAGAGATTATGACATCATTTTAAAGCTTATGAAATAACCTTTCAAAATAAATATATATCAGTACTTTTTTTATTCTTTAAAAATATAATACACCATTTATCCATTTTTTAGAGGTGAGTCGATTCGGTTGCACGCGAGTGTATTTCTTTGTGATCAAACACCTTTTCTTAACAGTTTACACACACTTTTACACTTTGGTACTTCGTTTTTAATAAGAACCTTAATATTTCATATATTTGCTATTATCGTATTTAATAATGCTACGACTTTTTTAACAAGGCTTTATTTGTTTCTAACGTACGATTTTGAAATTTAAAAACAAGTTGCTCATATATAGATGATTTCTTCACTACATATTATAAAACAAAGTTGCATTGTTTGTCCATATATCCCTATGTATGCATAAAACTTTAAAACTACGCAACAGATTTTGATGCGGTTTTTTTTAATAGATAGAGTGATTCCAGAGGAAGGTTTGTACGTATAATAACATTCAATACGGAGTAGAGAAATACTGTAATTTTTGAGGTTTCTGTAAATATTTACATTTTTTTCCGCTTACATTGAAAACGCAGGCTAAACCCTACGAGATTTATCAAAACGATGTACTAAGTATTTGTACACCTTGAAAAGGTCTACAGAAAAGTCCGCGATGGTATATGTCTATCTCTTATGGATAACCCACTATAGCATTTTTTGTCATTTACTTTTTATGAAAAATAATGGCTTATTTTTGAAGCAATTTTTATACAATACAGCATTAATCCTTATCCAATTAAGTACCTTAAATAAATAGTTGATTTAATATAGATCAATATGGCCGTTTACAGCATGTAATTTAAGTGAACATTTTCGGAGATATTACAAATTTAAAATGCCGTGAGGTCGCCGCGCTTCGCCCTATAACACCTCGACTTTACCAGCTATGTCGCTCTTTCAAGAGTTTGTTTAAAGACATTCTGTAATTAATTGTAAAAATAAAATACATAGGAAAAATGTAAAAGTAAATAAGTAATAATGTACTATATGAATTTGGATATTCCAAAGATAGCAGGAAATCTTCTTGGTATAGGGAAAGGAAATTGTTTTACTCCAAATTTAACGCTTTCGGGCCACGGGCAGTAATGAATAAATCAAACTACTGGATTGATTTTAATCAATTTTTTACACTGACTGACATGGGATATATATTTTATACCCGTGCGAAGCAGGGGCAGGCCGCTAGTTATAGACTAAAACTTAAAGTTACTTAAAGCCTATTGTGCATGTAATTCGCACGTCATACGCACGTAATTAACGAATAAATAGGCATCGAAAAAGCGTCCTGTATGACCCTGACGATCAAGTAACCATTGGCAGCACAGAAACACGTAATACACACAGCGTCTTAGCGTCGAAGACGAGGTCTCTGTAGTCTCGTTGGTTGTCGAGGTTGGTTTGTCGTGGCTTTTCACCTTCCCTTACCTTAATCAAAGTTCTACCATTCATTCCTTCGGCCTCCGGCGTCATAGGAGGCACCCATGACGATGTTCCCAGCTGCGCTCTACTCTCCTCATTTTGCAACCTCGACGATGCTTCTGATGCGTCAATTCGAAAAAAAATACGTGGCAGTAACTCTGAAATAAAATCACGCTCGCCAGATTCAATAAGATCAAGAGCCAATAGCCAATATCCTATATAGTGTATTATCTATGGCCAATAGATTAGTATTTCGCCCGTCTTGACATAACAACCCACGTGTTACCATGCCAACGTCGAACTACTACTCTATTCGGGGTTACCCGCTCTTAATGTTAATTTCTCCGTAGTACGTTTTTCCTAGTATAATCATTGATAAAATAACAATCTCATAACTATTTGTAATAATTAATCAAATAACTTAGTTCACAACTTATAATTACTCCACGCGCCGTCATATATATATATATATATATATATATATATATATATATATATATATATTTTAATGCATTTTGGAAACGGCTACAACTATTTTCATGAAATTCATGTAGGGGTTTTGGGCACTAACAAAACTGCTAAAATAAAAATAGATTGTTTAAATTTTTTAAATCTGCTGTCATTCCTCAAGTTGTAATTGCTCAATGGTAAACGGGCGTATGAAATATGTGAGAATGCCTGGCTTCGGTCACCTAGGTACTAATGGTTAGAATATTTAATCCTATCATAAAATTCATAGATACCGTTTTATGATGAAAAAGGTATGTGTCACACTGAAAAAGTCTTTCACTTTGAGATAATATTGTGAGTGCTCTTTACTTAGCGCGAAGATAAAGTTGATCGTGACACGAATACTATTATTTTAAGAATAGATATCAATGTACAGAGAAAATTTAGATTTTCACATTATATATGTCGGCGGGTAGCCGTACTTTTTAATTCAACATCACACCATTTGATTTAGATTGTTACTATGATGTTTAAATTGTCGATAAATACCTTCATTACTAAAATAAAAACACGTGGTTAATATTTTTACCACGTGTTCAGACTTCAGAATTAATATTTACAAGTTACATTGTAATAAATTTAAACATTTCATTTTAAAATTAAGAACATTTCTTTGTATGTAAAGAATAGTTTTAGTTGAAAAGGTGGGTAGTCTGTTCAATCGAATGACACACCCAGTTTTTCTATAAAAGCCGAGCGCGCTCGGAGCTCTTGAAAAATAAAAGTTTACAAAAATTATCTACAGTGTTTATTGATCACCAATTATGGGGGATAACCCTGCCCGTGACATCAGCAATACTGACGTCACACTTTTTAAAAATAATCGCGTCGAGCCTCTTCCGTCATATATTTTTGAATTTTCTTTTTATCTAAAAAATCTGATCATTTTATACTTACTAGCTTAGCGATTTAAATTTGCAAATTTTCAATTTTAAAAGTTACATATTTCTCAATAAATAATTTGTACATTGAATCGTCATTATTTCATTTTCCTGCCCTTATCCCACTCTAAGTGGGGCGGCACGAAATGTAATAAACATGTTGTCAAATGATTTGGTTGCGTTTTTACGACCGGCCACCTGCCTGACGTTAATTTACCTTAGTCCTATTTTACGACACCTCAGTAAGAGGGTAGTCTATTCTACTCAGCCGGATACCACACGGTGGGTCAACTTACATTAGTCGCCTTATACGACACCTCGGTAAGAAAGAGGGTGGCTATTGTACTCCACCACACGGCATTTTATCATATCATTAATATTACTAACTTAACAAATAAAATAGTAAACAAAGAGGTAAATTACCCAGTAAATTTTGTAAACAACAATAAGGCGTAAGTGATTCATGGAAAAAGAAAAAAACAGTCTAAAACAAATCCTTTTAACACTTCACTCGTTTAAAACAGATATTCAATGGAAAGAGCAAGCACGTTCGCTTCCGGTTTAAAAACTTTTCCATTGACCCGAAATCGCTTAATGCATTTCTTTTGAAACGTAGAAGAAAGTATATTTATCTAATCTTAAGCTTCGTTCGCTATCTGGAATTTTTTAATTGAATTCCAAACAGAAGCCGGACAAAAGTAAGGAAAATATTATTTTGCTTTTATACGCGATAAGAGAAAATATATGTAATGCTAAATGTAGAGTGTACTATCCTCGACAAAATCGTAGTGATTTTTTTCGATTTTGAGATTTTGTCGTGGCGTGAGTCTCCCGACGATTCTTCGGTTACGGGGCGAAACGTTTGTTGAGATTGTGGTTGTGAATGTGTACACTCCTTGTGTATTATTGTGTTATTGGTGTTGATGAGTTTTTACAAATTCTGCATATATGAGGATGAGAACGGACAGTACACTTTACATTTAGCGTTATATATATTTTCATTTATCGCGGGTTATAGCAAAATAATAATTTCATTACTTTTGTATTATGGACCTCCGCAAAGTAACGCCTAATTTTATAAATTAGAAGAGCAAGACTTAATAACATGTTGTTACAAAAATCTTTTAAAATCTCATATTGTGGTATGATTGCGGGGTTAAGAAATAAAATGCAGTGTGTTCATCCTATGTATAAATTGAAAAGTAATGAGAATATTATTTTGCTATAATTCGCTATAAAATATTTATTTCCTCAATATAATTTTATCGCGGATTATAGCAAAATAATATTCTCATTACTTTTGTATTATGGACCTCCGCAAAGTAACGCCTAATTCTATAAATTATATACAAATGGCATAAAAGTAAGCATTTTGCGTAACTATGTAAATGTAAAACTAATACTTTATTGATTTAAGGAATCACCTTAGTCGCCTTTTACAACACCTCGGTAAGAAATGAGGGTAGCCTATTCTATTCAGCCGGATACCGGATATAGTAAAGTAACATACATAACAAATTATAATGGGGTTTTATTAAATAAAATAAAAGTTAGTTTTTTTTAAAACATACATAGCCGTCTGCCTGCTCAAAACTAAGATCTTTTCTAGCTAACTTTATAAACTGAATAATATATTGGTGGAACTGAGCTACTCTACTCTGGCAACCCCAAGTTTAAAGTTTGAAGTACTTCAAGTCAGACGAGTGAAGCTGCCTTTATACAGAAACTTTGACAGCAGTCATGTTATGGGCAAACTCATAATGCACTGGGTACTAAAATTTAAAACCAACTTCGTAAGAAACGTTTATTCTTTATAAAAAAATATTTTTTAATTCGTTGTCACTTTTCAGAATTAAGCCGTGAGGAATCCGGCTGTCTAGAATAGACCACCATCATTTCTTACCCAGGTGTCGTAAAAGGCGATTAAGGTAAGTTGACCCGCCGTATGATATCCGGCTGAGTAGAATAGACCACCCTCATTTCTTATCGGGGTGTCGAAAAGGCGACTAAGGTAAGTTTGCCCGCCGTGTTATATCCGACTGAGTAGAATAGACCACCCTCATTTCTTACTGTGGTGTCCTAAAAGATGACTAAGGTAATTTGACCCGCCGTGTGGTATACGGCTGAGTAGAATAGACCACCCTCATTTCTTACTGTGGTGTCCTAAAAGATGACTAAGGTAAGTTGACCCGCCGTGTCATATCCGGCTGAGTAGAATATACCACCCTCATTTCTTACCGAGGTGTCTCAAAAGGTGACTAACGCAAGGTGACGTGAGACAAGCGGCCGCTCGTAAAATACCTAACCAAACATGTGACTACAAGTTTATATTTGCCGACCCCACTTAGAGTGGGATAAGGGCAGGAGAATGATGATGAATTTTATAATTGCTTGTGATCAAAACATTATAAACTACCAGTAATTTTTATTAAATTTTAGTTTCGCTAAGCTATAAAACAATCTTCTTAAGATTTAAAATACGGTGTAAATAAAAGCTAATTTAGAAATTGGAGCACAGTTTATTGGGATGAGATTGACGTCAAATTTACAACTGAAACGTGAGACGAAAGAAATTGCAGGATAAGTGCTAAATAAACGTTCAATATAAGCAAATAGATTTAATTAGAAAGACTTATTATTGCAATGAAATTTAAGTAGTATTACTAACATAGTTTATTTACAAATCTGGAATGATAATAAGCGATAAGTCCCCTTTATGTCGATTAAAATTCATTACCTAGTTGACTGAGCCGTGTTCGTAAATTAAAAAAAAAAAAAAATTGGGTATATAAAGCACGATCCTAGGTATTTTCGCTTCTAGAGACCATCCGTACCATGAATAAGCTACGCTTACTTGACAGTTTAAGACAAAATAGTGTTTTATATATTCAATTGCCCAAAAACAGGGATAATTTTTTTTTAAATAAAAGCCAAGCTAGATCAATTTTTCTTCTCCAAAACCATGCAAGCTGAATATCAGGAAAATCGTTGTTCAAGAAAAGCCGTTTCCGAGATTCTGAAAATATACATATATACATACAAGATTAACTCATTTAAATATTAAAGATTAAAACTAATACAAACAGATAAGTAATGATAATATCATCCTTCTTTTTCTTTATTCTTTAATGTTTAAATGAGTTAATTTTGTATATATACATTCTATATCTGAAAACAATTTGAATTTCGGAAACAGAAAAATGTGGTTTTTTCAGGCACTGATAAATTACTGCATTATTATTAGAAAACAAAGGCTAATTACGCTGTCACTTGCAAAGTTATGATAGCTCAGTTGGCGACGGATGTATCCCATACGTTTGAAATGACATCTATTCCAAAGTCATTCTAAATTTGATAATGCCCCGGATCAAGTATGGATGGATGTATGTTAGTTACTCTTTCACGACGAAAGAATATAGAATACTTTTTTCTTTGTTACTCATTCACAGATAATACAAAAGAACAAAGGTCTCCTTTAACTTTATATTACAGAATTATCCTATCCTACTAATATTATAAATGCGAAATTATGAAGTAAATTATGAGTATGGATGTATATTTGTTACTCTTTCACGACGAATCCGCTGAAACAATATCGATGAAATTTAGAACAATTATTCCTTATACACCGGAATAACATATAGGTTATAGCAATCCTGTTAATTCTACACGAATAATGAAATTGAAAAGCGCCTTCTATTACCGACCTATCTCACGACAAGAGTCCACGCGAACGAAGTCGCGGGTAAAAGTTAGTCATATATATATCATCATTATCTTCCTGCCCTTATCCCACTCTAAGTGGGGTCGGCACAACATATTATAAACATGTTGTCACATGATCTGGGTACCTATTTTAACCGCCTACCTGACGTCAACTTGCTTTAGTCACCTTTTGCGACACCTCAGTAAAAAAGAGGGTGGTCTACGTATTTTACAACCGGCCGCCTGCCTGACGTCAACTTATCTTCGTCATAATTTACGACACCTCGATAAGAAAGAGGGTGGTCTATTTTACTTAACCACATACCACACGGTGAGTCAGCTAACCTTAGTCGCCTTTTACGACACCTCGGTAAGAAAAGATGGTGGTACTATTCTATTCAGCCGGATACCACTCGGCGGTTAGTCATATATATCATCATGCCCTAAATGATTGTTTGCTATAAGTAAATATAGCATTACGTAGCCCAAAATACAGACCATTACGCACAATGACTCGACGTCTAACGATATCTGAACCAGATGAACGCTGAGATTAATGCTGTAATATAAAACGAGATGCTTAGTTTGTTTTTACTGAATTTTCTTACAAGACATTACAACATCTGTGTCTAATAATTAAAATTTAGAGAGTCAGGCTTATAATTTTTTTTTAATTTACTTTCATCATATCATATCTTCATCAGCGTCGTTAATTTACTGTAAACGCGTATATACGACTATTTACAGTCCTCTCAATGTACGGTCATATTAAATACAGGCTCACTATGTAGAGACGGTACTCCCCTCCCTAATATATACTTCTATACTAATATATAAAGCTGAAGACTTTGTTGGGTTGTTTGTTTGATTGTTTGAACGCGCTAATATATAACATCACGCTAAGATGAAGCATGGAGCAGCAATAAAATATAGCATGAAAACGGCAAAATTTAAAGATTTCCTTGCGTGCGCTGAGTAAACGGTAATAGTTATTCAAAAATCATGTTTTGTTCTTCTCTAAAAGTTCTAAATAAAAGTCCGCGACAGCATATGTGGTAGACATATGCTGTCGCGGACTTTTTTTATTATTATTAGCATATGTCTTTTAAGTCTTTTAAGGTTGACCCATTTTAACCATTTTTATGGTTATCAAAAGACTATATAGCGGTTTTAATCTTTTTACGCGGGCGGAGATGATTTGCTTGGTAAAAATCTTTAAATCTTTATTTTGCTCTATTAAGGAAAAATATTTGCCACATTTTCTTGTGACTGCGTATTAAAAAAAAACAATCTATATATACAAGGAAATTATAAAGAATACACTGAACTTTGTTTTAATCTATCCACAGTAATAATAAGGAGATAGGAAAATAACTATTCGCGATGGTATAAATTACTTTGGTCGGTTATGTTTCGTGATACAACCAATAACTTAAACGTTTTAATTTTTTTTCACTAATATAAATGGATAATCACAATCATCGTTATTCTCCTGTTCTTATCCCACTCCAAGTGTGGTTGGCCAAACATGTTATAAACACGTTGTCACACGATTTGGCTAGGTATTTTACGACAGGCCGCATACCTGACGTGAACTTACCTAAGTCGCCTCTTACGACACCTCAGTAAGAATAAGGGCGGGCTATTCTATTCAACAGGGTACCACACGACGTATTATATTAAACAGCTCAAAGATGAAAAAATACCCGTTCTCTAGTTAATCACGCGCCATAACTTCCATATAATCATGATGTTGTAGTAAATTTTCGCTCTTCAAATATCAGAGCGAACACAAATTTAAAACAACTAATAAATGCCATTGCACGTAAAGCATTCAAACGACGGAATGCAGATCCATTTACCTGAATTTGAAATAGCGTGAATTTGAATACCATAAAATGGAAAGCTTCCAGTAAACCCTACCGATACATTATTGAGTTTCATAGCCACTGATTGAAAAGCAAACGTATAAAACCAGAAATTTAAGTGCATGTACGTGCTAATCAATATATGCCGTGTTATATCCGGCTGAATAGAATAGACCACCCTCATTACTTACCGAGGTATCGTTAAACGCAACTATGGTAAGTTGACCCGCCGTGTGGTGTCCGGCTAAGTAGAATAGACCATCGTCCTTTCTTACCGAGTTGTCGTAAAAGGTTAAATATCGTGTGATATACGGTTGAGTAGAATAAACTACCCATATTTCTTACCGAGGTGTCGTAAAAGGTGACAAAGGTAAGTTAACCCACCGTGTGATATACGGTTGAGTAGAATAGACTACCCATATTTCTTACCGAGGTGTCGTAAAAGGTGACTAAAGTAAGTTAACCCACCGTGTGATATACGGTTGAGTAGAATAGACTACCCATATTTCTTACCGAGGTATCGTAAAAGGTGACTAAGGTAAGTTAACCCACCGTGTGATATACGGTTGAGTAGAATAGACTACCCATACTTCTTACCGAGGTGCCGTAAAAGGCGACTAAGGTAAGTTAACCCACCGTGTGATATACGGTTGATTAGAATAGACTACCCATATTTCTTACCGAGGTGTCGTAAAAGGTGACTAAGGTAAGTTAACCCACCGTGTGATATACGGTTGAGTAGAATAGACTACCCATACTTCTTACCGAGGTGCCGTAAAAGGCGACTAAGGTAAGTTAACCCACCGTGTGATATACGGTTGATTAGAATAGACTACCCATATTTCTTACCGAGGTGTCGTAAAAGGTGACTAAGGTAAGTTAACCCACCGTGTGATATACGGTTGAGTAGAATAGACTACCCATACTTCTTACCGAGGTGTCGTAAAAGGCGACTAAGGTAAGTTAAATCACCGTGTGATATCCGGTTGAGTAGAATAAAGCACCCTCTGTCTTACCGAGGTGTCATATAATACGACTAAGGTAAGGTGACGCCAGCCATTCCCGGTTGGTCGTAAATTAATAATAATAATAATAAATATATAGGACACTTACACACACGGTCGTCCGTCCCCAAAGTAAGTAACTTAATACTTGTGTTATGGTAGACAGAAAACTGGTGAATATATACTTATATATTTTTAAATACATACTTAAATACAAATATACACCCAGGCTCAAAGGCCAACAAATTCTTTTTATAGAAAATGTTGGCCCTCGGCGGGAATCGAACCCGTGACCCGCGGAGCTGAAGGCAGGATCACTACCAACTGCGCCAACGGGCCAGTCAAAAATTACAATTAAAATTACGTAGCCAAATCATGTGACAACATGTTTATAACTTGTTATGCCGAACCCACTTAGAGTGGGGTAAGGGCAGGCCGACGATGTATGGGTGAATGAATTTGGGAACATCTGTGACAGTTTTTTTGGCACACTTGTGCATTTTGCCCGTTAAGTTATAAAGTGATCTAATAATTCAAATTTAGGCTTGATTGAGTTAGATACATTGTTATCATTATTTCAATGTCATCTATGCTATCACGCTATAAGCTTTTAAAAAAGTAACTAGTTGACCGAGCTTTATTCGATAGTTTTTTACAAAATAAAAGAATTTTCAAAAAAATTAAAAAAGAAAAAATATATGACTGAATCGCATTATATTATATTATCACAGTTTCTCTATATTATATTATTACAGTATGACTGTCTTTTATTATCACAGTATAACTGTATCACATTATCGCTTTTTAAATCCTCGCAGTATGACTGTATCGGATTATCATAGTATCACTACAGTAGATTATGATACTGTTGCATAATAAGGGTTCTTATAACACGAGTGTGTTTTTTTATAGTATCACACGAGTGTTATAAGACCAAGTTATGTACAGTGTCTTACACTAATTTATCTACTCTCATACTATAGTACCTAAAACAATATTAATAAAAACCAAACTTTGTTTAAATATTGAATAGATTTTTTAAATGTCAAATGTTAGCGCCAAGGCGCAAACATCGATTGCGCATGCGTTTTGGGTCGCCGCGGACTCGTTAAAATAAAAATAAATAAAATAAAATACAATTTATTGACAGTAACAATTTTTACATTTTTGTATGATATATTGTTGAGGACTTCTTTTAAGCTTAATAAAGCCTGTTTCAGAAGTCCTCACTCTTCCGTAACACCTGAGCTACCACAATTAAGTACATTTTAATATATAATAATTAAATAAATATGTATAAATAAATACATATATATAACCATTAATAAGATATATAGATATATATATAATAAAATAAATAAAATAAATAAATATGTGTTATAACAGGTAATTTAGTATGTAAGATTAATCATGAATGTGTGTGTATATATGTGTATTTAAATAAGCCTAATTTGTATGTTTCCTTATGAGTGTTAAAATCTAAAAGTTAATAATTCTTCCGTGTCTTCGTAGTTTAATGTTTTCATCCAAGCAGTAATTATCTTCTTACATTCATAATATGTTTTTGGATATATGTCTAATTTTTTATTTATTGTGTTATATAATAAAGTACCTTGTGTAGAAAATTGGTTTGAAGCGAATGTTGTACGTACTTTCTTATATACTAAGACATTACATTTTCGTCGCTGTATTTTATTGTTCACTATATATTTAGTTGATTTATGTATTTTAAGAATGGCATTTAATATGTATAACTGTCTTATGGTTAATAAATCACTATCTCTGTATAAACTGGATGTTGGAAATCTATATGACTTAAAACTCATAATCTTTAGTAAAGCACGTTGTGTTCTTTCTATTTCTAGGAACTTCATCTTAGACGCACCGCCCCATATAGGAATACAATAAGTGACTACAGATTGAACCAAAGCTATGTATATCTGTTTAAGAAGGGCAAAAGATGTGACATGTCTTAATTGTTTAAAAATCCAAGATAATTTTCTAATACGATCACTTACTAATTCTATGTGATTGTGCCAACAGAGTCGTTGATCAAGCATTACACCTAAGTATTTTATCTTTTCTTGTTTTTTAATAAATTCATCGTCGTTCATTGAAACCTTTTTTTTTAAGGTAGAGGTTCAACCTCCTTGGTCCAGTTGGAGGTTGTATAGGTGTATCGTAAAAATTAAAATGTTATATTATGATACAGGTGTCCATACAAGACCTGTCTCGTTATAAAACTTTTTAAATTTTTGCCTGTACGTAATGTTTGTCATAAGAATTTTGGTTTCCGTTTTATAATCTTTGTATTATAGTATCAGAGTAGATAATATTTTATTATTACAATATAACTGTATAATATTACAGTATGACTGTATCATATTATTACAGTATCGCAATATCATATTGTCACAAATTATTCAGTTACTGATGTAAGAGCAGTTGATTATTAATATTACCAGCATTAACTTGTGTTGCTTTTTCTCTAGTTGTATCCTCGATTTAGGGACCTGTCGTAATCAGGAGTGATGTCTACTGCTGCGTATCCAAATACAAAGGCAGTGGTTAGAATAAGAATTCCATTGAAATTGAATCCCTGCTCTTTACCAATACAATATTGGGTCTCAGGGAATCGACGGTGCTTTCAAATTGCAACGTGGAATTTATTTCAACTGTATTTTAATATACAATTTCTGCAGGAAATTTGATTACAAATGCATTCATTCATTGGTGTGTTGTAAATTTTATCGCTGTTGTATTTTTCATACTATTCCGAGGAATTGTTTTATGGAAGTTATGATAGATTTATTTTGCTATAATCCGCGTTTGTTAAGAGAATCTATGTAATGCTAAGTGTAGGAAGCAGCCAACGTTCACATATCTTATACATGCAGGACCAGTCACCACACGTATGAAAAAATAGTACGTAATTGAGGGTATTTTCACATTTGAGTTGTCGTGAACTAAATGGAGTGTAAAATAGTTCCGTATAATATTGAACGGCCAGAAGCGTTGGTAAAGTTTGAGCGGCCTTTTGGCTCAGTTGTTATTGACCTGCCCTCAGCTTAGTATGTTGCGGGTTCGAGACCCACCGAGAGCCAACATTTTCTATAAACAAATTCTTATAAACTTGAATGTTTAACTTAATGGCTATTCATAGTAAGTAACGGCCTGTTACTATCCCACTGCTGGGCATAGGCCTCCTCTCTCCATTTTTGGAGAGAAGGGTTGGAGCTAAGACCTACCACGCTGCTCCAATGCGGATTGGTAGGTTACACATATCCCTAAAATTTTCTAGAGATATGCAGGTTTCCTCACGATGTTTTCCTTCACCGAAAAGCGTGTGATAAATTGCAATTATCAATTAGACACATAAGTTTTAATAGAAAAACTCATTGGTGTCTGCCCGGGTTTGAACCCATGATCGTCTCTAGAGATTCACACGGTCGCACCGCTGAGCCATCACAGCTTGGCTATTCATAGTCATTGAAAAATAAAATTAAAAACTAATATAAGACATTGTTTCATAGAAATAGTGAGAATTCCAAACCCTGCTTGGTTTTCGAAAGGTTTGTTTAATTTGTTTTTTAATATGTGAACTTGTATTAAAAAAAATAAAAAATATATATTTGCCAGTTGTATGTCATATGGTTGTACACAAAAATTAAATTACTTACTTTCAGGACGATTTATTTTTGTGTTTTAAATGAATAAATATAATTGGTTATCTAAAACTTAACCTAGGAAACATAAAAAATGAGTGATGATCTAGGTTTTTGGTTTGTAATAATTCTTTATTTTACGTGACACTGGCAGAGTGGTTTGCGCCCAATTTGTGCTGTACAGGCCATAAAGCAAGATAATAACAATACTTTCAGGACGGACAGTGTGTGTAATTGTTCCACATTAAAGTATAAGTAAGTAAGTAAGTAACGGCCTGTTACTATCCCACTGCTGGGCATAGGCCTCCTCTCTCCATTTTTGGAGAGAAGGGTTGGAGGTAAGACCTACCACGCTGCTCCAATGCGGATTGGTAGGTTACACATATCCCTAGGATTCTCTAGAGATATGCAGGTTTCCTCACGATGTTTTCCTTCACCGAAAAGCGTGTGATAAATTACAATTATCAATTAGACACATAAGTTTTATTAGAAAAACTCATTGGTGTCTGCCCGGGTTTGAACCCATGATCGTCTCTAGAGATTCACACGGTCGCACCGCTAGGCCATCACAGCTTCATTAAAGTATACGTGGTCTCAATTCATCAATATTAATGTATTTTTAGAGCTATGAATAAAAAAACGCAAAATAAACGATAAACATTTTTCAGTAAGAGCATATTCGGTGGTGAAATTGGATTCTTTATCATACCGTTATAAAACCAATTTCAGAGTGATAGCCACTCTGGGTGATCGCGGGCCAAGGACCCTTGTAAGTAATTAAGATTCGAAAATAAAATTTTATGATGAAGCTATAATATATATTACTAGCAATTGCCAGTGGCTCCGCCCGCGTGGATAGATTAATATCGTAATATAGGATAGCCAAAAAATTATTACAGTGGGTTAACCATAAAAGCTAGACATATGCTGTCGCGGAAGTTTATTTAAAACATTTAGAGGGGGACAATTTTGTACTATACTGCGTCCATCATATTATCAGTCTTTTGACAGCTCACGCTCATTTAGTTTTGTATTGCTTACGTACAAATATCATACAAATAATATTTGTACTTTATGGATGGGTACCGCCCACTTAGTGATGTCACACATAATGGTTTCTACGATTATGCCACAGATTAAAAATAATCGGTAGAAATCGATGTTACGATGTTAAAAGACATTTAATAACATTATATAAAGTTTTACTTTCTTCTTAGTTAATACATGAATACAAATAAAACAATCAGGATATTTTAATTTATTTTATTAGCACGAGTCGTCGGAATGATAATCAACACTAGACTCCTCCGATGAGGAGTCTTCAGTAGCAGTTATTATTAGCTCTTGTGTAGATAATATATTATCAAACGCAATATCACGTTCCCAATCAGAGAATATTACTCTTTTAGTTCTTTCCACCACACTTGCCCAGTTCTCGGCCGTTACGTGGGTGCAAGCATTTTTTAGCAATTGCAACATTTTATTCGCTGTGAATGGGGGGCTTGTATTGCATCTCGCAGCATGCCCTTTTACTTGTGCCCATATAAGTTCTATTGCGTTGTACTGGCAGTGGTATGGAGGAATCCGAAGAACAGTATGGCCATATTCTGCTGCCATTTCATTGATTACATAGCGTTTTGCTCTCTTTTTGGTTTTTAATATTTTTATTAATTCAACTTTTAACATTGAGTCGTCCACATTTTCTCCATTGTCCCGAAGCCAATTAATTATTTCATGCTTTTTATTAGCCTGTGTTGGCATTTTGTCAATTTGACGGGAGTGGTAGGGCGCATTATCAATAAAAATTATTGATGGTTCTTCCAATGAAATGAGCATTTTTTTGAACCACTCTTCATACACATTTGCATTCATCTCTTCGTGGTAGTCATTTGATTTCTTCGATTTAAATGCCAACAGTGCGTCTTGTACAAATCCTTTTGCTGTACCTGCATGGCAAATGATTAGGCGCTCACCTTTTCCCATTGGTACTGAGGAAGTGGAATCAGCAGTATCATCAGTCCAGAAACGAGATAGTGTGTGGTTAGCGTTGAGCCATGTTTCATCCGTGAAAACAATATTTGCCCAATCTTGTATTTTCTTTGCCTCTCTTAAAAAATCACAACGTGCTATAGCTATATCTGTGCGTTCCATTAATAATTTTCTTTTATTTAACTTTTTATATGAAAAGCCAATTGTGTTCAAAACTTTGACCAAAGAAGATTTTTCACCATGAAATAGACCACTTCTTTTCAAAGAAACAATAAGTTTTCTCAAAGTTGGAATTTCTTTTCTCAAGTAGTAATCTAGTTTACGTAGGTTATCATTAATCGAATTACTTAGGTACGTAATTCGATTAATGATAGTAGGTACTATAATCGGAATGGTATCGCATACGAGAATCTTTAGGACATCACTATCGTCAATCTGTCAAAAGATGGTTAATATAATGGACAGTGTATACATAATTTTTGAATAACTATCACCGTTTAAATTTTGCCGTTTTCGTACTATTTTTTGTTGCTGCTCCTGTCCTATTCATCTTAGCGTGATGTTATATGGCCTTCCTCGATAAATGGACTATCTTGTACCGAAAGAATTTTCAAATCGGTCCAGTAGTTCCTGAGATTAGCGCGTTTAAACAAACTATTCAGCTTTATATGTATATTAATATAGATAACGATGTGCAGTCATCTGGATCGGCCTTAGTTATGGGTGTGCCTCAAGGTTCAATCCTGGGTCCTTTTCTGTTTTTAGTATATATAAATGATTTACCGTATTTTATTCAGAGTATATGCGATATTGTACTGTTTGCTGATGACACATCTTTGATATTTAAAATAAATAGAAATGACGACAAATTTGACGAAGTAAACAGTGGTTTGTCGCAGGTTGCTCATTGGTTCAGACAAAATAATTTAGTACTGAACTCAAATAAAACAAAATGGATAGAATTTGTATTACCTAATGCTGCTAAAACAGCAAATAGACTTTTTATAAATAATGTTTCACTAAAAACAGATAATGCTACTGTATTTTTGGGAATGACTTTGGATACAAAACTCCAATGGAGCACACACATAACAACTCTTGCAGGGAAACTCAGTTCAGCGGCCTATGCCGTTCGAAAGATTAGACAGTTTACTGACGTCGAAACGGCAAAACTTGTTTATTTTGCTTACTTCCATAGTGTTATGTCCTATGGAATATTGCTATGGGGTAAATGCGCGGATAATGAAAAAATCTTTGTATTACAAAAAAGAGCCGTACGTGGCATTTACAATTTAAGACCGCGGGATTCCCTGCGAGAGAAGTTTAAGGAAATAGGTATTCTTACATTTGCTTCACAGTATATTTTAAGTAATTTAAAAATATAAAAAATTATAAAACAATAGGCGATGTATATAATAGACAAAGTAGGAACCGACATAAGCTCGCGGCTCCTGCTTTGCGCCTTGAAAAAGTACGTAAGTCGTTTGTGGGTTTGGGTATAAGATTCTATAATAAAATTCCACAATCAATTTTAACTTTGCCATTACAGCAGTTTAAAAACACTATTAAGGAGAGGCTGATACAGAAAGCCTACTATACTGTTGAGGATTATTTAGACGATAAAAATGCGTGGATATAAATATTGTTCGACCCTGTACAAGATAGAAACATTAAATGTAACTAGTATTAAGAATTGTATTTTTTAAAAAGAGCAACCGCCGAGTTTCTTGCTGGCTCTTCTCGGTAGGAACAGCTTTCCGAACCAGCAGTAGAGTTGACGATTCAAAAGCACTTGTTTACAAGTTTATTTGAATAAAGAATATTTTGAATTTTGAATTTTTTTTGATAGATGTAGATATCCGCGAATTCATTTAAGTGGCTTTATATTTACGTGGTTGCTTGATTAACTTAAATAAATAAATTTAATTTAAAATAAATTTAAATAAATAAATAAATAAATAAATAAATAAATAAATTAACGGTGAACTCATTTTAGAGTAATACGAGGGTATAAAAGTATTGTGCGCTGTGTGGCAACCGACTGAATAAAATAGACCACCCTCATTTCTTAGCAAGGTGTCGTAAAATATAGCTAAGGTAAGTTGACGTCAGGCTGGTGGCCGGTTGTAAAGTACGTAACCAAATCCAATGACAACATGTTTATAACATGTTGTGCCGACCCCACTTAGAGTGGGATAAGGGTACGAGGATAATAATGACTTATTTGATATCTATTTAATAGGTCAAACAAAACTAGGGTTATAAATTATTTTTAAACTGTCTTTAGGATATCAATTCTTTTCACGATTTCATTGTGAAGAAACAATAGAAATATTGATAGCATCTTACGTAGCCTTGTTCGACACCTCGGTTAAAAATGAGGGTGGTTTATTCTACTCGGCTGGATACCCCACGGCGAAAATGCATATATTTCTTTGTATCTTCATAAAAATATATTTTCTGTTAATAAAGCAAATACATGTAATAATTTTTACTCTATGTGTGACTTACCAAAAAACAATTGTTTCATAAAGGCGTTCTAAGCGTTAGTTTAAAGTAACTGAATTTTTACAAACAACCCCTTGCGTCACTTGAAGAGGCAATTAAACGAGATAGCATGTCGTTAAAGAGTTCTGTTCCATTGACACTGTCGCTCCAGGGTTTTAGCTGTAAACTAGACAAAGATGTTTTTTCCCGTTCCCTATTTGATATTCATCTTTCATATGTTTTAAAATGAAATTTTTCTTTGTGGATTTGCATATATCAGTACCTGTGCCATTTTTATTTATGCTTTCAGATGCCTTCTGCACTCATGGGAAATTTGTTGGTAGACTCTTCGCATTGGTAATAAATATTTGAATAACGAAATTTGCAATGCTCGGTTGAAAAAGTGATGGTAGTCCCACTTATTATATATAGTTATCTACTTATATTATTAATATTAATTTATAGTAATGTAAGTGCTGTGTGGTATCTGGTAGAATAGAATAGATTATTAATTCTTACCGAGGTGTCGTAATAGGCAACTAAGGTAAGTCGACGCGCCGTGTGGTATCCGGCTGAGTAGAATAGTTTTATACACAACATAAGCCTTTTAAACACTTACAAGATACTACGAGTAATGTGGGCATAACCCGGTACGATATTCGTATATTGTTGTGAAGTAATTTACCTATCCATCTTCACTTGCTTTAATAAGATAACTTTGAAACCAATTACCGTGTAGTACAATGTTTTGAAAACTTTCCTTACGGTACTCGCTCGAGAAGTTTAAAACGTAATAAGGCTTTTTGGGAACTGGATTTGTTGTTCTTGAACATTATTAATGTTATTATTTTGTTTAGACAACCACCGTGTGGTATTCGGCTGAGAAGGTCACCCTCATTTCTTTCCGAGGTGTCTTAAAATACGAGTAAGGTAAGTTGACGTCAGGAAGGCGGTCGGTCATAGAATACGTAGCCCAATCATAGGACAGTTTGTTTATAACATGTTGTGACGACCCTACTTAGAGTGGGATAAGGATAGAAGGATGATGATTATTACTTCTAATATATTGTAATGTAGGTATGATAGCCCAGAGGTGACACTGTGCGATTATTTCCAGCGATCGCGAGTTCAAACCCTAGGCAGGCACCAATGAGTTGTCTATTTTAACTCATGTGACTAAATGATAATTGCAATTTATCACGTGCTTTTCGGTGAAGGAAAACATCGTGAGGAAACCCTGCATATCTTTAGCAAGTTCTGGGGATATGTGTAGCCTACTAATCCGCATTGGAGCAGCGTTGTAGGTCTTAACTCCAATCCTTCTCTCCATAAACGGAGAGAGGAAACCTATGCCCAGCATTGGAATTAGTACTTTACTTTGTTATAATAATATAATAATAATAATTTTATTTCAAGCTACAAAGGCTTACAATTGTTGATTACAAAAAAACTTATTAACTATGTCTATTCTAATATTATAAAGAGGAAAAATTTGTATGCATGTTTGTAATGTTTTCACACAAAAACTACTTGACCGATTTCAAAAATTTTTTTAACATTGGAAAGCTGCATCTTTACTGAGCAACATAGGCTATATCACGTTTTCAAAAAAAATAAGGATCCGTTATAAAAATATAATAAGGTGTAAAAAAATAAAAATTACGCGGGTGAAACCGCAGGATAGTACTAGTTAGTAATAAAATATAGAAATAATTATACAAAAATTTACACTTTACACACGATATCTTACTGTCGCACTAGCAACTCCATAAATCGTGCATATATAACTCCATTATCCTTCCTAGTCCTTCAAATATATAATTCCGAACTCACATTTTATCTCAGAATTATAAATGAGTTTAGTTGCTCTATGCTTGCTCTATGCAAGATGCTAATATTGTTACACTATTTTGATTACATTTTTAATATTCATTTCATTTTCCCGTACAACAAAGCTCATAAAGCGAAGCGGAGGCAAATATTGCGAAGTTATTTATTTCTTAGCCGCTTTTATGCGTCGTTGGACTTGCAATCTGTTTATAATTAAATCTTTTAATACTGAAAGTCCGCTCTGTGCTGTTAATATTCATTTAATCATATTATTGCAAAATGGAAATAATAAAGACGCGGCAATATATATTGCAGTACTTAATATACGAAAAATATATTCTTACAAGATAATTCAAAAATATTTTCCGCCGTGTGGTATCCGGCTGAGTAGAATAGACCACCCTTCTTATCGAGGTGTCGTAAAATACAACTAAAGTAAGTTGACGTCAGGCAGGCGGCCGGTCGTAAAATAACTAGCCGAATCATGTGACAAAATGTTTATAGTATGTGGTACCGACTCCATTTAGAGTGGGATCAGGGCAGAAGGATGATGCAATAGTATTACAATATATATTTCAGTACTTATTATATAAAAATATATTCTTACAAAAGAATTGACATGTATTGGATTTGGATGTTAAAACAAGGTTATAAAAATCTACAAATGTGAAAGAGTATATCAAACGCTTACCTAGTATTAAAGTGACCTAATTTGAAATCAGACTTAATTGAGTTAGACACACTGTAATCCTTATTTGGATGACATCTACGACATTACATTACAAACTGTTTATTTAGAGTACCTAGACCGATCGACAAAATAAAAAAAAGAAAGAATTAATAGGGTAGGTGGGGCTCCATCCTAGGTATTTTAATTACTCGCGACCACCCGAATAAGCTACGCTGACTTGACAATTAACGGCAAAAATAGTGTTTCATATATTCAATGTTAATTTTAGTATTTTTTTAATGCCCATGAACAGGGATAAACGTTTTTTTTGTATTTTTTTTTAATAGCTAAATCGAGTTTTGTCCCCCAAAGCCTCCTGCATGCTGAATTTCAGGAAAATCGTCGGAGCCGTTTCTGATTTTCCGAAAAATAGGAAATATATATAAATATTACAATACAAGATTAATTCATTTAAATATCAAAGATAAAACATATCCTTTGCATAGAATATACAATACTTATTTACAATAGCTGTGATGGCCAAGCGGTGCGACCGTGTGAATCTCTAGAGACGATCATGGGTTCAAACCCGGACAGACACCAATGAGTTTTTTTATTAAACTTATGTGTCTAATTGATAATTGCAATTTATCACACGCTTTTCGGTGAAGGAAAACATCGTGAGGAAACCTGCATATCTCTAGAATTCTGGAGATATGTGTAACCTACCAACCCGCATTGGAGCAGCGTGGTAGGTCTTAGCTCCAATCGTTCTCTCCAAAAAACGGAGAGAAGAGGTCTATTCTCAGCAGTGGGATAGTAACAGGCCGCTACTTACTTTACTTACTTACTATTTACAATAGTGAAAAATAAGTTCAAAAGAGCTTAAAATTCATACGAAGGTATTTCTGAGGTATACATTTTACCTCAAGGGAATATAATCTTATATCTTACAAACATTATTTGCTTTGAAGTACGTTTAGATCATGTATAAAGCATATATGATCTCTAAAATATTAAAGTAAATCCTGTCTTAAATATTATGAATTCAATACAGTAGGGTATGATAAAAAAATATAACACTTTTATATATTCGATTTTTAATACTTTAGACGGTGTAAAAGTCGTTAGGGTTAACAGCATAGTATCATATTTATAAGAAATGTGTTTAATTGCATAGTATATTACAGCGATTGTACTATAGCTATATTTTATTTATTTATTTATTTATTTATTTATTTATGTACCATTAAAGAAAACATACAAAAACACGAGTCACGGGGTCACGAGTTCATACCCCGGCAGACACCAATGAATTTTTCTACTAAAACTGTCTAATTGATAATTTCAATTTATCACACGCTTTTCGGTGAAGGAAAACATCGGGAGGAAACCTGCATATCTAAAGAATTTTGGAGATGTGTGTAACCAATCCGCATTAAAGCAGTGTGGTCCTTAGCTCCTAACCTTCTCTCCAAAAATGGAGACAGGACGCCCAGAAGTGGGATAGTAACAGACCATTACTTAAATATACATGTCTATGTTAATTATTTAATTTAACATTGGCTATACGTTAGTAATGCCGTGTGGTATCCGGCTGAGTAAAATAGATCATTGTTATTTCTCACCGGGGTGTTGTAAAAGGCACCTAAGCTAAGCTGCCGTGTGTCCGGCTGGGTAGAATAGACCACCCTCATTTCTTAACGAAGTGTCAAAAAAGGCGATAAGTTTTTGTATGTATAATAAAAAGTAATCTATCTATATATCTGTCCGTCACCATCTATTTATCTAAATTTGACATTGGCTATATGTTACTAATTAATTAACTGTCCAGTAAAGTTGTGGTCAAAGCTTTCTAAAGAAACAATTAAACTTTAGAAAATGATGCAAATTCATCCCTCATGTTAGGTTCTTCCCCACTAATACAGTTGCTTGTCCACTGTATTTGGAACTTTGCTGGACATCTAATAAATAAGTTTTGATGCGCAAAGTTTACGGTCCTGTCAAGTTTGATAAAGGGTGTGGTAGAGAGTATTTGTATAACTAACTATTCAATCAAAGTTACGGTCTAATGCCTGGTGCGATGAAAATCGTGTAATCCCAAATTATATCTGAACATTAATCTCATATGAACGTATCAAAATTCTCAAACCGCTGCTGAATAATTGAGTAAAGTATTTGTAATATATTTTAATTATAGCTATTAGTGATATTGAGCATCGTAAATTCAAAATTTTCTTTACTTGTATGTCCAGCCCGCTTTGCCGTGCTTAATGTAAAGATATAATTATAAAAAAATGCTCCAATCGCCACCAAATTTCAATATCATTTACTAGATTATTTTAAAGATTATCTGATAATTTCATTAAAATCGGTCCAACCGTTTCGGAGTCTATGGAGGACAACAAACATTCTGACTGACTGGCCCGTTGGCGCAGTGGGCAGTGACTCTGCCTTCAGCTCTGCGGGTCGCGGGTTCGATTCCCGCCGAGGGCCAACATTTTCTATAAATGAATTTGTTGGTCTTTGAGCCTGGGTGTATATTTGTATTTAAGCATGTATTTAAAAAATATATGAGTATATATTCACTAGTTTACTGTCACCTATAACACAAGTATTAAGTTACTTACTTTGGGGTCGGACGACCGTGTGTGTAAGTGTCCCATATATTTATTTATTTTATTCTTTTTTATATATTAAAAAGACAAATTGTCCCAGTTATGGGATAGTAACAGGTCGTTATTTTACGAACGATATTATAACTTGTTTAGACGAAATCCTCTAATAGAGATGGCGAAAACTGAAAAAATGCAAGTGCCAGTATCCATAGCTTACGACCTTTCAACTTAAAATTGAAATACCTTTTTTATTCGCTAAGCGATTGAAATAAAACACACCCTATATGTTAAATAAGGCTTTGTACTACATATTAGTAAAAACAGAGTCCAAATCGGATCAGCGGTTTCTGAGATTAGCGGGAACAAACGCACAGAGATTTGACATCTCAACGATTTTATTATATGTATCGATATAGATTCAAATAAACTTGTAAACAAGTGCTTTTAAATCGTTAATAGTCGTTTTTTGATAATATGACATTTATGATAATAAACGTAAAACCTAATTCTATAAATTACTCATACAAATCATCATCCTCCTGCCCTTATCCCACTCCAAGTGGGGTCGGCACAACATGCTGTCACATGATTTGGCTGCGTTTTTACGACCGGCCGCCTGCCTGACGTCAACTTACCCCAGTCGTATTTTACGACACCTCGGTAAGAAAGAGGGTGGTCTATTCTACTAAACCGGATACCACACGGTGGGTCAACTTACCTTAGTCGCCTTTTACGACACCTCAGTAATAAATGAGGTTAGTCTATTCTACTCAGCCGGATACCACACGGCGGTAATTAAAATTAAAAAAATACTAGAGTTAGGGAGCCATAGGCACGCTTGGAAGTAAGACTGTCACAAAAAATAATGAGAGAGAAGATAAAATTAGTATACTTATCCTTGTCTAATTACACAAAAAAGAACGATTAATACAGTTTCATTTCTTATCTTGTTATTGTATTTAATAAGGCATATAGTCGATACCATACAGCGGGTCGACTTACCTTAGTCGCCTCTTACGACACCTCGGTAAGAAATGAGGGTGATCTATTCTACTTAGCCGGATACCACACGGCTAAAATTACTCATACAAATGTTGTTTAAAATATATGCATACAAACACGACCCTTTCGAGTAATAAATGTGTAAATGCGACGCGATCTCATAGGTTCAATGAATCGGACATTATACGATATGTCAATATGCGATATTCAGTGCTTCATCTTTCTGTATACGTATTATGTGAATGAAAAATGAGTATGCTTCTATTAGAATAAATTTGTGGGTTTTTGGAATCATAGTTATTTTTTTTTTTTTATTTAATATATATGGGACACTTACACACACGGTCGTCCGTCCCCAAAGTAAGTAACTTAATACTTGTGTTATGGTAAACGGACAACTGGTGAATATATACTTATATATTTTTTAAATACATACTTAAATACAAATATACACCCAGGCTCAAAGACCAACAAATTCATTTTTAGAAAATGTTTGCCCTCGGCAGGAATCAAACCCGCGACCCGTGGAGATGAAGGCAGGGTCACTACCCACTGCTCCAACGGGCCAGTCCAGTATTATTATACTAGAGTAGGCAATCCTAAAATAAGGCACATTTTAGGATCATCATTTTCCTGCCCTAATCCCATTCTAAGTGGGGTCGGCGCAAGATGTTATAAACATGTTGTGACATGATTTGGCTACATATTTTACGACCGGCCGCCTGTCTGACGTCAACTTACCTTAGTCGTATTTTACGACACCTCGGTAAGAAAGAGGGTTTCTATTCTACTTAACCGGATACCACACGGTGGGTCAACTTACCTTAGTCGCCTTTTACGACACCTCGGTAAGAAATGAGGGTGGTCTATTCTACTCAGCCGGATACCACTCGGCGGATCGACTATGTGCCTTATTAAATACACACACGGCGAGTCGACTTACCTTAATCGCCTTTTACGACACCTCGGTAAGAAATGAGGGTCGTACTATTCAGCCGGATACCACACGGCGTAGTAGGGAATCCTAAAATGTGCCTTATTACATACAATACCTAACGAGATAACAAATGAGACTGTATTAATCTCCCTTTTTTGTTTAACTAGACAAGGATAAGTATACTAATTATATCTTCTCTCTCATTATTTTTTGTGACAGTCTTACTTCCAAGCGTGCCTATGGCTGCCTAACTCTAGTATTTTTTTTAATTTTAATTACCGCCGTGTGGTATCTGGCTGAGAAGAATAAACCAACCTCATTTCTTACTGAGGTGTCGTAAAAGGCGACTAAGGTAAGTTGACCCGAAGTGTGGTATCCGGCTGAGTAGAATAGACCACCCTCTTTCTTACCAAGGTGTCGTAAAATACGACCAAGTTAATTTGATGTCAAGCTGTGGCAGGTCGTAAAATAGGAAGCCAAATCATGTGAGAACATGTATGAACCATGTTGAGGATCTGAATGTGAAGACTAAAGAACTCAAAACCATTTCCAAAGTACTTATTGCAGCAATCGCTACTATCGTTACGATTCTATGAGCGATTAATTTAAAATTGTTACAACTGTACCCTACCCTACCCTCTACCCTATATTCCTTTGCTTTTATCATAGAATAATCTAGTCGGTATAATTTCCAATTCCTATTAGAATAGATTGGTAATTCAATATTTAGATTCAATTTCCAGATAATATAAAACAATCTACTCCATTCCGTTTGAGTTAACTTTAACAAGATAAGTTTCCAGTAAGAAAAGGCCAATTAACGTTGTCGCAGAAGAATAATATAAAAACTTCGAGTCTCCATCATAAAACTTATATCTGTTTGAAAGTTTTCTAATAGAGAGAGCGGTGAGGAAATTTATTAAATTTTAACATTGTTTTAAGACTTACAATTATTTATCACTTTGGGCTAGGCAACGTTATTACACGTCAAATTCAATAAACGCTAATTGACGCAACGATTATGCACGTCGGCAAATTTACCATTGTTTTAAGTTTTATAATATATTTAACACTTTGGTCTGCACAACGTTATTACACGTCATAGTTAATAAACGCTAATTGACACAACGATTATGCACATCGGCAATTTTAACATTGTTTTATATTTTACAATATATTTAACACTTTGGGCTGGGCAAAGTTATTACACGTCAAATTTAATAAACGCTAATTGACACAACGATTATGCACGTCGGCAAATTTGACATTGTTTTAAGTTTTACAATATATTTACCACTTTGGGCTAGGAAACGTTATTACACGTCAAAATTAATAAACGCTAATTGACACAAGGATTATACACGTCGACAAATTTAACATTGTTTTAAGTTTTACAATATATTTATCACTTTGGGCTAGGCAACGTTGTTACGCGTCAAATTTAATAAACGCTTATTGACACAACGATTATGCACGTCGGCAATTTTAACATTGTTTTAAGTCTTACAATTTATTAACACTTTGGGCTAGGCAACGTTGTTACACGTCAAATTTAGTAAACGCTAATTGACACAACGTTTATACACATCGGCCAAAAATATGTCTTCCATTAAACAACGTGCATAAACGGCTTCAGCTTGTACCGTGTTTGTTCTTCTATAAATTACTCACTTTATTTCATTAATTATATCACTTTAAATAATAAGCGTTTGATATATTTTCTTTTATAGAAGGCGACTAAGGTAAATAGACCCGCCGTGTGATATCTGTCTGAGTAGAATAAGCCACCCTCATTTCCTACCGAGTTGTCGTAAAATACGACTAAGGTAAGTTGACGTCAGACAGGCGGCCGGTAGTAAATAATAATAAGTCTTGTGACATGTTTATAATATGTCGTGCCCTCCCCACTTACAGTGGGGATAAGGGCAGGAGGATGATATTTTTTTCTATCGCAGATTACAGCAAAATAAAAATTTCCTTACTTTTAATATAAAAATCATAAAAACCTTATTTAAGGTAAAGGCACTAGAAATTTACCATGTACTAGCAGTTGACCGTTTTGTATGAAATTTTAAATAATATGCGTTTTGTTTGTTGTATCTAATAAAAAATAAATTTGTAATTCCCTGTGGCCATCTATTTAAAACTGCACAAAAGCTCAGAACTGTAGCCCATTGTTTAATATTTAAATTAAATATTTTTTATTATCTACAACAAACAAAACGCTTATTATTTATAATTTCATACAAAACGGTCAACTACTAGTACATGGTCAATTACTAGTGCCCTTAACTTAATATACTATTTTCAGACCTAATGCATTTTATTAATGTGCCATAGCTCTAAAACAAAGTTACTTGCTTACAACTCCAATCAATGTGACCGCATTGTTTCTAACTTTAATATCTGAACGCTAAATCTTAGAGATAGCATGAAATAGCTTAGAAATGTAATCTTAGCCACTTCAGGAATCCGAAACATTTAGCTTAGCGAGTTTGTACTGGTCTGCTATAAAGTCCGTATAAAGTATTTTTTCTATAAAACAGTAAGAAGTCAAACTATTAAAGGTATCTTCTTAATCATCCTCCCGCGCTTATCCCGCCCTAAGTAAGGTCAGCATAACATGTTATAAACATGTTGTCACATGTTTTGGCTGGCTATTTTACAACCGGCCGCCTAGAACCTAGAACGCCTAGACCACCCTCATTTTTACCTAGGTGTCGTAAATGGTGACTAAGGTAAGTGCTGTGTGGTATCCGACTGAGTAGAACAGACCACCCTCATTTCTTACGATAGTTAAAGGCGACTACCATGAGTTGACGTCAGGTAAGCGGGCGGTCGTAAAATACGTAAGCAGCAGAATGTTGATTTTTTGTTATAGTTATTAAACGACCTGACGCTTGCCTGACGTCAACTTACCTTAGTAGCCTTTTGAGACACCTCAGTAAGAAAGCGAATATTCTACTCAACTGGATATCAAACGGTGGATCGACTTACCTTAGTCGACGTAACATCCTATAAATATATTACACGACAAAATTGCAACCGTTCTTATCATAATTGCAATCCCCAACACCGCTTTTGACAACTAGAAATAACAAATGCCATTCGACATTTTTTGCCAGAGATCTATCTGCTTCTTTATATACCTTTACCTTTATAATAAGGCCTTACCTATACCTTCATAATAAAGTAAATAAATTTCTTTCAATCACTCACTCGTTACCAAAGTCAACCTGTAAAAAGAAACTTATTTTATGGTTAAATAATCTTGACTACAATGAAACTGAAGGTTTGATAAGCATTGTAAGTTAACATACATTCAATATTAATATCCCTATTACACACACACATGCACACACAATCACTCTTGCTCACACTAACACAAACGCTCGCACTCATATACACTTACTTTACTTTTATATATATAATATTTAACATATATTAAGTCTAGTTTAATTGTTTATTTAAAAAAAATTGCATTTTTATATTGTTAGTGTATTACTCGTATGATATTTTTCTAATAATTTCATTCCGCGCACCACCATTTTATGCAACGATTTCCCTTTAGCAGTGTTTCCGGTTTGGTACGACATAAATACCTTCAAAAAACGTATTTTCCACTTTTTTGAAGGACGACAACGCACTCGCTCTGCAAGAGGTCGTGGGTGGCCGTGATTACTTTAAAGTAAACCGCATGCTCGTTTTGCCATCCTATACCATAAAAAAAATGTTCTAGGGTGGGAGCCTGGTTGTCTGTAAAACAGGTCACCTAGTACAGAGATCAGTCTCTCACGCTACTTTTATTTATACCCTTAGGAATGGCACTTTAATTGTCATTTTTGTGTGAAGAGAAACAATAAATGAAATGACTATTTTGGATTTCAAAGTTTTATATATCTACCACGGAATCCTTATAAACACATACAAGATAGAATTGTGGACATAACCCGGTACGATATTCGTATATTGTTGTGAAGCAATTTACCTATCCATCTTGACTTGCTTTAACAAGATAACTTTGAAACCAATTACCGTGTAGTACAATGTTTTGAAAACTTCACTTACGGTACACGCTCGGGAAGTTTAAAACGTAATAAGGCTTTTTGGGAACTGGATTTGTTGTTCTTGAACATTATTAATGTTATTATTTTTGTAGAAAACCGCCGTGTGGTATTTGACTGAGTAGGTGACCCTAATTTCTTACTGAGATGTCGTAAATGGCGACTAAGGTAAGTTGACCCGCCGTGAGGTAACCGGCTGTGTAGAATAGACCACCCTCCCTCCTTACCCAGGTGTCGTAAAAGGCGTAATAAAAGTTTAGTTGAATTGCCTTGTGGTATCCGGCTGAGTAGAATAGACCATATTCATTTCTTACCTAGGTATTGTAAACGGCGACTAAGGTAAGTGCCTTTTTGTATCCGGCTGAGTAGAATAGACCGCCCTCATTTATTACCGAGGTGTTGTAAAAGGCAACTAAGGTAAGTTGACGTCAAGCAGGCGTTAGGTCGTTAAATAACTAAAACAAAATAACCAACATTCTGCTGCTTATCCCACTCTGAGTGGGATCAGTAAAACATGTTTTAAACACGTTGTGATGTGATTCGGCTAGGTATTTTACGACCGCCCAGACGTCAACTCACGTTAGTCGCCTTTTGCTGTCGTAATAAATGAGGGTGTTCGGTTCTACTTAGTCGGATATAACACAGCACTTATCTTAGTCACCTTTTACGACACCTAGGTAAGAAATGAGGGTGATCTATTCTTCTCAGCCGGATACGACACGGCACAAGCAGCGTTAACATATAAAAATAATAACCTCTTCGTTTCAATATACATACTAGTCTCAGATGCTGAAAAACTGTTATGAAAAACTTGGTAGATTTCACAAGTCCGTTTTCTACTAAGATGTATTTCTAGACATATTTATATTCAAGTTGGAGCGCAATGTAATATTTTAGCTGGGAAATAATGAATATTGCAACACTCTCACGGGGCGAAGTCTGAAAAATTGCGGGCTTGCATTACTAGTATCGTCTAGGTGTACTGAATTATGCATTATTATCACGTTTCAGATATAAATCTGCATTTTTATCTTTAGTTCAGGTATAAAATATGTTTTATGTTGCAATTTATATAAATAAAAGTACCTGGACGAGCCTTTCTCGGTAATTTTCAAAAAGATTACAAATAAATTCAATAAAAAAAATAAAAGAAAAAAGTGCGCTGTGTCATGTGGGAATTGATCCCAGGTTGTAAATTTGTTTGGTTCGAGCGTTCGCCATTAGGCTATCACAGCCTTGCAGATGACAGCTCAAATATCTATTACTTTTTGTTCCCATTTAAGTACTTTCTTAGTGCCATATCCCTGTTTTTGACGAGATTTTAAATAAAACCTAGCTAGATCTATTTTTCTCCCCCAAACCCCCCTACATGCTGAATTTCAGGAAAATCGTTGGAGCCGTTTCCGAGATTCCAAAAATATATATACATACATACGTAAATATAGGTATATAAATACAAGATTAAATCATTTAAATATTAAAGATTTAATATGCTTTTTGTATCTGGAACTTAAAATTATATAATATAAAGCCTCTCCTCCTGATGATGCTTCGGTTGCGGGGCGAAACGATTGTTGAGTTTGTGATAGTGAACGTATATAGTGCTTCTGTATTGTGGTGGCGGTGGTGGAGGTTTGTGCATGTGTTTTTACGAATCCTGCATGTATCAGGTATGACCGATTGTCCACTCTACATTTAGCATTATATATATTTTCTATTTTACTTTATCGCGGTTTATAGCAAAATAATTTTATTATTACTTTTGTAATATAAAGCGTTATTGTAAAGAGTTAAACGTATATTTAATCTAAAGGAAAAGGATGTCATATACAGTAATCTAACTAAGCTTTAGCTTATCTAATCAGCTAAGGATTATCTAGATATTCTCTAAATTTCTACGAGTACATAGGCATAGCCTTTACAGTAATTACATCAGTAAAATTTAAATGTTGGAATACTAAATGAGTTTTGTACCGTAATATTATTATAGGGCTATTACGGTCTGGCAAGAAAATAAATTGTAATTGTATCATTTTATTGCAATGGTGGCTTACCATCCAGTATTTTCATTGTTACTTTGTGTAGATTAAATGTTTTCATTTACATTGTATTGATAATGTTCTTAATTAATGTATAGAAACCGGCTATACTCACGTGTTAATTTATCGGATGAGCCCGATTAGTTCCAAGCCCATGTTATTCATGAGCTCTTTAGGCGGCGCCTTATCAGTTTGCGCCGCGATGACGAATTTTTTTTTAGAAAATGTTGGTCCTCGGTGGGAATCGAACCCACGACCCGCAGAGCTGAAGGCTGGGTCACTACCACACCAACGGGCCAGTCACATTCTGTTTACACCTTATTTATTCCTTTCACATATTTAAGAACAATTCTGTTCCTGACAACAATAATAGTACATTACCAATAATATCTTACATGAAATTACACGGCTTTATAATAAACAAAAACTTATTTGTATTGTATGAACAAATATTTTCACAAACGTGGTTTTATAACTCGACGGTCAAAGAAACCTAAACATTGAACGTAAAGCAAACAAAATGAAAGCCTCCTTTGACTACTGGCTCGCTATGAACACAATTTCCGGTAGTGTTCTGTTGTTAAATTCAATACGAGCAGTTTAAAAAAATTATATAGTTTTATGTTTTACTTTCGCGTTTGAAAAATACCTCTGAATTATATATTGACCTCTACGGTCAATATATAATTCAGAGGTATTTTTACACATAAATATGAAGAAATTGGCTCCTTATTTTATACAAAATCGGGATTTGAATTTAGTAAGTTTGACCAAGTCTGAAATATATATATGTATTTTTTGTGTTTTATAAATACACACTCTTAATTAGATTTACAAGTCTTAAAAGATTTTAGACGAAAATATCTCCAGTCTCTTTTTGAATGTTCTTCTTCTTATTCTTTTTATTCTCTTCTTTCACAAAGATTGACCTACCTAATTAAAAAAAGACGTTAAAATTATTATATTCTTTTATTTATTTATATACAAATTTACATTATATTTTTAAATATTTTCTATATGAATACAAAAATAAAAACTATTATTATTATTATTATTAGATACAAAAAATATATTCATCATATTCATTCTCCTGCCTTAATCACGCTCCAAATGAGGTCAACACAACGTTTTTTAATCTTGTTGTTAGAGGATTTCGCTAGTTATTTTACAGCTTACCTTAGTCGCCTTTTACTTCACCTTGGTAAGAAATAAGTATTGTCTATTCTGCTCAGCTATATTCCACTATATTAACAACTATGATTTACCAGAACTTTTATTATTCTATTGAACTGTTGTTGAACTATTCTACCAACAATTAATAACGTTTAATTAAAAAATTGATTAATTTTTTAGCCCGTTTCATTTGTAATTAGGTAAAAAATAATTCAAATTTCATTCTATAAGTTTAGTAATTAGTAAGTAAAAAAGTTAGAATTTAAAGTGAAAAATGAAACTAAAATCGTTTTTATACTCAAATCATAAAAAAAAATTCTTTATTCAAATAAACTTTTAAACAAGTACTTGTGAATCGTCAATTGTACTGCTGGAAAGCTGTACTAATTTATACTTATACTTACTACTTAAAGCTGTACTTTCTTATACTTGTATATAACTTTTGAGTGTAATTTTCTCTTAATATGAAACTGTCTTTTATAATAATGAGCTTCAATTGATGTTTCCAAACAATATTCCAATCTTGGTAAGCCGAGCCGTTAATTCCCGGGGGGATCAAGTTGCCTATTTGATTAAACGAGGCTAAGAGGTGATTAACAATTTAAATGGCGTCGTTTTCGTTTGAAAGCATTTTATTTTTAGAATTCAACGGATTTACCCCAGTATGACGTCACGTAGAAATCATTAAAGATTCTATAGACGGTGACGTGTTCATGCAATATATATTTGTAACTATGATGTATTCTGAAGCTTTACAATATAATTGAAGCTTTTACTTTTCCCCTTTAAAGAAAGGCATGAAGTGTGACTTTTGGAAGTGAGAAGTGCAACAATATAAATTAATGTAAAAGTACCTGGGTGACAGAACCTTGCTCGGTAATTTTTTTATAAAGTAATAAAAAAAATTGAAAAAAAAGAAAAAAAAAATGAATATTGAAAAACAAGATTTTATACCTGGGCTCCAACCTATGTGTTTTCCCATACCGCTCGTTCCCTAAATGAACTACCTTGACTTTACATTTGACAGAGAAAATTGTCTTTTGAATTCAACGTAAATTTTAGCTTTTTCCCGCAAACAGGGATAAAAAGACATTTATTTTAATAAAACCTAGCTACATCGAATTCCAAAAAACCCCCATGCCGAATTTCATGAAAATCGTTGGAGCCTTTTCCGAGATTCGGAAAATATATTTATACATATGTTACGGACTTTAGTAATAAATAAAACAAGCGAGGTTTTAAACACAGGCTAGGATTAGTGCGTCGAAAGATTTAAAAACAGATTTTAGAAATTTAACGAGAGGCTATTTTGAATTATATGGGCGCGTATATCAGGTTGACGTATATGTCAAATTTTAAATTACCCGTCCCGCGAACGATTCCCGACGCACGTTCCTTTCTACCATTATTTATTGAAAGTATTATTGTCTTTACAAATGATTATTTATATGTTAAAAAATATTATTATTATATTTAAGTTCCGTCGCCTACACATATACATACAAGATGAACTCATTTAAATATTAAAGATATATTTGAATTCAACAATTACCTATATAAATAAAAATTTCCTGTCAATATCAAACACGTAGATTAATAGATTTATCATTTGTCTTGACATAAAATATTAAGGCATAGAACAAAAAAATAACATATCATCTTAATTATATTTTTATAATTTCTTTCTGTTCTAACCCCTGTTAATTGCCTCTTCAGGTGACAAGAGGGCTGGCTTTTTTCGGACTTATTACTAAACCCTTACTTATTTTTAATTCAGGGCGTTGTATCATATTATTTATTAGTTGATTTAAGTCTATATTATTTTTTCAACCTATACTACTGTCATTTTACAGACACTCTACATGATTTTTTTGGGAGTTTTTAGAGGCCAGATTGGCATTTTGAAATCAATAAACAATACTTCAATATTGTTTTCATTACAACTAAAACTAATACAATCTAAGATTTACTGAGCCAATACCCTAATCCAGTAATATCGCAGTAGGCTAACTTTGTTCATTACTGGTATGAGGCAATCATAATGAAATCTTGTCCAGAACTTTGATGAAGACGTACGTTTCGTACGTGACCGTTATAAATTTTTATACAATTTATTGTATATCGAGTAACTGGGAATTGTTGTATTGTTTAGTGAATTGCTTAATATGATAGAATTACCAATTTATATATATTTTCTTATATTTATATATTAGCAACATAGTGGCCTCTAGTAGACTACCTTGGGGTACACCATAGGATGGAAGAGTTGTAGATAGTAACTATATTTAGAGTTTCTTTCGATGAATGTTGATTCATGGAGATTATTTTTTTATCATTATTTTTGTTGTTATCGTTACGCCGTGTGGTATCCGGCTGAATAGAATAGTACCACCCTCATTTCTTACCGAGGTGTCGTAAAAGGCGACTAAGGTAAGTCGACCCGCCGTGTGGTATCCAGTTAAGTAGAATAGACCACCCTCTTTCTTAACGTAGTGTCGTAAAATACGACTAAGGTAAGTTGATGTCAGGCAAGCGGCCGGTCGTAAAATACGTAGCCAAATCATTGACAACATGTTCATAACATTGTGCCGACCCCACTTAGAGTGGAATAAGGACAGGACGATGATGATTTTTGTTGTTATCGTTGTATTCAAAAATATATATTGTGGGTAAATATGCATGACCTAAAGTTAGTTTCTTTATAACTAAGGAGTTTCTGTTAGTATTATAATCAACGTTATAGAGTCAAAGGGAAAGGCGGAGATTATTTAAACTAGATAGCGTTGGTTTCAAATATCTTTTAATACAGTGTGAGCCTGTAATTTAAGAAATCGTTTATAGGCCTCAAGTAAGCAAACGACCTGAAGCTTGCAAAATGTTGCAAGATTCAGAGGGCACAAATTCAAATTCGCATTTAAAATATTCTTTGTCCAAATAAAGTTCCGAAGGTCAGATCAAAGCTGTCGCTTGTATATCATACTATCATACTGCTGATAGAATAATAGGCTTTCTGTATCATTTTCCTTTTAATAATTGATTTCAACTGCCGTTATGGCGGATAGTAAAACTGTCTATGAAGTTTTATTATAAAATTGTTTATTAAAACCTACAAATGATTTAAGTACTTTCATAAAATGGAAAATAGGACCTGTAAGCTTATATTATCAAATAATTAATACCAGAAAAACATTATGCATTTTTTGAAGTATATGAAGTTTTTGTACTCCTTTTACTGAGTTATTTATATATCATGTAAGTACGGGCTATTTACTAAAATTATACAAATTAAGCTCTTGATAAAACGATAAATCCCTCTGATTCTTCCCGGATCGATCTGATTTTTGTGATGGAGATATTTTCAGGGTTGGAGAGTGACAGAAGCTACTCTTAATTTAAATAAATAAATAAATATATGGGACACTTACACACACGGTCGTCCGTCCCCAAAGTAAGTAACTTAATACTTGTGTTATGGTAGACAGAAAACTGGTGAATATATACTTATATATTTTTTAAATACATGCTTAAATACAAATATACACCCAGGCTCAAAGGCCAACAAATTCATTTATTGAAAATGTTGGCCCTCGGCGGGAATCGAACCCGCGACCCGCGGAGCTGAAGGCAGGATCACTACCCACTACGCCAACGGGCCAAGACTACAGTCCACGCGAACAAAGTTGCGCGGGTAAAAGCTAGTAATTCCATAAACTAAGAGAAGCATTTTATTGCAAGCATTTATATTGCATTTGTCATTGTGCCAATAATAGAATGCTACAGTGATATCGAATTGGCTAACTTCGTTCATTACGAGAGAAGGTAAAAGCAATTATGTTAGAATCTCGACCAGAACTTCGTCGACGACACCCGTACGTGACCAATATAAAGTAGAGAATATACTTTGTATGGTTCATAAAATTGTATTTCTTTTACTTAAGCTTTGAACGCGGGCGGAGCATCTGGCGATTAATATAAATATATAAATATAAATATATAGGACACTTATACACACGGTCGTCCGTCCCCACAGTAAGTAACTTAATACTTGTGTTATGGTAGACAGACAACTGGTGAATATATACTTATATAATTTTTAAATACATACCGAGCCTTGCACAGTAATTTTTAAAATGATGTAAAATAATTAAAATAAAAAAAAATGAAAAAATAATAGGGCAAAATAAAAAAATGGGGCTCGATCCAAGGTATTTTCACCTCTCTAGACCGCCCGTTCCCCAAATGAACTACCATGACTTTACGTTTGACAGCGAAAAATTGTGATTGTATTCAACGTAAATTTCAAAAAAATTAGAGCCACAAACAGGAAAAAACGACATTATTTTAAAATAAAACTTATCTAGATCGACTTTTCTCCACCAAAACGCCTAAATGCTGAATTTCAGTAAAATCGGTGGAGCCGTTTGCGATATTCCGAAGATATATATACATACAAGATTAACTCATTTAAATATTAAAGATATACACCTATTGTTAGTAAATTATATATTCCACAATAACAAAGGTGAAATCCGTCAAAAAATGTAATAACAAATTTCATACACGTACATAGAAATCTCACGCTCACAGGATATTGGAGGATAAGCTTTGAACCGGAAATTGATCGTTACAATCCTAGACACGTGACGCTTGTTGGATCTGTTAGAACCAGGTGTCGATATTCAGAGATGAAAATACGAGCGAATGGTGCGACGTGAGGAAAATTATTTTACGTAAATATCAAAAGCTAAATATACGAGAACTTTACGACTATATATCATACATCATCCTCCTGCCCTTATCCCACTCTAAAAGACCTGCTCCAGAAAACTTGCATACACATCTACACACTCACATACATCTATACACACATACACACATGCGCGCGCGCAAACACACACACACACACACATACATGCACAACAATTGTTTTTATTTCTTTTTCTTTGGTTAATTTTTATTAGTTTAATTTTTTTAGTGTCATATTGTTATGGAGAGCGGGGCCTTCTGACACAGGTGTTTTTTCGCTTAAAAGAAGGTCCCTTTCGTTTTGTAACATTTCTGAAATTCATTTCTTTCATGTAATGAAAAATAAATAAATTATTATTAAAATTATTATTATTAAAAAAAAAGGGGTCGGCACATGTTATAAACATGCTGTCACGATTTGGCTGCATTTTTACGACCGGCCGCCTACCTGACGTCAACTTACCTTAGTCGTATTTTACGACACCTCGGTGAGAAAGAGGGTGCTCTATATTACTAAACCGGATACCACACGGTGGGTCAACTTACCTTATTCGCCTTTTACGACACCTCGGTAAGAAATGAGGTTAGTCAATTCTACTTTTTTTATATAATATTTTATTTAGTAATATATTTAAATAATGTACGCGTCGCTTTTACATGCCGTGGTAACCTATAATTAAGACTACATTTAATTGTATAGTTTATAGAGTATTTAATTGTACTATTAATGTAAGTCTTGTTGGTTATCCTAATAAATAAAAAATAAAATAAAAATAAAATACTCAGCCGGATACCACACGGCGGGTCGACTTACCTTAGTCGCCTTTTACGACACCTTAGTAAGAAATGAGGGTGAGGCGTTACGACTATATATCATACATCAAGGATAAAAGAACTGTGGTGTGAATTTATATACAATCATCCCTTTGGGTCGGCCATATTGGATTAAAATCTCTATCGTTAAACTAATTATGGTAAGGGCACTAATAATTGACCTTGCACTAGTAGTTGACCGTTTTATATGAAATTTTATAAATAAGCGTTTTGTTTGTTGTAAAGTAAGTAAGTAGCGGCCTGTTACTATCCCACTGCTGGGCATAGGCCTCTTCTCTCCGTTATTGGAGAGAAGGATTGGAGCTAAGACCTACCACGCTGCTCCAATGCGGATTGGTAGGTTACACATATCTCCAGAATTCTCTAGAGATATGCAGGTTTCCTCACGATGTTTTCCTTCACCGAAAAGCGTGTGATAAATTGCAATTATCAATTAGACACATAAGTTTTAATAGAAAAACTCATTGGTGTCTGTTCGGGTTTGAACCCATGATCGTCTCTAGAGATTCACACGGTCGCACCGCTAGGCCATCACAGCTTGTTTGTTGTAGATAATAAAAAATAAATATGAATTTATCTGTTACCATTCATTAACAAGTACCCAAAACCTCAGAACTGTAGCCCATTGTTTAATATTAATAATTAGTATTTTTTATTATCTACAACAAACAAAACGCTTATAATTTAAAATTTCATACAAAACGGTCAACTACTAGTACATGGTCAATTACTAGTGCCCTTAACTTAATTGCATAATTAACATCCTCCTGACCTTATCCCACTCTAAGTGGGCTCGGCACAACATGATATTAACATGTCATACCATAGTTGCCTTATACGTCACATAGACGACTCCTCGGTAAGGAGTGTGGTCTATTCTACTTAGCTGGATACCACACGGCGGGTCGACTTACCTTAGTTGCCTTTTACGACACCTCGGTAAGAAAAAGGGTGGTCTATTAGGTACATGGCGCTTATTAATGTGTAAGTTTTAATGAAATAATTCGTTAAATATTATGCGATTACGCCTAATTAAAATAATAAATATTATAAGTAGTATTCTTCTTACGCCGTGTGATATCCGGCTGAATAGAATAGTACCACCCTCATTTCTTACCGACGTGTCGTAAAAGGCGACTAAGGTAAGACGACCCGCCGTGTGGTATCCGGCTGAGCAGAATAGACCAACCTCATTTGTTACCGAGGTGTCGTAAAAGGCGACTAAGGTAAGTTGACCCACCATGTGGTATCCGGTTTAGTAGAATAGACCACCTTCTTTCTTACCGAGGTGTCGTAAAATACGACTAAGGTAAGTTGACGTCAGGCAGGCGGCCGGTCGTAAAAACGCAGCCAAATCATGTAACAACATGTTTATAACATGTTGTGCCGACCCCACTTAGAGTGGGATAAAGACAGGAGGATGATGATGATAAGTAGTATTCTTCTTATATTAAGATATATATATAACAATAATTATAATATAATTTGTTAGGTGGAAAAATATATACTTTTAAAATTAATAAATAATTCACTACGAAAATGATACTCAAATACAATTCGTTTAAAAGACAATCGAAACACCCGAGTCTATTTTCACAAATCCTCCGTAGAATATATTACGGAATAGGTTGATAAGGGTTCTTTTATAAAACTGGACTCTATCCGACTTTTGTTGACAGCCCCTTGTCCGAGGGGATTAACTTGTCCAGAAATACTCCCTTTATTCTGTGGGATTTAAAGCAACTTGATGTACAATATATCACAATCACATTGTCTGTTATTTGTTTATGTGTATGTCAAAAATTAGCAAGCACTGGGAAGTTTTATAAAGTGATTATACATATATATATCCTCCTGCCCTTATCCCACTCTACGTGGCGTCGGCACAACATGATTTGGCTGCGTTTTTACGACCGGTCGCCTGCCTGACGTCAACTAGCCCTAGTCGTATATTCCGCAAATCTCTTCGGCTTTTAAGTCACAGACTGGAAAATATTTGTTTCAAGTAATTATACATATATTAGTAGTATCTTTATTCATATACTTATTTAACAAAATATTACTTATAAAATAAAAAACAAAACAAAATTCTATAATTTAAATAGTTAAAATTATATAATTAATGTAACTAGTGTTATCAATATTGCAACTTCTTTTATCTTTTGTGTAAAGATAGAAAAGAGAAAATGTTTATTCTACTCAGCCGGATCCCACACGGCGGTTCGACTTACCTTAGTTGCCTTTTACGACACCACCGCATACCACACGGCACATCAAATTAATAATTATAATAAAGCATTAAATTAAAAGATATTAATATTAAGATAGATTAAACTGATAAAATTTTAAATTATTTCGTTATATATTTTTTATCTCTTTTAAGTTCGAAAACGTCTTTTTTTAGTTTTTAAACTTTCTTTCAATTTTATATGCTTGTTACATAAAATGCGGGTAAAACATAATGATACAGCTTGTTAAGCTAAAATAAATTCGCAACATTTGAGCCGCCCGTAGGCTAAACAACGCAGAGGGACCCATTTGTGCCTTCAGCGCGGGTCAAATAGGTAAAATATGTGTACAACACAAATTAGGACTATATATAAAAGTTGCCTGACCTGAAAACCTGAGAAAACTGTCAAAAATTTGTAAAGTCTTGGTTATACTGACAAAATGTGCAAAAATATTTGAAAACCATTGACGTGTGGTATACGGCTGAGTATGCCGTGTGGTAAGGAGAGACCACCCCATATGTCTTACCGAAGTGTCGTAAAAGGCGACTAAGGTAAGTTGACCCTCCGTGTGGTATCCGGCGGAGTAGAGACCACTCTAATTTCTTACCAAGGTGTCGTAAAAGCGACTAAGCTAAGTTGACGACCGGACAGGCGGCCGGTCGTAAAATACGTAGCCAAATCATGTTACAACATCTTGTATCGACCCCACTAAAAGTGGGATAAGGACAGAAGAATGATGATATTTGAAAAACCACTTAGTTCTAAACGTAAGCTATGATGATTGAAAGATGAAAACGCATGGCTATTATTGAGTAGTCGCGAACCCCGCCAGGCAGTTCTTTCAAAAAACTTTGCGCTTAACTAATATTTATTAATTTATTATACATTATGACCTTGAGAGGGCGATCTTAATATAGCAGATAATTACAAGAGGTCTGTTACAATGTGCAATCAATATGTCGCAATTTTTTCCCGCATAAATCCCGACCCCGCGAGGTATGGTAATATAATCTTCACTAATATCTAAAGCTGAACAGTTTAGTTGTTTGAACGCCCTAATCTCTTAACTACTGAACCGATTTGAAAATTCTTTGAGTGCAAGATAGTCCATTTACTCGTATCAAAAATGACTATAAATTGAGATCATGCTAAGATGAATAGGAGCAGCAATAAAAAATATTGCGTTAACGGCGAAATTTAATGCTTTCCTTGTGCTTTGCGTGTGCTAAGTAAACGGTGACAGTCATTCAAAACAAAGTTATAATTAAGTCGCGTTAACTACTTAATGTACGAAATTTCAATTTGGGAAAAAGCTTGTGACACATTGTTTTCTTTGCAGCACATTACAGCATTACAGCAGTTTAAAAACACTGTTAAAAAGAGGCTGATACAGAAAGCCTACTATACTCTTGAAGATTATTTAGAAGATAAGAATGTGTGGATATAGCTCTCTTTGAACCTGTACAAGACAGTAACGACATAATGTAAATAGTATTAAGAATTATATTTTTAAAAGAGCAACCGCCGAGTTTCTTGCTGGCTCTTCTCGGTACGAACAGCTTTCCGAACCAGCAGTAGAGTTGACGATTCAAAAGCACTTGTTTACAAGTTTATTCGAATAAAGAATATTTTGAATTTGAATTTGAATTTGAATTTGAATTTGCGGGTTAAGTTGCTGGCACAACTAGTGTAGTATAAAATAAAGAATTCCTCAAGAATTTTTTTAGTAAAAATCCGTTAAGTACAGACCTTATAATATGTAGGATTTGAAGCATGTGATTTTTCGCAGTCTTTTAAAGGAGTATATAGGCTCTTGGTTGGATTACCCACATCTTTACATATCGTATATCTTAAGAGCCAGACAGAATAATTTATATACATACCATATCAGAATCCAATGAGTATCTTTCATGCCGAAATGGCTTCATATCTACAGTCAATACTTGCTTGATAAATAAACATCCATCTTTCGTATTGTCGGTCCCTTTTGGTATTTTCTTCACGAGTGAAGCGTAATCGGGTCAGCTTAAGAAAGGAGCAGCAAGGTCCCGAATTATAAGGGTAGAGCCACATTTTGAAATTATTTTCTCTTTGTTAAATCATCATCTTCCTGCCCTTATCCCACTCTAAGTGGGGTCGGCAAAACATGTTATAAACATGCTGTCACTATTTTCAACACCTCGGTAAGAAATGATTTTTCTACACAATATCTTTTATATTTAAATGAGTTAATCTTATATATCTCCGAAACGGCTAGCTAGCTATTGATCTAGCTAGGTTTTATTTTAAAAAATCGTTTATCCCTAGTTTTGGAATATATAAAACACTTTTTTTATGCCGTAAATTGTCAAGTCAGAGTAGCTTATTCGGAGAACGGGTGGTCTCGAGAAATCAAAATAATCGAGCCCCACCTACCCAATTATTTTATCTTTTTTTTTTAAGTTTCTTATTTTTATTTGTGCTAAAATGGGTCTGGCATCAATTACCCAGTCCCATTTTAGCACAAAATTCAAACATAACAATTCAAATGAACAAAAATAATTCTAAAATAAAACTTATGACTTTTTTCTTGATATGGGACGTGGATGTCTATAAACATACCAGTATCGAGTCTATTATATTGCATCGCTTCATTCTTCAGATATAATAACAAGGTAGGTAGTCCCTCTAACCTACAAGGCAGCGTTCGCAATTTTTTAGAGATGGTAACATTTAATATGTTAAGCCCCACTATAGCTTACCCCCACTCACCTAGCCCCCACTCCCCGCTTCTGTCGTCCGTCGTTTGTGTTTGGCACTCATTCCTTTTTCTTGCGAGGCAGCGTAAAGTCGTCAAATAGTTCATTACAACGTTATAATGCCTAAACGTAGTGCGGAAGAACAAATAGAACGATACGAAAGAAAACTGAGAAAACTTCATAAAAAAGTGACAAAAGTTTCGGAAACCAGTAGTGGTAAGTGTGTAATACCTTTATTATTAAAAGAATTGATATTTATATAATTTATACCTGGGGGTAGGCTCTGTCCTACACGAAGGTAATGAAGAATTTTGTGTTTTACCTGGGGGTTGGCTTTGTCCGACACGATGGTGCATTTTTTAACCTTTATACCTGGGGGTAGGTTTTGTCCTACACAAAGGTGACTCTTTGTTTTAGGCCTGGGGATGGATTACATTCCATACAATGGCTGACTTTAAATTCTTTTGTTTTGTATCAGATGGAGATCAACCTCCAGACTTTGAATCACCGATGGCTCTTGAGTTAAATCCAATTGAGTCACCGGGACCGTCAAACCTGGAAATTGAGCAAATCCCAGAAGTCGAAGAACCGATGACTGAGCAATCGGAGTTAGATCCTGAGATGATAGATGCACTAGGAGTGGACACTTTAGATACCCCAGAATATGGTGAAAAGATTCACGATGACCTGGTAAAGCGTTGGCTACCGTTAATTAAGAAAGGTTTGCCAAAAGACATTAAAGAAAAATTAGTGAAGGAATATTTAGTTCCTGATAACTTCAAGCTTCTTCGAGCGCCGGACTTGAATGTCGAATTGACATCCGCTTTGACGGAAACAGTAAAGTCCCGCGATAAAAAACTAAAAACAAACCAACAACAATTAAGTACAGGAATCACTGCTGCAAATAAAGCACTGAACTTGTTACTATCTAATGGGGACAAAGTAGAGGCAGTAAAACACCTTAGTAACTGCTGCCGGGTTTTACTGGATTTACACTCTCTAGAAACAAAATGGCGGAGAATTTTGATTACCATGTCACTCGAAAAATCGTTCCAACAGGTCGTTCAGGACTCTGAACGCGACGACACATTATTTGGAAATAACTTATTTGAAAAAATTAAAAATATAAAAAGCTCTGAAAGATTAGGTTTACATTTCAGAAAGAATCAGCCAAGTAGAAACACCCCACAGACACTAAACATTCCCAGAACAATTAACGGTCAGGGAAACTGTTTCAGACCTCGCTCTTTACCAAGCAGGGGGGGGCGAGGGAGTCATCAAAGGACAACTCCTGCTCCACACCGACAACCGTCGACGACGCGAACCACGTACCAGAACCCGAACAGGGGACGTGCTCCGACGCGGCGTTGATGCAGGTACATGCAGGTCGCATTCAACATTTTTATAATTGTTGGTGTAATATAACTAATAACCGTGAAGTCCTAAAATGGATTAAACACGGTTATCAAATTCCTTTTTCCACAAAAATATCACAGTCCAATACCCCTCGTAAAATAATTTTAACGTTCGAAGAAAGACTTAATATGGAAAAATCAATATTAAATTTGCTAAATTTAGGAGCCATTTCACAGTGTAGTTACCATAAAGATCAATTTTTATCTAATATATTTTTGGCTCCTAAGCCCAATGGAGAAAAAAGATTTATACTCAATCTTAAACCCCTTAATCATTTTGTATTGAATAGTCACTTTAAAATGGAGGACTATCGGACTGCATCAAAACTGATGTGTAAGAATGATTATTTAGCGACCATTGATTTGAAGGAAGCGTATTTATTGATTCCTATTCATGAAGCGCATAGAAAATATTTAAGATTCCAATTTAAAAATAGTCTCGGTCATTCGTTACTATACGAATTCAATGCATTGCCTTATGGTTTATGTACAGCTCCGCGAGTTTTTACAAAGATAATGAGAGAAGTTATGGCTAAATTAAGAGAACGAGGATTTAAGTCCGTACTTTATCTAGACGATATTTGTTGCATTGGAACCAATCGTGATGATTGCTATAAAAATGTAGCTGAAACTATTAAATTGTTATCTTGTTTGGGATTTATAATTAACTATAGTAAAAGCTCGCTAGAACCCAAACAAACCTGCAAATTTCTCGGATTCATTTATAACACTGTTGATATGTCTTTGTCATTACCCACAGAAAAACGCGAGAAAATTCATAAACTCGTTAAAAAATATTATAATCTTCCCACATGCTCCATAAGAGACTTCGCTAAACTAATAGGAGTGTTAACAGCCGCGTGTCCAGCAGCAAAATATGGCTGGGTTTATACAAAATTGTTAGAAAGGCAAAAATATCTCCTTCTTAATCAGTATAAGTCTTTTGAAGTAAAAGTTAAATTACCCACCATAATACAAAATGATTTAAAATGGTGGATCGAGAATATTAACTTTACTTGTAACAATAATTTAGGAATCCCAAGTTATAAATTAGAAATTTTCACCGATGCTTCAAGAACGGGTTGGGGTGCATTTTGTAATAAAAACCGAGTGAACGGGGGTTGGATGGCTAAAGAAAAAAAATATCATATAAATTATCTAGAATTACTTGCTGTGTTTCTTGCATTAAAGTGCTTTGCAAAATCTTGTGTTGAGTGCACGATACTTTTACGTATTGATAACACCACAGCCATCAGTTATATCAATCGCATGGGAAGTATTCAACATCCACACTTAAATAATTTGGCCAGGACTATATGGCAGTGGTGCGAGAAACGAAATATATGGCTCCACGCATCTTATATTAATACCAAAGATAATAAAGAAGCCGATCAGGAGTCTAGAAAGATAAACCCAGACACCGAATGGGAATTATCTGATGAAGCTTTCCAACAAATTATTAATAACTTTGGAAAACCTAAAATTGATTTATTCGCAACCCGTGCCAATGCCAAATGCAAAAAGTACGTTTCCTGGAAACAAGATCCTGATGCTCTGGCTGTGGATGCATTTACATTAAATTGGCAAAAAGAATATTTCTACGCTTTCCCTCCATTTTCGTTAATATTAAAATGCCTTCAAAAAATTTTGAAGGATAAGGCGACAGGGATATTAGTTTTTCCTTACTGGCCTTCCCAGGCATGGTTCCCTTTGTTACAAAACATGACAATTACAGAGCCTATTATCTTAAAATCAGATAATCAACTTTTGTTTTCCTGTTATAGAGAGACCCACCCTTTACACCGGAAACTTATCCTGGCTGCAGCGAGGCTCTCAGGATGAGGTATCTACGGCAGAACATACCCACCGAGTCTGTGGATTTGATACTGACTTCGATAAGCAAGAGCACTCAAAAACAGTACAACGTCTGTTACAAACTTTGGTGGCAATTCTGCAAAGCAGGTAATATTTGCCCATTAGAGGCGCCGGTTACTGAAGTATTAAAATTTCTCACTCGACAATTTCAAAATGGATCTTCGTATGGCACATTAAACAGTCATCGATCAGCATTATCATTATTATTAGAAAATAACATAGGCTCTAATGAATACGTAAAACGCTTATTAAAAGGCATATATAAACAGAAACCCACTAAACCAAAATATTCAACCACCTGGGATCCCCAGGTAGTGTTAAATTTCTTAGCGAAGTGGTTTCCAAATAATGATTTACCACGCGATGCTTTAAGTCAAAAGCTAGTTACCTTGCTCGCGTTATGCACAGCACAACGAGTACAAACATTGTCATTAATAAAATTAAGCAACATTATTATACAACCTGATGGCATAAAAATTTTAATAACCGATTGTATTAAAACATCTGCACCGAATAAAGAACAACCAATACTTTGGCTTCCATTCTTTACAAATAATGTTTCTATATGCCCTGCTACTACTCTTAATGATTACATATCTGTAACTAGAGAGTACCGAAATAATATCAAGTGTGATAATTTAATTATAACATTAAAAAAACCATATAAAGCTGCTTCATCTCAGACCATTAGCCGCTGGATAAAGCAGGTTCTTTCCAAAAGCGGCATTAACATATCAATGTTTGGAGCTCACAGCACTCGGCACGCGTCAACCTCAGCAGCTAACGCTGCGGGAGTAGCCATTGACACAATTAGGAAAGCCGCTTGCTGGTCAGCCAATTCCCAGATGTTTGCAAAGTTTTACCTAAGACCTATTAATAATAATGATAATGATTTCGCGCGATCAGTTTGTCATGAAACCTAATTGTATTTATGATATAATTACAACATATTATTATAAGCTTTAATTATTAAAATAAATTACGATTATAAGTAATGATTACAATTGCTATAAAATAAATAAAGAATTCAGTGCAAATGTAATGTTTTATTACAAAACTTTTCCTCTCTAAACAACTACCTTGTTATTATATCTGAAGAATGAAGCGATGCAATATAATATATGATCAAACGAACTTACCTAAAGTGAAGTTCGATCATTATTATATGAATCGCTTCATTCGAAGATATAATCTCCCGCCCACCAACAACCCGAAAATAAATGAAAAGTTTTGCTAAATCTCTAAAATTAATGAGTGCCAAACACAAACGACGGACGACAGAAGCGGGGAGTGGGGGCTAGGTGAGTGGGGGTAAGCTATAGTGGGGCTTAACATATTAAATGTTACCATCTCTAAAAAATTGCGAACGCTGCCTTGTAGGTTAGAGGGACTACCTACCTTGTTATTATATCTTCGAATGAAGCGATTCATATAATAATGATCGAACTTCACTTTAGGTAAGTTCGTTTGATCATATATTAAATCTCATAAGTACGCCGATAAAAGATGGTTTACTTCGTCCATAACTCAACATACATCATAAGTGACTTATTTATCATGGCTCTTGAATCTTTTTTCGGTCGAAAACCCGGTAGATCCAAAGTACAAAAGATCGTTTTGTATGGATACCTTAAAAGAGATACTACAGCAGTGGACGTTGATCGATTAAATAATGAGAATTTTATTTAATTTTATAATAAAATTCTACGAATAATACGAATTTTTTAATACTTCTCGGATTAGGCGTAGTGTGGACGCACCTCAAAGTTTTATTACGCGTCCTTTGAGCCAAAATGAATTTTCTAGATCTATTCAAGGCGTATTAACTTACGTGATGTGTTTACGGCTCTTTATTGACATTGAACTCAAATATTTTGCGTGGGTATTTTTCAAGACAAAAACCATTTTCATTTCTTCGATTATTAAGGTTTCACCACATCTTTTAATGGTACGCTATGCAATGCCATATCATCCTTCTGCCCTTATCCCACTCTAAGTGGGATCGGCACAACGTGTTTTAAACATGGTGTTGCATGTTCTGCGTAGTTATTTAACGACTGGCCGCCTGCCTGACGTCAACTTATCTTAGCCGTATTTTACGAAACTTCGGTAAGAAAGGGTGGAATTTCCACTCAACCGGATAGATACCAAACGGTGGGCAACTTACTTTAGTCGTCTTTTACGACACCTCGGTAGAAATGAAGGTGATCTATTCTACTCAACCGGATACCACACGGCATTGGTGGAAATTTAAATCATCCTAATCAACTCAGCTCAATAAATATTAGTGATAATCGTTACGTCACGTTACTATTTAAAAATAAACAAACTGCTCATAATACCATGCATTTTTTTACTGTGGTTTTAAATGTAATAATTCTAGAACTTCAAAAGCGTGTCTCTAATACTCATATATAAAGCTGAAGAGTTTGTTTGTTTGAACGCACTACTCTCAGGAACTAAACCGATTTAAAAATTTCTATAAATAAATAAAATAAATAAATATAAACAAATTGAGTATAAGATAGTCCATTTATCGAGGAAGGCTATATAAAAGATATAACACACGCTAAGATGAATAGGAGAGGAGCAGCAATACAATATTTAAAGCTTTCCTTGCGTTCGCTAAGTAAACGGTGTATGTTATTAAAAAATCATGTATTACAAAATTGTTCCCCTCTAAAAGCTCTAAATAAAATTCCGCGACAGCATATATCTAGCTTTTAAGGTTAACCCATTTTAACCATTTTTAAGCTTATCATAATACTATATTACGGTTTTAATCTTTTCACGCGGGCGGATCCACTGGCGATTACTAGTATTTAATAAAGTTAAATAAATAGTTGGAAATTCTATAACATATTTGACCCAACCGTCTCGCTTTTCACCGCATTTTCCTTTTACTAAAGATTATCTGTAAGAGATCGTTGTTGACGATAAAACCTTTGCACGCTCTGTATTATGATATCTGTGTAACCACTTTTCTCGTGGAAATAAGTTGCTTTTATGTTTCTAATATTATCACTACATATTACGAAAAAAGATTGTCTTCCACTATTTCTAAATAGATCTTGGACTTTAGAATATTAAGACTTGTGAGTCCCTTTAAGGCGCTACGAAGTTCACCACCAAATATTTATAAAAAAAAGTACTTTCTGATTCATAAAGTAAGTATGAATTTACGAAAATTTGATTGGTACTTCGAAATTAAATAATTTATAGAATTAGGCGTTACTTTGCTGCCATAATACAAATCGTAAATCGACAAAATCGTGGATTCTAACTCCTAATGCTTCGATGCTTCGGTTGCGAGGCGAAACGATTGTTGATTGAAAGTGAACGTATGTAGTGCTTGCGTATTGTGGTAGCTGTGGTGGAGGTTTGTGCATGTGTTTTTACGAATCCTGCATGTTTCAGGTATAAAAACGGATTGTCGACTCTACATTTAGTATTATATATATTTTCTATTTTACCTCATCGCGGTTTATAGCAAAATAATTTTATTATTGCTATTTTCCTTCAAAATTATTGTTTTTATCCGTTGTATATCTACAATGTTTGAACTCTTCAAGTGTTAATTTTAAATCTAAAGGAAAATTTCGTGCGAAAAGTTTTTCGGCGTCTGATGTCATTCGCAGGAGTCTAACTTTCCTTTCAAATGGAGTTTGAGGACTACATTTCGTAACTTTTGTTCAAGTCCCTGCGTAAAATACTTATTCAACACATGGAATGACTTATTCGAAACGTTTGTTGAAATTAAATACAAGTTCTGCCTATATCTAAATAAAACATATCTAAGTAATAAATTTATTATATCCAGCTAATAACATTTTTTTAATAAAAAATAATTAAATGCATATTAAAGGAGTGGCACCAGAGTTGACGAATGATAGAGGAGAATGGAGCAAGAAGACATATTGTGCCGACCCCACTTAGAGTGGGATAAGGGTAAGAGAATGATGACGATGAACATTTTTTAATTTAATGTTTTATCTACTCTAACACTTACCTTCTATGTCCATTTCAGGGCAATTCATCGTAAAAGAAGTACCATAACAGTGCTAGTATTATAAATGCGAAATTTTGTGAGAATGGATGTTTGTTACTCTGTCACGGTGACTCCGCTGAACCAATATCGATTAAATTTGGCACAATTATTCTTTATACACCGGGGTAACATATAGGCTATAGAAATCCTGTTAATTTTATAGGAATAAGATGACATTGAAAACCACCATCTATAATCAATTTTACACACGACGAAGTCACTATATATTCTATAATAAAATTCCACAATCAATTTTAGCTTTGCCATTACAGGGGTTTAAAAAAACTGTTAAAGGGAGCTTGACACAAAAAGCCTACTATACTGTTGAGGATTATTTTAGAATAATAATAAGAATGCGTTGATATAGCTACTGTTCGACTCTGTACAAGATAGTAATGACTGAATGTAACTAGTCATAAGAATTATATTTTTAAAAGAGCAGCCGCCGAGTTTCTTTCTGGCTCTTCTCAGTAGGAACAGCTTTCCGAACCAGCGGTAGAGTTGACGATTCAAAAGCACTTGTTGTCGCCATTGACTTCTGCTTTGTATTTTATAGCAACACAGTGATGAAACAAGAGTATAGCGAACTTTTTTATTAAAATGGTGGCAACACTGTGCCGTTGTCGTTTCCGGTGTCTTCCTATTGATAAAACGTTTTAGCAACATTTTGTCTTTGTTTTTCATTCAAGAGAAGTGCATCTCGCAACGGGAATTGTGGTATTTCTATTTCATCGTGTTATTGTTAAAAGTGTGCGCTAACACACTTGTTAACAACTTTACTTGAATAAAGAAAATTTTGAATTTGAATAATGTGGTGCAAATATTCACAAAACTAAAGCAATATAAAAGCCAACCAAGCTTACTTAACCTTGTAAAAATAACATCACATACATTTGAGTGCCTTCATGTCACATCCACAAGAATAACTTTTATAAGAGTTCCACTTTTATTTTACGAGGAAAGTATAATAAATTTTATAGCGAATGTTTTTTATTCTCACCATAAATGCGGTTCCGGTGTGACAATATCTGTTATGGCGGCGATTATTTTTGTTACCCGAAAGAATTTGACCATCATATTTATTTATCTGTTTTATCAGGAAGTCTTTAAACTGGAGTTATTGTATTTAAGTAGAAGGTTTATATTTTTCTTAAATTTAAAATAAAAATCCACTTTTGAATTGCAACATTTTTGTTGGACTGTTGGTAGGAATGTCTGGTAATATTTGCTACGATTACTAATTGAAACAGATTTTTCAATTTAATTCTAACCTAACCAGATAAGACGATTTTCAAAACAATTTTGGTTTTGCAGGTATCTTAAAGTTTTAATATAAAATTTCAATACAGCGTTACACTGGGATATATGGATTATTTTGACTTTTCAATACCATGAGATTATAATAAATAAATATATGGGACACTTACACACACCGTCGTCCGTCCCCAAAGTAAGTAACTTAATACTTGTGTTATGGTAGACATACAACTGGTGAATATATACTTATATAATTTTTAAATACATACTCAAATACATATATACACCCAGACATGTTGGCCCTCGGCGGGAATGGAACCTGCGACCCGTGGAGCTGAAGGCAGTGTCACTACCCACTGCGCCAACAGGCCAGCCATTGTTAAGCTTGTGAATTCATTTCAATGAGGTCAGGCAAAATTGTTGGCACAGATAGGCGATATTCAAAAGCCGACAGCTAACTTGGCTATCGAATAACTTGCAAATACGAAGTTATCCGTCAAATGTTCCAAACAGTCAATAATAGACATTGCAGTTTGGATTTGGAAAACGGTTTTCATTAACTGTTCATTATGGGCGTCAAACCGATGTTTCAAGCATCAATATTTTAATGTTTATAAATAATAGTAAATATTTTAAGTGAAATAATGTAGCATCTGATGTATCAGCTTTTTGAATAATAAATACTCTAAGCCAATTCGTCTGAAACATCAGTAGTGATAGGGGAAGAATTTTTACCTTATGAACTATTATGTGCTGATAACATCGAAATCGGTTCAGCTATTTATGCATAACTGCAAAAACAAATTCGAAATTTGCTAGCCATATTTATAGTGCACTAAATTACAACCGAATCTGTTAAATTTATAAATGATAAATTTAGTAAATTATAAGTTTTTCATTTTTTATTTGGAAGTCAATTTTCGTGAACTTAAACCTATACCTACAATACCTCTTAGCTACAATTCGTATCTCCAAAAAAAACGTATCTGTAATTTTTGTCCTAGAAAGCAATATTAATACACCTTTACTTAGAGGTAATTAAATTTTAATTTTCCGTAGTCCCTAAAAGTAGAAAGACCTAAGGAAAAACAGTCGGAACATTAAAACGGATAAAACCACATACACGCACAAACAAAGAAATAAAATAAAATATAAAGAATATAACAACATATGCATTATCACTATTGTTAAACAATCATCATCCTCCTGTCATTATCCTACTCTAAGTGGGGTCGGCACAGCATGTTATAAACATGTAGTTACATGATTTGGCTGCGTTTTTATGACCGGCCGCCTGCCTGACGTCAACTTACCTTAGTCGCCTTTTACGACACCTCGGTAAGAAATGAGGGTGGTACTATTCTATTCAGCCGGATACCACACGGCGTATCACTATTTGTTTAACAAATAGTGATACGCCGTGTGGTATCCGTACATACAAACGCACGAACACACACATTCAAACGCACATTCACACAAAAACACAACACACAAACATACGCGCGCGCACGCACTCACGCCCGCACTCATTAGGCACGAAAGCTACGTGCTTACGTACTCGCGTCCACACTCATACATTCAAACTTTCGCCTTTATAATATTAGCGCGGTAACTAACAGCAACTAGTGCCTTGTTAATGTAATTTGTACTTACCCGCATTAGGAGGTGATTTGTTTCCATTAACAGCATTTCGTTCCATCTTCGTTGTTCACGTCCACCATCATTGCGTGACTGGGCTACTTTATGTCTTGAAATGGTTTAGGCACGAATAAAACTGGCTATTATAATAAACTAGTGTAAGGTACATAAAAAAAAGGAAATAATATGGCATCATTCTCCTTCCCTTTATCCTATTCTAAGTGGGGTCGGCACAACATGTTATAAACATGTTGTCACATGATTTAGCTGCGTATTTTACGACCGGCCGCTTGCCTAATGCCAACTTATCATAGTCGTATTTTACGACACCTCGGTAAGAAATAGGGTGGTCTATTCCACTCAGCCGGATACCATACGGGTCGACTTACCTTAGTCGCCTTTTATGACACCTCGGCTTTCTTACCGAGGTGTCGTAAAATATGACTAAGTTTGTAAGTATGGTAAGTTGACGTCAGGCAGGCGGCCGGTCGTAAAAACGCAGATAATCTTGTGACAGCATGTTTATAACATGTTGTGCCGACCCCACTTAGAGTGGGATAAGGGCAGGACCTATGAATAAACAGTTTTGGGGGCTTTGTTTTACAATAAGTGTATGTAACTTTTTTAATAATAAAACATTATTATAATAATCCATAGAAAATACTTTGGCTCTTGTGTATAATTTGTTTGACATTAATTAAACCTGCGAGAGATGTGAGATTTTCCCCTACTCTGATAAGATTATAACCTACTTACAGTCAATATTGAACGCGAACTTGTAACGTCTTAGTTAGAAGTTTAAACGAGGTAAGTTTAACTTAATTAATTATTTAATGAATTTAGTGTAACACGTTCGCTAATCTTTGTTTCAGTAATTTATCTACTCTGATATTATAATACAAAGATTATAAAACTGAAACCAAAATTCTTATGACAAACATTACGTAAAGGCCAAAAATAAAATATAAAAAAGTTTTATTACGATACAGGTCTTGTATGGACACCTGTATCATAATATAACTTTTTAATTATAACGATACACCTATACAATCTCCAGCTGGACCAAGGAGGTTGAACCTCTACCTTAAAAAAAAAGGTTTCAATTCGCGGCGACGCAACACGCATGCGCAATCGATGTTTGTACCTTGGCGCTAACATTTGACATTTAAAAAATCTTTTCAATATTTAAACAAAGTTCGGTTTTTATTAATATTGTTTTACGTATTATAGTATGAGAGTAGATAAAGTAGTGTATGACACTGTACATAACTTGATCTTATAACACTAGTGTGATACTATAAAAAAACGCCCGCGGCTCGTTTTTTTAAAATACACTCGTGTTATAAGTACCCTTCTTATGCAACAGTATCATAATCTACTATTATAATACATTTCGAAAACCTTAGTTTTCTTAATAAATATCTGAGATCATTACACACACGATTGTCTGTCGTCAAAATAAGTGCTTGGGGCCGCTTTTATAGAGACCCCGACCCAGAGGTGGCGCGCTCTTGGGGTTCAGAGTTATTGCTGGGGGGTAATGTATACAACGGTACCCTGTCCTCGCCACCAGCAGCGTGGTAGAGCACTGTCACGTTTTTAGTGGGTGAGAGTCCAACATACTCGCCGCTTTTCCCCGTCAGTCGGTGATGACCCATAATGGGTTTTCCTGACAAAAAAGTAACTTAATACTTGTGCTATGGATAAAAGAGAACTCGAAGAACTAACAAGTCAAATATCAATTACCGAAGAACAAAGCGGTCAATACACGTGTTAAAATACTGCCTCAAGTTTTGTATGAAAAATGTATTTTTTTATATCCTATATCTTAGTCCAGTATATAATTTTCACTTGCACTATTTCATAAATATTGCTCCAGCGTATTCGGTGTGAAATCATAACAAACAAGAGACAAGCAAATGTTGACCAAAACAAATGTTAAGACTGTCGTATTTAAATAGATATATTTAAATAGAATAGATAGAGGTGTCGTGTGGTATCCGGTTGAGTAGAATAGACCACCCTCATTTCTTACCAAGGTATTGTTAAAGGCGACTAAGGTAAGACATTAGGTAAGGTGACATCAGGTAGGCTGGATGTTAAATACTTAGTCAATTCACATCACAACTTGGTTATAACATGTGCCGACCCCACTTACAGTAGGATAAGGGCGTGTATATATTCTCAGTATATATATCTCAATATTTCTCAGTTAAAAGCGAATAACAATTTTTATTGCCTCGATTTTCTATTTTCAGGCAGTCAAAGTTGTTAAGAGAAGCCAAAAATCGCGTTATTGCCTTTTGCAAACTCCTCCAGCTTTAATCCTGTATTTGCAACGAGGAATCACGAGCGTAGCTAACTTTGTTTGCTTACCCACTTTCCTCTCTTTTCTTTTTTTTAGCTCTAAATTGGACGGGAGGCTACTTGAAACCTACTTTTGATCATTTCGAAACGTCCAAAATGGGATGTAACAGGGTTTTTTTTGGTTGCCAAATTTTTGAATTTATTTATGGACTAAACTTATTTCTTTTTTATTCCGCCGTGTGGTATCCGATTGAGTAGAGTAGACCACTCTCATTTCTTACCGAGGTGTCGTAAAAGGAGACTTAGGTAAGTCAACCCGCCGTGTGGTATCCAACTAAGTAGAATAGACCACCTTCTTTCTTTCTGAAATGTCGCAAAAGACGACTAAGGTCAGTTGATATCAGGCAGGCAGCCGGTCGTAAAATACGTATCCAAATCATGTGATATTATGTTTATAACATGTTGTGCCGACCCCACTTAGAGTGGGATAAGGACAGGAAGATGAAGATGATGATGATCTATACTTATTATAAAATAAAGTCCCCAACAGATGTCTGTCTGTATGTGATTGATTGTCTGAAAATCTGCTGAGAGGATTTTAGCCTTAGTTGTATTTTACTACACCTCGATAAGAAAGAGGGTCGTCTATTCTACTTAACCTGGTACCATACGGTGAGTAGAGTAGACGATTCAATGCATTTGTTTCAAATATGGAATAAAAAATATTTGAATTTTAATTTAAAAATATTATGCTCTTAAATAGGAACTATGTTTTAAGACATAATAAACGCCTAGTCTTTTACGCCTAGTCCACAAATACTCTCCAATAACTGTAACAATTCTAAGTAAACTACTGCAGAAGCACTTGGCACTAATTCAAGGACCAAAACAATCTAGATTTCTAAGTTGTTGCCAAGTAATATTGTTTCTCGAACCAAGAACAATATTGTCGCTTTCTCATTTTCCATGAATCTAAACTGTGCGGAAATAAAACAGAGTGTACGTTTATTAAAAAAGTTTAATCTTGAACCGAGTGAATATAATAAATAGGAACTCACATCTATACGCCGTGTTGGTATCCGGTTGAGTAAAAGAGACCACCCTCTTTCTTACCGAGGTGTCGCAAAAGGCTACTAAGGTAAGTTGACGTCAGGCAGGCGGCCGGTCGTAAAATACGTAGCCAAATCATGTGACAACATGTTTGCAACATGTTGCAAACATGCAAGCGTGCGTATTTACGCAAGCGTGGTATCCGACTGAATAGAATCGTACCACCCTCATTTCTTACTGAGGTGTCGTAAAAGGTGACTAAGGTAAGCTGATCCGCCGTGTGGTATCCGGTTAAGTAGAATAGACCACCCCCTTTCTTACCGCGGTGTCGTAAAATGCGACTAAAGTAGTTGACGTCAGGCAGGCGGCGGGTACTCATAACCAAATCATGTGACTACATGTTTGTAACATGTTGTGCCGACCCCACTTAAAGTGGGATAAGGACAGGAGGATGATGATGGCTCACATATTTCCCGCATTTAATACATGAAATACATTTGGATGCCGATAATGAAACTAAACTGAAAATGAGCATAATTATAATGTTTATTAATATTCAGGTTCATTGAATAATGTTTATAATAAAACTTTGAAGGTAAAACCAATAACCTGTTTAAAGGACAAATTTTCTTTGTTGGTTTTGTCAAAGGCTTTTCTTAAAGCGTTCTGAAACTGAAAATTTGTTTTCTTATTTGTTCCCAAACCTTACAATTACCTGGCGTTATTTTCTTTGATTTCTAAAATAAGGAATGGTTTCTTTAATATTTCATACAACCAAAATCTGTATAATATATATTTTTTGTTGTTTGCATTTTCTTGAATAACTTAAGCACAAATATGACCTATTTCGATTCCGACAAGTATAATATATGAAAAAAATAAATGAAATAATCTATGCTACTATTATGCCGTGTGGTATCCGGCTGAATTGAATAGTACCACCCTCATTTCTTACCGAGGTGTCGTAAAAGGCGACTAAGGTAAGTCGACCCGCCGTGTGGTATCCGGCTGAGTAGAATAGACCAACCTCATTTCTTACCGAGGTGTCGTAAAAGGCGACTAAGGTAAGTTGACCCACCGTGTGGTATCCGGTTTAGTAGAATAGACCACACTTTTTCTTACCGAGGTGTCGTAAAATACGACAAAGGTAAGTTGACGTCAGGCAGGCGGCCGGTCGTAAAAACGCAGCCAAATCATGTGACAGCATGTTTATAACATGTTGTGCCGACCCCACTTAGAGTGGGATAAGGGCAGGAAGATGATGAATCTATGCTACTATTATATTTGACGTGTGGTATCCGGCTGAGTATAAAAGACATTCCTCAAATCTTACCGAGGTGTTAAGGTAAGTTGACGTCAAATAGACGGCCGGTTGTAAAAACTACCCAAGTCACGTAACTATGTATTTAAAACATGTTGTGCCATTATATATGCGAAAATCTGTGTCTCTTTCATTTTAAATAGTGTGTTTTTCATTAGGTTTCCATGGATCATCTAAGAATTAAAGCATATATGAGGCTGCAATAGTGGCCACAACTCAAAAAATCATATTTTGCGATACATAGATTTAAAGTTTTCATCGTAAAGAAAAATGATTAAAAATGCTTAAGATTGTTTTAACGAAAGCTTTAATATTGAATTATGTTATCTGCCTGTATTACTGAAAAGAGTGTGTATTACATTTACACCATTCCTAGTACAGAAAACGTTTTTCTTGAGTTGTGCCACTATTGAAGCCCTCATTTCTTACCGAGGTGTCGTAAATGGCGACTAAGGTAAGTAATGCATTTTTGGGGCTTCGTACATTTGCATAAACATGGCTCAAATATTTCCCGCATTTAATACATGAAATAAATTTAAGCAAGCGTGGTATCCGACTGAATAGAATCGTACCACCCTCATTTCTTACCGAGGTGTCGTAAAAGGCGACTAAGGTAAGCCGACCCACCGTATGGTATCCGTTTAAGTAGAATGGACCACCCTCTTTCTTACCGAGGTGTCGTAAAATAAAACTAAGATGATGTCAGGCAGGCGGCCGGTCGTAAAATACGTAGCCAAATTCATCTGACAACATGTTTGTAACGTGTTGTGCCGATCCCAATTAGAGTGGGATAAGGGCAGGAAGATGATGTCACTATTGAAGCCCATGTGCGATATATCGGGTTACATATAGAATAAAAAAAAAAAACGTTTTTCATTCGGGAACAGAGGAAAAAGATATTGACGGTACTTGTCGCTTAATTTGTTGCGCTTAATAATATTATAACAACGGTATTTTTCTTTTATATTTATTCAATAAATAAGAAACGTTTTTCTCAAAAGTCAATCAATTTTTTTTTTTTAAACTTGACAACTCTGCGCACAAACACACGTCTACATCAAATGACGCTACCACTCTTCTCTCCGCGCCGCACCGCACCTCTCCGCCCGCCACTTCACATTGCCACAGCTGTCATCACGTTTGTATACTACAACTTTCACTCCTCATTTTCCTTCCTTTACAATATAGAATAAAGTATTATTACGTCAGAAGACATCAATAAATCCAAAACACTAAAATGTGGCGCAAGCCTTTAGTAGAAAACCGGATGTTGCACGTTTCCCTGTAGATCCAATGATCATTCATCCGTAAAAGAAATTCGAATAGACCCTTACCGTAAGTGGGCATTCCCCAAGCATCATAATGAGATTGCTCGCTCAGTCTTTTTGATCTAGCTAACGATGCGATTCCTATTTCTCGTTCCGTATTTCATCGGAAGTATTTCAAAACCAATTATGAGAGTAAATTGCAACTAATTTAAATGCGAACCGGCATTTTATTTATTTCATATTTGGCAGTAGAAGTAATTGTTTCATTTTTACGTTTAATTCTCGATTATTGATCAAGCAGCATTATGAATGAACATTTTTAAAAGATTTTATTAAACTTGGCGTGTGTGTATGTAAGTAGCGGCCTGTAACTATCCCACTGCTGAGAATAGGCCTCTTTTCTCCATTTTTTGGAGAGAGAAGGTTTGGAGCTTAGACCTACCACGCTGCTCCAATGCGGATTGGTAGGTTACACATATCTCCAGAATTCTCTAGAGATATGCAGGTTTACTCAAGATGTTTTCCTTCACTGAAAAGCGTGTGATAAATAGCAATTATCAATTAGACACATAAGTTTTAACAGAAAAACTCATTGGTGTCTGCCCGGGGTTGAACCCTTGACCTCCTCGAAAGAGTCGCACGGTGTTACCGCTGGGCTGTCACAGCTTAATTTTTTTGTGAAGGTGAAATATTACAAGTTAAATTTGACCCACTTTCTAGGGTCCGGTTGAGCTAAAATTTTACATTCTGATCCAGTCCCGATGACAATGCATGTTTATAATAAGCATGACCAGATTCTGCTGCTAGGATTGACTTTAGACGAGGGAATTTCTCAACAGTAGGAATATGACATTTTGTTAAAAGCTTTTATACTTGACTTTTTCCATTTAATGAGTACGCGCGTTTTTGGCACACTGGCTTATACTCGTATTTATTGATTAAAAGCCATATACGAACGTCTTATTCTATACCAGGTTTTATTTAACACAGCAAAAATCCCCTTATGGGTACCACCATCCGACGGGGAGAGGTGGCGGTTATGTCGGACTCGCACCAACTAAAACAACCTGTGTGCTCCACCACGCTGCCGATGCCAAGGACAGGGTATCATTGTACATATTGCTCCCGTCCCCGCCGACAGCTCTGATCCCAGAGAACAAACACCTTCTCCGGGTAGGAGTTCCCCGAAAGAGAAGCCCCCCTCCGCTAACCGGTGCATCGGGAGCATCAGCTTCTGTCAGGTTAACCCGACTATGAGCCCATCGGCATTTATGAGCTCTTTACACGGCGTTATCGCACCGGACACTTAGTTTCCTTACATTTATAATTTCCTTAACCTGTCGCCCTGATCCCCAGCCGTTTAGTCTCCCCTCGTAACAACACTTAGAGCGGGATAAGGACAGGAGAATGATGCTATAATGACATATTTAAAAATTAACTACATATCTTCTTATGATATCTTAATTAAACACTATTAATAAAAGGCTAATAGAACGCCTACTATACTATTGAGAAATACTTGGATGATAAAAATGCGTGGACGTAGCTACTCTTCGACCATGTACAAGACAGTAATAATTAATGTAACTAGTAATAACAATTATATTTTTAAAAGAGCAACCGCCGAGTTTTTTGGTGGCTCTTCTTGGTAGAAACAGCTTTCCGAACCAGCAATAGAGTTGACGATTCAAAAGCTTCAAAAGTTTATTCGAATAAAGAATATTTTGTATTTGAATTCGAATTGCAAAAGTTCACTATTACTAAAATTTAATTATCATCGGACTTTGTCGTTCAAAGTGCTGATTTAATTTAGGCTCTTGAAGCCGACCAACAGTTTGCAATTTAGCTGTGAACATGGCTCCGTAATTAGCTGCAGTATACTTCAAAACGTGCTTCATTATGTAGCTCGAAAAGCTTACAAAGGGAATATTTGAAACGAAAAAAGCTTTTTTTTCTAACATTTCTGTGGATTTTTATCACTTTTTGACTTAAAAAAATCTATGTACATATAACGTTATGTATAACTACATATTATAAATATCTATATTGCTTGCTTGCTTGCTTGCTTGCTTGCTTGCTTGCTTGCTTGCTTGCTTGCTTGCTTGCTTGCTTGCTTGCTTGCTTGCTTGCTTGCTTGCTTGCTTGCTTGCTTGCTTGCTTGCTTGCTTGCTTGCTTGCTTGCTTGCTTGCTTGCTTGCTTGCTTGCTTGCTTGCTTGCTTGCTTGCTTGCTTGCTTGCTTGCTTGCTTGCTTGCTTGCTTGCTTGCTTGCTTGCTTGCTTGCTTGCTTGCTTGCTTGCTTGCTTGCTTGCTTGCTTGCTTGCTTGCTTGCTTGCTTGCTTGCTTGCTTGCTTGCTTGCTTGCTTGCTTGCTTGCTTGCTTGCTTGCTTGCTTGCTTGCTTGCTTGCTTGCTTGCTTGCTTGCTTGCTTGCTTGCTTGCTTGCTTGCTTGCTTGCTTGCTTGCTTGCTTGCTTGCTTGCTTGCTTGCTTGCTTGCTTGCTTGCTTGCTTGCTTGCTTGCTTGCTTGCTTGCTTGCTTGCTTGCTTGCTTGCTTGCTTGCTTGCTTGCTTGCTTGCTTGCTTGCTTGCTTGCTTGCTTGCTTGCTTGCTTGCTTGCTTGCTTGCTTGCTTGCTTGCTTGCTTGCTTGCTTGCTTGCTTGCTTGCTTGCTTGCTTGCTTGCTTGCTTGCTTGCTTGCTTGCTTGCTTGCTTGCTTGCTTGCTTGCTTGCTTGCTTGCTTGCTTGCTTGCTTGCTTGCTTGCTTGCTTGCTTGCTTGCTTGCTTGCTTGCTTGCTTGCTTGCTTGCTTGCTTGCTTGCTTGCTTGCTTGCTTGCTTGCTTGCTTGCTTGCTTGCTTGCTTGCTTGCTTGCTTGCTTGCTTGCTTGCTTGCTTGCTTGCTTGCTTGCTTGCTTGCTTGCTTGCTTGCTTGCTTGCTTGCTTGCTTGCTTGCTTGCTTGCTTGCTTGCTTGCTTGCTTGCTTGCTTGCTTGCTTGCTTGCTTGCTTGCTTGCTTGCTTGCTTGCTTGCTTGCTTGCTTGCTTGCTTGCTTGCTTGCTTGCTTGCTTGCTTGCTTGCTTGCTTGCTTGCTTGCTTGCTTGCTTGCTTGCTTGCTTGCTTGCTTGCTTGCTTGCTTGCTTGCTTGCTTGCTTGCTTGCTTGCTTGCTTGCTTGCTTGCTTGCTTGCTTGCTTGCTTGCTCAAGCAAGCAAGCAAGCAAGCAAGCAAGCAAGCAAGCAAGCAATATTAGTAGATAGATAACTTGGAGTTACTTTCTTATTACATCTATAAGGTATCGCTAAAGTAAATTGCCCACGAGTCAATATGTTGCTAAAATGGTTTTTTCCCTGTCCCTTTATTCATTATTCAGTCGCTCAGTGCGACCCACAAAGGCATATTGAGTTTCGATGCTTTGTTCGCACACAATACGTCAGTTTTATTATCATACAGAGGAAAATTAAGTATATCGAACGGAACAATTTTGGGCAATTTTGTATAGCTTATATCCTACCTAATATATGTGAAAGTGTTTGAACAACGGATATTAGTGATGTAATGTATACAGATAGGACTATATAGTGAAATAGGTAAGGTCATCATCATTCTCCTACCCTTATCCCACTCTAAGTGGGGTCGGCACAACATGTTATAAACATGCTGTCACATGATTTGGCTGCGTTTTTACGACGGGCCGCCTGCCTGACGTTAACTTACCTCAGCCGTATTTTACAACCCCTCGGTAAGAAAGAACGTGGTCTATTCTACTAAACCGGCTACCACACGGTGGGTCAACTCACCTTAGTCGCCTTTTACGACACCACGGTAATAAAATGAGGGTAGTACTATTCTATTCAGCTGGATACTACACGGCGTGGTGCCATTCCTTTAACATGCATATCATTTTTCACACAATCCTTCCATCTTTTTTTCGGCCTCGCACTAGCTATACATCCATCTACATTTATATTTAGAACCCTTTTGGTCACATGATTTTCATCCCTCATACTCCCTCAGTGAAATAGGTAAGGTGTAGGTAATAAATAGATATAGACGAGGCATCAAAACACACAGAGTAATAAAAAAGTACTTACTTCTTTAGCATTCATTTATAGAATTAGGGGTAACTTTGCGGAGGTCCATAATACAAATTCAAATTCAAATTCAAAATATTCTTTATTCAAATAAACTTGTAAACAAGTGCTTTTGAATCGTCAACTCTAACTAACTAGTCAAAACTAATGAGAATATTATTTTGTTATGATCCGCGATAAAAGAAAATATATAATGCTAAATGTAGAGTGTACTAATCGTTCTCATACCTAAGCTAGCTAAGCTTTAGGTAAACTAAGCTTTAGATCGCTAGGCTTTGCGTTTTTGTCGTGGAGTCTATCTCCTGACGATACTTGGGTTGCGAGGCGAAACAATTGCTGAGATTGTGGTGGGTAATGCGTGCAGTGCTTGTGTATTGTTGTGTTATAAGTGTCGGGTAGTGCATGAGTTTTTACAAATTCTGCGTGTATCAGATATGAGAACGAATAGTGCACTCTACATTTAGCATTACATATATTTTCTTTTATCGCGGATTATAGCAAAATAATATTCTCATTAGTTGATTTGCGAATAGTCTTAGAGTGAGATAATCGTAGAGTGAGAGTGATTACTTTATGTTTCAGGCACTCTACCATTCTCTTTTTTCTTTATAATAAACATATGGGACACACACGGTCGTCCGTCCCCAAAGTTGCTTAATACTTGTGTTATGGGGTATTTTTATCTAAGTACAAAACACATTTACATAATGTTTTTCCAGATGTATAATATTATACTAGAATTATTTCTTTCACAATTCCTTTGCATTGCTGATATTCGTCGACGACTGGCTGGTTGGCGCAATTAGTAGTGACCCTGCCTTCAGCTCCGCGGGTCGTGGGTTCGATTCCCACCGAATGCCAACATTTTCTAACAAAAATTCGTGCCTGTATATATGTATTTTCATCATGTATTTAAAATGATAAAAGTATATATTTACCAGTCAGTTGTCTGTCACCCATAACACAAGTATTTAGTTACTTTGGGGACGGACGACTGTGTGTGTGTCACATATATTTATTTATTACTTATTTATATATTTAATGGGGGCATAGGTCTATTACAGAAAAATAATACCGTATTAATAATATAGAGGTAGAGTCCTCGACTAACTCTGTGCTATCAAAGAATACTTAGTATGTATTGCAAGCACTCAGTTGTTTGTGCGAACAATGTCGACTTCTGAAGCTCGGTGATAGCTTACAAATCCGATCATGACTATCTCGTGAGCAAGTTGCTGCATTCTTAGTGATGTACCGACAATGTATCGATAAATTATTCATCATATGAAATTTTCATGATCAGATAAACAAATAATAAAATAATCACCATCCTCCTGCCCTTATTCCACTCTAAGTCGGGTCGGCACAACATGTTATAAACATGCTATCACGTGATTTAGCTGCGTTTTTACGACCGGCCGCCTGCATAACATCAACTTACCTTAGTCGTATTTGACGACACCTCGGTAAGAAAGAGGGTGGTCTATGCTACTAATCCGGATTCCACACGGTGGGTCAACTTACCTTAGTTGTCTTTTATGGCGCCTTGGTAAGAAATGAGGTTGGTCTATTCTACTCAGCCAGTACCACACGGTGGGTCGACTTACCTTAGTCGCCTTTTACGACACCTCGGTAAGTAAAATAATATAGTATCATAGAACACGAGTTCAATAAGGACAAAAGTAAATAACGTTTCCGCTGAATATTTAATTAGTTTTTGTTCACTGTGGTATTGATTAGTAGTGTTCTTAGGTTATTTTAATATCCCACTTTTATAGGACTGTAAACGATGTAAATTGCAATGATAAGTCGATGGATCATTACATAATAATGCACTAAGGACAACTTACGTTTGAAAGTTCCTCCCCACTCATCCTCCTTTTATTCTAAGTCTTTTGCTGTTCAAGCTGTTCTTCTTTGGAATTCCCTTCCTCAATATATTAAAAAATCGAAATCCCTTGGGATTCTTCTTCGATTCCCTCTCTGCTCTCTTCTCTCTTCTCTATTTGTCATTATATTATACCATTTTTAATCAACATATTCACAATATATTATGTTATCACTACATATTATAAAACAAAGTCCATATTTCCGTATGTACGCATAAAACTTTAAAACTACGCAACCGATTTTGATGCGGTTTTTTTTAATAGATAGAGTGATTCAAAAGGAAGGTTTGTACGTATAATAACATTCAATACGAAGTAGAGAAATACTGTAATTTTTGAGGTTTCTGTAAATAATTACATTTTTTCCGCTTACATTGCAAACGCAGGCTAAACCCTACGAGATTTATCAAAATGATGTACTAAGTATTTGTACACCTTAAAAAGGTCTACAGAAAAGTCCGCGATGGTATATGTCTATCTCTTATGGATAACCCACAATAGCAGTTTTTTTCATTTACTTTTTACGAAAAATGATGCCTTATGTTCAAAGCAATTTTTATACAATACAGCATTAATCCTTATCCAATTGAGTACCTTAAATAAATTGTTGATTTAATATAGATCAATATTGCCGTTTACAGCATGTAATTTAAGTGAACATTTTCAGAGATATTACAGATTTAAAATCCCGCGAGGAGGCCGCGCTTCGACCTATAAGCACTTCGAATTTAGCAGCGACCGGAGGCGCAACTAAATGTCCTTCTTTCAAGTTTATATTGTCTAATAATAAGAAAGCTATGAATGTTGTATGTAAAGACATTGTCTAATCAATTGTAAAAATAAATAATATCACTACATAGTATAAAACAAAGTCGCATTCTCTGTCTGTCCCTATGTCCGTATATCCCTATGTATGCTTCAATCTTTAAAACTATGTATGTGTAACTACTATTCTGTAATTAATTGTAAAAATAAAATACATAGGGAAAATGTAAAAGTAAATAAGTAAAAATGTACTATATAAATTTAGATATTCCAAAGATAGCAGGAAATCTTCTTGGTATAGGGAAAGGAAATTGTTTTTCTCCAAATTTAACGCTTGCGGGCCACGGGCAGTAATGAATAAATCAAAACTACTGGGTCGATTTTAATCATTTTTTTTTACACTGACTGACATGGGATATATATTTTATACTCGTGCGAAGCAGGGGCAGGCCGCTAGTTATATAATATATGTATGTATATTTTATTTTATATATTGTATGTATGTATATTGTGTACGCCTGTTTTACTGTTTTCCTTTATTGTCGGTTGCCTGGAATAGATCGCTGATCTAGCGATAAGGCTGTTGTACATAGACTTATTTATTATGCTTCTTTTGTGTATCGTGTACGTCATCTTATTTACAATGCTTTTTTTTGCTTTTTCTTTTTGTTTTGTTTTGGATTTTTCTGTGTACAATAAAGTGTATTTATTATTATTATCATAAGAGAGTATATAGATATGAAATGTTGAGTTAAAGCGTTTAAACTAAATTTAAACTAAATTTAAATTAATTTCAATGGATCAGTAAAAACAATGCAAAATTCAGTTCAAAAGATTCAAGTTCAGCAACAAAAATTTATTTTTCGATTACTTACTTTCTAAATGGAGATGTGTGGGTGAGCTTTTTGTGCATGGGTGTGTGTGGGTGTGCGAGTTCATGTATGTTAAAAACTAATCCTCAACTATATGGCATTCTTGCTGTAAGAGTTTATGGGGGCGCGTGCCCGTATGGTTGGTGAAAGTATAAGAGAAGAAATTATACACAAAACACAATGTCCATACGTATAATTGCCACACACATAAAGTTCAGAGAAAGAGGTACACAGTATACAAGCAAGTAAAAGGAAATATATGACTAGACTAGAGAAAATGATTGCAACTACAAGAAACGTTCCCTTCGCATCGACTGATGGTAGGTCACTGAGTGCTAGGTCGGCCGGACGGGCCGCGGGCGCAAGCCGCGCGCCCCGCGCCCCGCAACCGGTTTCGAGTGCAGCGGGAAGGGTGACTTTGTTGCGGCAGTCCCGGGTAAGTGTGGAAGTATGTTCTGTACCGCGGGTGTGCTTGTGTGTGATGTAGTGTGTAAGTTGAGTGATTGTAAGTGTATGTATGTGTGTATGTAGGTGTGTATGTGATGGAATCCCTACAAGTTGTTAGCTAGCGGTAACAGATGGCAGGACTTATACTTTATTTCACGCTATTGTTTGTCATTTTAATTCTATATTATATAAAAGAGGATATTTACATAATGCCGAGGTGTATTGGTTGTGAGTTTTGAAGCGTATTGTTAGGTCTTTTGTTAGGGTCTAAGGTCTAGTTTAGGTCGATTGATAATATAATGTTGAACGGTTAATAGTACTTTAAATTTGATTGGTAATTTAATGGTTAAATAAGTTTATAAGCTATCGAAGGATTGTCCACTTACATAGATAAATATCTGGGATATTCCATCTACAACAATTTTTATCGATGGACACAACCATGGGACATCACTATATTTAAGCTGACGTCTCTTAAGTACTGCCGTTGTTGGTTGAAGTGTTCTTTAGAAAATTCAGGTTTTCATTCGTTGTTGGCGTTTAAATTACATGAAGTTTATATTGTTTTTAAAGGACTAAGCTTGCTCTAAAGGTAAATAAAGAATAAAATGGCTTAGTTATGAAATTGTCAGAACAAATTGTTCGGCATTTTACTTACATAAATATTTAAATCTTCATAATATTTAAGTGTTCGTTATGTTGTCATGTCAGAAATCTTTTCATCATTCATTATTCTCCTGCCCTTATCTCCCTCTAAGTGGGGTCGCGACATCATGTTTTAACCATGTTGTGATATGTTTTGGCGTAGGCATTTTACGACCGGCCACCTGCTTGACGTCAACTTACCTTAGTCGCCTTTTACGATACCTCAAGAAATAAGGTGTATTTTATTCAGCCGGATACCACACGGCACATTTGTTATATTTTGCAATAAGTTTTATGAAATAAGATTTCTAGATTTTATATCAAATCTTTTAAACTTCTGTATGCTGAATCTACAAGGCAATGTACTCAGTCATGCCGTTTTAAACGCACCATTAACTTGAGTGCTGTGTTCGCTAACGTAATGTTTGTTGGAGATTTGCTTATGAAGTGCTACAGTTATCAGTATTATGCTAATTTTATTCAAATAAACTGCCGAGGTTTCTAGTTGTACTATAGTACTCGTTTATCAAAAGGGATGATATTTTACTCACACAAATACAACCACACACACATGCACAACTCGGAATCTTTTTCTTTGTCAACCGATGGACGTCCACTGCATATGTCCACGGACATAGGTCTCTTCATGGGATCTGAATACCACACGATCTTGTGCCGCTTGGACCCAGCGGCTCCCCACGACCTTTTCGAGGTCGTCAATCTATCTCATAGGGTCCTATTGACATTACGTTTTCGGTGCGGGGTCGCCATTCCAACACCTTGAGACCTAAACGCCCATCGGTTCTACGCACTATGTGCCCCGCCCATCGCCACTTCAGCTTCGCGACACGCTGAGCTATGTCGGTAACTCTGGTTCTTCTACGGAGCTCCTCATTTCTGATTTGAGCACGTAGAGATACTCCGATCATTGCTCCATTGCCCGCTGAGCGACTCTGAGCCTGCTTATGAGACCCATAGTTAGCGACCACGTTTCAGATCCGTAAGTCATCGCTGTTCGAAGATTTTGGTCTTCAAGCACTGAGTTATTTTGGACGAAAAAATAAATTGTAACAGTAATAAAATAAAAGTCAAGCAAATTTACGACTTAGACACGTTTACAGTATCAAAAGACGTCAAATAATGCATTCACTACCACAATCTCAACAATCGTTTCACCCCTTTCGCTTTGCGATTTTGTCGTGGAGTCTATCTCTAGACGATTCTTCGGTTACGGGGCTACCGATCTGTTTACAATTTCTGCATGTATCAAGTATGAGAACGGATAGCGCACATTACATATATTTTTGTTATCCCGGATTATAAGCAAAATCATATTTTTATTACTCTTGAATTTAATTACCCGCAATTATTTACAATGTTTTTTCTTTTCCCGAAAAAAACATTTTCTTTTATTTTTATGTTAGCCAGGTATTTACGCTTTAATTCCGCCAATTTCCTGTTAACTCCGTGGGTTAACTATCACAGACAGACATACGGACAGACTTTTACTTTTATAATATTAGTATGGAATTTGATAACGTTATAGAAATACAATAAACTAAACATACCATTTATTATTCATCGTATTATTTTGGCAAATATATCTCACAGACCGATCATAACTCATTAATATTCAGTAGGATCCTTTTCTAGTATTTCGCCCATCATTTATGAACTGGGATACCTTTTCGTTGAATTATCTCTTATTCCGCATGCTTAAATACTGTTTAATGTAATGATATAATATATCTTTATATTTAATCTTGTATATATATATATATATATTCTGAATCTCGAAAACGGCTCCAACTATTTTCCTGAAATTCAGCATGTAGGAGGTTTTGGGGGAAAAAAATTGATCTAGCTAGGTTTTATGTAAAAAAAAGATTGTTTTATCCCTGTTTTTGGGCATTAAAAAACACTCACATTTATATTGAATTGAATTTTCGCCATTAGCTGTCAAGTCGACTTAGCTTATTCGTGTAACGGGCAGCCTCGAGAAATGTGAATGCCAAGGATCAATCCCCAACTAAATAATTGTTTTTTCTTTTTTTTAGGTTTTTTCTTGCAAAAAATTACCGAGCGAAGCTCGGTCACCCAGATATTTTTTAATTATAAGTCAAATTTGGGTTATCTACATTTAAAATTAAATATATTATTTTGTTTTATTGCGAATTATAGCAGAATTATATTTTCATTATTTCTGTATTTTGTTGACCTCCGCAAAGTAACGCCTATTTCTATAAATTGTAATTTAACTCTTAATTTAATGCAAATATAATACACAGGGGACATATGATATAAACAGACTAGACCACTCATAATGAATTCAATTGTTAAATTATTTAATATTGAATAGATTTTTTAGGAAAAAGAGAAGTAGCCGAAATATTAATAAAAAGTAGAAAGAAGGAAGAAGCCTTATGATTGCTAGTCCATTTAACCGTCTAATGAACACTAATAACGTATTTAATTCCCATGATATAGACATCTTCCACGACCCTCTATTCAAATATAAAATAAATTTGCTCGCCTGCTTTAAGTTGTTAAGATTAAGTAATAGTTTTTGTCAAAATTTCCTGAAAGTTTAAGTTAATTTGTTTCCTTTTAGTAATTTAAATAATTAATATATAATTGATAATGCTGTACTCGCCTTAAAAAGTATTATATTTTACCTAGAACTTGCCTTATGAAAAAGTATATAGGTATGTGTTAATTGCTATTGGCTTGTAATAATAAAGAAAAAATTGCTCTAATGAGGAAAAGCAATACGTTTATAAAATTACATAATACTTTGATTCTTGTCTAAGGAATAGCATCATCTTCCTGCCCTTATCCCATTCTAAGTGGGGTCAGCACAACATGTTATAAACATGCTGTCACATGATTTGGCTGCGTTTTACGACCGCCCGCCTGCCTGACGTCAACTTACCTCTGTCGTATTTTACGACACCTCGGTAAGAAAGAGGGTGGTCTATTCTACTAAACCGGATACCACACGGTGGGTCAACTTACCTTAGTCGCCTTTTAAGACACCTCGGTAAGAAACGAGGTTGGTCTATTCTACTCAGCCGGATATCACACGGCGGGTCGACTTACCTTAGTCGCCTTTTACGACACCTCGGTAAGAAAATAAGGGTGGTACTATTCTATTCAGCCGGATACCACGTGGCGGTGTTTAAGGAATAGCATCATCGACAAAAGAAAAAATCTAGGCAGACCACGTAAAAGTGAGTCAAATTAGAAATGCTTTATTTAATACTGAAAACTCAGAATCAGCTACCTCAGTCACAAACCCTATATCAGCATATACATTTCCACTCCTTAGCAACTAAAGAAATCACAAATATTTTGCTCTTTTGACCTATTTGATCATACACGTTTGACTGTTAAAGCTTAGTATTGACAACAAAACATAATCCATTGAAAAGCAATGTTTACTATAGTAGTTAAACAGCCGGACTGTAGTGCACATGTTCTATGCACACATGGATATCGTAAGCTAATCTGGTACTAAACTGTTAGCATTCACAGCAAATCCAACCACTGTGTCATTGTTTACAGGCTTTGGGTGAATAAACAATACAAACTGTACATTTGCAAAACATTTTTCATTAAACAAACCTTAGTGTTAGTGTTTGGACGGTACGTAAAATCTTTATGGTTTTAGCTTGTGATAAAATTGTTGATAAAAGTAGTATATTCGCCGGTACGACATCTCGGTGAATGAGGGTGGACTATTCTACTCAGCCGGATACCACATTATTCGAATAATAAAAACATATATAGAATGGTAACATAATATTCTTGTGACATTTTTCTTAGAGGATTTAGCCGTGTGGTAACCGGCTGAGTAGAATAGACCACCCTCATTTCTTACACATGTGTCGTAAGAGGCGACTAAGGTAAGTTGACCCGCCGTGTGGTGTCCGCCTGAGTAGAATAGATTATCCTCGTTCTTTACCGAGATGTCGTAAAAGGCGACTAAGGTAAGTTGACCCACCGTGTGGTATACGGTTGAGCAGAATAGACAACCCACTTACCGAGTTATCGTAAAAAACAACTAAGGTAAGTTTACATCAGTCGGTGGTAAAATACGAGGCCAAATCATGTGACAACATGTTTATAGCATGTCGTGCTGACCCCACTTAGAGCGGGATGTCGTAAAAGTCGACTAAGGTAAGTTGAAACACCGTGTGGTGTCCGGTTGAGTAGAATAGACCACCCTCTTTCTTACCGAGGTATCGTAAAAACGACGAAGGTAAGTTGACGTCAGGCGGCTGGTCGTAAAATACGAAGCCAAATCATGTGGCATGTTTATAGCATGTTGTGCTGACCCCACTTAGAGCGGCATAAGCGGCGGATAAGGGCAGGACAATAATGATTTTTCTTTGAGAATTATACGTAGATTTGTAATGCAAATGTAACAAAGAATGCATTTACTTTAAGAATAATTATTGCCATGAATCAAAGTTGTTATGGAAAATTGTGGAAGAGATATTAATGGAATTCTACCCTGAGGCACTTTGATACCAGTTTCAATTTATCACGTCCAATGTTTTAACAGGCTTCATTTGTTTTCATACAGTGCATTAATTTGAATTCATTATCCGGATCGGTTTTTATTCAGGAGCGGCTTCAATTTTCCGATTAATACTTAATAATTACTAACCAATTTTCTGCTTCCTGAATTTAATTGAATTTATAATTGTTTTAATGTACTTTGGGGAAAGGTTTTGTGCAGTTTGTGATAACAAAATGATCATGTGTTTATAATATAACTCATCATCATCCATCTTCCTGCCCTTATCCCACTCTAAATGGGGTCATGTTACATGTTATAAACAAGCTGTAACATGATTTGGCTGCGTTTTTACGACCGGCCGCCTGCCTGACGTCAACTTACCTCTGTCGTATTTTACGACACCTCGGTAAGAACGAGGGTGGTCTATTCTACTAAACCGGATACCACACGGTGAGTGAACTTACATTAGTCACCTTTTACAACACCTCGGTAAGAAATGAGGTTGGTCTATTCTACTCAGCCGGATACCACACGGTGAGTCAACTTACCTTAGTCACCTTTTACGAGACCTCGGTAAGAAATGAGGGTGGTACTATTCTATTCAGCCGGATACCACACGGTTGTGTTTATAATATAACTATGTAGGCAATTTAGTTAGAAGTCCTTTGAAGAGACCTATGTCTAACAGTGGACGTGTATAGGTTGATGATAGAGACAGTATATAAGTATGAATATATTTATTTATGTAAATATATGTGAAATAATAAAACATAAACGTAGTTATTGTGAGTTAACCATTGGAGATAGAATTAGGCGTTACTTAGCGGAGATCCATAATACAAAAGAAATAATAAATATAGCAAAATAAATTTATATATATATAAAATAAAATTTATATACTATAGCAAAATAATTTTATTATTACTTTTGTATTGAAGATAGAGACATGCGCGGACTTTTTTGTAGTATTTTTATATATCTACAATTCTCTAGTACATTACTTTATTGTACCTCTATTAGTCGTTATTTATTTAGCTAAATAACTACAGCTAAATACAGATTCTTATATTTAACTAGTGGTCCGCTCCAGCTTCGCACGGGTATTAAATATATAGCCTATGTCACTCAGTGTAAATAATTATTAAAATATATCAAGTAGTTTTGTTTTATTCATTACTGCCCGTGGCCCGCACGCGTTAAATTTGGAGTAAAACAATTCCCCTTACTCTATACCATGAGGATTTATGAGATAAAATAAATGCGGTCCTATGTCCGTCTCCTAGTTCTAAGCAACCTCTCCACCAATTTTCAGCAGAATTGGTTCATCCGTTCTTGAGTTATAAATAGTGTAACTAAGACCAAATTTCTTTTATATATATAGATTAGAAGAAATTAGAGATACAAAATCACAAACACGTCTATTAAAGATGATGATGTAGCATTGGCGATAAAATAATGTGCTGGTTTACATTATCCTTTGTTTTTATTATATGTTTATTGCGTAAGTTCCTTGTGAGGGTTTACGCGAATTTCCCACGGGAGTTTTAAAGCTTTAATCTGCAATAATCTCGATAACATAATAAACTACATGTATATTCTCTGACATACGTAATTTATCGTTACCAATGTACTGATTTAGTAGACGGATCATATAATGCCGGGTGGCATCCAGTTGAGTAGAATCGATCACCCTCATTTCTTACCGAGGTGTCGTAAAAGGCGACTTAGGTAAGTTGACCCGGCGTGTGGGATCCGTTTGAGTAGAATAGTCCACCCTCATTTCTTACCAAGGTGTCGTAAAAGGCGACTTAAGTAAGTATACCCGCCGTGTGGTAACAGATTGAGTAGAATAGACCATCCTCTTTCTTACGAAGTTGTCGTAAAACACGACTAAGGTAAGTTAACGTCAGGTAGGTGGCCGGTCGTAAAATACGTAGCCAAATCATGTGACAACATGTTTATATGATGATGATGATTGATCATGATTTTGTGTATCTGCTGGATAGCAAATACCTATTCCAAAATGGCCGCGATATTTTTTTTTTAAATTTTCACTTTTTAGAGACATTTATCTGCTACTTAGTTTATTTATCGGTTATCAGTTCCTTGTGAAACAGGCTCTTAGTTAGGGAAATTAAACACAACTTTTTTATACGCTATAGGGAAATCACGCGATCCTTTTCATGGTTTCCAGTAAATGAAACGTTTTTATTACCAACCTATTCGGAATTGTCTGGATTACGTGTCCGTAAAGTTGGACAACTTTTAGATAGCAATAGACGCCAAGTTTATTTATAAGGGTCATAAAACAAATCGTATCTACGGGGGCAGATAAAAATTGTTTTTCATGTAATGGATGCTACCGTTTGATGGTGACTATACTCTTGGCATAAGCCTCCTCTCTCCGTTTTTGGACAAGGCTTGGAGCTAATACCTACCACACTGTTCCAATGCACACATATCCCTAGAATTTTCTACAGATAAAAGGTTTCCTTACGATATTATCCTGCACCGAAAAGCTTGTGATAAATTGTAATTACCAATCAGACACATAAGTTTTAACAGAAAAACTCATTGGTGCTCGCTCGGGTTAGAACCCGTGACGCATCGGAAGAAGCACACAGTTTCACCGCTGGGCTATCACAGCTCATTTTTTAATAGTTTTAGAGCGATTTGAGAGAAAAACATGAGTATCAATGAAGCTATGAAAAACAATATTTAGAAACTCTTATCTTATCAGGTTTAATATAAAGAGAAGAGTTTTTGCAAGTGTCGTATTCTTTTTTATTACATGACCTTTAGGCCAAAATGAATTTACGAGATACCTTAGAAGAAATCGAAGTAACATTACTTACGCATTATATTTACGACCCTATATTGGCATTGGTCTGCACTATTTTTATGTTTCATTTATTCTTTGAGATTGTGAATTGCGATTGCGAATAGGTAAAGCTCTCTTTTATATCAAATCAATAGAACTTTATTTCTTTTTGTTATTTTGTTATGTAATCCGCGAAGAAGTAAAATAGAGTCCACGACCAAAATCGCTTTGCAATCTAGTCTATTTCCTGATGATGCTTCGCTTGTATATTGTTATATATTGTATATTGTTGTGTTTGTGTATTGTGGTGGCGGTGGTGAAGGTTTGTACATGTATTTTTACAAATGCATGTATCAGGTATGAAAAATATTCTACTCTACATTTATCCGATTATCCGAGATTTACTTAATCGCAGATTATAGCAAAATAATTTTATTCTTACTTTAGAACTGTTATCACTCAAATTATCCTTAATTGTACAATCAATTAACTAATTGTACTTAAATGAATAGTAAGCTTTATGTATTAGGAATCTTTTATAGAACTAGGCGTTACTTTGCGGAGATCCATATTACAAAAGTAATAGTAAAATTATTTTGCTATAATCCGCGAAGTAAAATAGAAAATATATATATAATGCTAAATGTAGAGTGGACAATCGGTTATCATACCTGATACATGCAGGATACGTAAAAAACACATGCACAAACCTCCACCACCGCCACCACAATATACAAGCACTATATACGTTCACTATCACAAACTCAACAATCGTTTCGCCCCGCAACCGAAGCATTATCAGGACTATTTTACTTCTTCGCGGATTATAGCAAAATAATTTTACTATTACTTTTGTATTAGGAATCTTTTAAATAATTCCTTTACTTGCATAAAAAGCGAGTCCAATTAGGTCCCAAAATAAATCTAAAAAAAGTATGTTTGTCCATCTATTGATGCTGCAAAAAGCAATATTAATATAAAATTTTCCCTAAATGTGATGCTAGGTTTATCGCTCGGAAACTTGCCGTAGCCCGATTACGAATGACTCGAGAACAAAATACTGAAAAGGACCCGAATAAAAGGCTCTGTGTTTATTGGGAAACATATATTCGAGATCGCATTTTACCTTATTCATTCAATTATTGTGATTGACTTTAGCGAAAATCAAATTGTTAACGGTGTATTGTTGGATGTCTTAAACATATAAAATTGGGTTAGAAGTAAAGTAATTATTGTAAAGCAATTTTATCGTGGAGTGTACCTATTAATTTTGCTATAGGTAAAGATTCTAATTGTTAATATGTGCAGGGCTAATGTAGTGTTTTGTAATGTAGTGTAGTGGGTGATGCGTTATTAATAAAACACAAGTACTTCAAAGATGCAACAAGATTACATATATTACACTCAGACTTTATAATATACATGTAACTAACTAGCTGGTCGGAAGCGGAAAGAAGGGTTTACATTGATATGACAATGACAATGAATGACAGTTCAATATTGACACTTGTTTAGCTTAACTAACAGTGGGTTGGCAATTTCTTGTGTATAAGGTACGGAAACGGATAGTACCCCCCATATTTACAATTACATAGGTTATCTTTTTATTAATTTTTTGGTGTAAATATTCGTTTCAGCTGACCTAAAATTTAAAAAGGTAATAAAAATAAATTAAAAATAAAAATAAATCGGATATTCGGCTGAGTAGAACATACCACCCTCATTTCTTATCCAGGTGTCGTAAAAGGCGACTAAGATAAGTCGGGGCGATTTATCTTAGTCGCCTTTTAAGTTGTAAGTTGTAAGTTGTCGCCTTGTAAGTTGAATTTGACCAACTTCCCGGCGTCTGACTGAGCTGAAATTTTACATACTTGTCCAGTCTTCATGACAATGCATGTTAAGGATAAGTATGACCTGATTCTGCTGCCAGGATTGGCTCCAGACGAGGGAAATCCTCAACGGTTAACAGTAGGGACTTGAAATGATGTAAAAAGCTCTTATTTATAAAAGGCTTTTTATGAATAACGTATTATTATTTTAGATTTTTTTCGTCATCATCATCTTCCTGTCCTTATCCTACTCTAAGTGGGGTCAGCACAACATGTTATAAACATGATTTGGCTGCATTTTTACGACCGGGAGCCTGACTGACATCAACTTACCTTAGTCGCCTTTTGCGACATTTTAGAAAGAAAGAGGGTGGTCTATTCTGCTCAGCCGGATATCACACAGCGGGTCAACTTATCTTAGTCGCCTTTTACTACACTTCGGTAAGAAATCAGGATGGCCTATTCTATTCAGCCGAATACCACATGGCGTAAAGTATTTAGTTAGTTAGTTTTCAGTTCAGTTACAGTAAAGTTTTCTTCGTATATTAATATATCGATCATCATTCTCCTACCCTTATCCCACTCTAAGTGGGGTCGGCACAATATGTCTTCTTCCATTCTCCTCTATCATTCGTCAACTCTGGTGCCACTCCTCTAACATGCATATCATGGCGGCGGCTGGCGGCCGGTTGAAAAATCCTATGCCAAATCCTTTTCTCAATATTTTGACTGGCCCGTTGGCGCAGTGGGTAGTGACCCTGCCTTCGGCTCCGCGGGTCGCGGGTTCGATTCCCGCCGAGGGCCAACATTTTCTATAAATGAATTTGTTGGTCTTTGAGCCTGGGTGTATATTTGTATTTAAGTATGTATTTAAAAATATATAAGTATATATTCACCAGTTATCTGTCACACATAACACAAGTATTAAATTACTTACTTTGGGGACGGACGACCGTGTGTGTAAGTGTCCCATATATTTATTTATTATTTATTATTATTAATATATTAATATATCGATATTGTAGTATAAAGCGAGTGGAATGTTTTAATAAGAATAGGAGGTGTAAAGGTGGACAGTGCTATTTACATTGTCCCTTGTCGTAGGTGGAATAAATTTACAATATATTTTTCCAGCCAGCGGCGCACATATGGCGCGTGAAATGTGTCGAATTGTATGTTGTTTCAGGCGCTCTGAAATTTTTATTTGTTCAGATATTGTTAAATCTATCAATTTTTTTACATCGAACATTTTATATCTTACTGGCTTTGATTATGAGGCATATGTCTATATAAATAAATAGTATATATAAATTATCTTTAACATTAACATAATCTGGTATCCGGTTGAGTAAAATAGACAACCCTCTTTCTTAGCGAGGAGTCGTTAAATACGACTAAGGTAAGTTGACGTCAGGCAGGCGGAAGGTCGTAAAATACGTAGCCAAATAATATGACAACATGTTTTTAACATGTTGCGCCGACCCCACTTAGAGTGGGATAAGGGCAGGAGGATGACGATTTTACTTCATCGCGGATTATAGCAAAATAATTTTATTATTACTTCTGTACTATGGAGTTCCGCAAACTAACGCTTGCTTCTATACAACATTATTAAAATTATTCTTTTTCGTCAAAGCCTAACCATACAAAGGGCCTATTTATCTTAAATATAAATCTTATAGAAACCTGCGCACCATAATGACCGCAGGCGGGCTTTGTTAGCTATTCTTACATCACGTTCAATGTATTCGTCGGGATCGAAGTATACGAAAAAAAGATCTTTATCTATATAAACTACACATTTCTTATCCCTCAAAGGAAATACGAAATTCGGTGATTTTTAAGTTGAATTATTTTCGATGGAAATGATTTGATATTGATATTGTTTGAAAAATGGAGGGAAAATCGCTATTATGCGACGGGTATGATGAGTAATTTTTATTCCGTATCCTTATGAATATTATATATGCGAAAGTTTGTCTGTCTGGCAGTCTGATACGTTTTTACGGCAAATCCGCTGAACCAATATCGATGAAATTTGGCACAATTATTCCTTATACAACGGAATAACATATAGGTAGTCTATAGAAATCCTATTAATTCTACAGGAATAGGATAACATTGAAAGTGCCATCTATTATCCACTTATCACGCGACTGTTCCACGCAAACAAAGTTGCGGGTAAAAGCTAGTTTATATATATGAAAGTCTGTCTGTCTGTCAGTCTGTTACCTTTTCACGGAGATTTCGCTGAACAAATATCGATAAAATTTGGCACAATTATTCAATATACACCGGAATAACATATAGGCTATAGAAATCCTGTTAATTCTACAGGAATAGAATGACACTAAAAATAATTTTATTACACTCCCAGAAGTGAATTCCTAGGCCCACGAATAATTTTCTAACTCTATTGAGCCGCAGCACAGTTTGTTTATTTTATTTAGTTTACAGAAAACCTCTAATTTACTTATTTTGTATGGATAAAACTGTACCAGTTTTAAAATACAGTTGGCAACAATTTACGATTGTATGTGTAATAAATCAGTGAGGGTAGTTTAAATCACTTTGATAAGTGTGGATACTGTATCCAATTTATAGACGGTCACGTGTTACGGTCTTATTTACTCTTGACTGGCTCGCTGGCGCAGTGACCCTGCCTTCAGCTCCGCGGGTCGCGGGTTCGATTCCCGCCGAAGGCCAACATTTTCTGTAAATGAATTTGTTGGTCTTCGAGTCTGGGTGTATATTTGTATTTAAGTATGTATTTAAAAAATATATAGGTTTATATTCACCAGTTGTCTGTCACCCATAACACAAGTATTAAGTTACTTACTTTGTGGACGGACGACCATGTGTGTAAGTGTCCCATATATTTATTTTATTTAGACTGTGAATTTTTTGATATAAAAACTCATTGGTGCCTACCCGAGATTTGAACCCGTGGTTTCCTCGAAAGAGTCACTCGGTTTAACCGCTAGGCTATCACACCGTTGTTTAAGCTTGAATTGAAACTAATTTTATCTAACTCCCTCCATATATCTATATGGACATAAAAATTTGCGAATTATGCGATAATCTGCGAAAGTGTAACAGACAGGCCGACTTTTGAGTTTGTAATAAGAATATTAAAATTTGGAAATCTACTTAAAGTTTTATAACATATAACATAATCTCATTCAAATCTTAACTATTCTATTTTGTTAGTAAACACATATAACGGCGTAGTTAGTAAATATCAGGAGAGAAAAGAGAAAAATCTTTCTCACAAAATGGAACGGTGTAAAGTTTTTTCGTAACACAAGGTCGTTTGTTCGACACTTTTCTTGAATAATGAACAAAAAGTCGGAATTTTACGGGTAAATTCAAATTAAGATCAAGATTTCATACGATCAACATGAATAAAATAGCAATTTTTGAATTTAAACTATCGTGAGTAGTATTCATAGTTAATGTATAGAACCGGCTATACTCACGTCTTATTCTATCGGGTTAGCCCGACTAGTTTCGAACCCATCCGGGGCTCTTTCAGGGGCTCACTTCAGTTCCCGCCGCGATAACGTCGTGTAAAGAGCTCATGAATAAGAGCCCCGGATGGGTTCGAAACTAGTCGGGCTAACCCGATAGAATAAGACGTGAGTATAGCCGGTTCTATTCATTAACTATGAATAAAATAGTTTTAGTGTGAAAGGTTGTATGTGAGCGACTGCTTTCAGCAATCGCTTACCAAGTCTTGGGTGAACGGAATTATAGTAAGAGAATCATAGTGATTCTCATCATCTTCTTCCCCTTATCCCAGTCTAAGTGGGGTCGGCACAACATGTTATAAACATGCTATCACATGATTTGACTGCGTTTTACGACCGGCCGCCTGCCTAATGTCAACTTACCTCTGTCGTATTTTACGACACCTCGGTAAGAAATGAGGGTGGTACTATTCTATTCAGCCGGATACCATATGGCGCAGTAAGAGAATCACTATAAAATAATAAATAAGATTAAAAATTCATTTTTGTCACTCCTTAGCGATTCAGCGCAGAAACGCTGCCAGCATTCTTGGGACCATTCCATGTGAGCATGATTTGTATAGTCCTAGCGTGTAAGTAATTTAAAATAGATATAACTCTCCACTCTAAGTGGGGTCGGCAAAACATGTTATAAACCTGCTGTCACATGATTTGGCTGCGTTTTTACGACCGGCCGCCTACCTGACGTCAACTTACCTCAGTCGTATTTTACACCTCGGTAAGGAGGGTGGTCTATTCTAGTAAACCGGATACCACACGGTGGGTCAACTTACCTTAGTCGCCTTTTACGACACCTCGGTAAGAAATGAGGGTGGTCTATTCTACTCAGCCGGATACCACACGGCGGGTCGACTTTCTCTCTTCATAACAGTATAAATTATGCGAAAATATTGAACAATTTTTCGAGTCCATCACATCTGAATTACAAGAAAACTGTTACTGCCAATTTTCTCTGAGCAAAATTGAAATTGACAAGACGGCAAGCGCAATTTCAATCTTCAATCACCTGGAAGTTAACTCAAGTTTCCGGCCAATCCTGGGACGATATATTCATGAGTATAAATTTTACACTCGACTAGGGCGACACTTTGCTGATTTACTTACAAAAAAATATTACAAGATATAGAATTTATCGTGGATTATAGCAAAATGACTATCATAACTTTTGTCATCATCCTCCTGCCCTTATCCCACTCTAAGTGGGGTCGCAACGAACATGTTACTAACATGTTGTCACAGATTTGGCTACGTATTTTACGACCGGCCGCCTGACGTGAACTTACCTTAGTCGTATTTTACGAGACCTAGTAAGAAAGAGGGTGCTCTATTTTACTCAATCGGATACCACACGGTGGGTCAACTTACCTTAGTCGCCTTTTACGACACCTCTGTAAGAAATGAGGATGGTCTATTCTTCTCAGTCGGATACCACACGGCGGGTCTACTTACCTTAGTCGCCTTTTACGACACCTCGGTAAGAAATGAGGGTGGTACTAATATATTCAGCCGGATACCACACGGCTTTATATCATTACTTTTGTGTTATGTATATATGCATAGTAACGCCTATAATCTTTGCAATCATTTATTTAAATTGGGAACTACTAGTAGATGCCAAATTGCATTTCCGACTCCATATCTAATAACGGTCGATTTAAACCGGCTGAGTGGAATAGCCCAACGGTAAGACCATGCCACTCTTTCAGAGTGTTACGGGTTTTAACAAATGAGTTTCTGTTAGGACTTAGAACTTGATATTTGTATTTGTAGTTTATCACACGTTTTCGGCAATATGTATAATAAACCAATCCCCATCGAAGCAGCGTGCATGGTCTTAGCTCCAATCCTTTTCTAAAAAAATTGAGGGAGGAGGCCTATCTAATTACAATTAATTCATAAACAAATCATAATAACATATTCTTATTAATAGGTATTCCTACATTTGCTTCACAGTACATTTTAAGTAATTTAATTTTTGTACATAAAAATATAAAGAGTTATATAGAACGATAGGTGATGTGTATAATGGACAAAGTAGGAACCGATATAAGCTTGCGGCTCCTGCTTTGCGCCTTGCAAATTACGAAATTCGTTTGTGGGTTTGGGTATAAGATTCCGCAATCAATTCCGCATCCGCCGAGTTTCTTGCTGGCTCTTCTCGGTAGGAACAGCTTTCCGAACCAGCAGTAGAATTGACGATTCAAAAGTAATTGTTTACAAGTTTATTTGAATTAGGAAAATTTTCAATTTGAAGTCTGAATTGAATTTGTACCCCAGGCTGAAACCAATGAGTTTTACTCTTAAAACTTATATATCTAAATTGATATTTACAATTTATGACAAGTTTTCCGGTAAAGGAAAACATTGTGAGGAAAACTGCATGTCTCTGGACAATTCCTGGGATATGTGTAACTTGCCAATCAGCATTACAGAAAGTATTAAATGAAATGTGGGAAATATACGTTAAGCATATTACCCAATTCATAATATTATTTAATTCCGCAGTTTATTAAAGAGAGGCTGACACGCCTACTATACTGTTGAGGATTATTTGGACGATAAGACTGCGTGGATATATATAGCTACTGTCCAACCTTGGACTGGCGCTTATAAATGTCATCCTATTCCCGTAGAATTTACAGGATTTCTATAGCCTATATGTTACTCCGGTAAATAAAGAATAATTGATCCAAATTCATCAATATTACGAAAGAGTAACAAACATACATCCATACTCACAAACTTTCGCATTTATAATATTAAGTAGGAGGATAATATTCTGGTACTTTTTTGATATTTTTTTCATTTATCTTCATCTAAACTGATAAAATCCACTGACAGAAAATAATTATTGAAGCAACAAATAATGAAATCTGATAGCTATTTCTTGAAATAACTGCGATGAAAGGTTGAAATTTCAATTAACTTGATCAAAAGATATACGATAAGTTAAATCTAAATTACTTTGTGTCGGTTTCTTCCAAAACTCCTTTCGCATTTAAGTGGTTTGATTCGTATCGGCTTTTTGGAATTTGATTACAAGATACTTCTAAAGGATTCATATAATTTTAATGTAACGAAATTAGGAACTGGAAATGAGAAACATCTGAGGTTCAATAGCTTGGTATGGGAAAGGCTTGTAAGAATCCCACTGCTGGGCATAAGCCTCCTCTTTCCGTTTTTTGGAGTGAAAGATTGGAGCTAAGGCCTACCACGCTGCTTCAATGCGGATTGGTAGGTTACACGTATCCCTAGGATTCTTTAAAAATATGCCGATGTCCTTACGATGTTTTCCTTTATCGAAAAGCGTGTGATAAAATGCTATTATCAATTATACTCATAAGTTTAAACAGAAAGTTAAACCACCGTTTAAAGTTGACGTGCGGTATACGGTTGAGTAGAATTGATCACCCTCTTTCTTACCGAGGTGTCGTAAAATACGTAGCCAAATCATGTGACAACACGTTTATAACATGTTGTGCTCACCCCACTTAGAGTGGGATAAGGACTGGAGGATTAAACTGTCTTTAGTAGGAAATTATTGGCCCTTCAAACTATGGTTTACCTCGTCATCTGTATTTTTTAGGCACATGCCTATCCACATTAAGATGCTATTTTACAAGGATAATTATATTGTTACCTTGGCTTTGGACACTTAGAACTTTGGTACCTGGGTGACCTAGTCTTGCTCGATAATTTTTGAAAAGATTTTTATAAAATTAAACAAAGAAAGAAGGTGCTGATGATATTATGTGTGATTCGAACCCGGGTTGTGAACATTTTCAGTCCGTGGGTTACCCATCAGCTATCGCAACGTTACGTTTTGTCTAAAGAAATCCTCTGCTTTCGATTCTACATTTTAATTGAATGCCTAAAAACAGGGATAAAACGAGTTTTTTTTTAAATAAAACCTATCTTGATCGATTTTCTCCCCCGAAACCTTCTACATGCTGAATTTCAGGAAAATCGTTAGAGCCGTTTCCGGGCTTCCGAAAATATATTTATATATATACATACAAGATTAACTCATTTAAATATTAAAGATAAAAAGACAGACCTTATAAATATTAGAAACGAGCCTAATTTTTTACAATTAAGTAAAAAATACTTTAGAAATCATTAATAATTTTCGAAGTCCTTTGTGATGAAAGTTGTGAATTCTAAAGTTCCACAAATAAGCAAGAAATAAACTTTTCGGTCCAAATAAGCCTTGTGGATGAAGGCTTTGTCAAATTTCACAAAGAGAACTTTGGTTGCTAATATAAAACTTGAATTATGAATCAATTTTTGGTATATTTCAAATATTTAGAATGAGCATTTTTCACCTTTAAGGTTGTTGTTGTATTTCCAAAAAAACTTATACTTATATTATAACTGTGAAAGAAACAAATACGCGGGCAGAAACTAATAATTTATATTACTTGTGTATACAATTCGATCCGAATCCGCTCCACGAAGCAAACATTTGAATTAATAATAACCTATTAAACTTTTAATCAAATAACAAACTGAATCCCTTCTTCAAGAAATTGAATCTCTCATTCGTTTGAATAATTATCAAACCTGATTATTATATTATAAAAGTTATATAAACCTCCAACTCTGATTTAATAATTTATTTTATCTTATTTTAGCAGTCTAACATAATATAAAGGCATTATGCTTACATTCATTCAAAATATAGAGTTCATAAGTTCAAGTTACATATGCAATATTTTTGTGAATTTTGAAAAATATTTTTTGTAGACTTTCTAAATATATGTCTGAACATACATTTATCAATATCAAGTAAAAGAAATATATTGATAATTATTATACAATTTATCACGCATTTAACGGCGAAGAAAAAAAAACCGGAAAAAACTTGTATATATGAATGGAGTTTTTGGGATAAGTGTAATCTACCAAACTGCGGAGATATGGGTCTTAATGTCAACCCTTATCTACAAAAAGTAAAGGGATAGTAGTTACCCTTAAAATAAGATACATAGTACAATAACAGCACATTAAAAATATTTAAAACATATAAAAATCAAAAACATGGATCTAATTTTCGCAGTGTGAAAGTGGCTTTGAACAAGAATTGGAATAAGTGCGAAATATCTTACTTCACTTTACAGTACGAGACTAAAATCTGTGGACGCCATCTGGAATAGAATTTATAGGGATTCAAAACTGACCCAAAGGTATACCTTTGTGTAACTATGTCGGGCAAGGTGACCCTAAAATTTGACGTACTAAAGTTAACATTATTACACGTTCATTCGGGCATAGTAAGATTTGGTGATAGAAACCTTGATCTCGAAAGCTTATCTTGACACTATCGTTATTCAATACCGTGATTCGCAAATTAATTGATTGTTTATGTTGAACCTAACTCCTTAATCGATCTTAGATAAGATTAGATAATGGTTTTATAATTGTAATATTTTTCATACTTTAACTTTTAATTAATTTATAGAATTAGGCGTTACTTTACGGAAGTCCATAATACGAAACTAATGAGAATATTATTTTGCTATAATCCGCGATAAATCACAGATTTATTAGTTATGTTTGACATTTGAAACAAAGCGTTAAATACTAAAATATGAGAATTTTATGTTCCTGAGCATGATTCTGAATTATTCATTTAAATCTGCTGTGTTTAAAAGGCGTATATTTGCAACGTAGTGTTGCAAATATACGACAATAATGCAGATATCGATATCGAAATTAAAATTATTCGTAATTTATATACATATGATCATTAAATCTGCGTGAACAACAGCTTCGAGATAAAAAGAAGCTTATCTAAAATCATAGCGATCCGCCGTGTGGTATCCGGCTGAGTAGAATAGACCACCCTCATTTCTTACCGAGTTTTCGTAAAAGGCGACTAAGGTAAGTTAACCCACCGTGTGGTATCCGGTTGAGTAAAATAAACCACCCTCTTTCTTACCAGCAGTCGTAAAATACGACTAAAGTAACATGACGTCAGGCAGGTGGCCGGTCGTAAAATACGTAGCCAGATCATGTGACAACATGTTGTGCCGACCCCACTTAGAGTGGGATAAGGGCAGGAGGATGATGATCTAAAATCATAGCGATCTTTTACTTCTTCGGTGACATGGAAGGAGGACCATAAAAAAAACAGCTATGCAAAACGGATAAACCATGGATATGTAGATAATAGGCAAAACCGTTTTTTTTAATTTTCTATTGTTTCGCTAATCTATTTGTCTCATATATTACATATATATTTATTTTATTTAAACTTACATTTTTTTTTCTTCTAAATAACTTTATTATGACAAAAATTAATAAAAAATATTTAGCGAAATTGTTCAATCCGTTCACGCATGATGCAATGATCAAGGGAAACAAAGATTCATTTTCGCAATTGTAAAATTACATCATCTCTGGTCTAGGTAAAATTTGTCTTTGAGCAGTTATTGTGTCCCATTAATTCTAAAGTTTACTTCACTATGTTGCAGTGTAATAAATAGTGAATTGTTTGAAATTTGAAACTTTATTTACGTAGAGTAACAAACGATCCGTATTTATAAATGACTGTTGTTTGTAGAGAAAGTTGTGCAGTGATTTTCGTTGCTGATATTTTATTTATCGATATTCCTTGGCGCGTCACTAAATTTTATTCAGTTCGCCCGTCTGACAATGTCAGAACTGAATTTTAAAACTATCAACCTGGTTCAGCGGGATATAATGTGAGATGCAATGCTTTATTTTGTTGTATGAATATTTGCTGTTCTGCATATTTCATACTTATGAGTGAAGACGGTTTGAAATTTGTATTTAAGTCGAGATTAACTTTAGAACTAAAATGTTTATGTCACTTTTTTTGTTTTAGCTTATTCAGACTATTTCCGCAACAAAAATGAAATTGAAATCGGTTTAAAATGGATGGTTGGAAACTGAAAACACTATTACATTTATAATATTCATATAGATGTAATTTTTATTTAATTTTAGTGTACTAAATCAGGCCACTAATTTCTTTTTTTTATATTTTAGGTTTCATAACAATGGTTCACGTTAAAGCCTGATAAATAAGATATAATCAGGCGTTTAAAGTTGTTATATAAAAATCATATTTTCCTGAACAGATCCACTGTGTGGTATCTGGCTGAGTAGAATAGACTACCCTCATTTTTTACGGAGGTCATATGAAAAACGTCCCGCCGTGTGGTGTCCGAATGAGTAGAATAGACCACGCTCATTTCTTACCGATGTATCATAAAATGCGATTAATTAAGTGAATTTAGCGTCAGGCATGTAGCCGGTTGTAAAATAACTGGCCAAATCATTATAAACATGTTTACAATATATTGTTCCGACCCCACTTAGAGTGGTATAAGGGTAAGAGAATGATGATGATGTTTCTAAACGAAGATTGAAAGTACTAACTCTTGGATTATCCGTTCTTATCGATAAAACAAGAAGACTTAGTTAATAGTAATGCTAAAATTCGGTCGCCAAGATGAGATTTCCAATTAGGCGGATAGATTTGGGATCAAGTGTACTGTAAATATATCCATTAAGCAATTTAGAATTTATCCAATCACAGTAAACTTAAACTTCAAACTATAAACAAGTTGGGAGATAATATTAAGTAATTGATTCCATCTCGTCTGAGTTAACTTAAACAAGATAAGTTTCGGACCAATTACCTGTGTCGGACAAAATGTTATTAAAAGTTGGAAGCTTTTACCAAATTTAATTTTTTTCTTTTTATAACAACTTTACAATAGTAATCTAAAATTAGGGCTTCAAAAAAACATTTATATATAATCCAGAAAATAATTACGATCGCAAACATCAATATTATTTATAATATTGATGGGGAATCATATTTATAATATTTAAATCCGTCCAACAAATAGAATCAGATTTATTTAGATTTTAATTAAAAGTAATACACTTTTATATTAATACGTTTCCAAATGCATGAAATTCTATCTTTATGTCAAGATAACACGTTTAAATGCTTAGTACAGAATATTACAATGTTTCACGCCCGAGTTAATTACGCGAAGCGGTTGACCGGATCTTCATATAACTCCTTTGATCTTATTTACTTTGAACACATTACAATTAACATAACCCTTAAGGCGTTAATTAGTGACCGACAAAATGTATGGTGTCGTGACCTGAAAACATCGTGTACAGTGAGAAGCTTTATCCCAAAATTGTAAATGTGACTTTTGCTTCTTTGTGAAGTTCTATACATACAGACATTTTTTACGATATCCTGATTTTTACATTCTTATCTATAATAATATTACTAAATCCCGTCGTGTGGTAAACGTCTAAGTAGAATAGACCACTCTCATTTCTTACCAAGGTGTCGCAAAAAGCGACTAAGATTAGTTAAACCGCTTTGTGAAATCCGGATTAGTAGAATAGAACACCCTTATTTCCTATCGAGGTACTGTAAAAGCCGACAAAGGTAAGTTGACCCAGAGTATGGTATCTGGCTGAGTGGAATAGACGACCATCATTTCCTAACAAGATGTCGTAAAAGGCGATTAAGGTCAGTTGACCTACGGTGTGGTATCCGGTTAAGTAGAATATACCACCCTCATTTCTTAACAAAGTGTTGTTAAAGGCGACTAATGTTAGTTTAACCGCTTTGTGGTATCCGGCTAAGTAGAATAGACCACCCTCATTTCTTAACAAGGTGTCGTAAAAGGCGACTAAAGTTAATTGAACCGCTCTGTGGTATCCGGATTAGTAAGAATAGAACACCCTACTTTCTTATCGAGGTATCTATCGTAAACGGCAGCTAAGGTAAGTTAACCCGCCGTGTGGTATCTGGTGGAGTAGAATAGATCACCCTTACTTCTTAACAAGGTGTCGTAAAGGTGTTGTTGACCCGACGTTGGGTATCCGGCTGAGACTTTAATAGAATCAATCAATATTTAACTGCTATTTTAAGATTGAGAACAGTTGTTTTAGGTAGATTACAGCTTTTAAAATTATCCGGAGATTCTTTTTCGCAATTTAATTTAATTTCTTGATTTGTTGATTTCTTTAAATTTAACTTAAATGTACTTCAATTTCTCGGTTTCTTTGAGTTTAACTTAAATGCTGACATTTACATTAAGTTTATTTTTAATTCAACAGGTACTGTGCAGATTAATAAATAAATATATGGGACACTTACGCACACGGTCGTCCGTCCCCAAAGTAAGTAACTTAATACTTGTGTTATGGGTGACAGATAATTGGTGAATATATACTTATATATTTTTTAAATACGTACTTAAATACAAATATACGCCCAGGCTCGAAGATCAACAAATTCATTTATAGTAAATGTTGGCCCTCGGCGGGATTCGAATCCGCTACCCGCGGAGCTGAAGGCAGGGTCACTACCCACTGCGCCAACAACCAGCCAAAATAACCAAAAAAACTTAACAATTGTTTGTTACGAAGCTCAAGTTATGATGGTAATAAAACTTTGTGTAAACAAAGTCATCGACAGCACCGTGATCAAAATGACCACTTAAATAAACCGCAAACAAAATAGCTTTGTTTGTCTCTACTATATTTGTTTAATAATATAAAATAATTTAGCTTTCATCGGTTTATTGGAGCGTGTAATTTTACTATAGTAATGTAATAATTATAATTAAAGCTTTTATATATTTTGTAAACAAAGCTTGTTTTAGTCTTGTCTTAGAGATCTTTAAAATATAAACAACCGGGTCACATCGCGATAATTACGTTACCTTTGTATAAGGTTCGACGTTTCGGCAGAGTTGCATCCACCGTGGTCACGAACTAACTGGAGCGCCGCGGCGTCTTCGTTCCCGAGTACTACAGTCATTATTTTCTTCATCTACCCTCACTTGAACCGCACAATCCACATAAGGTCTCTTGCACACCACACTGATATAATCTGCACGCGATATAGCTTTCAACGATTTTTTCCGCGAGTTATATTTATTAATTACTGGATCCCAAGTCGTTGACAATCTGAAGCCCTCTTCTCGGCTTCACGCGCCATTCTCGCATAATAGTGGGCATCAGTTGACAGTACCTTGGGATCGTGAAGCTCAATCCAGTGATTGCTCCCTGAATTAAGCAGATGGTCTGCGATCGCTGATTTCGTTGGCTGGTTATTTTTAACTGCAGCTATGTGCTCTTTCACTCGCTCAGCAATGGTTCGCTTAGTTTGGCCGATGTATGCGCTACCACAACTGCAGTTAATTTTATATACCCCTGGGGTCTGGAAGGGGATGACATCCTTCGGCGTGCGTAGAAGTCTAGCTACCTTATGTAAAGGCGTGAAGACGGTCTTTATAGAAACCTTTCTTAACATGGTTCCGATTTTGTCGGTGACGCCTTTAACATACGGTAAAAACGCCGGCTGTCTGTTCACCTCAAGACGTCTTTCCTTTCGCGTGCATGGTCTTATTAATTTTCTGTTGGTGTAGCCGTTCTTTTTTAGTGTCTCCTGAATATGTTTTAATTCACCGTCAAGGTGTTCAGGGTCGCACAGATCATACGCTCTATTCGTCAACGATGTTTTCACGGCCTCTAGGTGCCTAGGGTGATGGTGCGATGTGGCATGAAGGTATCTATCGGTGTGGGTGGGTTTTCTGTAAACCGTATGTGCCAGCGATCTGTCTGCCTTTACCGTAATCTTTAAATCCATAAAAGCAAGCGATTTGTCTGATTCCATTTCAAATGTAAATTTAATTTTTGGGTGAATGGAATTTAGGTGTAAAAGATATTGTTCTATTTCCTGTTTTCCTCCTCGAATTATACAAAAGATGTCGTCCACGTATCTTTTCCACAATGAAATAATAGGTAGACCTGTAGACAGTGCTTTTGACTCAACATCCTCCATCCATATATTGGCAATGACCGGAGCTACAGGAGAGCCCATGGCTACGCCATCTATCTGCAGATAAAAATCACCACGATATAGGAAATAGTTGCCATCGATGCAGCTTTCTAACAGAACAACTATCTCTTCAGACATTCCGCTTGCTCTTATCTTGTCTCTGACGACATTGAGACATTCCTTCACAGGAATACTCGTGAACAAAGAGTCAACGTCGAAACTCACCATTATTTCATCTGGTTCTAATTTTATGTTCTTTATGATGTCCACAAAATGACGAGAGTCTTTCAGAAACGATGAAGCTTTACCCACTAACGGTTGGAGAACACAGCCTAAATGTTTGGCCAAACCGTAAGTTGGAGAGTTGATCTGACTGACGATAGGCCTGAGGGGTATATCAATTTTGTGGATCTTGGGGAGACCATAAAGCTTAGGCGGTTGTACTGTCCTAGGCATGCTGAGTTTCTTGTATGTGTCCTCTGTAAAGAAGTCTCGGTGGTCATTTATTAAAGATCTGATGCGGCGAGTCACTCTGGCTGTGGGATTATATTTAACTAACTTGTACGTGTCAGTATCTCTCAACATATTCCGTATCTTATTCTCATAATCATCCGAGTTCATCACTACAGTAGCATTACCTTTATCCGCCTTAACGACGAGAATGTCATTATTGGCTCTTAAATTTTTTATTGCTAAACGTTGCTCCTTCGAGATGTTACTTTTTGGCAACTTACTTTTTCGCAACACTACTGCAATGTCTTGCCGCAATGTTTCTGCATCTTTAGAGGGAACTTTATTTTTTGATATGGTCTCCTCGATATTGCTTATAATGTTCTCATACGGAATTCGTGTTGGCGTAAGCGTGAAATTCAAGCCTTTTTCCAAAATATTTTGTGTTGATATGTCAATCACCATATTCGACAAGTTCACAACGGTGTTTGTCATTGGTTGACTGTTCTCAGCATCATGTTTGATCTTATTCACTAGTTTTTGGAGTTTTCGATCATGTGATTCAGAACAAAATTCGTACGTACGACAAGCTTGTTCATATGTAATCCGATCACAAAGATCAAAATCGTGGCGCGATAAAACTTTTCCACACTCATAATGTAACTCGCACAGATCACTTTGCACACTGTTTAAATTGTAACGGGTATTTCGAATTAACTGTCTCAGCAAACGAAAACTTGCTTCCCTTAGAATTCTCTCCGAACCTTTTATATCGCGTCGCGATTTCATACGAACACACGTAGGCAATAGATTTTGATCTCGACATTTTATCAAGAACACCAAAGATGTTTCCACACGCGCGCGTTTTTTACGAAGGAATTCTAATCGTTTTATTTTATATGCAATCTCCTGCCCGTAGCGGTTTGCAATAGTAGATTTTAAACTTTCGCGATTCATACTAATTAAAATATAAACAACCGGGTCACATCGCGATAATTACGTTACCTTTGTATAAGGTTCGACGTTTCGGCAGAGTTGCATCCACCGTGGCCGGATGTGACCCGGTTGTTTATATTTTAATTAGTATGAATCGCGAAAGTTTAAAATCTACTATTAGAGATCTTTGTTTTGGATATGATGTTACAAAAAGTAGAAAAAAACAATATTTTGTTATAAACCTCAATAAAAGAGATATGTATAAATTTAGAGCGTTACTATCGGTTCCCATACCTGACACATGCATTTGTAAAAACTCAAGCACTATCCGCCACCAATAACGCAACAATACACAAGCACTATACTGTTTCGTAATTTCATAACTTTTTGTATTATGGACCTCTGCAAAGCAACGCCTAATTAAATAAAGGATATGATGTTGTCTTATAGCGAAAACAAAAGCCACTTCATTTTGTTTCTTACGTAAAAAGATAATAATGTATATTAACATTAACTAAAAGAGCAACCGTCGAGTTTCTTGCTGGCTTTTCTCGGTAGTAACAGCATTCCGAACCAGCAATAGAGTTGACGAGTCAAAAGCACTTGTTTACAAGTTTATTTGAATATTTTGAAATTTGAATTTGACATGAAAGAACAGATAAACAATATTTTGATTTATTGATGCCCATTCTTTATCGTGCTAGTTATCAAGTATTTCCGACTGGGCTTTGATGGATGACTGAATAAATTTATTGTATAAACAAGAATGGTTTTAGCGGGAAAGGAACATTGATATAAAAACGATGACTTGTAAATGTTATCTGTAAACAATTCCAAGTTTCGAAAACAATAATTTTTTTTTGAGAAATAATTATTCTTCTGCCTTTACCCCTCTCTAAGTGGGTTGGCACTATAAACATGTTGTAACATGATTTGGCTAGATATTTTACCGGTGCCTGTCTGACGTCAACGCACTTTAGTCACCTTGTACGACACCTCTGCTAGAAATGAGCGTGTTCTATTCTACTCTATATTTATAACATGTGGCGACCCCACTTAGAGTGGAATAAGGGCAGGAGGATGATGAAGTATCGATTTTTTCCGAAGTCAATCAATTTATTCTTTTTTAACAACTTGTCAACTCTATGCATGAATCACGATTATTTCAAATAATGCTACTACTCTCCTCTCCACACCTCTCCTCACCGTGCTACATCGCAATTCTCAGCCCGTCACCACACCTCGTCCAGCTATCTTAACATCTCCGTGCTATAACTTCCGCTCCCCTCCATTTCCTTAGATAATTATAAATGTAACGTTTATAAATTACTTTACGTTTGACAGCGAAAAATTGTGATTGTATTCAACGTAAATTAAAAAAAAAATTGAGCCCGAATACAGGGATAAAACGAACTAAAAAGTAGAATCTTGTAATTAGAGGAGAAATTTACTCAATAGTGATTAATAAAATAACTGCTACTTCAGAATAAAATTGATATTTTATATTAAATCAATTAAACACGTTGTATGAAATTTGGGTAATAAAGTTTAATCTAGAGATTTCCTTGAGGGAAAATCTTCGACCGATTTTCGTTTTAGAAAGTGACGCACGATTAACTTCAACTCCCGTTGGGCCTGTAAATGAATCTTCTATTCTGAGTTATTACCTTATTTCACGGAACATAAGTAATCTTTGACTTACTACATTATCTATAATTAATGATTCTATTCATTTGAATTTAAATGTTATTTAACAAGTTTTGTCACCATCTTTTCGTTACGGATTTACTAAATTTAGGTGGATTAATAATTAGTAATATTAAATAATTAAATTTCTTTATTAACGATAACCAACATATACCGCCAAGTATAATATATGCAAAAAATAAATGAAATAATCTATGCTAATATTATATATTACGTTTGGTACCCGGCTGAGTAGAATAGACCAACCTCATTTCTTATCGATGTGTCGTAAAATACGACTATAGTAAGTCGACCCGCCGTGTGGTTTACGGCTGAGAAGAATAGACCACCTTCATTTCTTGCCGAGGTGTCACAAAAGCGACTAAAAAAAATAAGTTGAAGTCAGGCAGGCGGTTAGTCGTAAAATACGTAGCGTAAAATCATACCACAACATGTTTATAACATGTTTTGCCTATCCCACTTGGAGTTGGATAAGTGGATTGAGTCTCGTAATGATTATGGAATGTTAACCTACATTATCTCATCGGAAATCCATAGGTTATTTTGCTTTCACGATCAGGACATAATAGCGTACAGAATTTAAAATAAAATTATTTTGCTGTAATCCGCGTAAAATCGTAATGCATTACGAACCTATCCTCCTAATGATGCTTCGGTTTTGGGGCGAAATGATCGTAGAGGTTGTGGTAATGAGTGTGTGTAGAGCTTGTATGGATTGTTGTTATTGGCGGCGTTATGTGATACGTGTGGGGACTTGCCCTGCATGTGCAAGGTACCTGATTGTTGCCTGCTTTATACACTTAGCATTACTCTCTCTTAACAAACGCGGATTACAGCAACATAATTATTTTTAACTTCTGTACTATGGCATACCGCAAAGTAACGCCTGTTTATATAAATTACATAACAGCGTTTTTAACGAGTTAAAGGAAGTTTTAAAAATTATACCTTATTGACTCTTATGAAAATAACTCAATATCATAAAAGCATTATGAAATTAATAAAATTTTCGCAGTCCACTGCCTGTACAGCTTTCAATCCATCATCGTCAGCACTCAAATAAGATCCATTTATATCAATTTGCATTTCCATGTCCCCGATTCAATAATTCCAATTTCATTTTGAATGTAAAAGTTTCATGCATTTCGTATAATTGGTATGAAGTTTCATTTAATGAGTGTATGAGCTCTTAAAATTAAAATTAATTAAGTTAATAAAGATATATGGGATACTTACACCCACGGTCGTCCGTTCCCAATGTAAGTAACTTTATACTTGTGTTATGGTTGACAGACAACTGGTGAATATATACATATATAATTTTTAAATACATACTTAAATACAAATATACACCTAGGCTAGAAGGATCAACAAATTGTCTATAGAAAACGTAGGCCCTCGGCGGGAATCAAACCCGCAAGCCGTGTTGACGTCAAGCAGTCAACATACCTTAGTCGATTTTTACAGAAAGATCTAAGTCTATCTACACAGCCGGATACCACACGACAAGTTAACTTACCTTAGTCGTCTTTCACGACATCTCTGTAAGAAAAAAAAATGTGTGCTTTCGTCAAAATGTCATGGATAACGAGCTACGTAAACTCCTAAAATAAGGCCAAAGAATACGCCCGAATGTTTTTTTTTCATATGCAAGCGGCTTTTTGGTATCTATAATTTACACACAGATTTTTGTAACCGTTTAAAGAAAACCAAATTCGTATGTGTCAAATACTATGACGACAGTTCCGTGCTCTAGTTTCCTCTTTTGATCTGCATATGAAATATACTTTTTAAAGATATTTTTAAAATTAATAACGAATTGCAATTCAGCTTTGCCATTACAGCAGTTTAAAAACACTGTAAAAAAGAGGCTGATACAGAAAGCCTACTATACTCTTGAAGATTATCTAGAGGATAAGAATGTGTGGATATAGCTCTCTTTGAACCTGAACAAGACAGTAACGACTTAATGTGAATAGTATTAAGAATTATATTTTTAAAAATAGCAACCGCCGAGATTCTTGCTAGCTCTTCTCGGTAGGAATAGCTTTCAAAACCAGCAGTATTGTTGACGATTCAAAAGCAATTGTTTACAAGTTTATTTGAATGAAGAATATTTAGAATTTGAATTTGAATCAATTTATAGAATTAAGTGTTACTTTGCAGAGGTCAATAATAGGTAAAAAAAGTTATGATGTTATTAATTTGCTCTAATACGCGATAAAAGAAAATATATGTAATGCTAAATGTAGAGTACACTATCATACACTAATACACCCACCCCGTAACCAAACCATTGTCACGATTGTTGAGATTGTGGTGGTGAATGTGTGCAGTGCTTGTGTGTTGTTTTATTGTTGGCGGGTAGTGCTTGAGTTTTCACAAATTCTCTATCAGGTATGAGACCGAATAAGCACACTCTACATTTAGCATTAAATATATTATTTTATTTAACGCAGACAATATCATTTTTTTTTGTATATTTTAATCCCTAATTTATTGTGTAGTGGGAGTTAGCTTTATCAGACTTTAAAATGGAGGCAGAATTCGATCACAGAATTTATACAAAATTGAAATCCGTCGTTTGAGTATAAAATTTAAAAGATTTCAATCATCCCGACGTTCACATCGAACGAAACGGATATTACGACGAAACTGAATATTTCACGTTGAATATTGTATATTGATTATTCAATATACTTTATATTCAACACTTCGTACAGTGGTGATTTATAAATATTGTGTTTTGAATGAATATATTGTTATGTTAAAACTGTCACACCACACACACACACATACACGCGCAATCGCGTTCAATCAAACGACAAGTAATAGGTCGCTCCATCGCCCGTTAAAAGCTTTTAAGGTTTTGCCACATAGGCAACTAAATTTCTAATTCGTAATGTAATCTAATTTGATTTATACTTATGACTTTTACTGGGCATAACAATCGCACAAAGATACGCTCCTTCATCTGCTGTATATACGTTATCTGCACAATAAAACAGTACAGTAAAACTCAATTTTGAAAAGAGTGACCGCCGAGTTTCTTGCTGGTTCTTCTCGGTAAGAGCACCTTTCCGAACCAGTGGTAGCTTCAGCTTCATTGTAATTTGACGATTCGAAAGTGCTTGTAAAGACCAATTTGAATAAAGAATTATTTGAATTTGAATTTGAATTTGAATAAAATACTGATCGTTGTTTTGTACTGACAATATTTTAGGGCGCTACCCAGTATAAAATTACATTTTCAATAGGTTAATTTCGTAACAGTTTATGATAATGCACTTATGTGGCAGTCTATTTCTTTTTAAGGCTAGTTTAACGTTTCGTTATATTGTTCCCCAAATTTTTCTTCATGTTTTTCTCCACAAATAAGTTTTATGTCATAATGTTTTCGTCATAATGTTCTGTCTTCATCTCACAATATGTTTTTCTCTTTCATTCTTGGTGCTTCTTCATTTATATGCATGTCATACTACACAATCTAATCATTTCTTCTTCTGCCTCTCTCTAGTGTCTTATCCATCCACATTCATATTTAACACTCGTTTGGTCACACGATTTTCATCCCTTCTCATTATATGTCCATACCATCTTAATCCTGTACTTGTCGTGTTTTCTATAATATTTCCCGTATATACTAATTTCATATTTTATCCAGCTTTGCCACACCACACATTTGCTTTACCATTATGTCATTTGCAAATTTGCACTCTTCTTTTATCCGTCTTTTTTTTGCCCAACATCAGACAGTATCGTTCATTTGTTTTACCTTTTAAGCGTTATTTATTAAATATCAGCGCTGCAATGTATATTTATATAAGTTAATGTAATTTTATAGAAGTAATTAATTAAAAGGGTTAAGCAATTAATAACGTCACAGCTTCGCGTAAATCTGAGGGGGATAATCCAAATTTTGCTACGTTCCCAAGAGTAACATAAATACGCAATAGAAACATTTTCGCTACCGCTATTGTAAATAAACGAAGCAATTAAAAAAAGTGTTTAATTTAAATTACAAATAACAAATCCTTTCAGGATACATGATACAAATGTTTATATCTTCAATATTTAAATGAGTTAATCTTGTATATATATATATTTTCCGAATCTCGGAAACGACTCCAACGATTTTCCTGAAATTCAACAAGTTTTGGGGGAGAAAAATTGATCTAGCTAGGTTTTATGTAAAAAAAAATTTGTTTTATCCTTGTTTATGGGCATTAAAAAACACTAACATTTATATTGAATTGAATTTTCACCATTAACTGTCAAGTCGACGTAGCTTATTCGGGTAACGGGCAGACTCGAGAAATGTGAATGCCAAGGATCGATCCCCAACTAAATAATTGTTTGTTTTAAAGTTTTTTTTTTAGAAAAAATTACCGAGCAAAGCTCGGTCACCCAGATATTATACAATAATTAAGCAAATATTTTAGCATAGTACAAGAATATCTTATTTCCTCAGTATTAACAAACTCTTCTTCAAGAATTGATCTGCCAATAGATCTGAAATGGTTGCACGGGAAAGCGTCTTGGAATACGATGGGAAGGCCCATAAAGTTTACGGCGCCAATATATAGGCGATTGGATCATTAAATTCTTGTATGAATTTTACTAGGCCTTTTTATGTTGGGCAGACGTAAACAAACATTACAAACAAAGTCAGGTTTATTGCAATCTACTTAAATCTATAACTGTTGTCTTACTGACTTACTTACAAGTGAATTAATAGAATATTTATACCATATCTGATTTGATCATTTATGAAATATCGTTTTTATAAAACAGAAGTGACATAAGGTAGCGGCTCCTGCTTTGCGCCTCGTAAAAGTACGTAAGCCTTTTGTGGTTTTAGATATAATATTCTATAATAGAATTCCGCAATCAATTTTATCTTAGCCATTACAGGAGTTCAGGAACCAGCAGTAGAGTTGACGATTCAAAAGCACTCCCTTACAAGTTAAATTCAATAAATAATATTTTCAATTTTGAATATGATAAAGATCGCGGATTACAGTTTGAGTTTTTCTTTGAGTTATACATTGAAGCTTGTATATTTAAGGTTTCTTTTATATCAGTTGAGTTATTTATTCAATGAAAATAAAATCTGAATTATATTTTCATTCGGAAATACATCATGATCTAAATCATCATTTGCTTAGTTTCTCGCAAAATGTAGCTTTTAAACGTCTTAAAATATCTTTTTGTAATGTTTTATATTTATATAAAAACAGTACAAATTTAACAGCTTAGGATTTGTTATAATGGAATTTATGTCTAAATACTTTTAAGAGCAATTAACAGTGCGAGAAGTTGGGTTGAAATCGTCGGAAAAATTTTAATTAAAACGTTACAAATTTAAGGACAAAGTTTGGCATAATTTAGACGCTACATCGTTTACATTCCTACGTCCGAATTTTCTTCGCCCTTTAAATATTTTGGTCACATTTTAAGCCAGCTTATGGTACTAAAGACTTTAATTACAACGGTAAATTTTTTGCACTAGCTTATGTTCCAGTTGTTTGATTCTTTGCCTTACCTTTTTTTTTCAAGTAAAAAAGAAAAGTATTGTAAATTTTACTGTAATTTATTTTCAAGTATTCTAGTGTGTGTGTCATTTATTTCCTATTTGTGTAATAATAGTGATAATACGCTTGTTTTTATGTTCTTTATTTTGTACGTCATACAAAGTTCATTGTTCTCACCAACAAACTGTGTCTAGTTGGATTTATTATTGGACTATTTGGATGATAAAAAAGCCTGGATTTGATTTTTTGGATCTGTCATGGTAACGCGTAGTCATTATATCCGGTATTAAAAACCAAAGAAATGATATTTGACTACTTGCGTTCCCGACAATAATTATAGATTAATTAATTTTCGGTTACGAAAAGCTTCGTTCGAAAATTTTGTGAATTTCTGGATTTTTAAAAGAATACTAAACCACACCGCAGTAATGTGGTGTTTTAACTTAAACTAGGATTTCCAATTTGATATAAATGCCTCAACTATATACTACAAATTCAAATTATCTATCTAAAATTTGATCAAACCACCAAAATCATGTTCCTAAGATCATCAATCACGCCTATCGAACATTACTCATCATTGCCTAAGCTGTCAAAACCATGTTATTATTAAGCGGCTAAGAGTGAATAAACGATGAAAGTAATTTATACTCTAAGTCTATAACATAAAGAATAATTTTGAATACAAACATAAAAGCCTGATTATTAAAAATCAATAAGTATCCATAACTCCATAACGTGACAGT